>OY756430.1:18223000-19423000 GCA_963576905.1 Mystacides longicornis | reverse complement strand
GATCCCCTCCTAATGCTGGACTTTCTGAAGCGTCTGGGATTAGTGGGGAAGCTCTAATTGGGAAACACCGTGAGCAAGTAGGGAAAGCACAATAGACCACTACAGGTCGGAGCGCAAAACATCCCCTGAGAGAAAAAGAAAAAATCACGGATAATACTCATTGCCAGAAACGCATAATACTCATTAGGTACGCGCTAATTCATCCGTCGCTTTTTGAATAGATATCGCTTACGCTTTTATAGTACCTACCTAATCAACCAAACCATAATGGTTGACAAACAAACTTTCACGAGCTTGGCTCAAATGGTGCTTTGTATTATTCTCCAATAATATATTTTTGACTGATGTAGAAAAATGTTTGAGACGTCACTATTCATAACCACTCTGTTAGGATCAAGAATTAATGGGTGAAGTAAAAGAAGACAGGAACCCAGAGAAATATACAGAAAAGTACCCTAAAATAATGACTTTCACTTACACGAATGGCCAGAATATTCAACCTCAATAAGTTGGGATAATGTATATAAAAATGGAACCCTATTTTCCGTGGTCATCGCATCACGCCTGAACTGCTGGACCAATTTCGCTAATTATTTTTTTGTTATACTATTTGATATTGTTAGAAGGTTTTTTTTTCGAATTTACCGGCAATCGCATCCCGCAAAGAATGATTGGTGCCTGAGTTTAAGATTCAGAGAAAATCATTAAAAGAGCACCGATTAAATAATGAAAAAGAAACATAAAGAAAAACGGAAAATATTGATCATATTATTATTTTCAACAAAAGATAATAATTGTCTATTTTTTTCCCAAGATAATTGAGACTTAATAAATGAAGAATATTAACCGGATAACAAACATCTAAATCGTGATATCATGGAGAGACATCCCTTAGCGGGCAGCCAAAAAGTACGTGATCTAAGGATTCCGTGTCCTGGACACATTCACACCAAGGGCAAGACACAAGACCCAACTTAAACAGTCGAGAATCCAGCCTGTGGTGGTTAAATCTGATCCTCGAAAGGGTTACACTTTGTTTTCTGGAAAACTTCAGCTTGTGAAACCATGGTTTGGTAGATAACATTCTTTTATGGATTAAAAGAAGACACCCTTTATTCGAGATTCAGATTCCCAGAAGAGATTCCATTGCAGACAGGCCTTTCTCAGAGACAAGAGTTTTAAATCACCCAGTGGGAGATAGGAGAAGGTTGTTATTAAAGAAAATTAACAAAGTTGAGTGGAAAATTTAAAAAAATTAAGAAACCCTAACGTAGGTAACCATCTTAGTGCTATTAACTGCATACACACGTAACGATTTATCTTTAATATTTGACCGATAATCGCTAATTTTTCAATTGTTTTCTTCGCGACGATTTGAAAAATGGGAGATTATCGGTCAAATCTTAAAGATAAATCGTTACGTGTATATCCAGCTTTGATATAACATTAACTTTTCTATTTTTTATTTAAATTGGCGTTTACATGACTGTCAGTTATTTGATAGTTGGTGCGTTTGACATAATGTGCCTTACGAATTTCTTTTAAAACAGACGTATCGGTCGGATTTATATTGGTTAAATAGGTAATTAGCTGAAAAAATGAGCGATTATCGGTCAAATCGTAAAGATTAATCGCTGCGTGTGTAACCAGCTATTAATTTATCGTTTAGAATACAAATCCGAATTCAATATTCACAGTAAAAGCAGAACAACATCTGTCGGGAAAACTACATAGTACTGAATAACATTTAGTAGAATTTAAAGTCCACGAGATTTTTCTCGATAGCTTTAGTTAAATGTTTAAAGCGTCAAACTCATTATCGAGAGGTCCTAGGCTCGATTCCTGGTCAGGTAAGGTGAGGTATTTTTTTACGTGAAATTTCTACTTGGGATTGGCCTGTCACCGATTGGAATAGACCGATTGACTAGAAATAAAATATGCCACATGCAAAAGTTCCACCGGCTCTGTATGATAGATCAAAACGACGTGAGTAGTTGCACTTTCACGAAAAATTATCTGAGTTCGAGCGCTTTCGTCAAACTCGCGTTGACATTATCATTGAGTCTCTTGATAATGTCAACGCGAATTTGACGAAAGCGCTCGAGCTCAGATAATTTTTCGTGAAAAAGCAACTAGGTACGTCGTTTTCATCTGTTAAAATGAACTTTCACTACGTAAATACACAAACACATCAATTACATTTGTATGATTATTCATTTAAAATGTGTGTAAAATTAAAATATTTGTAAATTAAAAAAGAACTTTGAACCACAATATTATTAAAATTACTCAAGAAGTTGAGCAAAAAGGTAATATTTTTTATTCCTAAAGCAATCTATCAACTTTAGAAATACTGTTAACTTTAAAAAATGAAAAAACGCCTCATCTGTATTCAAAACGCGAAACATATTGAAAAATATAATAACGTCCAATGAACTTTGTTTTCATAGAGATTATTGATAGTTGATAGAAAATAAGATAGCGTTGTTAATTTTGAAAAAGAAACTGTGATCATAAAACTGGTCTCTTTATCTGCCGGTTTCATAAAAAATAAAGGATATTTTTAGTTTCCTTTAAAAAATAACGCGTTTCATAATAACAAAATGACACAATATTAAAGTCCCGTTATCGGGACTTAAAGTGGACTTTTGTGTAGTTCAATTTTTTGCCACCGGAGGTCATAGATAGAAGATTTCGTGGCGCTCTTTCTGTCACAAATGATGAACATTTTGTATACGGTGACACTGTGGACAAAAATGACTAAAATAGGGTGGAAAACATGGCAAAACGGAAAAAAATATTATTGTTTACAGATTTCGTTTACTAATTCATAAACCATAATAATAAAATTAACAACAATATCGGCACATTCTCTATTGAGAAATGAAATTGACAGATTAACAGAAATTCCGCGAAAATATTAGTAAACAACCTAAGTTTTCCATAGATTTCCATGGTAACACTACCAACTGCTACCAACTTTAAAAATATTTTTGACATTTCTAACTTTAGCTGAAATATTTTTTATGAAACGCGTCAGCTTAAAGGAGTCTTTAAATTTTAACGTTTCTTAAAGAAGACCAAGCAAAATAAATAGGAGAGTTTGTATGAGAAACAGTATGTCGGTGGAAGAAGCAAAAGAAATGTACATGGATAGAAAAGAGTGGAGGTCTATTCTCTCTGTCTACCACTATCACTCTCTGGATGGAGAAGAGTGGAGGTCCATTCTCTCTGTCTACCACTATCACTCTCTGGATAGAGAAGAGTGGAGGTCCATTCTCTCTGTCTACCAATTATGGATAGAAAAGAGTGGAGGTCCACTCTCTCTGTCTACCACTATCACTCTCTGGATAGAGAAGAGTGGAGGTCCACTCTCTCTGTCTACCACTATCACTCTCTGGATAGAGAAGAGTGGAGGTCCATTCTCTCTGTCTACCACTATCACTCTCTGGATAGAGAAGAGTGGAGGTCCATTCTCTCTGTCTACCACTATCACTCTCTGGATAGAGAAGAGTGGAGGTCCATTCTCTCTGTCTACCAATTATGGATAGAAAAGAGTGGAGGTCCACTCTCTCTGTCTACCACTATCACTCTCTGGATAGAGAAGAGTGGAGGTCCATTCTCTCTGTCTACCACTATCACTCTCTGGATAGAGAAGAGTGGAGGTCCATTCTCTCTGTCTACCACTATCACTCTCTGGATAGAGAAGAGTGGAGGTCCATTCTCTCTGTCTACAAATTATGGATAGAAAAGAGTGGAGGTCCACTCTCTCTGTCTACCACTATCACTCTCTGGATAGAGAAGAGTGGAGGTCCACTCTCTCTGTCTACCACTATCACTCTCTGGATAGAGAAGAGTGGAGGTCCATTCTCTCTGTCTACCACTATCACTTTCTGGATAGAGAAGAGTGGAGGTCCATTCTCTCTGTCTACCAATTATGGATAGAAAAGAGTGGAGGTCCACTCTCTCTGTCTACCACTATCACTCTCTGGATAGAGAAGAGTGGAGGTCCATTCTCTCTGTCTACCAATTATGGATAGAAAAGAGTGGAGGTCCACTCTCTCTGTCTACCACTATCACTCTCTGGATAGAGAAGAGTGGAGGTCCATTCTCTCTGTCTACCAATTATGGATAGAAAAGAGTGGAGGTCCACTCTCTCTGTCTACCACTATCACTCTCTGGATAGAGAAGAGTGGAGGTCCACTCTCTCTGTCTACCACTATCACTCTCTGGATAGAGAAGAGTGGAGGTCCATTCTCTCTGTCTACCAATTATGGATAGAAAAGAGTGGAGGTCCACTCTCTCTGTCTACCACTATCACTCTCTGGATAGAGAAGAGTGGAGGTCCATTCTCTCTGTCTACCAATTATGGATAGAAAAGAGTGGAGGTCCACTCTCTCTGTCTACCACTATCACTCTCTGGATAGAGAAGAGTGGAGGTCCACTCTCTCTGTATACCACTATCACTCTCTGGATAGAGAAGAGTGGAGGTCCATTCTCTCTGTCTACCAATTATGGATAGAAAAGAGTGGAGGTCCACTCTCTCTGTCTACCACTATCACTCTCTGGATAGAGAAGAGTGGAGGTCCATTCTCTCTGTCTACCAATTATGGATAGAAAAGAGTGGAGGTCCACTCTCTCTGTCTACCACTATCACTCTCTGGATAGAGAAGAGTGGAGATCCACTCTCTCTGTCTACCACTATCACTCTCTGGATAGAGAAGAGTGGAGGTCCATTCTCTCTGTCTACCAATTATGGATAGAAAAGAGTGGAGGTCCACTCTCTCTGTCTACCACTATCACTCTCTGGATAGAGAAGAGTGGAGGTCCACTCTCTCTGTCTACCACTATCACTCTCTGGATAGTAAAGAGTGGAGGTCCACTATCTCTGTCTACCACTCATGGATAGAAAAGAGTGGAGGACCACTCTCTCTGTCTACCACTATCACTTTCTGGATAGAAAAGAGTGGAGGTCCACTCTCTCTGCCTACCACTATCACTCTCTGGATAGAAAAGAGTGGAGGTCCACTCTCTCTGTCTACCACTCATGGATAGAAAAGAGTGGCGGTCCACTCTTTTTGTCTAGCAGTGTGAGAGGTAACAAAAATTGCCTTAAGAATATACCTTCATTCATGGCTTGGTCTGGGACGACATAAGAAGTAGTACCTAATAAAGAACCACTTCACTGGTTTATGACCATTTTCTTCTGTAGGTACCCATATTCCCAATATTTCTCACTAACGTAAGTGAGAAACTATGCGCTGCAGATCTTTCTGATGTATACTGTAGGGGCGCTATATACACATTTCCATACAAAATTTTGCTACTTCACCCCAGCGTAAATATCGCGGTAGCTCAGAATAGGGATACTGTTTCTTCAAAGGCGGAGTAATTTGAAGTGGTTGGTAGACTGGCGGTTACAACGCCGGCTTTCGTATTGTTTGGTGCGGACGTCTTGGTTCGATCCCAGGTGCCGACCATCTTCCTCTTTCACGACACAAACTTTAAGTAGCTTACTGTGAAAGAGTCAAAGAGTGTATTTGTGTTCCCTTTGAGTGAGCGCAGATTCATTTAAAAAAAATACTATTAGCGTAATATGTAAAATGTAGCGAATACTCACAGACATTTCTACGGAAGGGTGATCGATAAAGATGAGCTCAGATTCTTCGCCATCTAGAAGAACACTCACTGATTTTTCACCAAATTCGTCATCTGAAATTAGAAAATACATTGACGTTATAATACAAACGGTTAGAATTCAACGATTTTATGTTCGATTTTTATGTTTAAATTACACCGTTTTTCGGTTCGATTTTTAAATGATTAAATTAAACCGTTTTTCATGTTCGATTTTTAAATGGAAAATTTTTCAATTCGGCTTCTACCAGCTTACAAATGCGTTCAACACTGCTGTTTAACGGTTGGCTTAGTGCGATCACTTAATTTTTTCAATTTCCGCCATTTTAAATAATCAAATAAATACCTACAAATAGTTGGAAATTTATTGCTTGACTTTTACCTAGTTAACGAGTTAATAAATAAAATGTGGGAAAAATAAGGATTTTTTAGTCCTTTATTCAAGTTGACATTGTGTGGAACAATGAAGCCTGGTGTTCATTTAGGGGTTATCCGCTTCCTTTGTTCACGTCGCCTTGCTACGCTAGGCTTAATGCCTCGAACTGCTGCTCTAAATAAGCCGCCGAGCTCATTACGCTTAATTTACGCACGGCGATTGTTATGGAAATGTCTTAATACCTCCTTTGATTTATGACGAAGCCTCAAGTCGGTGTTATTTTGTTTCAGACTTAAATCAGCTGATTATACTCTACTATTTCCTCACATACGGGATTTTATTTACCCATCACGCCGTGTCCCGAAAGGAGTACGCAGAGAGAACGGACCTCCACTCTTTTCTATCCAAGCATACTTCTTTCGCTTCTTCCACCGACATACCATATCTCGTACAATCACTCCTATTTCTCTTACTTCTGACTGGGCTTTAAGTATTAAGTTCCGCCGGTCAACTTTTATATCACTATGTATACTGTAGGTGTGACGAAAATTTGAAAAGGGCGGAGACAAGATAATAAAATATTTCGATCTTGCTCATGAATTAAAGATATGTGGCATACCAACACCTACCACTTATGTACATAATACCTATGGTGATATCGACGAATGGAGTTATTCCTAAGTCTCTTAAAGACAATCTAAAGAATATGGGATCTTTAATGGTCTCAGATATGCCATTCGAATCCATGAAAATTCTTCGAAACACAATTCTTCGAAAACTCAATTCTTCTAATGACAATTCGTCAAAAAATCTATTGTTCGAAGTATGTACAATTTTTTTAAAGCGAATTATTCGAATGAATATTTCTACGTATATATTTCTTTTTTAATACTTGTATTGCTTTAAATTAATTCGGGGAAACAACTGAGAAAATATGGAAGGCTCCGCCCCCCAAACCCCCCCCCTATAACTATATCCTAACCTAACCTAACTCATTCATGTAAATAGTAGAAAGCTTGCTAACGCTTACGTAAAATATTTTTTTTCGAAGAATTATGCATTAGGTGAATTGTGATTTCGTATAATTGCCATTAGGTGAATTGTGATTTACGAAGAATTGTAATTCGAACAATTTACGTGTTACCATGCCATTCAATAGGCAGTTCTGTTGTCCTTGTGTAGAAATTTGAGAAATTTTCTTCACGAGAGAAAAGTCGAAATTTTTATAAATGGTTTCCAGAATAATTATTTTTCTTTTTAATTTTGTTTTAACATCATTTTTTATACAACGATGCAGACCTTTTATGATAGTATTGTAAATTTATGAATAAATTTCTTAAATAATTAGTGTATTTTTGTCAAATAGGTTACATAAAAACTAGATTAAAAAAATCATAAATTTTACTAGATGAACACGCATTTCTTGGTGGAGTTTATTTGAATATAGTTCAAATAAAAGATTGTGTAACTTTTCCAAATTTTTTTATTATCCTGGCTTGTTTCGTAGGCGCACGTCCTACATGGTCACATGCTCTAAGTCTCCTGTGACCATGTTGGACGTGTGCCTACGAAACTAGTCACGATAATAAAAAAATCTGGAAAAGTTATACAATCTTTTATTTGCACTTTATTAAAAAAAAATCAGGCAAAAATGCAATAATTGGTTCGACTTTCTTATACATATATTTAATAGGATATCAAAATTAATCGACCTCGGCTTTAAACAAATAAAATATCAGTTGATCTTTATGTTTATACCCATAAAATGGAGGATTGAAATGATTAATTAATAACTTTGTTGACAAAATGTAGACAAATTGAATTAATATTCTATCACTCACAAGCTTTTGTTATGGCCATTATCATATTGTAAAAAGATGTGACGCAAAAAACGAAAATTCGCAATAAGTCAAAACAAGTTTATTATCAAGGTAATCGGATTTCGTAACATAAAAACAAAAAAAAAAAATACAAAACGAAATAAAAAAAAAAACAAATTTCTAATTATGTTATACAAGATTTGTTGACGAAATGATACCATAATTTTTTTATAAAATAAAATCATTCAATAATAATTATCCAAATGAGATTCGATATTTTTGTTTTTTTTTTTTCCATCCCCTAAATAAAAATATTATTGATGATTGCGTAAAATTTTCGAAATCTATCACGGCGGAATCGACACTCTGTCAAAGTATCGTATTTCTTTAATCGAATTTTAATTTATTGATTCTTTTAGAGTATGTAAACAATAAAAAGAATAAGAAATAAAAAAAAGTAAATAACATAATATAAATGATATTCTTTTTCTTAAAATGTTTCATTGTGTGTTTACACCAAACGAGCATAGAAACAGCAGGTTAATTCACGACAAAGTTTAAAACTAGTCGAATATTTGAGACTTAAGGATACTTTACACCGAAACACCCGCTTTTTACACTTTTACATCGATTTTATTTAACGATTCTGGGAGTCAATAAATACGAAACTGAAATTTATGTTTTATTGTAGAATGAACTTTGAATTTAACTGATTTAGGATAATTTTTGAGCAATTTTTTCTGCAACGTCTCTCGAATTTTTTCTTGATCCATAACTCAATTTTTTTTTATAGAAACGTAAGATTGCAAAAAAAAACATGATGATTATTAATCTTAATAATAATTAGAATTTATATCATTTACCTAAAAAAAAATTAAATCGTTTTAACAACCCTCAAGTACAAAAATAAGTTTAAATCGAACTAAACTTTTACATGGATACCCCTGCTCGTTTATTCACGAAAAAGTTTAAATTTAGAACTACTCAAAAAAAAAGAGGCCATTCTCTCAAAATAGCCGTTTTTAGCACTTTTTCTTTATCGATTATGCTTAATAAATCCGCGATTTCTTAACATACAAAACTGAAATTATTAACGTTTTATTGTAGAATAAACTTTCATTAAATAATTTAGCTAGTTTAGTTGCGGAAAAATGTGAAAATAAATCTTAATAACGATTGGAATTTGTTTCGTTCGTCTAAAAATATTTTTTTAACCCTGGATAGCTAACCTCCGTCGAATCGACGGGCATCGCATAGTAATATCGCTGTCTCTTTTTAACGATGCATCCGATCATCTTGGTTCGGCTAGTCAACTCAGCCGGCGATGCGGTTGTCCTAATAGCATACTCGCCGATAGGGTAGGTGGCATACTTTTTTACTTTTTGAGCTATATGTAGCTGATGCCCGTCGTTTCGACGGATGGTTAGCTTTAACGTTAGTATTTTAGTTTCACTACGCGTGCATATTTTAATTGTAAACTGTTTATTTTTTTATTTTTTCGATGTTTTTATGTAAGTGAAGATACGATAACTATTGTGATAAGCCAGGAGTACAGTGACAATGATCTGAATGTCGATTCTGAAAGTGAAACCGAAGACATTTTGGCGGAAGATGATGTCCTTTTGGACATCTCTTTAGACCAAAATTATGAACCATCAGTCTCTGAAGAAAGACATTTGAGTCCACTATCACATACATTTAGACGGTGAAAGAATGTTGTCTTCTTCTTCCTCTTCTTTTCAGCCTTAATCATCCACTGCTGGATGACGGCCTCCCTCGTATATTATATCCGACCATTTCTGAATTGAACTTGATATATGCGTGGGATGGTTGGTAATACAAGGCCACGCTTGTCAGCGGGTTGGCCTCGGATGCTGCTCCTTCAGAAACCTCACAAAGCAGTATCATATTCTATGGTAAGACTGGCTAAAACAATGATGCCAACGCAAGTCAAAGAAAAGATCGAGAGCGATCTTTTAGGGCAGCTATCCACCAGTCAAGAGCAGCAACCTTCGGGTCAAGGTTCTCTTCGAGTTTAAGAAAATGAAAAAGAGTCATTACAGAGAAAAAAACGTTTAAAAAAATACTTTTGGGAAGAAAAAGTTGATAACAGTAAGTATTTCTAAGGTAGCAATATGTGGTGAACATTAAGTTATTTTTTGTGTCACATGTGCTATATAAAACAGTTCATTTTGTAGAAAAAATAACAACTAATGACTCTAACAATTCATTACTAATGTTCGATTTTTAAATGGAACAAACCACTACGGGCTTACGACCGTCTTCTACTGTTATTTCGAAGGCTGGCTTAGTGTGATCACTTTACGTTAACAACGTTCGCCATTAGGTGGTAATGTTTGTCTCCGAAACTCTTAATCATGAGAATTCTCAACATGTTCAACATGTCGAAAAATCTCATGTATGCAACAAGTAGAAATTTAATAATAAAATGAAAAATAGAGATAAAAGTTGGAAATTGTTGAGAACAAGAGAGCAACCAAATTTAAAGACTGCGACTGCTGTCATGTATTTGGCGCCAGGATAAAAAAATAACGTTTTATGTTTCCATGTGCCATGCAACGCCAGAAAACTGATTATTTTTTAAAAAAAAATTGTAACTTGAGCATTATAAACATTTTGATGAAAAAATGTGTATTTTTCTTTAGAGGTCTAAGAAAAACCGTTATAATTTGAAAAATAAATAAAAATATTCAATTAATTTTTATTCTTAAACTAAGAAAAGTATTAAATAACCATAAATAAAGAAATAAATATCCTAAGATTTCAACTAATTACAAAAAAATAGTTTTTCTAATGCCCGTCGTTTAGGCGGATGGTTAGCTTTAACAGGGTACTCGAGAAGGTTAGCTATCCAGGGTTAAGGAAACGACATCTCAAGTAAATATACATAATTAAATTTAGTTCGAATTTAACCTTTTTGTTAATCACCCTGCTGGCTAAGGACACTTTCTTTTATGGTTGATATTGGACACTACGGAAACAATTACAAACAAGAACTAATTAATGGGCGATGACAGATTAGTGTCCATATCAACGACAAGAAAATATACTCTACTTGCAGCTCTGGCTCTATGTTTGTTTGATTTAAATGCACTAAGATTCCTTATGCAAATACAAATGAAAAGGAGAGAAAAAAAATATTGTTCTTACCCAAACTAGCATCATAGGTGTTCATATATTCTGATGTCATGAACTGAGAAACCAGCGCTGTTTTTCCTACTCCTACATCACCAAGGAGTACTATCCTATATTTTGGAATCTGAAATAATAGAAAGTTAAAGACATTAGGTACATTAAGTAAATAGTGTGTTGTGTAAACGAAGGAGTAATATGACATTGCGAAAATTCGAATAATATTGTAAGTTCTGCCAAATGAATCTTCGTACAATTGTGAATAGATCAATTGTCATTCGAAAATTTGATTTTCGAACTATATTGTTATTCGAATAATTTTCATGTAAGTAATCTATTTTAACAATATAGAACCAACTGTTTTATGTCAATCATTTAGTTTTTATTGTAAACTAGCTTTCCCGACAGACGTTGTCCTGTGTTCCTAAAATAATGAATATTGAAATCGATTTTGTATGGTGATTAATTAATTATCATTTGACCAATGTGATTCCGAATGATGCGTCTGTTTTAAACCATGTATATTCCATCCCCGATCAGCCAATCGCACCAATTGACAATTTCTGTCAAAATTTCAAAATTAGAATAAAAATTATAAGGTAAAAAGTATTAATAAGGTTGTCTACGTAGAGTTTTCTTTAATTTTCTAATTTTCCATGCATTTTTTTTTCAATTTTTTCTTGTAAAAGGAAATTCTTCTGATAAAAGCCTAGACGATAAAAAAAGAATTAGCGAAATCGGTCCAGCCGTTTAGGCGTGATGCGATGACATCGGGAAATAGCTCTCCACTTTTATATATAAGAAAACTAGCTTTCCCGACAGACGTTGTCCTGTGTTCCTAACTATTAATATTGAATAGAATTGTATAATGATAAGCTTATTACTCTATAAACCAACGTAATTTAGATCGATGCATCTGTTTCAAACCATATATTTTCCATCGCGCCAACTATCAAACTGACACTTCCCGTTAAACTTTAATTTAATTTCAATATTTCAAATTTGGAATATAAATTATATTATTAAACGTACTAAGAAGGTTACCTACTTAGAGTTTTCTTTGATTCTCTAATTATCCATGCAACTTTTAAAAAAAAATTATTACATAAGAACATTCTCCTGACAAAACCAAATACGCCAAAAAAGAAATAGCGAAATCGGTGATGTAATGACCACGCAAAATAGGTCTCCATTTTTATTATATAGAAGAAGATTCTCATTGTCATCAGAATTTTATTATCGTTTTCTTTCGAAATGATTAGGTACTCTCTGTCTAAAGAAATAGTGGAGATTATAGCTTATAAGTGGTGAAGCAATCAGACCGTATATTTCGGGCAATCCATCTTGGAGCAAATTAGCAGGACGTTGCTTCTATTTAGTTCCTTAACCAATTACACCTCTATAGAACAGAAAGGGAGAATAATAATAATACCTACGGCTTGTTATCTGCGGACAAAAGAAAAACATAAAGAAAAGAAAGGAATTATTACGAGTCGAAGAAAGAAAGAACCTATGTTTAAGATTACTTATAGCGGTAACCCGTCAACATGTAACAGAATTTGTCGCCTGTTTTTAAGTTGATTTTCGATTCGACGCGTCTATAACTGTACCAGTAGTACCTATAAGTTTTTGATGATCGAATATCGAAACGATCATCAAAAGAGTTTCAAAAAATTTCCATACAAAAATTATCGAGTGATTCGCGATCGTTTGATTTCCGAACACTAATTGCACGCTAATAAGCGCTTATTAGCGTGCAATTAGCCTTCGATTAAACTCGTACTAGCTCCACTGTACCTAAAATTTATGCCTATTCAAATATGCCTGAATATGGTGACAACTCTTAATTAAAATTTCCTGTATTGTGGGGCGTTATAGTTTCATAATGTATGCTTTGGTATAAAATTCTCCCATTGCCGGGTGTTTGTGAATCAGTGAAGGCGCCTAATGTTTTTGAATTAACGAAATTGACAACTAACTGACCTGGTAGGCGGCTTTAGTCGTTCATTCAGTCCGCTTTCACGGCACAAGCATTTGCTTAGTGTGATAGATGTTAAGAGTGTATTTGTGTTCACTTCGAGTGAGCACAGATTCATGACAAAAAAAAATCACTCAGTATTTCGAGCTATTTTAATAGATTAGATATTATATCATCCTTGGCACTAAGTAGGCGATTTATCCTTTTAACAAACTAGTATTTGTACATCGTTAAAAAGTTTCTGTTCTGAACTTTCAATGAAATCCTCAATATCACAGGTTCCAAAACTTTATTATTCGTGATTCAACACAAATAGTATGAACTATTCCACCAATAAGGAAAATTTATCCAAACGATAAAATATCTAGAAATATTGGTACAAGCTGCATTCACTCGATAAATTTAGATATTTAACTTAAATAAATCCCAAACTACAATTTCGAGTTGTTTTAGTTCTATTGATTTCAACAACTAATCTTTAGAATCTAAACTTAGTTTTACAAAAAGGTTGGAAATTTAAAACAAGTTTGATTTTTATTTCATTCAAAATATTGAGACAAATTTAGAGTTTGGTTGGAGGTGTAAAGAAAATTTCTGGTGAAGGAAAACAAACTATATGAACTCACAAAATTATATGAACTTATACCATGTCGGTATAAAACATAGAATTCTCCTGATAAGACCTATATACCTACGGAGTATCTTAATGTACGGCTGTGAGACTTTGTGCCTATACGATACCCTATATAAAGAGATAAAAGGAGACTGGAAGATTTTGGGACGTGGTCCTATAGAAGAATTCTACGCATATCCTGAAGGGACCACATAACAAATGAAGAGGATCTCCAAAGAATCGAAGGAGGAAGGCATCGGCTTGAAACCCCATCCGAAAGGTGTACAAGATGGATAGGACACGTGATATGGAATGAAGGTCTCCTACATATCATGATTGAAGGGATGACCGAGGGGCCAAACTCCTGTTCCTCCTATGAGGGACTTAAAAGAACTGCTTCAGAGAAAAGAGGGGAAAATTGCTGCCAACCAATCCTAGGATTGCGACCAGAGAAGAAGATACTTGGAGATGAAGAAGGTGGCATATGACCGAAGGACATAGACAGGAAGACTGATTACTTGTTTGGGACAAATCAAATCCGAAGTATAAAGAGAAAAAAATCAAGAATCAAAAGATATACGCAATTAAAAAACACCTATGTATGAGTATCTGAAGGGGAAAATGAAGTATCTGAAACAAGACAGCAGAGAACCATTGAATATGTACCAGGCAAAAGAAGATCTAAAATGTGTCTAAGAAAAGGAAGTCGTTTTTGGCACTCTTGCATTTAGTACACAACGGTCAAAACGATAAAAAGTCCACTTAATAAAATACAAACTCCATTATAGTTAGTACTAACTACGCTCAAAGTTCATTTTATCAAAAATCAATTTTAATGCTTCTTTTAAGGTCGTCAACTTATACAATTCTTCCCAGCAGGTTTTTAAAAGGTCTGTGATTGAGCATTTGCTATCACATTGAGAGTCCGACCAGTGCGAGCAAACTTATTTGAGATTGCTCCTACTCTTTCTCAGAACAAGCAGAAACAGTGCATTACCTTTACCCTATCCCCTTTTCCCTTTCCCAGTATCTGAGCCGAGTACTTAAATGTATATACTTCACTGGTGTATGTTTCGTAATGTTTATTTAGGTACTGTCTTATTTTTGTATCAATTTCACTGTCTGTATAATATTAATGTTAAAAAAAATATATAGTTATTTTTTTTCTGAGATAGGTTGCTACTTCGCTTATCTCATCATAAAACAACAAGATGCAAAGCGATAAAAAACTTTCGAGTAAACATATATTATTTTAAGACAAACATTTTTGATAAAATTAACCAACTCGTGAACATGCATTTCTTGATGGATATATTTGAAAATAATGTTCAAATAAAACAATGTTTAACTTATCCACAAATTTTTATTTTCCCGACCATGTAGGACGTGTACCTACGAAACTAGTCGGGAAAATAAAAATTTGTGGATAAGTTAAAAACATTTTTGAATCAAATGTCGCTTATAGTAGGTATACGTACTTAGTAAATTTATCTCCAAATTTTTGATAATTCAATATGGCCGGAGAATTATAGGACACAATAATAATTAAGAAAATTAAGTGTGTGTTTCACGTTATTAAAGTATGATATAATAATAATATTATTTAATTAAAATAATTATCCCCAGTGCTTTTGGAAACGAGGGGATCATAGAAAATTCCTTAATACTAATTAAATTACAAGGAGAGATCTCGAAATTCGTGAGAACCATACTGGGGTGGATTAGACCCGATAGGGCGCTCACAGGTTCTGAATATAAAGGTAGACGTCGTGAAGCGAGTATAATAATACCCCAGTCGAAGGTATTAAGTATAATAAATAATAAATTATGTTTTGAAAATAATTATTCTATTGAGAATTATTAAAGATGAAAAACACTCCAGGCTGTTTTGTTGTAGTAAAGAGCCATCTCTTGAATAGGTACATGATTAAATATATTTTAAAATTATTTTTAGAACGTTTTTAAACATGTTGAAATAATAATAATACATTGCAATTTAATGAGAATTTTTTAATAAGCTACTTGAACGCTCGCCTTACGCATCGAGAGGCGTGAGATCGAACCTCGTCGCCAATTTTCCCCTCCAAGTTCACTCTCGGTGTCATCAAAATCATTTCATTAAAATGAAAAAAAAAATTGTAGGTAACATAAGAAACTTCTTATAAAATAAAAGTAGGAACACAGAAACCTGGGTTGCTTTGTAATGGGATAAATCTGTGAATATATTATTACTATAGTTTTTTAAAGGCGCCCGTGGCGCCCACCTATGGTCTTTTCCTGCAAACATTGCTTTCTCATAGCTGAATTCACATGTGAGACTTCAAAATGCTTGGTTGTTTTAACTCTTTATGAAAACTCAAAAACAACTTAAACTTTTAATTACAAACTTTCCATTCAAATAGCTTTTAGCATGTGGGTATTTAACTATTTGATCGCGTGTGTGCGTTAGTTTTCTGATTTGGTAAACTTTTTCATGCAAACTTTGCATTTGTATGGCTTCTCTACGCTATTAATTCACATGAGAATCTTTAAAAAAATACTTTTGTGTGTAAACTTTTTAGTATGGCTTCTCTACGCTATTAGCACTTGGTAATAGGACTCTATGAAAATTAAAAAAAAACTTGAACTTTTTATAACAAACTTTGCATTCAAATGGCTTTTATCATGAGTTATTATTTGATTGATTAAACTTTTTATCGCAATTGTTGCATTCGTATGGCTTTTCCGCTATGAGTTTGCGTGTGATTCTTGAGTTTGCAAACTTTTTATTGCACACATTGCATTAGTAAGGCTTTTCTTCGCTATGAAGTCCCGCTGTGCGTAAGTTATGATTTGGTAAACTTTTTCCTGCAAAATTTGCTTTCTTATGGCCGAGTTCATATGTCAGACTTTAAAGCACTTGATAATAGAACTCTACGAAACTTAAAAATAAAACTTGAACTTTTTATAACAAACTTTGCATTCAAATGGCTTTAATCATGAGTTATTATTTGATTGATTAAACTTTTTATCGCAATTGTTGCATTCGTATGGCTTTTCCGCTATGAGTTTGCGTGTGATTCTTGAGTTTGCAAACTTTTTATTGCACACATTGCATTAGTAAGGCTTTTCTTCGCTATGAAGTCCCGCTGTGCGTAAGTTATGATTTGGTAAACTTTTTCCTGCAAAATTTGCTTTCTTATGGCCGAGTTCATATGTCAGACTTTAAAGCACTTGATAATAGAACTCTACGAAACTTAAAAATAAAACTTGAACTTTTTATAACAAACTTTGCATTCAAATGGCTTTAATCATGAGTTATTATTTGATTGATTAAACTTTTTATCGCAATTGTTGCATTCGTATGTCTTTTCTCCGCTATGAGTCCGCGTGTGATTCTTGAGTTTGCAAACTTTTTATTGCACATATTGCATTAGTGAGGCTTTTCTTCGCTTTGAAGTCCGGCTGTGCGTAAAAGTTTCCTAATTTGGTACACTTTCTTTCTTATGACTGACTTCGCATGTGAGTTTTTATATAACCCGAAAAATTGTTTTTCTCTACGTCAAGACTTTTAAAAAAGTGCTCAGCCACCAGGAATAATAATATTGTTATGTTACTCTCAGCTGTCAGCCGCATGTTAGTAGAACAAATTTTTTCTTTAATTGCGAGTGGCGCGCCATCTAGAGGCGTTAATGACATCAGTCAGTCAGGCAGTCAGTCAGTGAGTCAGTGTTCAAGGCAAATATTATATAGATAATTTGGCTTAATTTAAAATTAAAAATACAGGTACCTGCAACTAAAAAGAGCCATCTGTTGAATTCATAACAAAACGCTAATATTTTCGCAAAATTTTACGTATCATTAATTAAAAAATGTTTTTAATACTAATTAATTAGAGTTTTAGACTCCTTGCGTAAAATTCCGTGTAAAATTTGATGTTGTACAAAACAAAATCTCTCCAATATTTCACTGAGAAAGTAAACTAAGCGTAATGTTTTTCTTCATCACTCATACTAATGCCACGAACCAGAAGACCTTATGAGACGCGAAGAGAAGTGAGAAGGAACACGCAAACTCCATTATAGTTAATATATTTGCACCGCAAACAGAGACACATTCAAATTATGCCATTTTTTGTCAACACATTTGTATCTCAGATATTTTTCATCTTAATATGAATTTATTAACAAACTCGATAGCGCCTGCAAGGGTCTCAGCTTCCATTTAAAAATTCCCCATTGAATTACACTACGCACTAAAAGAGCCACCTTCTTAAATGTGTCTATGAAAAAGAAGACATTTTAGTTAACTAATTACGAAAATTGCGCGGACGGAGCAGTATGAAATTTCGCACACTTATAGTTTATATAAATCAATAACAAAAAAACATTACGAACACTACTGTAATGTTATGCATTTGAAACTCACACACACTTCCACAGACTACTTCAACTTCAGCATCAACTTCATAGAAACAAATAAAAAAGGAATAGCGCCTCATTATGGGCGCAGAAAGTTTTTTGAAGGCGGTAGGTATATTCAAATGGAAGGTGGAGCGAGAAATGGCGGGATTTGATACTAACACACTTTGATACAGACACATAATATATTATTTTATTTATCTGTGGTCAAATTGAGAATAGATCAATATTGTTTGTCTTTCATAATAATAGAAAAAAAACTCTGTAAATATCAACATTTCAAATTTGACGTATCCATGTCATTGTTTTTGAAAGAATATTGTGAAATAGCGCTCCCTCAGGCTTTGACAATGGAATCTTAATAATATTCAAACTTAAATTCTAAATTAGTTATGGTCGAATTTCGAGCACTGGCCGACCACTAGTAATAAGTAATTATAGTATATATTATATACTTTATTTATGAGAAATCTATTACAAAAATAATATATTTCAAAATAAAAATAACATATTTATAATAAATAAAAATATATTACAAAAATACACTCAAACTTAGAGGGAACATATCACGAACGAAAGAGTTTTTTTTATTAGCCTTCTACTCATTATTGAGTGATTTAGAACTAAAGGGTTTTTGCGGGAGTTATTTATTGATTTATTTTATTCTTAATGCATATTAAAAAATAGTGTATAAAAAAGTGGATAAAAAGTGGCAATGCAATCTCTAACATACAACCACATTTCAACAACCATCCAAACAGAGTTCGGGAGGAAAAACAAAAATATCGAACACCATATCAGAGAGTTGCACGAGATTTCTGGGGCGTGTGACGAGACACGGAAATTTACTGGGTAGGTACAAAATTGAAGGGAATGGTCGAGAGTTCAGTCGGTAGAGGAAGCCCGCGTTGGGAATATTTGCAACAGATATGCCAGGACATGGAGTGCAGTTCATAAATCAAACTGAAGAGAACAGCTGAGAACCGAGTGGAGTAGAGGAGGGAGTAGTTCGCGATTACTGAAAAACAATCCACAGTCTCAAACAAATCACGAAAAACAGTAGGTAATAGACGACAAAATGTCTGATTTACTGATTGATGCTTGTACCGATGTACCTACTGATTTATGCTTCAATACTAAACGATCTGTTGATTGGCCATTCAACATTGATTAAGTTTCAAGCATCTTAATTTTTAATGATATGCTGACTGGCAATTTACACCTGCAGCATTGATCTGACTAAAATTATGATGTTTTGTGTTTTGAATACGACTATACATTATAATATTGCTATGTTTTTCATGATATGATATTTTGTATGTGTATTTTGATCCACTAAGTACCGTTATATATAATAGTATATAACGGTATAACACTACACTAGTCAGTAGTAGGTACATCTACATATATAAAACTGAATGTTTGTGTGTGTGTGTGTGTACTCGATAAATTTATTATCAGTGATGTATTTCAATGAAACTTTGACGATCTGTTATACTAATGTCCGGGAAGGTTAAAGCGGAGTATGAGTTCAATATAATAATTCCTTGAAGGGTAGTTACTAGTAGAAAAGGTTAAAATGTAACAAAAATGGCATAAACCAGGAGTACCTTATTTTTTTTTGCATTCTGGTTTAGGTCGAAGTTCGACGTGCAGGTCATCTAGTATATTATATTTCAATAGAGGTGATAAAAAATATTTTACGAAAAATAAGATCCTTAAATAATATCTATAGTAAACTCCATTAAATAACCTTGAATTTACTAACCTGCGGTGCCTCATCTTCATCTGGAGACGTTGGAGAACTGGAGTCAACTTGCTGATAACCTGAACAACACGATCCATCAAATGGCGATCGATCGCTAGCCCTGAAAAAAAATAAAATAAAAATAGTTATGCACTTTTATGGGTACCCTTTTAACCTCACCCCCACACCTCCGCTTTGGCGACTTTTGACTTGCGCATAAGTTGTACACATGTTAAAAAGCTCACATTTATTCAAACAAATTAATGTCATCTTTTTTAAGTATATTTTTTATTTTATATTTTCACTACATAGTAAAATTCTGCAGAAGATTAAAATCAATGCATTTTACAATCACTGTTTCATCCATTTAGGATCAAAATGTTTATTTATTTACAGTAAAATAAACACCACTCACCATATCAGCTTTCGCCTTTGCGATGAGTGATGACAACACAAACAAAACAATAAAACAAAAATCAACTTTTTTTTTTATTATTAATTAGGCATTCCACCCTCAAAGAGTGATTTGTGCCATTATTAATCAAATAGTTTGTATTATATAAAAATTATTCGAGATAAATTATTAAACCAATCTATATTTTAATATTGTGTCTTTTTAGAAAATTTGCAATATAACCGTAAGAGTCCCGCGGACGCATAGAAAGTAAAGAAATAGAACTGAGGGGTCCCTGAAAATTCCCCTCAATAAATACGTCACCACACCCTCTAAATGGGCAAGCCAAGAGTATGTGGTCAATCGACTGTTCCTCCTCACCACATTCACACGCCGGGTCGGGTAGGATTCCGATCCTGTGAAGGTGTTGAGCAGTCAAACAGTGCCCCAGTCTCAATCTTGAAATAATTGACGTGTCGCGTTTGTTCAGTTTGTATAATTTGAACCATGGAGTCCTAGGTATATTAGGCTGTATTGAACGCAGTCTTGAACCTTTGGAACCATGTTCCGTCCAGCCCACAGACCATTGTTCGTACGCTTTATTTACGAATACATTCTTCCAATCCCAAAAGGGTAATGCAAAGTCGTTCGGATCTGTTCCTTCCTGACTACCTCTTTTTGCCAAGGAGTCAACGTGTTCATTACATATTATTCCCTTGTGGGAAGGGATCCATACTAGAATGACGTTCATATATTTTATATTCTCGATTTCATAAATCGTTTGTTTTATAGAGAGAGAATCAAGTCGTTATTCGGGTCTCTGAGGGTATTGCCCGATATCGCCATTAATGCGCTTAGTGAATCTGTGAAAATAAGAAATTTTTTGGTATAATCTACACTACTGCAGTATCGTAATGTCTCTCGTAGTGCCAGACACTCTGCAGTAAACACAGATGACTGTGGAGGCAATTTAATAAGTATTGAGTGAGGTTCTGAGGGGATATACACAGCCGCTCCGCACAAATCATCAGACTTTGATCCATCAGTGAATACCGCCGTGTGGTTAGCAAATTTCGTTGTCAATAATGAATTAAAAAAAAATGTTTATTAAAGTTGGTGATAGGTTAGAATGCTTGTCTATGCCTGTATATTCAATGACATAAAATAGATAAATACTAGAAAACATTAAATTATTATTAGTAATAAAATTATATAATTAATAATAATATAACTATAGGTACACATATAAAAGAATACATGAACATTAAAATACATTGAGGCATTGTAAAATAAAAACAATTTCTCCAAAGGAAAATTACAAATTATTATGAGGAATTCGTTAAAAAAAAAACAATGTGAGATGGGAAATTTCTGCACATAATAATAATAAATTGGTCTATGCTCGACATTTCCTCCTACTCAACTCATTTTGACTGGATCGCCTTAGAAAATGGTCGAAAACATTAAAGACACTTGGTTGAGTTCAATAATTGGCATTTTACGCTCAAACAAGAGCTACTTTATTGACAAAAACATTCTACAAGTTTAAAAACTTTTTAAACAAAAGAATATTATTTCATTCAAAATACTGTATATCTTCTACAGGTATCATAAAGGAAAGTCGGGTTAGTGCGAAAACTTATAACTCGAGAGTCGAGATCGGCTGATCAGATTCTTCCGATGTTTGATTTATTGGATTCTTCTCAACTCCGGATAACATAATAACTATTAAAAAGTTGAAAATGCATAAGAAATACTATAAAATATAATATTAAAGTTAATATTGAACGAATTTCCTGCGACGCCAACGCCATCTATGAAAAATTCTATAACAAAAAAAATATTGTTTACCTGACAACCATTGACATTATATTGGTACACAGATTTTTTATGGAATTTTTTTAGAGCTTTCAGAAATATATTTTTTAAGATTCAAATATATTTTCAACCCATTTTTGTATTAATTACAAATTCGAAATAAATACTCACTATAAGGACTACAGGACAACGTCTGTTGGGAAAGCTAGTAGAGAATGAAACGTAGATGTGCTCGTACGGTTTATAAGAAGTTAGACACTTTCGGATTGCCATAGATAATAAAGCTTGTTAAAAGTTTGACAACTCACTTGCAAATCTCAAACACAGGATAATATAAAAAGGATTACATCTGTTTAAACAAGGATTAGTGTTCTTCCTTACGTTGGAAATATGTCTCAGGCGACTAAGAGTTGCCAGAGCGAATATTTCTTACGAGATCATTTTCTTTTTTTTTTTTTTGACAATATCAATTTCTCGTAATTTCAAAACATTTCGAGATAATATTTTTCAGTTAATCATACTACTTATAATGTATTTGTGAAACCTGATATTTTACTAGATACCTAATCGTTAAATAAGGATTAAGCAGGTTTTGAATATGAAATTACCTTTACACCTTAGTAATGTAGATATTATTCTGTGGTTTATTTAGTAGGTAGATATTTATTTATTTATCTGTGGTCTTTACTAAAGGAAACTCAAAGTGAATCCAACAAAATACAATTTGTTATTTCGACACTTCTTGATGAAACAAAGTGTGCTAACTTTTGAAGTGGTTGGTAGACCAGTGGTATCAGTCGACGTCTTACAGCGTATTGGAATTCGTGGGTTCGAATCCCGGTGCCCTCAAAATTCGTCAATATAATGCGAAATTTTTTACACTTATTTTTTTTTTGAAAAATATGAAAAAAATCCCACACTGTGTTTTTATTTAATTTCTCTTCAAGTAAGTCTCATATTTTAAGTAAATTCTTCTTAATAGAAAGCCTTTTTAATAAATTCATACTAACGTGAAATATATTTTTTTCAGTAGGTGTCTTGTTTATAACGGTATCCAAGCTACGCTTAATGACATTAAACGTCAAGCTTATACTGTCTCTTTCCGTGCCTTAATTTTACTGCAGACAGTGAAAGGGATAAACACATTATGGTTTGTATTAGTCTGATGGGTTCGTAGTAGTCGGGCCGCATTACCTTTCTAGGAAAACAAACGATTGTCAATAATATGAAATAATGTGATTGAATGATACGTGTACCTACCTACTATCTATCAGAGTTACACAACTAATAACATGAATTATGCAATTTCATTATGTAGGCACCTTCATTATTTCGTTAGGCCTTTTAGTAATTAGATTAGTGCATTTAACCAAATATATATTATGGAAATATTTAATAATCATTAGAGTTTCTGTTCAAAATTTGACAAAGCAACAAAATAAATACGAATTTGCAGTAAATACACGAATGAAATGAGCCGGTTGGAAGCATGCGAGATGTCATTGTGTATTCACAGAAGAATGCTTCGTATAGGTACGGTTGATAGATTTAGTTAGTAATTCAGGGACCCGATTCTTGAATGTCGCATGATATAGTCGCATACTACATTTCTCGAACGGGAAGTTTCGCATGGGTTGTCGAAAACGGTATTCTTGAAAGCCTTTGACATTCATGTCGTTCCAAAATGACTCGTCCAATGAAATTACTAGCAACACTTGTGAATCCATTTCCTGTTTGTATGCTTTCTGCATGCACTAGCTGTCATTGAGATTTTTTACTAGCGTTTCAAAATGGTTTGAACGTGCTTTCGACCGAACTTTTTGTCAACTTTTCTGCAATACCTATACTTAAATAAAAAAATGACTTACTGCAAATAAAAAAAACTTGCTAATCGAGCTGATAGGTAGCCATGAGCGATTGAGGAGTGCCATATTTATAAATACTTTCACCATAAAAGATGCGGGAACTTATTTTCTATACTTCGAGATTGTGCGGTTTCGTATTATAAATATGGATAAACCATTTTGTATGAGGTTCTGTTATGAGACTAACCATATGCCAACTTACTGTTTTTTTTTTATAGTGCGATCCAATCTGTCTTATTTTTATATTATGAATTTGACACTTCATCGCATGCGACTTGTAATGTGGAGCGGGTAATACCCACTCGATAAATGTCGCATACTTTTCGTACGAGAATTTTCGTATGCGATATTCGAGAATAGTAATTTTTTCAATCGTTCGATTTTTGCGTCATGTCGCCCAAAAATCTACCATTAGAAATTTAAGAATAGGGTCCCAGAGGTGCTGAAGAGAGCTGATTGCAACAGAGAGTTGCTGAAAAATATTTAAGTCCTTGTAAGGTTTGTTTCATTTATTACAGTATCTGAGGCATGTTGTGTGTGGGGAGAAATATGGAATGACAAGATAGATGGACACTGTCCTGGTGGAAGGCTAAATTATACTGGAATAGGGTGAGTGAAGGAGCTGTTCCAGGTAGCAAGGGATAAAGAAGCCCTAAAAAAGTGATTGCCAACGTAGCGAGACCTGATAGGGCATATGTAGAATAAGATCACGAATAAGCAAGACAATACATGCATAAATATCAACATCTTAATATTAATACGTGAAGGAAACACTTTGTGACTATTTTTATGAAAATTTCATGGACGGAGGAGTATGAAATTTCACTACACTAGTTTATATATAGAGAAGGAGTGGGGAATGCTAATATTTTTTTTAAATGATGCATAAAAATAGATTAAATCAATAAAAAAACCATTACGCACACTATTGTAATGTTAAGTATTTCATACTCACACACACTTCGATGTATTTGACACAGATCTTTTGTGGTCAAATTGAGAATAGATTAATATTTTTTTGTATAAAATAACCATAGAAATAACTTTGAGCATATCAAAATTCCAAATTTTACGTATCCATAATCACTATTTTTGAAAGAAAATTGCGAAAAAGCGCTCGCTCAGTCTTTGACAAAGGAACCTTAATAATGTTCAAACTTATAATCTAAATTAGTAATAGTCGAATTTCGAGCACTGGCCGACCACTAGTATTATGTTCGCTTTTTTTCATCTTAATATTGTAAAAGAATGTATTTTTCGAAGATACAATAGAGTTTTAAAAAAAAGGTTCTAATCCATTATCTAAATTAAAATCTCACTCCCGTTTTAATTTATTTATACTCTTTTGTTTTTTTTTCGTTAACCTTTGTTTTTTGGTCCCTATATTATATTAATATTCTCAACGCCCATGGGACCAGAAGAAGGCTCTTTAGGAAATGGCTAGAGATGAAGTATGTCCGTTTAATGGATGATGGTCCGTATCTCCAGATAACGTCAGCCATACACGATCAAGCATATCGTCAATTCTGTCAGCTTGCTTAGTTGTATAACTATGAGCAGTTATGTAATTATACACGAATGTAGTCTACATCAGGAGGGAAAGACGCATGCACGCATTTGAAGAGCGCAAAATACTGCGGGCTCAAAAACAGTCGATAAATTTTACAGTAAATTAGTCTATTATAAATTGAGACGACATTTTTGCTGAAAATTTCAGACATTTTATATCCCCGGTGAAAATAATCTTGATGTTACCATTGGTCTTTCATGTGTCAGGTGGTGTGGTCACAAAAACTTTCTGAACTAATTTTTTTTTCTGCACGATCTTTACTTTCTGTCTTATTTCTTCTTCTTCTTCTTCCGGTGTCTCCCGATGCTTAAAATAGCCTGGACCGACATGACCGCCAACACGACTAGACAATATATGTTCGCCTCAATTAAGATTCGTAAGACTTCGTATTTTGGTCACATAATGAGAGGTGAAAAATACAAGGTTCTACAGCTCGTCATAAAGGGGAAAATAGAGGGCCGCAGAGGAGTCGGAAGAAAACAACTCTCCTGGCTCCGAAACATTCGTCAGTGGACCGAACTGAGAACTGTGGGAGATTTGTTCAGGGCAGCTGAAGATAGGGAGGCTTTCTCTCAGGTGTCTTCTTTATTGCGAGTAATAATCCTAGGATGGCTAACGCGTCGTCGTCCGTCACTGTCAACATTTTAGAATTTGAACGCGTTGTGTATAGTCTATATGGAAGTACTACATACTGCGAATTGGATAGCGCGTAAAGTCCGCTGAGGCTTGATCGATAGTCTATTTCGTGTATGGTCAGCATTATATTCTTTTAAAAAAATATATTATATTTTTATTCTTTCACAACGATTTTGCTTATCCTACGTCATTAATAAAGTTGATAAATACGTAAATGAAGATCAAATGGTTCAGTCAAAGGTTGAATTTGGTGCAACGATTTCGAGAAAAATAATTATTAAAGAGGAATAGGCATTCGTTTTCCAAGTGATGGGTAGTGTTTCAATATTTGAAGACAGTAGTTAACTGGAAAAAAAAACTAGAGCAAACTAATTAAATAATAATATTAAAATCTTAATTCTATAACGTCCATATTTCATTCGTATCCAAAGCTCAGGCGGGATCAACGCGAGAATATAATTATTATATACGCGCAATTTGTTTTAATTTGTATGAAACATTTCTAAAACGCCCTAAACGGTGGAGTAAGTGAAATGGGCTGCTCTAAGAGTGGCAAATACGTATGCGAGAATGAGAGAGTGCAGAAGACAATAATTTTGTTGTTAGATTTTTTTTAAAGATGGCGTTGCATGAAATTCGTTCCATAGTTACATTAATATTATATTTTATATTATTTCTTATCCATTTTTCAACTTTTATTAGTTATTCTGTTATCCGAAGTGGAGAAGAATCCAATAAATCACACATCGGAATTATCTGTTGAGCCAATCTCGAGTTATAAGTGTTCGCACTAACCCGACTTTTATTTATATTAGAGATTTTAAAAGTGTGTTGGGGATGAATGAAGGCATTGTATTTATTTCATTCTTTATGCATATTAAAAATAGTGTACAAAAATAGTGTATAAACAAGTGGCAATGGCGGGATTATAGCCGAAGCAATCTCTAACATCCAACCACATTGTACCGAAGATCACTTATTGCTTGCTCTCAACTCTCGGGATTCCTTGGTCACAAACTGTTTCCCATTATCCACGGGGTACTGCTTACGGTAGTAATATCCTTTCTTTTAAAATTATGTATATCGTCACACTTATTCTTATTCCGCAACATTCCTTTCTCAACCTATCAAACAGTATTTTCTTTTCTCCAGTCTGATCTCGTCTGAAATTATTGCCACACGCAATTTTTTTCCACCGCAGTCAACATCTTTTTTTAAGGCTTCATAGGAAGAACCATGACCGATTTTAGTAGCGACCTTATGAGATAAATTGCCAGGGCTGGAGGTTTAATAGAGTCGACGTACCTACTAAGAGGCAACGAGTGAGAAGGGTAGACGTCTTCTCTCTTTATTGAGATGTAACCATTTTGAAAATAACGATGACAAAGCTTTTTTATTTGCGATATAGTTATCTCCGAAGAGATCCTTCGTCATTGTGTAACCTTACCCATCAGTCAAACTTTATACCTATACCAGCTTTCCCGACAGACGTTGTCCTGTGTGTGCCTAATTATGAATATTAAATTCGAATTTGTATGGTGATATGAATTAATTATCATTTGACCAATTTGATTCCGAACGATGCGTCTGTTTTAAACCATGTATATTCCATCCGCATTCTGTCAATCGCACCAATTGACAATTACTGTCAAAATTTCAAAATTGGAATAAAAATGATAAGGTAAAAAGTACTAATAAGGTTGTCTACGTAGAGTTTTGTTTAATTTTACATGCATTTTTCTTATTTTTTTTCTTCTAAAAGGACATTCTCCTGATACTTACATGACAAAAAAAGAATTAGCGAAATCGTTCCAGCCGTTCAGGCGTGATGCGATGACATCGGGAAATAGCTCTCCATTTTTATATCTAGGTATATAAGATTTTATCGTTAGGAGCAAAATATAAACACAAGAATAGTAAAGTAAGGGTCGTGTACATGATTATTTTCATTATTTGCCGTTGATTTAGTACAAATCAATCGTTTCTCTCACACACTTTTCAGTGTGTTTGATTTGTAGCTGACCAAATTCCGTTAAAACGAAATTCATGGTCTTTTTTTAATACATTTTTTAATGTAAATAAGTTGCGATGGATTTTTTTTTCAATATTTGAAGCCAATATTGAAGATTAACTTGTTGGATTTGGAACCATTGGGGCGTATGACCCTCGCATTAGCGGCTGGTTTAGAATGATCATTTTGATAAGCATGATCAAAGTCTAAGGGAGGAATTAGCCACCGAAAGAGGGCCTTCCATGTCAAACGAACCTTCTTGCCAAATTTCAGGCAAAAAAAAAAAAACTCCGAAGGTCCGAGACTGGCCCAATTCGATGCGACCTCCCGCCTCGAGCAGGTACCAAAAAGGGGCCAAAATTCGGCTATCAGATATAGCGTGTATAGACAAATGAAAAAGGTTCCTGATGGTGTACAGACTACAGGGACTGGAAGCTATCTTTTAACTATCTAACTCTTGACTCTAAATACCTAAACGTACTTCCAGCAAAGACTCAAAATAGGACAGGATTTTACTACGCGAAAATCATGCCACGGCCAGCTACAGTCGATCCTGCCTATTTACTATTTTACTGTCTACCTCGCGTGTATTTAATGATTATCTATCTCAGTATCAAAATAAACTTTCAATTACTTTATAGACGAACAAATCAACCTTCTAGTCAAATTACGTACGGGCTGTCATTAAACCGCAAGTCCTTCTTCATTGGAATTCCAAATCGCTCAACTGCTTCGGTCTTAGCGCGCGACATTTTCGCCAGTGAACCTCATGAACTGAGCTGAAAAGCGTCCAAATCAGCAACAGCCCATTCTCATAGACAGTCATGTGGGGAAGGTCTTCAGCTTGCGCCAACAGCCCTCCTACACATACCGGTTTTATAACTTTACGTTTATCACGGCGGCGACACTAAAATAACAACTCTATCTGTGCGCGGACAGACGCGAACTTTTAGTAAACTCATTCATAGCTCGACTGAATAAAATTACTCTCACGGGGAACACACCGACGTACCTACTTTTACAAATGAAAATTCTACACTAAGCTTACTAGAAGGTTCTAAATATGAAATTCCTAACCGGATTAAAAAATAAACATTAAATATAGGTCACACCACTGGTATCGGAAAATGGGGTAACCCGCAAATGACAGATAACAATTCGCGACGTGTGTTTGACCGGTGACGTGTGAAAACAATACAGGTAGATACAGTTTGCAATACTCGTACAATAAATCCATTGGCACACAGAGATCACAAACATTATAAATATGCCGTAGCGCGTCGGCCATACATCTCTCATCTAAAATAACTTCTAGCAACTTGCTCATAAGCATGCTTGGCGGGGCAACCAAGCAACGTACAAAATACTACGTCGAGACCTAATATCGCTGTGCCCCATAATCGTCCTGGGTAGCTGCCAGCGACGGAACAAAATACACTCAAACAAAAATATGTTAACTCACCCGAAATTCAGCATATACCTTCAAATATTTAGCACAATGCACCAAATGCTTGAAAAAAAATCCATCAAAAATATGCGTTCCAATATTTTTAATGTCAATGAACGTTAGGTAAATAAAAGTTGTGTTTCTATAGACTTTCAGAGATGGCGTTTTTGTATCAAACTTTCTATACTAACTTTAATATTATATTTGATAGTATTTTCCATCCATTTCTCGTTGTTTAATTAGTTATTCGGTTATCCGGAGTAGAGAAGAATCCAATAAATCAAACATCGGAAGAATCTGTTGAGCCGATCTCGAGTTATAAGTATTCGCCTAACCCGACTTTCTTTTATATTAGAGATTGAATTGATTTGTTCCAAATTTTAAGGCCACAACCAAAATAATATCCATGACATCTGCCGGTGCATAGGTGGATACTTTAATGCCGGCTGATGAAAGAAAAACCGAAAATAAATAAATAATAATAATGTTTGAAAATTGACCCTTTAATGGCGAGTTTAACGGTTAGTTCAGGGCGTTAACTAAATGGGGTTATGTAATGTAACCACCGGGCTACTGCCGGGGGGTGTAAGTGGGTCATATCGGGGTGAACATTCTCTTTCATATCAGATTAGCACAACAATTCCTATCATATTATATTATTAGGTTGTATTATTTTCTGGACTCGGGTCTGGCTTACAAACTAAATCAAATCAAATATATTACGTATAACTTAAATTATATTGCTTTTTGGGTGATCCGTTTGAGTTGGGTAGTGAAATATTACTATTAAATAATGTTTTTTTATGATTTATAAAAGAGTTTGTTTTGACAGAATTATTTATTTAATCTCTTGTTACCAATAAGTAATTCTTTATTTCCATGAAAAGTTTTCAGTTTCAAAAGAAAATATTACAGTTTTTTGAGAGACTTATAGTTATTTCTTCAGCAACAAAACTTTATTACCTATATTATGTTAACCACTGTTGTTATACATTTTTTCGGTTAGTTAAACAAAAAAAAATATTAGCGCATGCTATCAAGTTTTTAGACCACATGGTGGACGCGATTCTTATGAATACACGTTCAATATCTGTTGCAAACATCACATTTGTATGAGTGCTATTTCAATGTTAGTATTGTCTTTCAAAATTTCTCTCTAAAATCAATAGATGTCGCAGATGGTCACAAGGGAGACATTACTACCTGGTTTCTCTCGATCCCTGACGAGCCGCTCGCAGCCCAGTGCTAGCGACGGCAGGTACACTCGAACATCATCAGAGTGGCCGTGTTTCGAATCCCCAGCGTGGCAATGGGAGATAATATTCGAATCAGTGTATGTACTTAAATGGCGAAAGTTGTATACGTAAAGGTGATCACAACTAAACCAGCCATCATTATTGATGAAGGTCGTAAGCCCTAATGGTACACATACTAACATTGAAATAGCACTCATACAAAATGTGATGTTTGCAACAGATATTGAACGTGTATTAAAAAAAAACCTTAATCATCAAAACACGTATGGTAATTAAAGTTTTCGAAGAGTTTAGAGACGCGGCGGTAAAAAAATTAACCTCAAATACGTTACTCATAGACGTGTCCTGAATAAAGAGTGATTGGAAGTGACAGTTCTGATTTGTTATTCAACTTTATTTGTCGATGATAATTGAAATAGATTTCAAAACAAAAATGAAAGAGTATCGTATAAAAATGCAAATGCCCTTTCAAAATAAAAGCAAAAAGACTTTTGTATAATTTTATCACAAAATTTGTTGTTTAAACATGATATCTATAATATAAATGAAAAACGGATTAATAATAATAAGTATATTACTCAGATAAAAAAATGTTACAAAAAAAGTACACAGCATATCATTTTTAACACATTTAAAAAACAGTGATAGGTATATAACATGACATGAGTTATTGTAAGTACGTACACTTGTAATAACTAACGAGTATCGAGATTGACTGAACAGATTCTACCGATGTTTGATTTATTGGATTCTTCTCCGCTCCGGATAACAGAATAACTATTAAAAATATGAAAGATGCATAAGAAATAAAAAGTATACAATGTAATATTTAAGTTGATATAGATCGGATTTATTGACAATTACGCCATCTGTGAAAAATTCCACAACACAATTTTTATTTACCATTGACAACAATTTCTACCCAAATTGGACGGGACCGGTTGACTGGAAAAAAAATGCCTCAACCAATATAAGTTCCGCCGGCTATACTGACACCTTTGTACAGAAAAGTGTTAATTTATTTATTCATTTAATATTTGTTATTGAGTTTCAAAACATTGGTTCGCAGATTTTTGATAGAATTTCTTTCAAGCTTTTAGACATGATTTTTTAACATTCAAACATATTTCAAACGTATTTTTGTACCTATTGTTATATTAAAATACTTTGTATTTTGTAAGGTTGTTTATTGTGTCCCATAGACATGTTAGATGAAGAAGAGATCGGTTGCATGGATGACAGTTCTTTTATACTACGATCATGACGTAGTGTTGCCATTAACCAAATGCTGCCATATATACAACATCTCCCTTCTTTAAACAAAAAATAATAATAGAGTAAACATTTAACTTTAAAACGAAAATAAAAATAATGAAAACATTTCATATTATACACAATTGTTTTTATACATAATAAAGTAAATATAATTAATTGTATAAACTAAATACTTTCCATCCCTTTCTTTTTAAAAAAAATATATATGTATACTTATAATATGCTAATTTGCAGTATCATTTTTTTTTTTTTATTTTAAAAATCATGAAGTGATTCAATGCCCAATCTATCTGGACGCTTAACGACTCTACCATATCTTGAAACAACTTCATTTGATGTACTTGGAATATTTAAATCAAATCTTGGCAATGTCGTTTGAAAATTATCTGTAAAATTACCATTTGATGAGCTATTAATATTTGAATTTAAACTATTTTCCTTACTTGTATTTGCTTTTCCAATGTTTCCCTTATTTAACCTCAATTGAATTCTATTTCTTCTATACAAAGTCCCATTATCACCTCTAATGATATATGATCTAGGATAATTAGCTAATTTTTCTACTATTTGTGCTGGCTCCCAAAAACTACTAGAATGTTTTTTAAATACCACTTTATCACCAACATGTAAATCATCTAAATCTTTGCTATTTCTGTTTGCGTAAAATTTCATATTATTCTGATATTTTTTCATTTTGTCTCTGAATTCTTTACATTGCACTAGTTTTGGTTTTAAATCTTTTTTACATATAGGTATATTACATCTTAATTGTCTCGACATTAGCAATTGAGCTGGAGAAGGTAAATTTTGTTTAGGTGTGGTTCTATAATGTAACAACGCCATGTAAGGATCAGTTTTGTCTTCTTGACACTTTCTTAATATATTTTTTACAATTTTAACAGCACTTTCAGCTTGACCATTACTTTTCGCATGATAAGGACTACTCATTAAGTGTTGTATATCCCATTCAAAAACAAAAGATTTAAACTCTGTAGAGTTGAACGGAGGACCTCCGTCACTTATTAATTCTAAGGGAATGCCATGTCTACTGAAAATTGATTTTAAAATATTTACAACTGTGTTGGCAGTGTAATGTTTATTCATGTTGGCCATCTCAATAAATTTCGAATAATAATCTACTACAATTAAATAATAACAATTGTTAAATGTCAGTATATCAACACCTACACGTTCCCAAGGATAATTACAAATAGGATATGTTATTAAAGTTTCTGACTGATTATTTGGTCTGAACTTAAGACAAGTTTGACATTGTTCTACTACATTTTTAATATCTACATTGATGTTAGGCCAATACATAAAATCTCTAGCTAACTGTTTTGTTTTCACAATACCTTGGTGACCAGCATGCAATTGTTTTAGCATTTCTGGTCTTAAAACACATGGAATTATCAAAGAATGACCTTTGAATATTAACTCATCACAGACATGGATTTCTTCATGGAAACTCCAGTACTGTTTTACTAAATTTTTCACTTTATCCTTAGAAATTGGCCATCCATCCATGTAGTATTCTTTTAATATTTTCAACTCATCATCATCTCTAGTAGCTTTTTTAATAACATCCAATTTATGTGAAGAAATGGCTAGATTTTCTACAATTGTGTTGACATGTACATTTATATAATTTTCGAATTTCAAAGTTTCAGTAACAGGCAATGCTGATCTAGACAAAGTATCAGCTATAAACAAATTTTTTCCAGGAATATATTCAACAATCAAGTTATATTTTTGTATTTCTAACATCATCCTTTGCAATCTTGCCGGGATGTCATACAAGGATTTTTTAAAAATATTTACTAATGGTTTGTGATCTGTTTGTACAAATATTTTTTGTCCATATATATATTGATGAAACTTTTGACAACCGCATACAATTGCATATAGTTCTTTCTCAATTTGAGCATATCTTTTTTGAGTGGAACTCAAAGTTTTTGAACCATATGCAATTGGTCGGCCATCTTGCATAATTACCATTCCCACTGCTGATTCTGAAGAGTCCACTGACAGTGTAATTGGTTTATTTACATTATATTGAGTTAATATGGGTTTACTACTAATGACATCTTTTAAATTATTGAATGATCTTTCATGATTTTCATCCCATATAAAATCTACATCTTTTCTAAGTAAGTTTCTTAATATTTCTGTTTTTTGTGATAAATTGTTGATAAAAGGACCCAAATAATTAATCATGCCCAAAAATCTTTGTAGTTCTTTTTTATCTTTGGGCGATTTCATTTGTTTTATTGCAATAATCTGTGAAATATCTGGTTTTACACCCTCTTGACTGAAAATGTGACCTAAATACTTCACTTCTTTTAAGTTAAATTTACATTTACTTTTATTGAATTTTAAGTTTACTTCACGTGCTCTTTGTAACACTAGCTTTAAAGCAATATCATGACTGTTTTGATCCTCCCCAAAAACTAAAATATCATCTATGAAAATCGCAACCCCCTCTATATCTGAAAAAATGTCATTCATTGCTTTTGTGAAAATTTCTGAGGATACTTTAATCCCAAATGGCAGTCTCTTAAAAGCATACCTCCCAAATGGAGTATTGAATGAACAAATATCTATGCTCTCTTCATCTAGCTGAATTGCCCAAAATCCAGATTTGGCATCTAAATGCGAAAAAACTTTGGCGTTTTTAATTTTATATCTTATTTCTTCAAATGTAGGCAATGGGTAATGCGATCTTATAAGGGCATTATTTAAATTTTTTGGATCTAGACACAACCTTAATTTTCCATTATCTTTTTCAATAATTACTAAACTACTCACCCATTTACTTGGTTTTGATACCTTTTGAATTACATCTAATTTTATCATTTCATCTAATTCCTGTTTAAGTCTGTCAGTTAATTTAAATGGCACTCTCCTGGGTGGATCAACAGTGGGAACAGCATTTGGATCCATTATCAATTTACACTTGTTTGGTAGGCATCCAAGTCCCTGAAAAACATCATTATAATCAGTATATATATCTCTAGTACAGCGTTTATCAACAATATTATTTTGCAAAACTTTTTTAATTATATTCAAATTTTCACATGTATCAAGTCCAATTATCGTTTGGCAATGCAATTTGCATACAATAAATTTTATCATACTTTTTTGTTGATTAATTATACAATTAAGCAAGCATTCTCCCATTATAGGAACATGAAACCCCCCAAATGCTGTTACTTTTATGTGTGATTTTTTAATAATAGATTCACATAAGTTTAATTTTTTAAAATTTTCAAATGAAATTACATTTACCATGGCCCCTGTATCAATAATTGCATATAAAGTTTTATTATTTATTTGTACACTAATTTCCCATTTATTAATTTTTCTATAACTTTTCATGTTGTTTATACTACCCCCTATTCTGGATTTGTTCGACCTAAAATAAGAACGTTCCAAAATTTAAGAATTAAGGTCATATGGATTAAAATTCGTATTCTATAAAGCGATGTGTTCTAAAAACTAAAATGGCTTAAATTAGTTCACCATAAACAAAAATATGAATTATAATTGTCTATGGTCTATATCGCGCATGCGCAATTGGTCATGTTTGTTTATTAAAAATAATACGAGTGTCAAAGCAGTGACCAAATGGGTTAGAGGCATATCAAATTAGCCTTTTTATCAGACCAACTCTTAGATTTCCTTTTGAAATAAATAAGTATAATTATTTTTAGTGCAAATCTCGTGTTGTAATATACGCAAGAGTATTTTATGAAAGTAGTGATTTTGATCTAACCTCCAATTTTCGATTTCGGCATAATGAAACACGCGCAAATAATCAATTTTATGATTTTATTTACCTTAATAAAGATATTTAATACTTTTTTTAAACTTATTAGGTTAAAATAATACTTTTATTATAAAAATATCAACAGATATATTTTAAGTCGCATACAATTAGGTGTGCACTAAAATTAAGAACGTTTTGACATAAGAACGCACTAAAATCGACTTAAATAGTGTTGTAGAATACCAAAATGAACTAATTTCAATATTAGTCACATTAAGAACGCTCTTAATTTTTATAGAATACCGATGTGCACTGACTAAAATTGGAACGTTCTTATATTAGTTAGTGCGCACTTAAATTCAAACAGAATCGGGCGTACTAACGCTACTTAATCTAGATGACAAATTATTGTTCCTTTTCTTATTATAATAGTCATAGTACATAAGTTTTACTGACCTATTATCATACTCGTGCCCAAATTTTTCACCTGTGCCAATTTCAGAGGTTAAAATATTATCATCATTTGATAACATTCTCAATCTTCTATTTCCATAATTATTACTTCTACATACAATGGCAAAATGTCCAAATTTCAAACAAATTTTACACTTAGCTTTTAATGCCGGACATTGTGTGCTGTGGAAGTTCCCACATCTAGTACATCTTTTCATCTCCCCCATTGGCTTTGTTGATGTATTCTTCGACCACCTGTTCCAATGTCTTCCTGAGGAATCATCCTTCCTATTAACGTGTGTATTAGTCCTGGACTGCTCATTCCAGGTGCTGCTTCTTCTATCGTTATAGTTGACCTTCAATATTTGTTTTTGTTGCATCTTCTGTACTGCTTCCTTGGCAGATAATTCACTTTTTATTATCTCCATAGCCTGATCACAATCTGATAATTTTCTTTGTATTAATTTAAGTTGAATGTCAGTATATTTTTCATTAATGTTTATTATAAAAACGTCTTTTAAAATTTCATTTTTCATTGTTTTGAAGTCACATGTTTCCACTTTGAGTTTTAAATCGGTAAGGTATGAATTGAAGTCTTCGTTTTCATCTTGTTTTTTTGTAAAAAAATTATATCTTTCTAAAGTTATGTTAATTTTCGGATTATAATACTGATGAAATTTTTCTACAATACTTGCATACTTGGATGTCATAATATCCTCCTCCCATGTGTCGAATATTTCAATTGCATTTTCTCCCATGTGATGAAGAAGTAATGCAATCTTTTTATTATCTTTTGCACATTCTTGGCCTGACGCTTGCAAAAATATCTCGAATTTGCTGATAAATTTATTCCAATTTATCTTCATGTTTCCGGAACATTCCATATTAGACAATGTCATACCTGTGTTGTTGAACATTTTGTTATCCAAGGTTATGTGCTCCATCCGAACCTTATTTTGATTTAAAACTATTTATTTTTATATTCACTACTTTTTTTTAATAGAAAATGTTATTATTTTTATGTTTTTACACCTTGACACCATGTTATATTAAAATACTTTGTATTTTGTAAGGTTGTTTATTGTGTCCCATAGACATGTTAGATGAAGAAGAGATCGGTTGCATGGATGACAGTTCTTTTATACTACGATCATGACGTAGTGTTGCCATTAACCAAATGCTGCCATATATACAACACCTATAAATTACAAATTCGAAATCAATATTCATAGTAAGGACTACAGGACAACGTCTGACGGAAAAGCTACTATAATTATAACAAAAAATTGACACATATAATCTTGAAGTATTTAAGATGGCATTTCCATGAGCAACATTTATGAACAAGCACTGGCGATAGACCTCCAAAAAATAGAGATCAATCAGTCTTGACTCAACTTCGCTAAGGTTATCTGTCTGATTATATTATATTATGCTGATAAAACCCTTTTGTAAATAATTGGAAAAAAAGCAGCCGTGGCGTTGCCGGCTAAGAATAGCACCTCTGCTCTTTTTGCTGGTTTTTCGAGCATCCTGTAAGAGGCAGGAAATCGAAAAATCAGATCGGGACCGTGAAGTTGACCACCTCACATCCTTAAATATCAACTGGTCAGAAAAGGCACAATGAGCCTAGGACGCCTTCGAGCGCAATGGAAAGCTCTTGATGCTTCCATATGCTCCCGAGTGGGGCTTGGGCCCCCCGCATTGCGGGTTGGTTTGGGGGTGATACGCGGCGGGCTTGATTTGTCCGGGGCCCGCATGGGGGGTTGGTTCCGTGCCGGTCGGGTTTGCTGCGGATTGGTCTCCTCTGGGCTATCTTGCGGTGTTCATTATTATATCCAGAGAAGACAAATATTTCCCATTAGGGCTGATTTCCCAAATCATCAGCGACATTAATTATGTATCCGATATTCTTCGGGATAGTCAAATAATTATTCTGCATGCCGTGTCTCGTGTCTGATGTGTCACTCAAGAGAACATGTTAACGGCTTAATTCAATAGTTAATACCTGCCTACTCCTACAATAGAATAGACAGGTTGATCCCAATGTAACAAATTTCACGGGAAATTTCCAAGGTTTCAAACGACTTATTGAAAAAAATGTTATTTTAGTATGAAATAAGTACAATAAAATTATAGTGTCAGATTCTTTTCTGATCCATAAGTTTGTATGTGTGTGCTCAATGAGATCTGATACTCCAGTACTTAACAAGATATTGGCAATTGAATAGAACAGAGGTTTTCTCAAGGTAAAGAAATAGCAAGAAGGATGTGAGCTTAGATAGGCAGAATTTCTTATGAGTTGTGAAGAAGTAAATAAGAGATTTGTGATTCTGTACTCACCAGCTGGTAAATTCTCAATAATCAATATTGATAACAATATCACAGAAATATTTCACTTAAAACTAATTACGTGTGTTACCTATTACAAAATGAAAATTAAGATGACTTATTGACATTATTGAAAGAGTGCATGCTTATAGAATTAGAAAAAATAAGGCTGAAAGATAGGTGTGAAAAAGCGTGGACGGCCGCTGATGACGTGAATCGAAAACATCGATTCTGTCTCATTGAAGGCCAGCAGGCTTAGACAAATTGCATTTGGCGATCGACTACAGACGAATTCTTCGACAATGTAGAGTGGGAAGAAAATTAACTCTCCACTTTTTATATTTTTATATAACTACTAGAGGTCCGCCCCAGCTTCGCACGGGTAGATAGGTACTTAAAAATAATTTAGTTTTCATACAGATCCCTAACTTTTTCAAAATATTTTATAGCATATTATACGGTATTTCGTTCACTACAAAATAAATTTAATTAAATTTATAGCGTCAACAACACGTGGTAATTATGCTGTTAAAATGTAGCTTATATGACACGTTCGAAGATTTACCATAGCAGCGCCATCTATTGATTACTTACTCAACCCAGTCGAAAGGTATCGACATCTGTTAGAATCATTTGGAGTTAACAGATAATTGTGACTGTCAAATAATAACAGACAAATAATTAGCAATAAATTAAAATTGCGACTATAATTTGAGATTTAAACTATCCTATCTCTCAAGTTGGATCGAACTGCACATGGTGTGCGAATTTTATTATAATCGGTTAAGTGGTTTAGGAGTCCATTGAGGACAAACATTGTGACACGAGATTTATATATATTAAGATGGTTTGGTTTTAATAATTGTTTATATTATGTTCCAGTGGACAGTTAATTTTTTCGCACTATACATTGGCGAAATCTTCGTTTATAGTCGAACGCCAATTTGAATTTGTCTACGGGGGCAGGTCAGAAGTAAGAGAGGTTGTAGGAGAAATGGTATGCCGATGGAAGAAGCGAAATAAGTGTACATGATATATTGAAAAGTGCGGAGGTTTGTTCTCTCTGCTTACCCTTTACGAGGCACGGCGTGGTGGATAAAAAAAAATTACAACGACAAAAGAATACGATGATCTTTTCTTGGGATATTTCTGACAGATAGAAACGCTTTGTATGAGAAGGAGGAATTTTTCTAATCACTTTTATACATAAAATTTCCAAAAAGGGTGTTATTCTTAATAGACAGTTCTGTTGTCCAACTTGTTACACTTGTGGCCAAGTGAACTGTTACAAAATAACAGCGGAATAATAATAATTTCTCAACAGAGTAGGGTGAGTTTTGGGGTAGTTGAACAATAATAGATAAGGGTCGAGTAATTAATTCCATTCTAAACTTTTGTGTTTGGCGACCACAGGAAACAGACCAAAAAATAATATATATTCCGTTTTACTTGTGTTGCACGCGTAAACCGAAAAATATCTGAATGAGTTTACATAAACTAGAAAAAAAAGACTTCATTTGTATAATTTGTGTGTCTAGAAATAACAACGCCCTAAAAATAATGGCATTTTGTAGCACTAAGAATTTCTTTAGGTATTTTCTAAATAAATATTTTTTTTTTATCCATCTCGCCGTGTAGGCAGAGAGATTGGACCTCCACTTTTTTCTATCCAGGCATACTTCTTTCGCTTCTTCCACCGGCATAACATTTCTCCTATTTCTCTTACTTCTTACCTGGCCTTCCTTGAGGACGGAATCGATGTGTTCGATCCACATAATTCTCGGTCGGCCACGCTTTCTTACACCTTTTCTTTCAGCCTTATGAATTCTCTTTGTCATTCTGTTTGCATCCATTCTTTCCACATACCCAAACCATCTCAACTTATTAACTTTCATCTTTGTCACAACACTTACTTCCATACCACATTCCTTCCTAATATTTTCATTCCTTTCCATATCCCATAAAGTTTTTCCACATATTTTTCGTAGAGATTTCATCTCTACTGCATTTATACCACATTCTTCTTTTTTCATCCATGTCCACGTTTCACAACCATACATCATCGATGGTAACAGGATTGCGTTATGCACTAGTTTTTTTTGCTTGCAGTGAGCCGTATGTAGTTGTTTCTCATTATAGGTCTTAATGCACCGCCCACCCTGCAACCAGCGACTTTCCTACGTTCGATTTCTTTTTCACACTTTCCATCCCGACTAAACATGCAACCTAAATTCACATACTCATTCACTTGCTCAAGACATTCATTCACTTTTCAACCAGACAGATATTATTTCAAAATTCTTCTTCTTTCTCTGGCATGCTAGGTCCCTCCAGTCTCGTCCATCCCCGCCGAACATATTATCCTTGTCTGTTTCTTGCGAGGTAAAAAAGTTCTCCTACCCCTCCAGTGCCAGTCCGATTTGGGATATCATTCAAGCATGAGACCTGTTTTCTGCCAACATCCCTTTTCCCTTAAACCTTCCCTGAAATATTCCATAACAACGCAACTTTTATTTACTTGACAGATTTTTGATAGAATTTCTTTCAGACTCAGAAATATGTTAACATTCAAACGTTTTTTTGTAAATTACAAATTCGAAATCAATATTCATACTAAGGACTACAGGACAACGTTTGTCGGGAGAGCTAGTTAATAATATTACACAACCTCTGTTGTTATTTACTATTCTCGTGATTAGGAGTTTCGGAGACTTAAACATTACCACCTAATGGCGAACGTTGTTAACGTAAAGTATTCACACTTAGCCAGCCTTCGAAATAACAGTATGCCGGTGGTGGTTTGTTCCATTTGAAAATCGAACATCAGTAATGAATTCTTAGAGTTTAAAATAAAATAAATGAATGTCGTTCATGCTGGATTCAAGGGTAGATTTACTTCGATGTTGGATTACGGATTTTTTTTCAGGTGGAGAGAATGTAGGACAGGAAATGGGGTTCAGAAAGACGGAAAGCAATGTTGGAACTTCCGACGGGAAAATATAAATCTGGGGAAACACCGGGACGCTCTATCGAGGGTAATTGAACCACGTTTCAAAAGGTCAACGGCCCAAGAATGGTAACAATAATTACTTCTGAACAAACTCTCTCCAACTTTGTCGATATTGTCCGATCGAAAATGACAAATGTTTAAAAACGATAACAGGTAAAAATATTTATATATTATAAGTGTAGTTCAATCTTTCACCACCGGAGTTCATATCGAATTTCGTGGCGAGCTCTGTCAAATAATAGATATCAAGTATTAAAGTGTGTTTATATACCAAGCGAACAATATAACCAGAGCTGGAAAATAGATTACAGATTATTTCTTGATCGTTGATATGGTCGCCCAAGAAAGTAACAAGAGAAAGAACTGTCATCCCCCATTAATAATTAGCTGTTGTTTCCATGGTGTCCAGTTTAACGATAAAAGTAAGGATACTCTATACAAGTGTTCCGCAAATGGTGTACCGCGGCACACTGGTATACCGTGATTATCGGTTGGTGTGCCGCGAAAAAATGAGACCCAAGTGTTTATAAAGGCTCATGGTTCAGATTCTGATGTGTTCAAAAGAAAATAACGGAGGGGGGGGGGGGATCAAAACCCCAAAAAATTACGTAATATTTGAACGACCCCTATTTTTCATTGGTGTACCTGAAATTTATTGATTTGGTAGGTGTACCTTGAACACAAAAAGTTTGCGAAACACTGCTCTATACTCTCACGAATCGACGTGAGTTCTCGAGAGTTGATTGCCACATTAGAAAGAAGAAGAATCGATATAAGGTCGATTGTTAAAAGTGAATTAAAATAAAATTGAATATAGTAGCTAAAAATTGAATTAATTATTATTTAACAATACTCATTCATTCATTCTCCCTTAAAGACCCCGCACACCGCAAGTTAGCCCAGAGGAGACCAATCCGCATCAAACCCGACACGCACGAAACCGACCTCCTAGCCCCTAGCTCGATCGAAGCAATCAAACCAAAAAGCCGGCCACACACGAAACAAGCCCACCGCGGATCCTCAGGAGCATAGGGAGGCATCAAGAGCTCTCCATTGCGCTCGAAGGCGTCCGAGGCTCATTGTGCCTTTTCTGACCAGTTGATATTTAAGGACGTGAGGTGGTCAACCTCACGGTCCCGATCTGATTTTTAGATTCCCTGCCTCTTACAGAACGCTCGAAAAACCAGAAAAAAGAGCAGAGGTGCTATTCTTTGCCGGAAAATTAAACAATACAATGATGTTTTTATCCTCAAGCTTTTCAGAAGATGAACATTTCTACACGGTGACACTGCAGAGAAAAATGACTAAATATGGTAGAATCATGTTAAAAACGGGAAGAATATTATTCTTTACAGATTTGGTTGACTTATGCATAAACTGACAACACTAACGACACATTAATGTTCTATTTATAAATGAAAAATATACAGATTGGCAGAAAATTCGTGTAACCAAGTCATGTTTTTCATAGATTTCCGACCATCTTTTAAATATTTTGTTTACATTTCAAAATTTTACTAATGTAGACGGGCTTATCTTGTATGAAACGTGTCTACTAAAAAGAGACTTTTAAATATTTAAGTATCTTTAGGTAGTGTTCTTTAGTTGCTTTTTTTGGATATCAGCCGTGAAAGTTCAACGATTCAACTAGTATTAAATTTGAAACAGTTAACCTTCAGACAAAGAGTCTCCGAATCAATAACCTGACATTTAGCACTCGTACATCATTAATAAAACAGGTCCTTGATGAAAATTAAAGTGAGATCGACCTCACGATAAAGGACAAAGCGTGGCGATAAATCAATCGAGATGTAAGGTTTCGAGGTTAACGGTTAATCTTTGTGCTTAACTTGTCAATCAGACGGACAACACAGCTCGGGCACACTCTCGGAAAAAAATTTCCAAAGTAATCGAAAACTTTAAATCGGTCCGACCTGAAAGTTAAATTTCGAATGCAGGAATTTTCAGAAAATCAATTATTGGTACCTGCATATTTTGGGAAACACTCTTATAAAACTCTATGCTCTTTCAGAATAACCATTTCATTGCTTATTGAATTGTGATTGTCAAACACCAATGAAGCACCATTCTATTTGTCACTTGGGAATAGCGTAGTGATCTTCTGTACATAGATAACCTTGTATATAGTTCCGAAATTGGTCACCGCGAGCCAAAAAGGATTGCGCCGGCTATACACTTTTTGACAGGGCTGTTGTGATTTTTTCATAGAAATTATATAACATATCATTAGCTCGTTCATAATAAACATTTTATCAACTATTGGATTTTGATTGCCATGGAGTCAGTTTAAATCATTGATTGCGTTGAGTCGGAACGTGAATTTCAGAATACCGGTCAATATCAACTGTCAATTCTTTTGTGCGTAGAAAAATAAGTAGGTATGTAGTTTGAAATGTCTATGACATTTCTCAACAAGACAGATACCATAATGTAGTGAGTTCGCAAACTTGTCTATGAATTCATAATGTTAAACAATTTACAATGTTACATGGTACATAAACACGACAATGTTGTTTTAATTGAGATAGTTTGAAACTACAGCCGTTATGAATCAACTTGTTGTTAGTGTTTCCAGTGTTGAAATACGGATTCTGGCAACACTGTAGCAGTTTACGAACATAAATCTAATTATTATTATTTATTAATTAATATAAGACGTATAAATCAGATAGTTTTAGGATAATCGAAAACAATTATTATTGTCAACGGATGTGTTCGATTTCAAGCAAACCTTTACAATATATGTCACAAACTCGTTTTTGTTTTATTCAACAAAAGTAGCTTTGTGATTTCAGTTTGGATATAAAAATATAAATTTCCACGTATGGTATTAAAAGTATCACTATCTCCATCTATGGAATTTGACAGGTATTAAATTTTTCTCCATTACGACAAAATTTTAAGAACTGAAAGCGTTTCCTGACGTTCAATGCATGAGAAGTTCTTGTCCATTTTTAAATAATTTATACTTATTGAATTTAGCCGTACCTATATAAAAGATCCAAAAAACCTCTCGGAAAAAGTAAATACGCGTGATTTTTGGCAGTGAGTCGAGAAGTTAGTCCTAGTCAAGTCAGGTTATTAAATAATTTTTGAAATAACAAATTAATTGTTTCATTTAATGTACTTAAAGGGTCTAAAAGTTTTTATAAACCACATAAGGTAGGGAGAGCAGTGCGAAATTTATTGTTATAGAAAAAATCGAAATGTTCTACACCTCGTCTTCTTATTACTTTAGGCCTGATGTCCTGTTATTTAAGAGTGGGTTAGGCTCATGTGAGGTCAACTCCCAGTTGTCTACCTATCTTTTTGATGGTTTGCCTGAGAGTCTTAACATTTAAACCAATTATAAAAAATAACAGATCTCGTACAAAGCTCAGACAACGGAAGAAAGTTTTCGACAGACCTAAGACCAAATAGACGAATGACACAAGAAAATATACACGGTGTAACTTTAGAAGAAAATGTTCCGTGAAAATTTTTATCTAGAGGCTTTGAAAGATTTTCGAAAATTTTTGCTTGGAAAAGATTTCATGAAAAAATAATTTTTGAACAAAAGCTATCGGTTGCTGACTCATAGCAATAATACCTTGCGTAAGGGTCACTATCGGACTATTTCCAGAAAAAAAATCATGATCGTAATCTAAATAGTTTAGCCGCAGTTACGTAGTTTAGTCAGAAATCCGGTTTTTATTCAAATTTCACAAAAAGATAAATAACTTTTGAACCACACAATATCGCTGAACATACATGGGGTCAAATTGAGGTCCTCTACCTCCCTGCTTCGGTTTATCCACTACCAAAGTTACACCGTGTATAAAAAAAAACTGAAATAATCATTAAGCCAACAATAAAAAACATGTCTTTCTTTTATGTATATATATTTTGTTTTAATTTTAAGCCAGGCTTAGCCAGAACTAATTCTCACATAAATAGTTTGAATAGTCTGGGATTTCAATAGGATCGGATCGGAGCTAGATCGTCTTTAGACGTTTCGTGAATACCCTTCCAGAAGGGAATGGAAAAGCATATTTTCAGCAATAGATGGAGATGGCAATGAGAATGACAAAAAAACACGTGCACAACAATTGGAACAATTTTTTTTGTCAAATTTCGATTTGGAATAGTTGTATTATGTTGCCTATTGGTATCAATAATCTACATAATAAATATAAAAATTCTCAGACAACGATAAGAGCCCCCGCCGAGACTTCGAATATTTACAAAAACGACAATTTAGGGGCTGTTTGCGCGGTTTACAAAATATTACAGAATTTACTTAACTTGACTAGCTGTTGCAATCACTATTTCATCATTTCAATTGTCTTTGGCCCTATGAGAGAGGAGCAAAGTGCAAGACAAACCGGGGGCGACACGAGCCGATTTATAAATTTCAGTGTTTTGTTTCAAATTTTAGTTTCATCAAGTGCAGTAGATAATTATTATTGTCTCAAAGTGAAAGGTCGCGTGTCAATTATTTCCATGAGTGTGTAGGAATAGGTGATGTATGTTTTTAAGTGTATTAACATGACTTCTACGAGACAAAAGTTAAAATGTCCGATACTTGGTGTCATAGCACTTTTGTGCATAGTAAATAGAATAACTCCTACCTACGTATGAAAACTTGATGTAATTCTATGAATGGGTTTGGCAAATGTTATAATTAAAAAAAAATCTTTGAAGAAACTTTAGGAAGAAGAGTTAGAAGCGTTCAGAGTCCTAAGTAGAAAGCTTTTGGACATATCTGCATGTAACTGTAAATAATTTGTTAGATGTACTTGTTTTAGAGATTTAAAATTTCCAAAAGAGGAACAAATATTTTTAAATGGCTGAAAGACTAATAGATTTAGGAAGAATGGATCTAATCCAAAGTTGAAAGTTGCAGAATAGAAGATTACGTGCTCTAAACCAAGAAATCAGGCATAATTCAAATACACAAACTGAAGAAATTTCTTCTACTTTATATCCGCTAAAAAGTAGATCTGCATTCTTGTTCGTCGACCGCATCAGATGGTCTTAACACATATAAATTCCTCGTTGGAAGAAAAGACGGCTAAAACTATTTTTTAAGGATCCCAAAAGCCTATAGTGGTTGTACCAGAGGAACATATTTCGATCATAAAGAAGTCAAGTTCTGTTTAGCTTGGGTTCGTCATTTGGAAAAATAAACTATCTCGACCATTGAAATGGATAATTTTACACTTACACGTCAAAGAGTTGCCATTGAAGCGTTTGTTTACCTATGCCGTTGGTCCACTTTGAGAAGATTGAAGATCTACCTCCACAAATATCAATAGATCTCAAAGCAAACTTTCTGAACTAATCCGGTCTATTGTCAAATTCAGTGTTGCCAAAGGGGGCGATTTACTGCCATTTGGGATATTTGGAACGAGAATATGCGACGAAAAAATCTAAAAGGCGACAGGTAGCCACTTGGGTTACTTCCCTTTTAGCGAATTTTCACCTTTCGGATACTAAATGACCTTTTTTTTAGTGAACTCCCACCTCTCTTCGGATACTAAAATTTTCGGAATGACCGCATACCAAATTTTCAGTTGGGCTACTTTGCGTTTGAAAAACGGCGTTGGCAACACTGGTCAAATTAACGTTTAAAATATGTTTAGAATAATCATTGTACATTTCTTTTTACATACTTACTATTACAAATAAAATAATTATTTATCTTATTTTAGTTTTTATATACCTACCTAAATACAAATGAAAAAATACCGTAACAGAAAACAATAAAACAAGAAGATACAGAACAGCACCACTGAGACTTATTCTCAAAGAACAGTACTGCAAATCTACCCTTGAAGACAAATACATACCTAGTGCACACGTTGGTTTACCTCCTAGAAAAAGCCACTTTTGCAATCATCAATAATTAAAACGTTAAATTGAGAAAACAAAAAAGAGAGGAGATATATTAGCATAATATTCATCAGTCAATGCTAGATGGTATGTTTGACAGCTGTCATAATTTGACAATAGACCTGATTAGAAGCGCTCCTACCTAGTGTGTCTTGTCGGAAGCTCCCCAGAAAACCTTCCTATTAAAAAAAAAATTTTCATACAAAAGTGTTCCACCCTAACGTGCACGTTAACAAGAAAATAAATGTTATAATATAACTTCTCTATTGTTAATAAAATAAGTACTTTTATATTCAAATAAAATCTTGATTATTGAAAATATATATTTCTTTCTTTCTTCAGAAATATCCATTCGAGTGTTTCCAGCCAGGAGAATAATATAGAAAGGACTTTTTATTATCATGTCACAATTCAAAAGAACATCTCTTTAGAAAATAATCTTACTGGGAAAGAAAAATAAAATGACTTATTGATCGTATCCATCGATTCATCTTATAAAAGGCTATTCAGCTTCGTGAATTGAAAGCCGGTATGGAAATAAGACTTTTTTTTTCAAGGGCAACGAAATATAATATAATGATAATAAAATTATATTTTTATCATATAGAGGTAATAATAATATTATTATATATCCAGGTTTTCCTATTGATGTTGATATTACTAAGGCTCCTTTTAAAATAAGGCTTTGAAGGAAGGCCCTACGAAGTATTTAAATAGCGTAATAACATTAAAAATTAAGCACGCGAAATTTTTAAATACTCTATTTTTTATTTTAGTCTGAAAATAATAATAAATTCTCATTCATTTATATGCTCCTTTCAGTTAATTTTGCTCCCCCTTGTCTTAATTCCAAATTACATTTTATATTTTGAGTGTAAAGTAGGAGATGAAGGAAGCCTTTATAGGAAAAGGGAATAGGCTGAGAAAAAGAAGAGGAAAAATAGCCAATTATTCATAGCGGAAATGTACGGGTAAAGGTAAGTGAAAGGAGGAAATAGAAGAACGATGGAACAATCTTCCCGGACCTAGACAATCCAATTAACTTGTTGGTAGTTTTAACTCCAGAAGAACCAAAACATGTTTGAGCCTAAGTAAAATAGTTCTTAAAACCCTTACAGGCTTCTTAACGGGTCACTGTAGACTTAGGGAACACCTGAGGAAGCTGGGACTCGAAGATGATGGAACCTGTAGATTCTGTGATGAAGGGGTATAAACGCCTCACCACCTCCTTACAGACTGCGATGCAGTAGTTTGCGCGAGAGTAAGAAGTTTTGGTAAACACGACACCATGAGTAAGCAGGGGAAGCACAACAGACCACTACAGGTCGGAGCGCAAATAGCCCTTAAAAGGAAAAAAATCGGTAATGATATTGTAGAGAAAAAAAAGAACAATAGTGGAAGATAAGAGAAAAAAAAATAGAATAATAATTCGTTTAGAGTAAAGCTAGTAATTGGTATAGGTATATTTAGAAATGCGGAATTTCTCACTAGGGTAATCACGAACATTCCTATGAGCGTTACAATAAAAAGGACTATAAAACTAAACGATCTCTCCTGTAAGGATACAATAATGACGGCCTTTCACTATCTCACAATCAATATAAGGAACTATTTACAATAAACGAATTCATTCCCACGCTCTTTGCAGTCTACTTCTTTTCAGTTAATAGGAATCTTTATAATACTGCCAGGGGAAAACAACGGGCAAAACCGTTTTAAATTTATTTTTATTTACTCAACGATTATATTGAGTGTTCAATCGTCTAACAAACTGAATATTTCCTTTTGATTAAGCCTAGTTCAGATCAAGTCGAGTAGCGAGTAATTTAGTAGCTACGTTGCACGCTAATCGACCAAAAATAGTTCACATTTTTTTATGAAACCGGGCTCACCAAAAGTGAACACAAATACACTTTTGAAATCTTTCATTAAAAGCAAAAGCTCGTGTTTTTAAAAAGGAAGATGGTCGGCACAGGAGATCGAACCCACGACCTTCGGATTAAAAGTCGCTGACTGAACCGCTAGGCTAAATTCATGTAAACTAAACAAAATCAAAATTCAGCTATAGGTTAGAACAGGCGTCGGCAACCTATGGCACGCGTGCCAGTTTTGGCACGCGATGGGGTTCTGAATGGTACTCTACAAAGATAAATTTGGTATAAAATTCTGAATTAAGGCGGCACCCTGAATCATATTGGTAGAGTGGCTTGGCACACCACAGCTAAAAGGTTGCCGACCCCTGGGTTAAAATATTATAATACCATTGTCCTACAATGTTTAATTTATTCTAAAACGGGACATTGTCCGACGGCTCAGCTAGTGATATTATATAGTACACGTAAAATACAAGTACATGATGTATATTTTGTAACTTAAACCATATATGATGATACAAGGAGAGGTAGAATTCGATACATAGAATCAAACTGGTATTGATATTTTTATCCTGCCAAATACATAGCATAGGTACTGTGAACATGACGTGTGTATCTAATGACAAGTATTATTCAGGTAAATGTCTGCGAGTTATTCATGTAAAAATGTAGTCTGGTACTTACTAGCTTACATACCCACCAATCTACGCCAAAAAAAATTAACGATATAATAATATAAAGCCGCTAACGTTTGAAGGTGAAACTATTTAATGAAAATCTAAACTCGTAGAAAGTGATTTTTTAAGATTTTTTTAAACCGAATCCGGGTTCGTCCAAAGTGATCATCAGTGGCTCTACAACTCAGGTCGGGTCTTGGCCTTCTCAAGAATTTGCCTCCACCACTGATGATACAGCGAAGCACTCCGCAGGATAAGGAGGGTTCCAAGTTCCAATATGTCGGGTGTCCCGTAACACACCATGCATCCAGCTACCAATGCTTCGACTATCCTGGTATTCTATCTCTCGGAATGCCGTCCATAATCTTCGTCGGCATATCTTCATCAGCCATTCTTCGGATGATCCGTATTTCTGCAGTGATAGTAGGGTCTTTATAAAGTTCATTGCTACGCCTTATACGCCACTCTTCACTGCCATAGGCGGTACCAAAGACTCTGCGGAGCACCTTCGTCCGAATTACTTATAGTCCTACACTCTGAACAGTCTGAACCATATTATGTCAAAACTGGTCGAACCAGAGTATTATATTTTATTTTATTTCTCTCTTCGCAACAATTAATTGTTGCTTTTACATTAAAAATATATTATACATTTTGATAACGCCATGGTTATTATAAGATGACATAAAAAAACATCACAATTTCACATTAAAATAAACAAAAATAAAACCATGCAAGAGGAGCAAACACAAAGGCCTCGATGTCCTAAAGGGAAAAATTTAATAGTATGTGGATACATAAGAACTCACCTATATAAATTTGTACATAAATTTACACTTAAAATAGTTGCATTGGGAACCACAAGTATTCAACCCAAATATATAAGAGCAGTTTGGTTTTTCTGCGATACCAAATACAATTTTCTTTATGTCATAGAAAGCAAGGCTGTTAAAGAGATCTTTTCCACGATATTCAGTGAGAGTTTCAGTGATTGTTTTGTAGGGAAAAGTCGTGGTATTCTTTGATCATTTAGGACCTGTGACAACAAAACTAGTCATAATATTAAATAAATAAATACATTGACACTTTTTAATACAAAGGTGTCAGTAAAGCCGGCGGAACTTGTTACCTTTTATTTATTGGATTCATCTCATTAACAGAATAACTAAAAAAAAAAGTTGAAAAAATGGATAAGAAATAATATAAAATATGATATTAAAGTTAGTATGGAACGGATTTCCAGCGACGCCATAACAACAAAATTATTCTTTATTGTTCATGATGGTAATTCCCTCTCATTTTCGCAAACTTAACCCACTTACTCCAATTTTCATACAAAGTCAACAAATTTATCCGGAATTTTCATAATATGTGCATACGCAACATCGGCACTTCATAGGCGAGGTAGAATGTCTGCGCGCGCATATTTCAAAGCGTTGTTCCCGCCTGAGCTTTGAGTACGAATGAAATATGGATGTTTTAGAAATATTTTAACATTATTATTTTATTAGTTACTTAATCGGATTAGGTAATTATGTATTTTTGTTTCTGGGGGCGCAGTGCACATATGAACGGGCCGCCTCTGGTTAGGACTACAGGACAACGTCTGTCGGGAAAGCTAGTAATTCCATAATATATTCCAAAATACCGTACAAAACTTGCTGCATCCCATTTTCAGTTGTCATCCCATATGCACATTGCATACACAACTAATAATAATATGACAAAAATAACCATTTATTTTTGTCATAATAGATTCTGAGATGATTATACTTATATCTTATATTAAAAATACCTGACGAGGAATGAGAAAGAAGAAAAAATGTAATTGGTGATGCTAACACAGAGGTTCGACATAGGAATCAATATACTAAGGTTGGGAAGAACACTGGGGTTAACAAGATTGGAATTCTCAGAAATATTATCTTGGGATATGAGGTAAGGAATGTTTCGTAGAAGATTTATATCTTATGACGTAGGTACAGAAACATCGGGAAATATATTATTACAGTATTATTATAGTCCAATGAGAATAAGCGGGTATATGTTTTCGTATATAATTGTGTTTTAGTATATAATATGCATATGCGAATATAATCAAACCATTGAATTATTTTGTACTACGTACCTACTGTATTATGTAAAAGTACGGAGGTGAAGGGGAGGAGACGTATATTTTGATGCGTCTTAACTTAACACTTACTTACTTTACTTTTTGTATGGCTTCGGAATGAAATTATTTTCTTAGCAAGATTGCTGCGTCCTGTTGTCTAAACATAAACTTAACACACCTACATAAACAAATAAATTAACACTTATCTCAACGGTGTCATTAAAGCCGGCGGAACTTATGGCCTGAGGCAATTTTTTCTAGTCCAATCTGAGTCAGGCCAACCCCGGGTAGAATTTTCAAGTGAAAAAACACTACGAAAATGCATGCTTTATTGTTTCATTGAAATAATCAATTAACATTAATTTTTAAAAGGCCCAACAGGCCGTAAATAAATAAAAAGTCCGTCCTGACCGCGAATCAAACCCGGGACCTCAAGATCTGAAGAAGTCCACGCCTATGCTTCTAGGCTTCTGAGGTCGGTACATACAGAGAGTTGTAGTCAGTAATCATTACGAATGTGAAACGTATTTGCGACTATTTGAGAGATATTTAATGAAAAGAAGAGAGATATAAGTGTGACCTACCTGATGGTGTGCTGGTAAACGGATGTGTTCAGACCGGCCGGTTCTGTAATTTCTCTACTGCCTTCATTAATAGTTTTTCACCAAAAAACACAAACTACGTTCATCAACACGAATCACACGGTCATTTCCACAGCAACAATATGACAACCAAAAAATAACAACAAATGTTCCATTTTCAAAAACGCACATAACAATTTTATAATAGACAATTTAATGTTCCAAATAAAAATTATGTAGGTCACACAGTAGGTCAGAGGTAGGAACTGGGAAAAGGAGGGGTCCTGCGTCTACAACGAGATAGCAAAGTGTCGTAATTAAAAAAAAAAAAAAAAACTCCAAAGAATACCTTTCGGAATTAACCTAACTCGTCCCTTTGAGAACACCTGTCAAACCAGAGATTCAGATAATTTTTGTGAAAATGCAATTATTGTATTTCCTTTGAATTCGTCAAAATTTACAATGCTTTGAAACCTGTTTATGTATAGGTAAAATTTCTCCAGCATAAAACCCAGAAAAATATTTTCAACGACGTATTTGCGCATTAAGTTCTCAGGGAATAAAAAAAACACATACCCTTTCTATTTTATAAAGATGAAGATCTTAACCAAAAACCCGTAAAGTATACATTTAAGATATTATAATATAAAATATTGTAGAAACAAAATATATTTAACTAAGTGTGACCCGTGACCATATGACAGAATTTGCAACAAGTTTTACATTAATTTTCATTTCGACGCGTAGATGATGGCTGTAAGCTGTAAGTAGTTAAAATAACAAATAAATACCTATAAAATATAGTGAGACTTAAAGAACTCTTAATTTTAATTTACTGTATAAGTTCACTTTTCTACGACCGGGGTGTTAGTTTCTCTCGTTGCCAGGGTGGTTGATGGTGGCCAGTATATAATGGCTAGCGGTATATACATAGTTATTTATTTATTTATTAGAGGCACCAACAATAAAACACTGAACAACACATACAAAACAAATCATGAAACAAAAACATAGAATCTCAAGTGCTCCAATGACAGGTATCTCCAGCAAAGTTTTTGCACATAGTAAGGTAGATACAATCCACGTCTCCTGAGCATTCTTGGGTTTATTCTTCTTTATATTAGGTGTCAGTATAGCCGGCGGAACTTAATGCTCGAAGCATTCTCTACCAGTCAACCGGTCCCGTCCAATCTGAGACAGAATTCCAACCCCGAGTACAAATTTCAAGTGTAAAAACACATTGGAAATTTCTGACCCGACCGCTACCTAATCAAAGCCGGGACGTGGATCGGGATTTGCCGTAGGTTACCGAAGTCGTACCTAATTTGAACAAAATTAATAAAAAATATACACAGATCTATATATTAATAGGTACGTGAAGGAAAAACTTTGTGACTATTTAAAAATTGAACGGACGAAAACTGCGTGGACGGAAGAGTATGAAATTTCGCACACTTATAGTTTATATAGAGAAGGAGTGGCGAATGCTATCTAATAAATTTTATTAATTATGTTTAGAATCAATAAAAAAAACACTACACATACTACTGTACTGTAATGTTATGTATTTCATACTCACGCACACTTCGATGCTTTTGAAAACTCACGTATCACTACATAGGTATGTGTATGTATGAGTGAACGCGGCGTTAGTCGATGAGTCAGTGTTCTGGGTTATTATAATATAGATACAGAGTACCTACCCACTCGTATTGAAGGGTACAAATTGCCTGAGGGTAATGCGTATTTCCACTTGTTGAGAGTTGAGATAAAAGTTGGTAAGAAAATACACGAGTAGGTACTTGGTGAGGTTTGGTGGGAAAAGTAAGAGGTTTGAATCGATAGAGCTCTGTTTAAAATATGGGTCAACGACTCATTCGAGTTTTCAGCAATTTTCAGGAAAATACACTGTTAAACTACGTTAAAAAAAACTCGCGTTGATTTTTTTTATTTTTTTTCTGTGCTCACTCACTCAAAGTGAACACAAACATACTTTTTGACTCTTTCACAGTAATCTATTTAAAGCTTGTGTCGCGATACAGGAAGATGGTGTACACCTGGGATCGAAACGATACGAAACAGTACGAAAGCCGGAGTCGCGTCGTATTTACTAATATATACACACGACTAATATATACGTGAAATTTCAAAAATAAAATAACTTATTTTTATTTCAATGAGATCCAAATTTTATAACCGTTAGAATTTTGAAAACATTTCTTCTCCTCATTGCGACTAGTTCACGGTTTCCGATAAATATTATTGATTTTTTTTCCACCAAAAACCGTAGCCCTTTACACAGAACCGAAAAACAACAATTTAAATAGAACTTAGTTACCGTTATATTAAATTAAAAAAGTGTGTTAGTTTGAAGTGGTTCTATGATTCACAGCTGCAAAACAGTTAAATAATCTACAAAAGTAGAAAAAATACGTTATGCAGTGGAAAAGTTAAAGAAGTATCTAGTATGGAAAGCTAAGAGAGAAGAGGTCCGTTCTGTCTGCCCTACCCTAAGGGAAATGGGGAGACGAGTAAAAAAATGTCGAGAAAGGTCAGGTTAGGTTAGACAATTACAAATTATTGAGTAAGGCCAATCAAATAGCAGACTGCTTAAAAGATATGTAAACTGTTATGTAAGACCTTTTAAAATCGCCTTATGACATTTTTGGAGCGCCATCTTTGAACTTTAAACATTATATTATAATTTGTGCTGCAAATCAATTTAGTTGAATTACCAGAACTTTCTTGTAATACTGTATTATTTATTCTTTCCAAGTTTTTCTTTTCAATAAAATTGTATGTAAAGACTTGAATGAAATTCTGTCAAAAACCTTTCTTTTAAGTGTGAAGGAATTTTTGACAGATGGCGCGGTTATCAAGGATAATCCGTTCAATACTAACCATAATATTATATTTTTCTTTATTCTTTATAATTATATCGATATTTTGTTGATTAGTTATTCTGTTGTCCGGAGCGGAGACGAATTGAACAAATCAAGCATCATAAAAATCGTTTCAGCACTTCTCGAGTTGTAAATGGTGTAACTAACCCGACTTTCTTTTGTAAATTTAGATTAGGTATTCAATAAGAGATTATTCTTCCATATAACCGCTGTTTTAATATGTTTTGCTCCAAGATAAATCAAGCAATCGGTTTTTTTTCTTCTCAAAAAGCTAGCCATTGCAAAGTTTACCTACATATACCTAACTACTTAGAACATGATGACAATGTATTATTTTAATACTTTTAACCATCTTTGAACATAACAGAATTTATTCTCATTCAGATATCCCCACACACAGTCTTTGCCTTCTGAGATTACGAGCAATAAATAATGATTTTATAACTTAGTTTAGCAGTAATATTACTTAAATCCAACCTGACAAGAGAAACAAATGAACGCTTATAATAGGAATCGATAAATGAGGTAGTTCTGTAAAACTCGAACAAAGCAATTTGAAAGTTTATGAAACAATCAGCAAATATTGACACTTCGATCGGATTCAAAGCTGGCATATTTTACAGCGTTTGATAGCAGATTTATAATATAATTCGACAAAATATCGAAAAAAAGACATAGGTATCTAAATTTATAAAATAATTTTATCTACTCTTTTCATTTGTGTTTCAAAAGATAAACCCCTAATAATATATTAAAATGTCATATTCGTGTGTGGGTGTAATTTGTGAGGTGTAATAACTTGCCCGCGTCTAACTATGACACCTGGGATTACGTAGGACACTAGTACCTGTCAAACTTTCAGAGACAATATTAAGTAGGGCCCCTTATCAAAAACACATACGAATAACAAAATATAAATTGTATTGAATCAGCCATTTTTTTAGTCAGCCGTGACAGATGGCATGGTGTGAACCTTTAGCCAAATTGAATCAGCCAATGCTCATTGTATTGCCACATTGACTAAAAGAAATTAGAATTAATAAAAATTTTGAATTTAGTGTCAAGTGAATTCTTTTTCTTCTATTTTTGGCTTATCACCCCTAAATGAGGTGTTCCTGCCATGATCACACTGTCGGTTATACATTTTCGTATCCTTTACATATCTCCATTAAACATTTTTATAAGTATCTACTATATTATGATATATCAAAAAAAGGTTTTGTCAGTGTGAATCAATTAATAATATTATATCTTATATCAATAAGTGAAATTGAGTAAAACAGAACATTGAGAAAAAATATAAAATAAAATTTAAAGGCATTGGTCTTAATGAACGCTACTAATGTTTCAAACAACTCGAGCAATAACATTGCATAAGGCATAAGAAATCAATCGAAGTGAATATAGCCGCAAGTGATTTCAAGCAAATGATTTCCAAATGTCAAAATTCTCAAAATGTCCTCCAAAGATACTTTTTCTCAAACAAATTCATCTAGATCAAGAAATAACAATAGGTACTATTAACATATTATTATCTTTTATGACGAAATCAAGAGTACAATAATATTCTTACTTAAAAAAATATGTTATTTTTATTAGATGTATCTGAGGGAAAAATTATATACGAGTAGTTTTGACATAAAGCGGTTTCTCTAAAATTTTAGCGAGTCTTGCTAGCGCCGCTTAAAAAGATCGAATGGCGGGTCATTTTAGAGGTTAAGTGGAACTGACAGTTGAAATTTACATTTTTCATTTATTTTTTAGCAGATTCTAAGCTTCAGGAATCAGAATGTTAGTCTGATTATGAGATTGATATTATAATTGGGGATTTTAGCGCCGTTTATATAAAACGAGCGAGCATTTAATCTGAAGAACGTTCCTTAAAACCTTGGCGAACAAATGGATAGGAACGAAAGGATGACATATCCCTGCATACACAAAAAGACTTCGGTAAAATCTAATAAGCTAATACTAATAGAATGAGAATTCGTACGTTTGGTCTAACTAAACCCACCTGTAAACAATGCAGATTTAAAAGAATGCAGTTACAGCCGGTTTCATAAAAAAATATTCCAGCTAAAATTTGAAATGTCAAAAAAATATTTTAAAGTTGGTAGCAATTGGTAGTATTACCATGGAAATCTATGGAAAACATAGGTTGTTTACTAATATTTTCGCGGAATTTCTGTTGATCTGTCAATTTCATTTCTCAATAGAGCATCAAAGTGCCGTTTTTGTGTTAATTTATTATTATGGTTTATGAATTAGTAAACGAAATCTGTAAACAATAATATTCTTCCCGTTTTGCTATGTTTTCCGCCCTATTTTTGTCCACAGTGTCACCGCATACAAAATGTTTATCTTTGTGACAGAGAAAGCGATTCGAAATTTTCTATGAACTCAGGTGGTAAAAATTTGAACTACCTAAAGTCGACTTTAACTAAAAATAATAATCAACAACGGTACTTTAGCTAAAAGTCGGTTTTAAATGTCGTTTTGTTGTTATGAAACCCGTTATTTTTTAAAGGGAATTTAAAGTCTCCTTTATTTTTTATGAAACCGGCAGTTGTATATTATATTGATATTGTATTTTAACAAAAAAAATCTTATTATTATGGTCGCTCACAATCTGACCTCCAGCTACCGAAGCCATTGGATAGCATCATCCGTTAGTGCGTGAAAGTCCTGCAGTTTTTCTTTAAATGCGTACATGGGGCACTCGGTGTCAGATTGTTTGTCTCATCCCACATGCGCATGCTGGTGAGTCCATCCATCCATGCACATTTATGTAGGTTTGAAGCGGTGCAGCCTACATCACATCTTATTCGGTTGACTTTACACCATATCATATTATTTCTGGGTTGCGTTGAGCCAGGCAGTTCTTTTATCGAGTCAGCTGCTAGATTCCCTACTAACGATTCGGTCCATACTACTTGTCTCCATTTTTCTTCTATCGAGCAATCCGTAGTTATAGCAGCAGTTAGCCAGTACGGTTTCGGGATTTCAGACGGCTTGGAGGCGGGTTATCTACATCAAGATGGATTGGTAGTTTATGGTTATCTGATGATTATCTCGTCTCGTCTAACGCGTGGAGGAGCATAGGTATTTAAAAGCACGCATAGCCACGGCACAGGAGTTGGTTTTAGTGTGCCGCTAATGACTGTCATCGCTTCATTTAATTGAGTGTCTATAAGATTGGTACGTGCGCTTAACAAAATTAAATTTTCGGTAGTTTCTGAAGAATAATAAATTTCGCATAGATCATCAATAAAATGATATTGAAATAACCGGGATATATTTCATACAACAATTTATTCGAAAGTTTAGTGACTTCCCGTTAAACTGAATGGAGTCGTCAAGGGATTTTTCATTCCAGAAAGTGTTTCCTGAGGGATAGAATCTTCACACTCGGCAAACTTCTGCGGGAAGAAGCGATTTATAATATTTTGACTTGAAGGGAAAACATTTCCCCGCAATATATCACACAAGGAAGGTAAAGTACATCAATCGAGCTGAAAAGTTATGAAAAATAAAGTATTATAATGACGATAATATTATGTATGAGAGTGCGCCAGTGGTGTTGTACGAGATATTTCAGTATTTAAAAAATAAATCAATTTTATGAGAAACATTACAGTTGAAAAATTCGAAATAGAATCAAAGAATTTTCGCTTAAGATAAAATGCCATCTACAAAATGTTGCCACCTGTCCGGGTTTGACTCGGACAGACCGGGAATCGCAACGTGCGTCTTGATGTCCGGGCAAAACCTAAAATTTAATGTGGTCGTGACTTTACTCAATAACCTTTTTTTAAGGAAATTATACCTTTTCGAATACAAAATTTTCGGAACGACCTTTTTAAGAGAACTTTCACCATTCTGAATACCAAATGTGAAGTGGTTGGTAGACTAGCGGTTACGACGCCGGCTTTCGCACTGTTTCGTTCGGAGGTCGTGGGTTCGATCCCAGGTGCCGACCATCTCCCCCCTTCACGACACAAGCTTTAAGTAGCTTACTGAGAAAGAGTCAAAGGGTGTTTTTGTGTTTTTAGAGAGCCATTAAAAAAATCGGAATGATTTTTTTTTTTTGATTTTGTGTCCGGTCCTGAAAATTTACAAAGATGGTAACATTGAATTTAGTGGACAATGGGTGTTGTAAACATCGAAGTGGTTGATAGCTCATTCGTATTTTGATGACCTTCGAGGTCTAAGTTAGATAAAAACAAAACCGATGCATGCCACAGGCTACCCAACACTGAGTTGACACCAAATATCAAGGATGTAAACAAACTCTTATGGAAGATAGTGGGTCATATTTATTCGACGTAAATTACTTAGACTAGACGAATACCTTTCTCTAAGGTTAAATAAACCCAAAATGTTTGAAAAAATACATTTTTTTACCCATCAAGCCGTTTCTCGAAGGGTGTACATGCTCTTCTAGTCCCATCTCTCGGTTGCAACAAATTATTTTGATCATGTGAACTTATGTCCACTTTGATCACTGATGTGGAAGTACCTATTATATCCATCACACCAGGTCGGCTCTACAAAGGTGCCATGTACATCCTCCATAGCCAGAACTAGGGAAATAAAAGTCCGCCCCTACAGATCCCTGCATGTAGGGGTAAGGCAAAAAGTCACCCTGAGGTTGCCTGGTATCAGGGAGCCTCCGTTAGTTACTAACCTACCCGTTAGTCACGCATCCCTCGGCACGGGTCGAATGACACCTTGGATTGGGGATTTTTGGGCAGAAAGGTTTACTCCTTCCGGAATGATAGGACTAGGTGAATATGGATGGGAGGGCTCATAGAAGGCAGGAGGAAAGGAATCAGGTGAAGGAAATGCCCTGCATGTTGGACAGCCATGCAAGGCACCCCGTACTCTCTTCGGCTTGTTGACCCTAGCATCCACAGGGACCGAATGTAACCGCCGTTTCAGCCTGGGCCAACGTAACAGGGTCCTCCACTTGTAGGTGAGAGTCGAGTTGAAATGCAGTGGCTGAGAGGCATTAAATGCTCTTTTATTGCGCGTAACATTTCCTTGGACCCCCTTTTGCCCCTACTTGGCCCTCCTGTAAGACGGCACCGATATTGTCGGACCACGTCATTCGAGGCTGGCCTCGTATGCGTACACCCATTCTTTCAGATTAATATATCCTTTTATTCATCCTCTCCTCGTGCATTCTCTCTACATCCCCAAACCACCTTAATTTATTCACTTTCATTCTAGTCACTACGCTTACATCCACTCCACATTCCTTTCAAATATTATCATTCCTCACCTTATCAATCAGTCTATTTCCGCATAGCCTAAGCAGTGATCTCATTTCCACAGACTTTATTCCTACTTCCAGATATTTCGGAACTCGTTAATGACTATTTTTGAAAAAAACATACAGTTAGGTATTTTTATTGGATTTTGTGAGCCGTACCCCACTGAAGACAACGTATACGGGATGAGCCGAACGACATCGAATCGTACGCGCGTTGGTTTGTTGAAAAACATTGATTGATTGATGGGTTCGCTTTGGGGCATGATTTCCCTGCGAGGGAGGGGGCGAATTGACTCAGCAAATTATTGAGGTGTTTATCGGCTTCTTTGTTTTCTGACTTATTTCTCAACCATACAGTTTTTTATACGTAGATTATATTTTTTTAAAGATAATAAGACTTAAGATATATTCTTCTTCATCATAATATTTTTTTCGGGCAGAAAGCTTTTTGAAGGCGGTATATTCGAATGGAAGGTGGAGCGGGAAATGGTGGGATATTCAAACTCATTGTAGGTATGACCCATATTGAGCTAGATAAAAAATAACATTACGCACACTACTGTAATGGTAGGTATGTATTTGATACTCACACACACTTCGACGTATTTGGCATTGATATACGGACGCATATAATGTTGTTTATCAGTGGTCAAATTGAGAATAGATTAATAATGTTTGATTTGAATAAAAATAGATAAAAATTTCAGATCTCAGGAGCTCAAAGGAGCCAGTACGCAGCCCTGTCTCAGTCAGACAGGGCTGCGTATTGGCTCCTTTTTATTCATTATTGTCATGGACTTCCTGTTAAGAATGTTCATGCAAGGAGCAAGAGGTATACCGATAACACAGAGAGATGGTCTAATAGGTGAGCTGTGCGATCTGGAGTACGCGGATGACCTAGCGTTGTTCAGTACGACAGTGGAGGAATTACAGCGCAGTGTTTCAAGTCTCTGCGACGAAACAGCATGCCTTGGCCTTCGAGTCAATGCCAGTAAAACGATGCTCATGGCAAATAATGCCTGTCCCGATAAACAGCTACCGATAACCATTGACGGTCACCAGGTCTCCCGGGTGGATAAATTTAAATACCTGGGAACAACCATTACCACCTCTGGTGACCTCGGGGCTGAGCTCCCGGAACGTATCGGTATGGCAAGTGGCGCCTTTAGCAACATGACCAAGATTTGGAAAGCGTCGGCGTTTAGTGTCGAGACGAAATGTAAACTGTTTGATACGTGTGTGTTGCCCATTCTCCTATATGGGTGTGAGTCCTGGCACCTCACTAAAGCCCAGGCACACAAAGTCTCTGCGACGAAACAGCATGCCTTGGCCTTCGAGTCAATGCCAGTAAAACGATGCTCATGGCAAATAATGCCTGTCCCGATAAACAGCTACCGATAACCATTGACGGTCACCAGGTCTCCCGGGTGGATACATTTAAATACCTGGGAACAACCATTACCACCTCTGGTGACCTCGGGGCTGAGCTCCCGATACGTATCGGTATGGCAAGTGGCGCCTTTAGCAACATGACCAAGATTTGGAAAGCGTCGGCGTTTAGTGTCGAGACGAAATGTAAACTGTTTGATACGTGTGTGTTGCCCATTCTCCTATATGGGTGTGAGTCCTGGCACCTCACTAAAGCCCAGGCACACAAAGTATCTGCATTCGAAACGAAGTGCCTCAGGAGAATTTTGGGTATAAGATGGTACCACCGCATCACGTGCTGATCTTTTTCCCATCATGGTCCCAAAGACGAGGAAGACCCTCTTACACTGTGTTCCGCTCCTTTGAAGCAGAGCTGAGGGATTTGGAAATGGTATGGGAGGAGGTCATAAACATTGAGCACGATCGAGCGCAATGGAGAGCTCTTGTTGCCTCCCTAGTGGTGTGTAAAAGGGAGAATTGATTGATTGAGATAAAAATTCTACATATAAATCAAAATTTCAAATTTGACGTATCCATGCCATTGTGTTTTTTTTTTAATTAATCTGTGTTCACTCTGAGTGAACACAAATACACTCTTTGAGTCTCTCACAGTAAGCTACTTAAAGCTTGTGTCGTGAAAGAGGAAGATGGTCGGCACCTGGGATCGAACCCACGACCTCCGATACGAAACAGTACGAGAGCCGGCGTTGTAACCGCCAGTCTACCAACCACTCCATGTCATTGTTTTGGAAATAAAATTGTAAAATAGCACTCGCTCAGTCTTAGTAATTTCGAGCACTGGTCGAGCACCACTAGTATTATTATATATTGTACAACACAAAGGATTTTCTTTATACGCTGCAGTATTCAAAACGAACTAAAAATAATAAAAAAGAAAGACGAGATTCGAATTGGATTTTTTCGACCATTCAGCAAAATTTCGATTGTATGATAATCAGAGTATTTTGGTTAACCACCCCACAGTATAAAGTCAGACAATGGAGAGAGGCGACCTGCAGAGGGGATGTTTGCTGATTGGAGTGAAGAGACTCCTTGAACCCTCAGAGAGGAACGTCATAAATTTCTAAAGGAGGATCTTAGAGTACCATCATCCCTGTAGCAGCTGCCTTTCTTAATCAATAATAATAATTATCTGATTCTTAAGAGGTTCTATAACTAAGGGATTCGAGGGCGAGGAAGTGTCTTATACACACAAACATACACCGGGATTGAGGCAACAATTTCAAGATGATGATGATGAAATACAGAAAGATCTTGAGAAAAGGAGAAATAAGAATAATTAGAAACGCACAATCAAAAGAAATAATAATTAATATTGAAGGTGTAATATTTTGTGTTTACCTACATTATAGAAAGTTATTTATATTACCATGCATACTTAAATTTTTGCATATTCTATATATTATAATATTTTGTAGGTCGATATTTTTGTTTGAAATATTCTTAGGGAGTATTTTAACTAAATGAACATAGTTCCTGTAGGCCTATGTAGAGTAGCAAGAAAATTAGCCGTCCACTTTTTTATTTTTATTTTATTTATTTTATTTCCCATACCAATTACATGAGTACCATAATAAGTAAAAGTACTTACAATCTATATATATTTATTTATTTTGGGATTTATTATCTCACTAGGCAGACGCCTGTGCCGAGATAATACTTTTGTTTTTTATTTTATTTTAGAAAAACCTAACAAAATACGAGTGATGATATTATATACAGAGTGACTGGTAATTCAATACATTCCTTGTAAGGAGTTATACTAGAGAAAATTTGCAACAATTTTGTTCCCATTAACTAGGGGTAAAATACCAGTGGTTTTCGAGTTATTTAACTTTTTAGAGTTTTTTTTCAATTTTCACCTTTTGACATAAAAATCAAAATTGTGAACAAAGTACTTCATTTAGGAAAGTAAAAATAAATTTTTCTAATAGTTAAAGAATAAAATAATGGTCGAAGTAAAAAATCAAGAAGAAAATTTCAAAATCCTCATAAATATGACGTTTTTAAATCACAAGTCAGTTTTTTTAAGTTTTAATTTCGATTTTGTAAGCTAGTTACTCCAAAAAAGTATAATATACTTGGCGTAAAAACCACAGGAAAAACTTCCCCAATTAATAAGCTTTGCGAAAAGGTAAAAATCTTTACCAATTTACTACAGTTTTGGAAAATAATCAATAGGTATTATACGATCAGATGGTGCTATGAAGCCGTAGGCCTTTTCATACAAACGTCTTTACTTCAACATGAATAAAATTCAAAGCTGCGCTTCGTTATGATAGGTAGTCCAGCGTCCAGCATTAGTATGGCGAAGTTGAACTGATTCTGCGCCTTCTAATCGTTTAATAAGATTTATTTTCCGAAACTGTGGTAAAATAGAAAACATTCATACGCTTTCTGAAAGCTTATTAATTGGGGAAGTTTTTCTTGTGTTTTGTACGCCAAGTGTATTATACTTTTTGGAGTAAGTCCGTTAGACAAATCGAAATAAAAAATAAAAAACACCGAATTGTGATTTTAAAACGTTGTATTTCTGAGGTTTTTAAGATTTTCTTCTTGATTTTTTATATCAGCCTTTCTTTTATTCTTCAGCTATTGGAAAAGCATATTTTTATATTCGTAAATGGAGTACTTTGTTCACAATTTTAAATTTTAGGTCAAAATGTGGAAAATTGAAAAAACTCTAAAAAGTTAAATAATTCGAAAACCACTGGTATTTTACCCCTGGTTAGTGGGAACAAAATTGTTGCAATTTTTCTCTAGTATTACCCCTTACAAGGAATCTATTGAATTACCAGTCACCCTGTATAATACAGCTTTAGAAAACACCTTAACCAAAGAAACCCTTAAAAAATTTGATTGATCAAATTATAATACAGCTTTAGAAAATATCGTAATTAAAGAAAACCAATCGAGAAAAAAAATGTTGACAAAGGTCTAATAATATTGTCAACTAATCACCAACCAAGTGTTTTAGCAATAGCGATGTCAACATTAAAATTTGCGGTTAGTGATTATAAGTTGTTAGGTACCGAATATTTTTCTTGTAAGTATATATTGAATTCAAAAATATTTTGTTTAATTTTTTATAGATACTTTTGAGGAAAAAAAAACGATTTCGCAAGATTTGGTTTTACGATAAGAACTTGAATTATTATTTATCCTTTTCATTCGAAACAGCGATTTGGAATTATCAGCTGAAGATTCTTCACAGCGTATTCTCAAGTGGCCTTTACGTTAATATAAAAGATGTTATGATGAGCGAGAAATATAATATAGAGAAAGGGAGATAGTAATAATATGAAAACGCAAATATTATATCTACGCAGGAAGCTTACAAAGTTATTGAACACGTGCAGGTATAGCAAGTTACATAAATTATTTCTATATACATTGAATTGTGTGTACTACGTACTAGAACGGAGATTCGAAACCTAAACGAAAAAAAATTTACGTCAAATTTTGGTTTGTCAACTACTGAGATGAAGGAGAATTAGAGACTTCGTCAAAAATTACCACAGACGGTCTTATTAAGTAAAAATTTCTATGCTAGACAAGCCCTCCTTGATAGCAAATAAAATAAGTCGAGCCCATATATATTATTCGAACGAATTCAGGTATATTTTTTACTCTTGATGATTTTTCGTGCGACAAGTTTCGAAAATCTGTATTTGTAGCGAAATTCATCGTCCTCTAAAGACGTGAACAGATCGCAACGACGTTTATATTTTCTTCTATTTCGTGCGGCATGTGCATCCATCACTCCTACATCATTCAATCGCTCCATAACGCTTTCGAAATTCTCCAAAATCTCCATCTCTACACTTATAACAGCTTTCAGCTCAACACTCACAATTCACAACACAATGCAAAAATTACAAATGTCAAACTGCGCCACAGATTTAAACTACCCCCGAGTGTGGTATAACGTTATTCCATGGTTTATACCACAGATAACGGTTATGCCACGTTTCTAAATAAGATTTCCCCTATTCTATGGTATAAACTATGGGATAACTTTATGCCACGATTCTAAATAACAGTGTTATTGTTTAACAAAATTATGATTAAAAGAGACGACGAATCCAACAAACCAAACATCATAAAAATCGATTCAGTCGTTCTTGATTTATAAATGGTCATTTAACTAACCCGACATTATTTTACATACACTTATGATATAATATACAATTGAATGTTGAATAGGTAATAATTATACCTAATCACGTGTAGTGAATGCTGTTGCAGCTGCCGAACAATGGAGTGGAGTGGTCTAGTGGTATACTCGTTAAAGTAAGTAGGTAGGTAAGTAATGTTGAATAGGTAATAATTATACCTAATCACGTGTAGTGAATGCTGTTGCAGCTGCCGAACAATGGAGTGGAGTGGTCTAGTGGTAGACTCGTTAAAGTAAGTAGGTAGGTAAGTAATGTTGAATAGGTAATAATTATACCTAATCACGTGTAGTGAATGCTGTTGCAGCTGCCGAACAATGGAGTGGAGTGGTCTAGTGGTAGACTCATTAAAGTAAGTAGGTAGGTAAGTAATGTTGAATAGGTAATAATTATACCTAATCACGTGTAGTGAATGCTGTTGCAGCTGCCGAACAATGGAGTGGAGTGGTCTAGTGGTAGACTCGTTAAAGTAAGTAGGTAGGTAAGTAATGTTGAATAGGTAATAATTATACCTAATCACGTGTAGTGAATGCTGTTGCAGCTGCCGAACAATGGAGTGGAGTGGTCTAGTGGTAGACTCGTTAAAGTAAGTAGGTAGGTAAGTAATGTTGAATAGGTAATAATTATACCTAATCACGTGTAGTGAATGCTGTTGCAGCTGCCGAACAATGGAGTGGAGTGGTAGACTCGTTAAAGTAAGTAGGTAGGTAAGTAATGTTGAATAGGTAATAATTATACCTAATCACGTGTAGTGAATGCTGTTGCAGCTGCCGAACAATGGAGTGGAGTGGTCTAGTGGTAGACTCGTTAAAGTAAGTAGGTAGGTAAGTAATGTTGAATAGGTAATAATTATACCTAATCACGTGTAGTGAATGCTGTTGCAGCTGCCGAACAATGGAGTGGAGTGGTCTAGTGGTAGACTCGTTAAAGTAAGTAGGTAGGTAAGTAATATTGAATAGGTAATAATTATACCTAATCACGTGTAGTGAATGCTGTTGCAGCTGCCGAACAATGGAGTGGAGTGGTCTAGTGGTAGACTCGTTAAAGTAAGTAGGTACTTAGGTAAGTAATATTGAATGAAAATTTTAGTAAAGTACAGAAACAAATTCTTTCAAAAATATCGGCTTACTTTCGTTATTTCCATCGTACCTAGCAAATAATATAAGGCGGGGCCATATTTATTATTCGAACGATTTCTTATCACGATTATAATCTTTTTTGTGAATACGTAGTCCTTTGAGGTAATGTGATTGGATCAGGATCTAATATACTCGTCGTAATTTAACATATAAATGTCTTCAAAGGATGCATTGATTTGGAACACAAAGGCAAGTAATCCGACCTGCCAGTTACGTCGTCCCATCCATCTATGTACATATTATATACCTTGTACAGATAAAGGCAATCTTGTTTATGAGATGTAACGAAATGTTAGCTGAATGATTTTGACAGTAGATCAGGTGAAATTGGAGTATACAAAGCCCAAGTGAGAGATGGAACAAAGGTGACGGATTGAATGACGCTTGTTTGAGCGTCAAAGGGAAACAAAATTATCAAGGGTGTCGCGAAAAATTGTAGGAATTTCACAAAAGAGCTGTTAAAAATATTACAATTGTAACGATATAAGAAGTTTGTAGTTTAATATTTTATTATAACAACTAGCTTCCCCGACAGACGTTACCCTGTGGGCCCTACTATGAATTTGAATTTGTAATTTATACAAAAACTAGCTGTTATCCGTGGCTTCGCTCACATGTTACTGTTACTCTCTTCCTAAACAATGCAGAATTAATTATATTCGATCAAAATTAGTTATAATAAGAAACATCTTGTCCCATTTCCAAGAAGTCTGAATAATTCTTATTTTTAAATTGATATTCTAAAATTTCCATTAAATAACCTAATTACTATATTTTTTATTATATTATTGTCATTATCAATCTGTATGTAAAAAATATGTGCTTCTAATACAAATAGAATCAGCCCGCGAACTTAAAAATTTCGCTATCTTGACTGACATTGTCCTGTGAGAATCCCAAAAAATAACTCGAATAACAAACTTTTATTGCACCAAATGACGTCTTTTGAAATCCATTTTTATATTGCTGGATATGAATAAAAAAATGTTCAGGTCTCGAAAATCAATGAAGATCACTAAGATCTTTAAAATACTTATTTCTATCTGCTTTGGGCATTTTTCAAGCTACAAACGTTTTTTTAAACATTTCAATTTATATCTTTCACATTGATTTCCTGTTGTTGGTCTGGTCGTAGGTTTGAACGTCTAATTTAGTTCAATAAATACCTTGTCATGAGCAAACACGACAAAAAAAGAATAAGGGAGCGTTCACACCATAGGTTCGATCTCGCTCCGTTCTCGGTATGGTCTCGCTCCGTTCTCGATCTGATAACAGTTCGTTCGCGGTCTGTTCTCGCTCCGAGCGCGCTCTGGTAACATTCAGTCTTCAACCGTCAATCAACGAAGTTGGGTGTGTTTGGTATTTAATTGCTTATTCCTACATAATATTATTCGCATCCGAAAATGTCCATGAACTTTTCGATTGAAGAATTAGGTGTTATGTGTTTAATTCTCGACGAAGAAGAAAATGTTAAGAACGCATATTCACATAGGTACCTATATAGGACATTTCATATAGGTACCTATTTATTCATTAAAAATTATACCTTTTTCATGTGTAAAATATCGCATTAATATTTACAAACAATATCTTCTTTTTTAAGAGAAAGTATTCAAAAATTCTTCGACCTAATTTCTGCACTTTTATTAATAAAATATCCTTTTTGAAGAGTTCACCTATTTAGAGGAGGACTGCTCATGAGTATTTTTTTTTTTTTTTTTTTTTTAAATGAATCTGTGCTCACTCAAAGTGAACACAAATACACTCCTTGACTCTTTCACAGAAAGCTACTGAAAGCTTGTGTCGTGAAAGAGGAAGATGGTCGGCACCTGGGATCGAACCACGACGTCCGCTGTACGAAAGCCGGCGTTGTAACCGCTGGGTCACCAACCACTTCATTGGCGTTCAACAGCTATAAACGAATTTTCGACAATGTAGAGTAGGAAGAAAGTTAACTGTCCACTGTTTATATTTTTATTAGCTGAAACGGATATCCGGCAACATAATATCCGGCCGGATACCGGATAGTAAAAAGATATATGTTTGGATAACTAATTGATTTATTTAGGAAAGTATCACTTAAGAAATACACCTTGTAATCACAAAATAAATTCTACAACTTAGAAAATTGATTATCAAACATCTACATAATAATTAAGAATTTTTTTTTTATTTGCTTTTTATCGTATATGGGAGCATCACGCTCAAAATACAAATGCTACGTCAGATATGAATCTGTGCAGAGCCGTGCAAAATGCCGGAGAAGGTTCTTAAATACAATTTGCTGCATTAACTTTAATATATTTAGAGCTATTTAAAAAACTCTATTTTTTTAGGATCTTCATACAAATTTCTCAAAAGGCAGTAAGCCATTAAGTTAAAGATATTTTTAATTTATTTATACCTGCTTCAAAATACGATAAATTATTTAACAATTTTTTGAAACTTTGAGCTCAATTCGGAGACAGAAGCTATCTTTCAAATTGAAAAATATTTTGCATACCTATTTTAAACAGCATTTAGCACTAAAATATAACTATTACGTTAGCAATATTAGATGAAATTCAAATCGACCCGCCCTAATGTAGGTACATCTTTAAGTTATTTTTAATATAATTTATTTTACTTGGCGTGAGAATGGAAACTGTTAAATAGATCATACTGTAAATAACTAGTATTTTAAAAAAATTATTGACAGGATATTTTCAACGCATTTTTAATTTCACAAAAAAAAATCTTTAATTTTGGAAACCACTGGCACTGGGCAATACAATAGGGTAGGTACATGCAATATGTATATCCCTGGCAGCGCGCCTAGCTTATAGGTAGGTGTTCAAGGTCATGGTTCACGTTAGAATCTGAATAATAATATTATTACGTTTGATGCAAAACAAAAAATATATATTAAGCCTTATCTCCCCTAAAACCGAATCTTTAACAAAACAATGAAACAAGTAAATTTTTATTTTAAAGGAAGAATCATTTACAGCCTTCTAACTTCGTTTATCTAAGAGATATAGTTTTTCAAAAAAAAACTCTCCCCACCCCTTCCCCTCTAATTAATGTTATCTTTTGAAAACAGAATAGTATAATTTGATTCTTTCTGTAGATTTTTTCTGACTTACTGACATACTCACTCATCAACGCACAGCCCAAACGGCTAATCGTAGAGTAGTGAAATTTGGAAAGTAGGTAGGTTTTAATACAAAACCTTCCACTAAGAAAGGATTTTTTCGAAATTCCACAAAATGAAAATAGGGTTGAATGATTTTCAAAGTATGCGAATATTTCGGAAACTATACATAGTACGAACTTGAGATTTGGCATAGGAATTCTCCTATAGAAATGAGTGTTAGCATATGTGGCATTTTTTTTCAAAATTTTACTAAAAGGGATGAAAAAGGGCACATATAAAAAGGGATGATTTTTAAGTGGCTCCTAATAAGTTAAAAAGTGGTTTTATCGAAATTTCAAAAAAATTATTTCTACAAAAAGAGTCAAATTATACTATTTTGTTTTCAAAAGATATCATTAATTAGAGGGGAGGGGGTGAGGGGCACTTTTCCAACGTGTGTGTGTGTGTCCGTCCCCTCTTTATAACTTTTGATTCGCTTGATGTACAGATCCTAAAACTTCAGAAAATATTGTATACTTTAAGCCTACAAAATTTGTATACTCAGAATTTTGAATTTTTTTTCAGTCAGGGGTAATAAACCTTTGAATTTTTATTAAATTTTTTCATATATCTCGAAAACCATAAAATCTAAAACCCTAAAAATGAGTATGTATATAGAAAAATACAATATCTAAAATATAATTTAATGAAAAAGTTCTAGGATTTCTCACTAAAACCCGTGGGAGGTATTGTGTGAGGAATGCCCTCCCTATCCCCTCTAAGGATAGTACATTTAGTGAATTTAATTTAATTGTTACACGACTGTGTAACTAGCAAAACAAAACAAGCAAAATTTAAATCCTCATATAATACTAACTTGGGCATGAAACTAACCGAAGTAGTTTGAAATTTTTCTGTTTGTTTCGCTTATAGGTATTTCATAATATTTTTATGTTTTTGTCTCCCGAGTCCTATAGGCGTAACAATATAAAAAACAGTAAAGTTTGCACACAAATGTGGCAAAAAATATCGATCAAAACGTCACAGACGTCAAATGACACTTATAAACCACTTAATGGTATATTATAACAAGTGACACACGCTTATTTATTTTGTAAACCTTAGAAGTCGCAGAAAATTGGTAGGGATAGCCACTATTTCGCGGAATATTTTGTATTTGAAAAAAGCCCGCGAAACCAAGGGGTATGAATAGCGACTCCGAATAATTAAATACATTACATTTATCCGATTGAGTAGGCACCCACCAACCTATGAATTAAACAGTTCTCCAGGCCTGTTTTTAGGACACGAGATCGCAGATGCCTTCCGACCGCCAGCAAGGCACCCCCACCCTTTGATTTTTTACTAGTTTTTGCATTTCTGTCACAGCGGTAAATATTATACGACGAGAGGCCAAGTTCAGAACTATGAACGCCGCCATATATAAAACTAGGTTAATATTTTTTTTATTTGGGATTGATTATCGCGCGAGATATTGCCAAGATATTTTATTTTTGAAGTCAGCCGATTGAAACAACTCAAGTTTGTAAAAAAAGGATCAGACGAAAGGGAAAACAATACATGATTTTTAACATTTGTATGGAAATTATTAAAAAATAAATAAATAAAAATGAAATCTTTCTTTATTTTTCGCAAGCAAATATTTTACAAACAATAAAGACATACAAATAAAAATAAAAGATAAAAAACCTATAGGGAAAGTAAGAGTATTCGCGGGAGTCAGAAAACATCAAGTGTATTTACTTCTTAAAATGATTAAAATTTCACAAATCATAATTGTTTTTATATATTTGATGAAAAATGTCAAAGAATAATGGCCGCCACAAGCTTTTTTCTCTCTCCGCGCGACTTCAAAATATTCGGCAGTGTCCGTCCACTATTCTATCTTCCGAACGTTGTTCCAAATTAACGGCAACTCGCGGTGAAATTTCAAAAATACAATTAAAAAAAAAACATTTTTTGTGTAAGATTTTAAATCTTACTATTTCCGGCATAAAAATTATCAAGGCAATAAGCCCGCCAATTTTGGTTTGTAATTTTTGTATATTCATGCCAATAAAGTGTTTATTATTATTATTATAAAATTAACTACATTGCGTTATCGCGCTACGTACTCGCGCTAACTACAATGTAGTTAAGCCGTGGTTATGTGTAGTTAGTTTGATGTGTGGTTACTCGTGGTATAGACCATTAACGGCCACGTGGATTTTGACGTTTGCGGGGAGGCATAGAGTTGGAATGAGTGTGTTTATTGGGTCACGGATAGAGTGACTCTACCGACGTTACGAGTCAAACAGAGTATGAGATCTGTATAGCCGTAATGATCTGTTTGTACATGTTTTGTAGACGAATATATACGAATATTTATAGAATATTGTATACAGAGATCCATATTTTTTTTCGAGATTACCGGCGACTCGGTCAATTAGGAACGTATTGTGCCGTTTAGAGATCCATATTCTAATATTATATTTTATTGTTGGAAAATATCACAAAATTTTGCATTGAGTGTATATTTTACCTGCTACATATTATACAAATTTTTCAATATTTATAAAAAAATCACTGATATATATTTAGCATAATATTTTTTTATTTTGACTAACACTTCACAAAATATCATTGCGTAACATAATAAAAAAAAACAAAAAAATTTCACATAGAATTTTTACTTCTGATTGATAGCTTATTTTTGTAGCAGTGAACCTCAACAACATTTTATTTATATATTTTATATCATATATGTGAAGCGCCATCTTCAGGAAAGGAAAAGAGCCATCTAGCGAAATACGCCGGAGACAACTACTACTTATCAACAAGGAAGATTCACCACCTTTTAGCAAGATAACCGAGCTTAGATTATTTCGCACCAGAGGGAACATTCTTCACCTTTTTGTACAAATTATTTTGCAAGAATAAAAGTCCTATATATAGATATTTTCTCTGCTGAAATTTCACTCTTTCCCTTCAGAACCAACAGTGCACAATATTGTAATTAGTTTTAAGTAAGAATATTTTCTGTGATAATTTTGTTTAAATCTCTTAATATAGTGTTTGTGTTATTTTAAAAGTTAAAATTTGGTTTCATTTCTGTAGTGAGTTGAATTCCTCTTAACTGTTCAGATTTACTCATAAAGAAAGTGAAAGCTGGTGAGTACTAAAGATATTCTCAACCCTCTACTGAACTCATAAGAGAGTTTTCTTATTAAGATCACATCTTCCTTGCTACCATTCTGCCTTGAGAAAAATTACTTACATCTAATTCACATCTCAAAGATATGGATCAGATCAAGCCAATCTGACGCCATAATGGTGACCTCACGTTCGAACACCCTTCAATTATTTACCATAATCCATTATTTTCCATAATGGTGACCCCACGTTCGAACACCCTTCAATTATTTACCATAATCCATTATTTTCCATAATGGTGACCCCAGACTTCAACACACAATCTTCAACAATCCATTCAAACTAATCCATTAACATTCCAATCATATTTTTCTCAACCATTTTAATAAAATTGTTACATGCACATCTTCATCCACTCATTCAGGGCCGGATCTCCCATAGGTGCAAATGGAGCAAAAATCCAGGGCGCAAACAACTAAAGGGCGCTATCAAATGTATAGAAAAAATAAAAAAATAAACAATCAAAATTTATAGAACGTCAAATGTATATGAACAAATTACGCGCCAAATTCAAATTATTAATACGTCCGTATAATGCTAGGTACCTACCTGTTTCTACACGCGAAATCCGCTATAAGTAGGTACCTACTCGCTCACAAGTCACAATACCTACATAATGTTCTTTATTCCTAACTAGCTTATACCCGTCTTGCTTTACGTTTTTGATTCCGATTGTCAGGCTTGATCGGTAGGTAATTAAACAGATTCTAGTCTAGCATCCCATTGCTTAACATACCACTTTAACTGACATAAGCACAGAAAAAGAAGAATGACACTTTTACAATTTTTGTTTTACCGACCTCATAATATTATACGAACCTATTCAAACCACAGAGCTCTCTCTATGAAAACTTGCAAATTATGTCCACAGATAATATAAATATACTGATTATGTCGGTAGGTTCGTATAATATTTTATTTTTTTTGGAGGTCTATAATAATAAAAAAATATTATACGAACCTACCGACATAATTTGCAAGTTTTCATACAGAGAGAGATAGCTCTGTGGTTTGAATCTTAGCTACATACATTGCCTGCTTTGATATTAATTGGGCAACCCACCCATAGAGGGTGATTTGTATCTGTCAAACTGCAATTTTTTTCATTAAATCTTTATTTATTGAGAATAATAAGCTTTTAATAACATTTATATGTATAACAAATCAATCTACAATTATTTTATTACATTTTCATACCGTAATACCAAGATCCCATTCAACGTTTACATGAGTAATTTTGTTTCCAAAAGTCTTTTTGAGAAATTTGTATGAAGATCCTAAAAAGTACAGTTTTTTTAAATAGCTCTAAATATATTAAAGTTAATGCAGCAAATTGTATTTAAGAACCTTCTCCAGCATTTTATACTGCTCTGGGCATATTAATATCTATCTAAGCATTTGTATTTTGAGCGTGATGTTCACATATACGGTTAAAGTATTGTCAAAGGCAAATAAAAAAACATTTCTAAATTATTATATAGAGATAATCTACGTAACGTTTGTCATGAATCACAATTTTAATTGGTGAGTTACTCATAAAACCGGCTTGTATCTATGAAAAATAGAATAACTGTGAGAGACATGTGAGTCAAATTCGTAGTGTGGTGATATATTCTCTACAGTCTACACCTACCCCACAATTGACATTTAATAGAATGCTTGAAATACTTGTAGTGAACTATAAGCTCATAATACAATGCTGCGTCTGGCACAAATCGTCCCTCTAGGGATGGGATGCCATAAACATAATAATAACAATGCTGCCCTTATGCTTTGCAACGACAAAAGTAAAAACTGTAACGCAACGTCTTTTCTCTGGTCATAATCCTAGGAATAGTTGGCAGCAATGTTTACCACTCTTTCTCTCCAGCTATATCTATAGATTCCTTATATTTAAAAAAAACTATTCAAGTAGGTGCATAATTGAAATAATAAAATATCCTGTATATGAAATATTGACTACAGGTACTTATTTCATTTCCATATCTGGATATATCAAACTCAAAATAATCGCCGCAAATTGTTGAAGAGTTCTGCATCTAACTTGACATCAATGGTTGGTGTGTTATAACGTCAAGTTGCAAGTAACAACATCTAGTAGATTATTACAGAGCGGATAAAAATCAACTTGATTATGCAAATAAACTCACCTTCATAGTTTAACAATACTCTCTATTTTGGTGGTTCAACTTAGCCCATAGTAGGATTCGAAACCTACTGAGATACTCACTTGACGTCAATAGACGTTGTATTATTATTATGTTATTTATAGGTGAAAAATCATGTGGCAATTAGGCAAAACTATTTAGTGTCATTTTGAGAAAGGCATTGGAATCAAAACAAAACTACACCAATACAATATAATTTAAAAAAATATATGAAGTTACATATAAGGAAATTTTCAATGGATCAATGCAGGTATATCAATATCAAATCTAGGTATTTCTTCTTACCCTTATTGATAAATGCCATTATCTATTAAAATTATAAAAAAATTGAACCAAAATGTACATAGGAAACAAATTCAAATGTAAGTTATTGCCTTCTGAAATAATTTAAAAAAATATATGAAGTTACATATAAGGAAATTTTCAATGGATCAATGCAGGTATATCAATATCAAATCTAGGTATTTCTTCTTATCCTTATTGATAAATGCCATTATCTATTAAAATTATAAAAAAATTGAACCAAAATGTACATAGGAAACAAATTCAAATGTAAGTTATTGCCTTCTGAAAAATGTCAAGTTGTTCAACGTAGAACCATTTAAATAGTAGTATTATTTATGGGTATGAATAAATGAATGAAAGAATTTTTGTTTATTTTTTGTCCAATCATTATTTAATTCATAAAACATAAAATCAACAATTGAAACATAATATGTATAATCTCAAAGTTTTTTGTTAGATCTAGCAGAGTAAAAAAATATTCTCTTAAACAAATGGAAACCAGAAAAGATATTCCGACCCACCGTTATAAAAAAAACTATTAGTTATTCACTTCTTAACCCAAAAGTATTATATCATTTTTATTCCATAACCGAAATAAAAAATTTAAAGTTTAAATCTGATGCTAGAACACAGAAATCCATACAATAACCTAGAATCCCGACTCGCGTTCAAAAGTGAAGCCTAAATATTGCAACTTTTGACAGTTTGGTTCCCAAAAGAATGTGGTACAGCGTATATTTATTCAGTAGTTTTCTCGTGTTTTTTACAATAAAACATATTTTTACGTTGAAATAAGTGAAATTAGATCATTTTTAAGTTTCTTTATAAATGTACTGTCAAAATTGCCGGCCAAATCGGCTTCACTTTTTACTACGAAGAATATATGAAAATCTATGTGCTAGAAACACACTATTGTGTCGAGCCAGAAGCATTATCGTTTTTATATTTATTTATTTATTTTCTATCAAAATTAAGCATTGCTCACCATTACAGAGTAATCCTTTGCGGTAATAGTGGTTAATAATATGGTTTAAGATACATTTAGGCTCTATATGAAGCTGATATGCTTCTAACGGGTTGAGAACTTATTTATAGTGATATGTGGTAAAATTGATAAAATCGCTGGCATCCGCAAGACACTGTTATTGATTATGGTCAATCTTCTTTACATCCCATAAGCAGCCATTGAATATTTTTTCAATATAATTGTTTCCCTTCTCAACTAAATGGGAAATTTGAATGAGTTCTCTAACATGGATCTGCAATATAAAGTTTCTGATTTAAAATACACATAAAGAAATCCAAGAAACATAATTAATGAAATTCTTACATAGGTAGCTTACCATATTGTCTTGCAAAAATTAAACCAATGAGTTTCTTTGTTAGAAATGCACTTTTATCAATCAATTTGATCCTTAGAAGTATGTACTGCTATGTCAAAAAGGTGGGATGAAAGCAATTAGTCTCGTTGAAAACACGTTTGCCTCAGGAACCTGAAAAAAATATCAACAAAATAAATTAATTTTGTGATTTCGGTAACACACTAATTCCCGCCTTATAACATTTGCAATTGTTTTAGCAACGCATAAATGTTTTAAGTTACGGCATAGGCTTACAGATATTTTAATCAATTTGACTTACCAGTTTTATTTTCATTAAACTCAATTGAAAATAAGGTAATTATATTTTTCATAATCGACGAAATCAATCAGAACCTTTTGTTTGACAACAAAATATGACGTATAGTGAAATATTAACCATCCATGGATAACCAAAGATAATAATATAATTCAACACAGTTAGGTACTATTAAATTATTTTATGATGTATATTTTTGATTTACTTATATAATGGTCTCTTAAAATATTTAGACTTATTAAAAAAAAAATTTTCACACAAAAAACCACTTTAAATGTGAAGAAGAATTATTAAAAAAATCATTCTTATTTTGTTTTCATATTATGAAGCTAAGACAAAAAATTACATATTAAAAAGTTCGTCTATGGTAACTTACTGTCAATTATTGTTATTCTGAGAGCCAAACAAAAACAACAGGAATTCTATTTTCAAAAATTTTGTAAGTTTTTTAATATATTGAAATATTTTTGTAAGTAGGTACCTAAGCTATATTTAATTATTAAGATTTTTACCTATCATGAAGTTTTTAGTTGTGAATTGTAAAAATATGGGTATATAAAATATGATACTTTGAAATTGCTGTCTCTCCTGTAACTAAACTTTGACAGATTTTGATGTTTTGTAATATTGTTTTCTAGGCATGGAGTTGCAGTCTATCTGAAATAATAATACCTGATACATTATGCAGTCTAAATGGATTTAATGAAGATCTTAAAAAGGTATAAAAGCTACACTTTTAAACAAATAATGAAAGATTCCAAATGAAGGTTTTATGCAGAGCATATATCAAATATGGTTCATTATGCAGTCTAAATGGATTTTATGAAGATCTTTAAAAGGTATAAATACTACACTTTAATATAATATGAAGTTCTTAAAAGTTTGATATACTTTCTAAATCCTTAATATTGATTCTAATCAAATTCTCACAATGTGTATTTTTAAAACAAATCCCTGAAAAATGCAAAATTTTCTAATCTTGTCTTATATATTTGCAACCATGTAATCACTTTATTTTGCTTTCATATATTAAATGAATTATGTTTTTTTCTAGGTCAGAACCTTGCAAGGATTTTGGATATGTCAAGAAACGCTGCCAAAAATATTACCCACCTTGTTTTGTGATGAATGTAACATTAAATAAAATAAGTAAAAGGTAAGAGAATATAAGTTTGCATTTATCTACATAAGAATTTTGAGCTCGATACAGTTTCGTGAATTCATATTCTGGTAATATTTTGAGATTTAGATGTGGGTAAGTACACACTACGCAAACTGTTTTACCATCCAATTCTTGCTATTATGGATGTTCATACAAATTTCAAATTAAATCTTCATTAATATATTTTATTACCTTAGCTTTATTATATTTTCTTTAATATTTAATACATTTTCTTTAATATTTAATATGATTTTATCTGGTACCCACATAATTACTCATCTATCTGGCTACGACAGTTTGAAAAAAAACTGTGGCCATAAATTTTTTAAAATGTGTCAATATTCAAAATGGAGGAAATATTTTTCCAAAATCTTTCATTAAATCTTTATTTATTGAGAATAATAAGATTTGAATAACATTTATATGTATAACAAATCAATCTCCAATTATTTTATTACATTTTCATACAGTAATACCAAGATTCCATTCTACGTTTACATGAGTAATTTTGTTTCCAAAAGATGGCTTACTGTCTTTTTTGAAAAATTTGTATGAAGATCTTAAAAAAATAAAGTTTTTTAAATAGCGCTAAATATATTAAAGTTAATATATCAAAGAGTATTTAAGAACGCTCTACGGAATTTTGCGCGGCTTTTCGCATATTAATATCTGACCTTAACGTCTGTTTTCTGATTGATTTTCTTATTGATTTCATTGTGATCTTATTCATTTAAATACTTCAAAAAAATCTCTGTTATAAAAAGAGTGTTGATTTTGGCTACTTATAGATGTATTATATACCTACTATAACTTTAATTAATGTACCTACATGATATTACATAATGTAAATTATGTGGAAGATGGAATGATATTATATGTCGTATCATAATAATGTTGTATTTTTTCTAGGATGAATGATTTGTTACAAACCTTGGAAGGTCGTCAAGAAAGGCTTCCAATCAAACCTCTTACTGGCCGCTGTCTTTGAAGAATACTTCTTTTAACACGATGATTAAGTATACGACACCCTATGAATATTTTTTTTAACGAATTGAAGGTAATTATGCTAAAGTGGTTTTGAGTTTATTTACATACTAATTTAGATACAATATAATACCGTTGTTGAGTGTGATTAATTGGAATACAAATATTATGTGGATAAAACAAATGTTTTATTAAACTGATTAAAATCCCGAAGACATTAATTTAAAGATTCTCAATTATTGTCAACAATTTTATTTCTTTCTCTCAACAATTCTGTCAAGTTCACTGTACCTTATGATCTAATTTATCACTGTTACCGGCCAGTTTGTCTATGGAATGTTCATACCAATTTCAACGATGATTTTAAGATTTATCTTTTTCAACAATGATTTTAAGATTTAAACATTATTTATATTTCAGGAATATAAAATGATTCAACAATTGTTGCTAAATTATTTAATACTTATCTACATTAGAATATAATTTTCTCAGGTACCTACATAATTACTTATCTATTACATTGTCTACGACAGTTTGAAAAAAAACTGTGGCCATAAATTTGCTAAAATGTGTCAGATTTCAAAATGGAGGATTATTTTGCAAATTTTTTCATTAAATCTTTGTTTATTGAGAATAATAAGATTTGAATAACATTTATATGTATAACAAATCAATCTCCAATTATTTTATTACATTTTCATACCGTAATACCAAGATTCCATTCAACGTTTACATGAGTAATTTTGTTTCCAAAAGATGGCATCTGTCTTTTTTGAAAACGTAGTATGAAGATCCTAAAAAAATAAGAGTTTTTTAAATAGCTTTAAATATATCAAAGCTTATGTAGTTAAATATATTTAAGAACGCTCTCTGGAATTTTGCGCGGCTTTTCGCATATTAATATCTGACCTTAAGGTCTGTTTTCTACGATTGATGATGATTCAAAAATATAAATAAATAAATAAACGGACTAAAATATTATGTAGATTCAAATGTATACGTAAATAATAATATTCAAGTTAGCGCGTCAAACAATAGGGTATTTGACTAATTTCCGGAAACCATTTTAAATTATTCTACGATACATTATAAGCACTTTCTCTTTATATTTTCTGAAAATATGCCATATTTTATATGAAAAATACATTTAAAGTTTAAATATCCAAAAACCCGCGTAAAACGCTGTCTTGTATAATGGCGCTGGTCACGTGGTGCGTCTACGTCACACTTCAGTATCAACAAACAACAAACTGTCAAGCTTGAGACTTTTGAGAGAATTCTCTTGATATTGTGTATATTTTAGCTGTATTTAAGTGATAAAATGGTATATAAGTGGTGTGTAGTGCCGCAATGTACAAATACGTCCATAACTAGTCCACAAAAACTGTTTATTTGTGTGCCTATGAACCCTAAAAAACGAAAAAAGTGGCTAAAGTTAGCTCGAAGAGACCCAAATAGTATTGCCGCTAATTCAGTTGTTTTTATGTGTGAAGATCACTTCAATGTAAGTATTATGCATGTTTTATCTTTACTAGACATTAAGAACTCCACAAATTGAAAAAAACATATAGATTTTCCATTTTTCCTGCCTATTTAAAAGTGATCAGTTTGTATATTATCGAAATTAACGTGTGTATTATAATTATTTATCAAATATCAAGTATAAACAGCGTAAATATCTTTTGACAATATATCTGAAGACATTATAATTATGATGAAATTGTTTAATACAGGTGTAAAAAGACGTAGCAAACTACTTGAAGTACAAAATGGGGTTCAGTCAGAAAATTATATTGACAGATGAGGCTGTGCCATCAAAATTTCAATGTCAAGAGGATCGCAGAAGAAGGCTTTGTGATGCTGGTACCTCTCGAGCATTATTTGTAAAAAGACAAAGAAGGGATATAATCAAAGAATGTGAGGAACAAAATATTACAGAAACTGTAGAAAAAGAAGAAAATATTTTGCAGGAAACACTTGATGAGGTTAATGAGATAGAGGATGTAGAACCTGAAAGTATGTTCCTATACTTAAATTCTATAATTAAATTTATTCTTTTCACCGTTCATTTTTATACAGCCATTAATTCTAATTTTCAGGTTTACCAAGAATACATGACAGGGAGACTACCACCGATCTTATTATTACCGAGGACAAATCTGTTCAAGCTGTGATAAATGTGCCATATAGGAGCAAGTCTGTACAAACAAAATTATTACAGAAAACTATGTCAACCTCTCCATTGAAAAAAATTACAATGTCACAATATACATCTCCCTTTAAGATCGAACCGTGCCATGCTCGACCATCAAAGGCTGGATCATCCAGATTACTTTTCTCAAGAAATGAAAATTCAGATAGTGATGTTTCCTTCTTCACCGAACCGGAGTCATGTGCTTATGCAGCTCCAACTTCAACAGCTTCTGATTCTGGTAGTAACATTTCTGAAATTAATGAACATTTGGGAAAAATACAGTGTCTCAAAAATACTTTGGTTGCTATTCGTAAAAAGCCCATGATGTATGTGGGCATTCCCACTGAATGCTATTTCATAATTGACCTCATTCATAAACATACGAACATAAAGGTTGAATTTATTTTATTATGTTTGAAAAAGATCAGAATGAATTCCACATTTTCTGAACTAGAAGACAATTTTGGCATATCAATATCCTACGCCAGTAAATTATTTTTAGAGAACATTCCAATTATTGCTAGTGTGTTAAGACCATTCATTGTAACTTATGATGAACTTCTTGTAAAAAAAACTCTCCCTGTTGCATTTAGACACAACTATCATAATGTGAGCTGCATTATAGATTGCATGGAAATTGATATTCAAAAACCATCAAAAGCCCTTCATCAAACTATATCCTGGTCAGATTATAAAAAGGGCAATACTGCAAAGTATTTAATATCTTGCACCCCTAATGGTTTAGTTAACTATATTTCTCCTGGGTTTGGGGGTAGGACAAGCGATGTGACTATAGTAGAAACCTGTGACTTTTTAGATGGATTAGAACAGGGCACTTTCATTTTAGCTGACAGAGGATTCAAGCATATTGAACAAATACTTAATAAAAAGGGTATAAAATTACTAAGGCCACCCAGTGTAAAAGCTGGTTTAAAATTAACAAAAGCGGATGTTCGGCAAACAAAAGTAATTGCTAGTTTGCGAATACATATAGAAAGAGTTATAAGGCGGATTAGAGAATTTCATATGTTGAAGCAACATTCTGTCATTAATACTAACTTACTGCGTGTGCTCGATCATATTGTTATTATTGCTTGTGGCCTTGCCAATTTGCAAGATTCTCTGATTAAGTAATTTCTATGTGATAAGTAGCAGTCATAATGTACAAAAATATTAAATGAATTTGAAAATAGAATCTAAATAATACAATGGTGTATATCAAAGTTAGGAGAATGAATAAAACAATGAAAAATACAAATTGAATTTTTATTTTACCATGGTATTACGACATAAAATAGGATGAATATTTAATTTCCAAAACAAAACTATTTTTTCTATTAAGCAATTAACATAATTACTATCATATGTCACCAAGATAATGTCAACATTTTTGGATTCTTCAAAATCAGAATCGGCAACACAAAAATAACATTTCTTTACACCGGATGTATACATCTGCAATTGCACCTGTGCCTTACACTTTTCTGAAATGACGCCATTCTTAACATACTTAAGTTTGGCTTTTGCATTTGTGGGACATTTTATTTCAACGCAAGCATCCTTCAAGAGCCCATCTGGCGAGGCTGCTATCATTGGATATTCCTTGGACACAAACAGACCACAGGAACGAATATTTTTCACTAATTTTTGCCCAACTTTCTCTCGAACAGCCAGTTCTAAATTTCTGCCTCTTCGCATTGCAGTAGTGTCTGGTGTTTTTGCACCCAAGATAGAAGCAACCAAAGACCCATCTGGTGTACGACAAACGCTTACTTCATGTGCCTTTGAAGCTGTGATCCGGCCATATCGCATTTCGTACCACAAACTGCTTTTTGCCTGTCCTCTTGTTTCTTTTTCAATGCTGTTTACATCCGCTTCATTAAATTTAATAACCTCCATTAGGCTTTTTATGTCTGTTTTAACTTCTTCCTCTATGTTCATAAACATGTAGTGCATTGAATACTGCATAACACCAGTATGCTGAAATTGCGGTTGATAGCGCAGCAGTTCGCAAGTATTAATCTTTTTCCTCTCAGCCTCTGAAAGGAACTCTGTTAAAAGAGCTGATGAACTTGGTCTGTGTGGTACATCTTTTTTACACATCTGCTGTATTGTCATGTACTTCAATGTGGTCCCTACTTTGGACAAAGTGGGCTTTTTCCAATAACATTCGACGGATGTTCTTGGAAGCTCCTCACTGCGACGATGAGCCCACATTAAAAAAGCAACTACATGTTTACACCCTCCAGCAGAAGCTACACAATCATGACACTGGCAACTAATAATTTCACCCTGATTTTCATTGACTACCATTGTCAGGTTGTACGACTGGTTTCGTACTTTGTGTTCAGGGCACATTTTACACTTAACTGTGCAAAGATCAGACTCCCGATGCAGTTGAACGTAGCCAATCGCATCATCACCATACGATTCCCTCGCAGACCTGTGGGCAAAGAGATTTCACATTAGACTGGATTATTCTATATCATTAGATTCGATTATATCAACATAACCTAAAATATTACTGGGGAGCAATTTTATAAAATTTACCAATGATTTGGATTAATTAGTATCATTAAAAGGTTACTTACATTGCCGTTTTTACATTTTTGAGTTCCGCAGCACAGAAATCAGCATTATTTTTAAAAAATAGTGCTACCATAAGGGCATCTATTTTGGGCAGGTTTGTACTATCGGCCTGCACAAAGTTTGTATCCATTTTGAATTCGTTTGAAAGTATAACGGGTACTAGAACGTGTTGAAATGTAAAACAAAAATTTAAAACTGTTTTTATATTGCTCTTGGAGGATCGAAAATAAAACTAAACCACAGTAACCACGCAAATGCGAGCTTTGATAAGATTGTTTACAGATGTGTGACGTCACAGAGAACACAACCAATCACAAGGCGTTTTCATCGGTGACCAATTCCATAGAAATATTTGGATTTTTATTACGTGTTTTTTACAAAAAAAAGCCTATTTAAGTCGTAAAATAAAAGAAATAAGCTTTCTTGGACCATTTTCAAATAGGATGACCACAATCTGTAGCTTATTTTTCATAGTGTCAAATACCCTATGCCTATAATAGTGTGTTGTAGTTAGCTACCTACGAACGGTACTATGTATACTGTAATAGCGTAGTCTTCAATACTCGCACACAAATGTGCGAGTATGCATGTGTGTGAATATTTCGTTCGTATACCAACTTATGGAAATGGCGCAATATCTATTTTTACTGGCTCTGATTATGTCTACTTATACATTTATATATATATATATATATATATATATATATATATATATATATATATATATATATATATATATATATATATATATGTGTGTGTGCAATCAATAAAAGCACTTATGTTAACCGTAATAAATATCAGATTCAGATAAATGTATTCACAAATCTGCCGGATCTTCAGCGCCTTTCGAAAGGGCTTATTATTATTATTAGTCTAAGTTTATCAAACAAATAGATGGTCAGAACTTTTGCATAAGTGCCACCACTTTACAAACGCCACGTAAAACAAGAGAACTAATATTATTTGTCGGTAAAAAAGTGAATATTTTACAAGGTAGGTAACTACCTGCTTATAATTGAAAAATTAATCGTTGCATTTGGAGCGAAATAATTTTTTGATTATAAATAATACATAATTATCATTTGCAAATTATTTTATTTGTAAATCTATATAGATTACTATTTTTACTATTAGAAGGATTGTTATTTTCGGTCGTGTTAATCATAATAGATAGATTTTTTCATGTTGTTGTGTTTTTCGAGTGCTGTTTTAACATAATCCAGGAAAATCTACTGTAAGTCGCTCATTTTATTGTATTCTTTTGAGTTTTCCCAGCTCTGTTGAGGTGGTATAATGTCGTCATTTCCTAAAAATAAGTTGTCTGGAGCACAATTTAAAAAAATAAGGAAATTAAAAGAAGCTAAATCAAATTTGAGGCAAGTTAGTATAAACAGTTTGCTGGTTTGTGAAAATAAATCGCCGGATTCGTCAATTTTAAAAGAACGAAAGGACGATGCTTCCGATATTCTTCAGTGTTGTGCATCGACATCAAACGAAATTAGTACTTTATCTGCATCTGCAACTAATATTGATTCCTCCTTTTCTTCTGTTCCGCTAAATATTTCTGCAACGAAGTTTGATAGTTTTGAATTCGATGACCCAGCCAAATGGCCAGTCACTATTACTCAGAATATTCGCGATTTTCTTGTAGAATTAGGACCACAACAAATTCATCACTTTTCATTTCCGTGTACCGCTAATCGAAAATTCAGCCCTCAATTATACAGTCGTAAATTATCTAACGGAGAATTGGTTCATAGGGATTGGTTAGTGTATTCTAAGACTGCTGATAAGGTTTATTGTTTTTGTTGTAAACTGTTTTTAAACTCATCTTTAACGTTAGTAGTTGGATATAACGATTGGAGCCATTGCTCGAGGACGCTCTCTCATCATGATTCTTCAGAAATTCATTTTAACAATTTCACAGCTTGGAAGAATCTTTCGTTAGCATTGTCTTCAAATAAAACTATTGAAAGTAGCTTAAACAAACAACTTAGTCAGGAAATAGAAAGAAATAGGGAAATTTTGAAACGTATTTTATTAGGGGTTAAATTTTTAGGAACTCAATCTTTGGCTTTTCGCGGTAGTTCGGAAGTTCTATATCAATCCAACAATGGGAATTTTTTAAAATTTGTCGAAAGCATCGCTGAAATAGATCCAATTATGCGTGATTGTTTACAAAAGGTTAGTTCAGATATAACGTACTGTAGTAAGACTATTCAAAATGAACTGATTTATCTTGTAGGTCGAGAAGTTAGAGAATTCATAGTTTCCAAAATTTTAGAATCCAAATATTATTCGATAATTGTTGATTGTACGCGTGACGTCAGCCGTCAAGAACAGCTCACATTGGTAGTTAGGTTTGCGTCAAAGGAGAACAAAAAATTTGTAATTAGGGAACATTTTGTAGGCTTTCTGAATGCTCCAGATTCTACGGGTGCAGGATTGACAAACATAGTTTTAAACAAAATCAACGAGTTAGGTCTTTCAATAGAATTTCTTAGGGGACAAGGATACGATAACGGGTCTAATATGAAAGGGAAAAAAATGGGTGTCCAGAGTAGGATAAGGGAAATAGAACCTCGAGCTTTTTTTGTTCCGTGCACTTGCCATAGTTTAAACTTAGTTATAAACGATGCCGTCAGTTCTTCAGTAGATGCAGTATCGTTTTTCGGTTTGATTCAAAGTACGTACGTATTTTTTTCATCATCTGTAGCCCGCTGGGAAATTTTAAAACGTCGTGTACAGGTACTCACATTGAAACCTCTGTGTGAAACGCGCTGGTCAAGTAGGATAGATGCAATAAGACCATTTAAATTTTACTTTCAGCAAATTTTAGAGGCCATCATAGATGTTGAGGAAGGGGATTTTGATGCAGAATCGAAAAATTCCGCTAAAAGTATAGGAAACGGTTTGCTTAATTTTAAATTCATCGTTACTCTAGTAGTGTGGTATGATGTTCTCTCTTCAGTAAACAGTTCCAGCAAAGTTCTTCAGTCACCTGAATTGAATATAGGTGCAGCTGTGGACATTTTAGAATCTTGTAAAAATTTTTTGGGTGAATATCGGTCGGATCGCGGATTCTCTAGGGTATTGCGTGACGCAGAAAAAATAGCTTTAGAAGTAGGAATAGAACCTCGGTTTCCAGAGTCATCTTCCATTCGCATGAGAATGAAGAAGAGATTATTTAGTTACGAAAGTGTCGACCATGTCGTGGAAGACTTGCAGAAAAAATATCAAATTGAAGTTTTCAATGTTGTTTTGGATAAAGCCATAGAATCGGTTCGCGATAGGTTTGTACAGCTTATGGATCATCAAAGAAATTTTAGTATTTTGTATGATATTAGTTCGTTTGTTGCTAACGAAAATTCGTTGAGGGTTTGTCGAGATTTAGAAATAGCCTTAACCAATAATCAGAAGTCAGACATTGAAGGTCAAGAGTTGTTTGAGGAGTTGAAAAGGATTTCGTCTTTAATTTCCAAAAACACTAGTTCAATTGATTGCCTAAATTTCATTGTGAATAAAGATTGGGAGCATGTCTTTCCTAACCTGTATGTTTGTCTTCGTATTTTATTAACTATTCCGGTTTCAGTGGCTGCAGGAGAACGTAGTTTTTCCAAGTTAAAATTGATTAAAAATTATTTGCGTAGTTCCATGTCTCAGGAAAGATTAGACGGATTAGCGTTGATGTCGATTGAAAGTGACATCTGTAGGGCTCTCTCTTATGATGTTCTCATCGATAGATTTGCCAGCGCGAAAACTCGTAAGGTCATGTTTTCTTAATTTGGGTAAGCCTTGCCGTCCTCCCTCGCTGTTTGTTCATCTTTTCATTTTAAACCAATATTGTTATGTATTTTCGGGACTAGGCCTGCTATCAATATTTTTCATTGAATGGCGGGGATACCCTTATAAAAACGAGTCGAGAGTCTTACCTCATGGGTCGACATGGAAACAGACTTACTCACGGAGAGGGGGGGGCGCAATTTTGGTTTTGCACCAGAGCGCCAACAATGGTTGATCCGGCCCTGCACTCATTCATCCCGAATAATTAGCGGCCCTATACATTTCATTCCATTCAATTTCTTTCACAAAACCATCAAAATAATATTGTTCCACAATTCTAAATTTTCATCTCACATATTATATTCAAATTTGAGCGCGTCTATTACTTTCCCATTCGACGCAAACTTCACTCGATTGCACTCAATTACAACACGCAGCTGTCAAATAGCGTTTACCAGCTGCATTGTTTGCGAAAAATTTATTCAAATTTACAACTCAAATATAAAATCTATAGGGTAGAATCATGTGCAAATTCTAAATTCAACTGGTTCTGAAGGGAGAGTCATCCGATAGGTTACAGGCAAGTAAAATCTTTAAAAATGCCACTGTAAAACGGCAGCCATAATTTCAGCCCATAATTTTTTTTCCAAACAATCATTTTCAACTTATCGGATTATTAAAAGCCTCTTGTTTTTCTGCCTTTGTATTTATTGCTACAGATATTCAACTAATAATGCCTAAATGTCGTAAAATTGATATAAAAATCTTTAAAAAAAGAAAAAAACTTAAAATATGTGAACAATAAGTTGTAGGTTAAATTTTTTCACGACACAATGTCACATCGAAATTTTTTTATAAAACCTTTTATGTCTTTAAATATTGATAAAACTTAATTTAATACATTAACTATTTATAATCGCATGCTGAATTGCAAATTTAAATGATTTTTTTTACAAAAGAATAACCTTTGATTATCTGATTGCAGATTCACAAGTACATTGTTGTCATGTTGTCAAACTTTGAGGTAACCTTTTTGTATTTTATATAAACCACAAGTGAAACAAATACCTACACATTTTAACTAGATTTTCATAGTGCATTATTAGAATTTAAAGAAAAACAAGAAATTTAAATCGCATTTTTCACATACATTTGTATATTGTCATATTGATCTTTGGTAAACACATAAAAGGACATTCAGACCCCTACAGTTAATATCTTATCAACATTTCACTCATTTTTTACCAATGCTTATTTTATTCTGGTCAATAAATGATTATTTATGTATCAACTTATCAACGATACAATTATTTCAATGGTCTATAAAAATATTCTATCTAAAACAATTATATTACCATCTTATATTACCATCTACTTGTCAATAGATATCAAATCTATTAGACTAGCCAATTGCTATTAACGTTTTCCGCGACTAGAGAAATTCTATCTCAAGAATCTCAGTCCGAATTCAATTCGAGGTCAACTTATATATGCAAATACGGCCAAATACTTATACACATGTATTCATAAAAGCTCTATGTATTTCACGCCACGTCTAGTACAATGCATCGCGCATTTTCAGACCGAAATTTCCATTTCGTAGGCTAATTACATACACGCAAGCGCAGAGATACTCATCTCAAAGCTTTCTTGTAGTGATCGAGCAAAAGACATACACACATGACCATAGCGTCATACGAATAGTCTATATATTATACACACATGACCATAGCGTCATACGTATAGTCTATTATTCATCAAATATACAACTCAACGAGTTAAGAAAAAGACAATTAATGTATTTACATTCATACAAAAGACCATTGAAAACAAAATTCAAAAAAGTGTCATAATAATTTTCCCAAATCAGTAACATTTATCTAACATTATTGACACACATACATTGACAAAATATAACATTATGAAATTTTTTAATTCAAACACACTATGTACAACTATACTACCATGTCTACCCACTACTCTTTACTTATTTTATTGTATAAAAATTCTAATATGTATTTTACAAATGATTACAGATCCCAATACAAAACCACCAACTGTATATTGCTAATGCCAGATTTAACAAATTTTATTATATATAAAGGATCTCACATAGTAGCTTCACTTTATAAACATTAAAACAAAAAATATTTAAAAACATATACAATTGTGAATCATAACGATTCAATACCATTTTTAATAATTTTTCCCAACTTTATTTTGAATATTGGACAGAAATAACATTGAAACACTACACTTGAAAAAATTTTCCTAGAACAATGATTATCTTAGTAAAATGTAACTGGTAAATTTTTTTCAAAGTCAACATTTGTTTATAATTTCTTAATTTCAAATTTAAAATGTATTTCACAAAATTTTAAATTCAAGAACCACCCTAAAACAAATATACTTATACCAATTCTATTGTAATTTTTTTTGTTTATTCTATATGTTGCATATTATGCATATTATCTCATCATTGATTATTCTTTTCCCACACCCCTTCCTCCCTTTTTTCCTTCCCTTCTTCTTGCACTCTCCATTTGTGTTTGCGTTTACCTCTAGCTATTTTCATATTTCACTTACACTAGTAGTATTTCTATTGATATTTTTTTTTCTCTCTGGAACATGTTGTACCTGTTTCACTCAACAATAAATAATGTAACATGTGACACATCTCGATGGAGGTCAACTTAGTTTAAGGTCATAAATTAATTCTGTTTCTACTTTTAATGTATAGTTGTCCTCTGTAATGTGTTTTGATAAAATAAATAAATAAATAAATCACGATACTGCTCAACAACACTGGACTCCACCACCACAATCCAATTGATGGAAGCCTACGGTAGCAATCTTCACCTGCTGTACTTAACAGAAGTGCGGACTACACGAGTTGTCTCGCAGACTTCGTAGCTCGGATGCCAAACTTCTTTAACGAATTTTGCCCCACTACTGTTCTTCACACCACGATTACACCCCACTGAAAACAACTGATGCATTTTTCCTTGCTCGTCAACCGACCTCAGGGATCAACCAGTTACAACAGCACAAGCACCATCGCTGCTGCATTAATGGCCGAGCGCAAATCAACATCGCCGCTTCATCTGGTAAAACACATCAACGCTGTTTTAACCTATTTTTAGCCATCATATTACCCCAGTGCAACCGCACTAACGTCGTGAACACTCTGTCCAACTTCTCGTAAGTTCCAGTCGGTACAACGCCCAGTCGAGCGAAGTCAACATCCAGTACGTACCATCTACAAGCCGCACAAACCAGAGGACTGCAGAGTTCCATTCCACACTCCATCACCAGTTCCACATCAGAATTTATAGCATGCCATAAATTCTTGCGAGAGGCTGTGTAGCAGTGAACCTCAACAACATTTTATTTATATATTTTATATCATATATGTGAAGCGCCATCTTCAGGAAAGGAAAAGAGCCATCTAGCGAAATACGCCGGAGACAACTACTACTTATCAACAAGGAAGATTCACCACCTTTTAGCAAGATAACCGAGCTTAGATTATTTCGCACCAGAGGGAACATTCTTCACCTTTTTGTACAAATTATTTTGCAAGAATAAAAGTCCTATATATAGATATTTTCTCTGCTGAAATTTCACTCTTTCCCTTCAGAACCAACAGTGCACAATATTGTAATTAGTTTTAAGTAAGAATATTTTCTGTGATAATTTTGTTTAAATCTCTTAATATAGTGTTTGTGTTATTTTAAAAGTTAAAATTTGGTTTCATTTCTGTAGTGAGTTGAATTCCTCTTAGCTGTTCAGATTTACTCATAAAGAAAGTGAAAGCTGGTGAGTACTAAAGATATTCTCAACCCTCTACTGAACTCATAAGAGAGTTTTCTTATTAAGATCACATCTTCCTTGCTACCATTCTGCCTTGAGAAAAATTACTTACATCTAATTCACATCTCAAAGATATGGATCAGATCAAGCCAATCTGACGCCATATTTTTATTTATAAACAAAAAAAACAGCTAAATCTTTTTCACAGTACACCTTGAGCCGTGTATATCATCGGAAACGGCTTAACCTGGGGCCTTACTCTGCATTTAGATCGCAATGCATATTCCTTTTTTTATAAAAAAATAGAATTCCTTAAATTTTTACATAAACAAAATTATTATTTAAATATTCAATAAACCATTAAAGAGTGATGTCAATTGACATTTTGCTGGATCTCGCCGCCTCGTTCAGGAACATGAAGTCAGAGGGGATAGTCATATTTTATTTTATTAAATTTAATTCTACGCAACAGTAACGTTGCTTTTACCAAACATATTAGTATCCTCAGTTATTGAATAAAAAAAAATTGCAACAAAGTAAAAGAAGAAATTTCCAAGACACGAGAACTAATTACAGCCCAATAAAGAAAATATCAAGATTTAAGACAAATAGAGGAGGATCGTTTAGTACAGTTCTCCCCTATAATCATAAAAAATTAAATAACTAGTACTTAGTTATAATTAAGTAATTATCAAATGTAACAATGAGACACAAAAATCAATTTGCAGGTGACAAAAAATAATGGGTAAGATAAATAAAAATAATAAACAATTCTTATAATTGAGAAGATACCGACCTCGGTAACCTAGTTGTACTGGCGTGGACTTCAGATCCGAGGTCCCGAGTTCGATTGCCGGTCGGGTCAGAGTTTTTCTAAGTGTTTTTTCACTTGTTGGCCGTGGGGCTGTCGGCATAGAATAGCACCTCTGCTCTTTTTGCTGGTTTTTCGAGCATCCTGTAAGAGGCAGGAAATCTAAAAATCTGATCGGGGCCGTGGGGTTGACCACCTCACGCCCTTAAACCCACATCGATCAGAAAAGGCAAAAGAATCAAGCCTCGGACGCCTGGACCCTTTCAGGGGGGGGGGTCCAGGCAGCTAGTGTTCCCCCTGCAATGACTACGACTCGTGTAAGGAAAAAGAGCTTTAAAATCGGGACCTTGAATGTCCACACTCTGAGGGCGGGCGGGGAGCTTGTTGCTGCCAAGTTGACGGGATATTATGGACTGGATATCCTGGGGCTGAGCGAGGCGCGTATCCCGGGTTCGGGGCAGAGTGACGCTGGCAATTACGTCATGCTGCACTCTGGTCACCGGACTGAACGGATGCGCGGCGTCGCTCTACTTTTAAGTAAATATGCCTTCTCTCGCCTTCTTGGTTGGGAACCTGTTTCTGACCGTCTGATGAGTGCGTCCTTTAAGATGAGTGGCGAAACCCTGACGGTCCTTCTTTGCTATGCTCCCACCGAGGACACGAATGCGGCTGCTAAGGACTGTTTTTACGACGGTCTGGACGCAGTTGTATCTCATGTCCCAAGGCGCCATCGCTTAATAGTCCTGGGGGATTTCAATGCCAAGGTTGGCAGCGACCCCCAGAACGGACCAGGCGTCATGGGTGTGCATGGCATGGGAGTTATGAATGACAATGGAAGCCGTCTTATTGGTTTCGCCACGCTCCGTGGACTCTTAATATGGGGAACTTTATTCCCCCACAAGGATATCCATAAATACACATGGACCTCGCCCGACAGAAGAACGAAAAACCAGATTGACCATCTCCTGGTAAGGGCCAGCAACCGAACTGACCTGCGGGATGTCCGCACCTACCAGGGGGCAGACATGGATATAGATCACGAACTCTTTGTGGGTTCGTTGAGACTGAAATTCAACCATTTCCATCAAAGACCGTCTGCTTCTCGCCCGCTGGACATACGCAGGTTAGAGAGTGCTCAGTGTCGTCACACGTACGAGGCTGAGTTACGCACTAGGTTTGCCCCCTTACAGGATTCACCTAGAGCTGTCCCAATGGAGACAGCCTGGACCAGCTTCCGAGACGCGGTTATGGAATCTGCACGTTCTTCTGTCGGTTATAAAAACAAAAAGAGGACAATATGGATGTCCGATGGGTCCTGGAGCCTCATCGAAGATCGCCAGAAGGCTAAGACCCTCAGAGGCAGTGAAAGAGACCCCCAAAAACTGGCTGCTTTGGTGTCTGAGAACAGGGAGCTGAGCCGTAAGGTAAAGCACTCTGTACGAACAGATAAAAGAAGACACCTTGACTCTCAGATACGGCAGGCACAGTCCGCTGCACTCGGAAATGACTCAAGGACACTTTTCGAAATCACCCGGGAGGTCGGGGGTAAGGGTCAGAAAAGACCCGTGACGGCAATACGAGATTCTCGTGGAGCCACTGTCACTGCACCCGAACTGATTAAAGGGAGATGGAGGGAGTACTTTCAGTCAATATTGAACCGCCCCGAGCCCTCCTCACCTTACAACTTTGAGGAGGAGTTGGAGGATCTGAATATACCTCAGGCAACTGGGATATGTGAAGATCCACCGACCCACAGCGAGATGGTGCTGGCCGTGATGAGATTAAAGAATAACAAAGCGCCAGGAGACGATGGAATCCACGCAAAGCTCCTCAAACAAGGCATAGACACCCTTGGCCAACCACTTCTCGATATATTTAAAATGGCGTGGGAAGAGCAGAGGTGCCCAAAAGATTGGCGGAATGGATCCATCGTCGCAATATTTAAAAAGGGGGACCCCCTTGAATGCGGAAACTACCGTGGAATTACTCTACTGAGTGTTCCCGGTAAGGTATTATCTCAGATATTACTACACCGCATTCGGGGGCCTATCATGGCTGTCCTGAGAGAGCAACAATGCGGCTTTGTACCTGGAAGGTCCTGCACCGACCCAATTTTCTGTGCCAGGTGCATCTTTCAGCAGTGCAAAGAGTTTAGCTCTCCAGTCGCTTGTTGCTTCATAGATTTTGAAAAGGCCTTCAACAGCCCACATAGACCATCAATATGGAAAATACTTGCTCTGTATGGTATAACTCCGAAAATAGTTAAAATGGTGCATTCCGTGTATGAAAACTCCGATTGTAGCGTGAAAACGCCAGGTGGTCCTACTGAAGCTTTTAGGATCACCACAGGAGTCAGACAGGGCTGCGTACTAGCTCCTTTTATATTTATAATAGTCATGGACTTCCTGTTGAGAAAGTCCATTCACGGAGCAAGAGGTATACCGATAACACAGAGAGATGGTCTAATGGGCGAACTGTGCGATCTGTAGTACGCGGAAGACCTAGCGTTGTTCAGTACGACAGTGGAGGAATTACAGCGCAGTGTTTCAAGACTCTGCGATGAAACAGCACGCCTCGGCCTTCGAGTCAATGATACCGATAACCATCGATGGTCACCAGGTCTCCCGTGTGGATTAATTTAAGTACCTGGGAGCAACCATTATCACCACTGGTGACCTCGGGGCTGAGCTCCCGATACGTATCGGTATGGCAAGTGGCGCCTTCAACAACATGACCAAGATATGGAAGGCGTCGGCGTTTAGTGTCGAGACGAAATGTTAACTGTTTGATGCGTGTGTGTGGCCCATTCTTCTGTATGGGTGTGAGTCCTGGCTCCTGACTAAAGCCCAGGCACAAAAAGTATCTGCATTCGAAAAGAAGTGCCTCAGGAGAATTTTTGGTCCAAGATGGTACCACCGCATCACGAACGACGCTATACGTCGGCGCACCCTGCGCAGGCCCATCACTTCCACCATTACGGAGAGGAGATGGGCATGGCTGGGACATGTGTTGAGGATGCCGAATGACAGTTGGCTGAGGAGAGCGCTGTTTTTCCTCCTATCAGGGTCTCGAAGACGTGGAAGACCCTCTCATACCGTGTTCCGTTCCTTCGAGGCAGAGCTGAGGGAAATGGACTTGGTGAGGGAGGAGGTCATAAGCATTGCGCAAGATCGAGCGCAATGGAGAGCTCTTGTTGCCTCCCTATGCTCCTAAGTTGAGTTCAAAGGGAGATTTGATTTGATTTTCACTTGAAATATCTACCCGGGGTTGGCATGTCTCAGATTGGACGGGACCGGTTGACTGGAAAAAATTGCCTCATGCTATAAGTTCCGCCGGCTATACTGACACTTTTATATAGAAAAGTGTTACATTATTATTAAGAATCATGGATAATCATAATATGGAATAAAATATTTAAAGTGAAATAAATAAATAATACGAATAATATAAAATTTCTGTACTTTACAAGATAACGAATAAATTATTGTGCTTTATTGGTGGAAAGTATCACAAAACTGACCAAAGTGAACCAGACAAGACAACTGATTCCGATCACTATTGATTCGTGCAGTTCGAGTCGCTATGCAAAGTGATTTGTTATCACTATGGTTTATGCATGTGTGATGTGTGTGTGCCGCCATGGTCGCCATTGTGCCGCCCGGTAAACGTCAGATGACGTCATACTTTAATGGTCTATAGTTTAAATTACGTACTCACGTGGGATTGACTTAACTTTTTGCGACATATATTAAACTTGTATGTATTTCACCACTATGTGTTCGCATATGTCGCAAAGTTCCTGATTCACTGAATTTTTTGCGGCATATATCACACTCCTATGGTTTTTCACCACTATGTGTTCGCTTATGTTTCTTTAAAGTTCCCGATTCTCTGAAATTTTTACGACATATATTACACATGCCGTGGGGCTGTCGGCTTAGAATAGCACCTCTGTTCTTTTTGCTGGTTTTTCGAGCATCCTGTAAGAGGCAGGTAATCGAAAAATCAGATCGGGGTCGTGGGGTTGACCACCTCACACCCTTAAACTCCAGCGGTCAGAAAAGGCAACAAAATTAAGCCTCGGACGCCTGGGCCCCACCAGGGGGGGGGTCCAGGCAGCTAGTGTCCCCCCTGTGTTGACCACGGCTCGGAACAAGAGCTTGAAAATCGGGACCCTGAATGTCCGCACTCTGAGGGCGGGCGGGGAGCTTGTTGCTGCCAAGTTGGCGGGAGATTATGGACTGGATATCCTGGGGCTGAGCGAGGCACGCATCCCAGGGACGGGGCAGAGTGACGCTGGCAACTATGTCATGCTGCACTCTGGTCACCGAACTGCACGGATGCGTGGCGTCGCTCTACTTTTAAGTAAATATGCCTTCTCTCGCCTTCTTGGTTGGGAACCTGTTTCTGACCGCCTGATGAGTGCGTCCTTCAAGATGACAGGCGAAACACTGACCGTCCTCCTATGCTATGCTCCCACTGAGGATGGGGATGCGGCTGCCAAGGACTGTTTTTATGACAGTCTGGATGCGGTTGTGTCCCATGTCCCAAGGCGCCACCGCTTAATTGTACTGGGGGATTTTAATGCCAAGGTTGGCAGTGACCCCCAGTATGGACCAGGCGTCATGGGTAGGCATGGCATGGGAGTGATAAATGATAATGGAAGCCGTCTTATTGGTTTCGCCACACTCCAAGGACTCTTAATAGGGGGAACTCTGTTCCCCCACAAGGATATCCATAAATATACTTGGACCTCGCCTGACAGGAGAACAAAAAACCAGATTGACCATCTTCTGGTAAGGGCCAGCAACCGAACTGATCTGCGAGATGTCCGCACCTACCGAGGGGGGCGAAGTCGGAACCTCCACGTGGTGCCCCTGGAGAGCGCAAATATTGAAGATATTAACAAGCCTGAGAAAAATAGCGCTTACTAATCCGACTATACCATACTAGTGTGCGAAAAAGGAAAACTTGAGAAAAGAAGTAAAAGAAAAATTGATATGCCAAATAGAAGTGAAACACAAGAAATCAAAGGGTCCTTCTCAGGACCAGCACTTACGACGATATCCCTCAACATTAAGGGGTTGACAAAAGACAAGGAAATTATTATTACTGAAATGTGTAAAATTAATAAATGCGACATACTATGCCTACAGGAAACACACAGAGGCCCCGGTAGTGAAAAACCCAAGATTAGTGGTATGAAGCTGGCCGCAGACCTGGAACATGAGAGATATGGAAGCGCAATTCTTGTAAGAGAGGAAATAAACATCGAAAGCGCGTACGTCGGATGTGACAGTAATGTAGAGATTATAACTATTGCTCTTAAAAACTGCACCATCACTTCCGTTTACAAACCCCCCAGACAGCGTTTTGTCTTCAATGCTCTGCCGAATTTCAGAGATAAAGGGGTTTCATTCATCATGGGTGACTTCAACAGCAGAAGCATTAACTGGGGATATGGTGAGACAAACGATGATGGAGCGGAGGTGGAAGCATGGGCTGCGGCAAATGATCTTACTCTGGTTCATGACCCGAAACTACCCAAAACTTTCCGCAGTGCTAGATGGAACACACATACAAACCCTGATCTGTTATTTGCCTCTAATAATGTCAATCACATGTGTAGAAGAACAGTTTTGAAAGCAATCCCGAGAACTCACCACAGACCGGTTAAAGTTGAAACTACGGCAGCAGTTAAACCACTAATAGTTCCGTTTCTAAGAAGGTACAACTTCGGAAAAGCAAATTGGGAAAAGTTCTCAAAAGATCTGGATGAGGCAGTTACTAATGTTGAACCGATTCCCAAAAACTATGATACTTTTGTAAAACTTCTGAAAAAGGTATCAAACAGAAATATCCCTAGAGGATGTAGAACTCAATACGTGGCTGGCCTGAATGGTGATCTATCGGCACTCTATCAAGAATACACGGAGCTGTATGAGGAAGACCCTTTTGGAGAGGATACTATAGAAAAAGGAGAGAACTTGATGAACCAGATTGCAGAATCTAGAAGACGACAATGGCAGGATACTCTGGAATCACTTGATATGTGCCAAAACAGCAATAAGGCATGGAGGCTAATTAAAAAGTTGAACGGCGAAGCTGCCAGCCCAAGGAGTTTCACAAACATAAGACCTAACCAAGTCGCTAAACAACTACTAGATAATAGCAAGCCTCCCAACAAAATCAAAATACCAAGACTTGTCCGAACCCCTATAGAAAACAATCATCTCTCAACTCCTTTCACAGTGTGCGAAGTCAGGGCTGTAATACAATCACTTAAATTACGCAAGTCACCGGGAGTTGACAACATTATGTCGGAACAGATTGTGAATTTCGGTGAAAATGCTGTCCAATGGTTGACTGACCTGTACAATAATTGCGTCAGTAAGTGCTCGATTCCGAGTATGTGGAGAAGAGCCCATGTTATTGCCCTGTTAAAACCTGGAAAAGACCCCTCTGAACCAAAGAACTACAGACCTATTTCTCTTTTGAGCCATCTATATAAACTTTTTGAGAGACTTATACTCATGAGAATAGGACCTACCATAGAGAACCTCTTGATCCCACAACAGGCCGGGTTTAGAAGTGGTAAATCGTGTTGCGGTCAAGTCCTTAACCTAACACAATATATTGAGGACGGTTTTGAGAGGAACAAAATAACTGGAGCGGTTTTCGTTGATCTTTCGGCTGCTTACGACACGGTCAACCATAAAATACTTTTAAGAAAGATATACAATATGACCGCTGATTTTAAGTTAGCGAAAATTGTCGAAACAATGCTGAAGGATAGAAGCTTTTACGTGACATTGAACGGAAGAGATGGCAAAAGATACCGACCTAAAGGTGGATTGCCACAGGGAAGCGTTATGGCCCCTCTTCTTTTCAATATTTATACTAACGACCAACCCATTAATGATAAAAATAAGCACTTCATCTATGCCGACGATCTCGCCGTAGCTCATCAAGCTGATACATTCCAAGAAATAGAGTCTGCTTTGGAGAATACATTACAAGTTTTATCACTGTATTATATAAAAAATCAGCTAAGAGCGAACCCGGCTAAAACTCAAGTATGCTCATTCCACCTTAAAAATGCACAGGCGGGAAGACAATTGAAGATCGCCTGGAATGGTGTGACTCTGGAACATACAGAATGCCCAAAATATTTAGGGGTTACGCTGGACAGGTCACTGACATATGCTAAGCATTGCCAAGACACAGGAAAGAAGGTGAGTGCCAGAAATGGTATTGTTCGTCAACTTGTTGCGTCAAAATGGGGAGCACAACCGAGCGTACTCAGAAGTTCAGCTATGGCTCTATGCATATCCGCAGCGGAATACTGCTGTCCTGTTTGGGGGGGTTCCGTCCACGCCAAAAAGGTTGATGTGTCTCTAAATGAGACTATGAGGATTATCACTGGGTGCCTGAAGCCGACCAAAACCGAATACCTATACCAACTTGCTGGTATTGCACCACCCGAAGTGAGAAGGTCTGTAGCCTCAGACAGGGAAAGGCAGAAGGTACAATATGACTCCCGACACCCAATGCATATGCACAGTCCTGCTCCAGCGCGTCTTAAATCCAGAAACTCGTTCGCTAAAAGAACAGTGGCTCTGGATGAGAGTGTGGAAAACGCTCGTATCGAAAGATGAAGGAACACATGCATGGACCAGCTGTTACCACCCAGTGAACATCTGGCGCCTGGAGCTTGCATTGGATGGCCTGTGTGGCGAACCATAAACCGTGCTCGATCCGGATGCGCGCGAACTTTGACAAACCTCCAGCGGTGGGGCTACGAAGATGACTCGAGATGCGCATGCGGAGAGACACAGGATTTGGAACATTGTTTTTCATGCCCATGCTTGGAGCATTGGGTGACACAACAGGATCTGGTCTTAGCGAATGACCGGGCGGTCCAGTGGGCTAATGAAAATTTGCATCTGTAGGCTTGCCTAGGGCCTAGGCTACCCTACATACCTTGTCTTTTTGTTTTTTATCTTTTTACTCTTTTAACCTTTTGTTTTTATTAATTTGACCATTTGTTTTTATTTTTTTAACATTTTATAATCTGACCTTATATTTACTTATTTGTTGTATGAATTTATGATGTGATGGTAGTAATAATGATGTAATGTTCAAGAGCACACAGTATGACTCGACAAGAAGAAGAAGAAGAGGGGCAGACATGGATACTGATCACGAACTCCTTGTGGGTTCGTTGAGATTAAGATTTACCCATTTCAGCAGGGACGCTGGACATACGCAGGTTAGAGAGTGCTCAGTGTCGTCATACGTACGAGGCTGAGTTACGCACCAGGTTTGCCCCCTTGCAGGATTCACACGGAGCTGTTCCGATTGAGACAGCTTGGAATAGCTTCCGTGACGCCGTTATGGAATCCGCACGTTCTTCTGTCGGCTATAAGAGCAAAAAGAGGCCAATATGGATGTCCGATGGGTCCTGGAGCCTCATCGAAGATCGCCAGAAGGCTAAGACCCTCAAAGACAGCGAAAAAGACCCTCAAAAACTGGCTGCTTTGCTGTCTGAGTACAGAGAGCTGAGCCGCAAGGTGAAGCACTCTGTACGAACAGATAAGAGAAGACACCTGGACTCTCAGATACGGCGAGCGCAGTCTGCTGCAATCGGAAATGACTCAAGGACACTTTTCGAAATCACCTGGGAGGTCGGGGGCAGGGGTCAAAAAAGACCCGTGACGGCAATACGAGACTCTCGTGGAGCCACTGTCACTGCCCCCGAACTGATTAAAGGGAGATGGACGAAGTACTTTGAGTCAATATTAAACCGTCCCGAGCCCTCCTCACCTTACAACTTTGAGGAGGAGTTGGCTGGTCTGAATATACCTCAGGCAACTGGGATATGTGAGGACCCGCCGACATACAGTGAGATGGTGCTGGCCGTGATGAGACTTAAGAACAACAAAGCGCCAGGAGACGATGGAATTCACGCAGAGCTCCTCAAACAAGGCATAGACACCCTTGGCCAACCACTTCTCGATATATTTAAAATGGCGTGGGAAGAGCAGAGGTGCCCAAAAGATTGGCGGAATGGATCCATCGTCGCAATATTTAAAAAGGGGGACCCCCTTGAATGCGGAAACTACCGTGGAATTACTCTACTGAGTGTTCCCGGTAAGGTATTATCTCAGATATTACTACACCGCATTCGGGGGCCTATCATGGCTGTCCTGAGAGAGCAACAATGCGGCTTTGTACCTGGAAGGTCCTGCACCGACCCAATTTTCTGTGCCAGGTGCATCTTTCAGCAGTGCAAAGAGTTTAGCTCTCCAGTCGCTTGTTGCTTCATAGATTTTGAAAAGGCCTTCGACAGCCCACATAGACCATCAATATGGAAAATACTTTCTCTGTATGGTATACCTCCGAAAATAGTTAAAATGGTGCAGTCCCTGTATGAAGACTCCGAGTGTAGCGTGAAAACGCCAGGTGGTCCTACTGAAGCTTTTAGGATCACCACGGGAGTCAGACAGGGCTGCGTACTAGCTCCCTTTATATTCATAATAGTCATGGACTTCCTGTTGAGAAAGTCCATGCAAGGAGCAAGAGGTATACCGATAGCACAGAGAGATGGTCTAATGGGCGAACTGTGCGATCTGGATTACGCGGACGACCTAGCGTTGTTCAGTACGACAGTGGAGGAATTACAGCGCAGTGTTTCAAGACTCTGCGACGAAACAGCACGCCTCGGCCTTCGAGTCAATGCCAGTAAGACGGAGCTCATGGCGAATAATGCCTGCCCCGATAAACAGCTACCGATAACCATCGATGGTCACCAGGTCTCCCGGGTGGATAAATTTAAGTACCTGGGAGCAACCATTACCACCTCTGGTGACCTTGGGGCTGAGCTCCCGATACGTATCGGTATGGCGAGTGGCGCCTTTAACAACATGACCAAGATTTGGAAAGCGTCGGCGTTTAGTGTCGAGACGAAATGTAAACTGTTTGATGCGTGTGTGTTGCCCATTCTCTTGTATGGGTGTGAGTCCTGGCACCTGACCAAGGCCCAGGCACAAAAAGTCTCAGCCTTTGAGATGAAGTGCCTAAGGAGAATTCTGGGCGTAAGATGGTACCACCGCATCACGAACGACGCTATACGCCGGCGCACCCAGCGTGAGCCCATCACCTCCACCATTGTGGGGAGGAGATGGACTTGGCTGGGACATGTGTTAAGGATGCCGAATGACAGTTGGCCGAGGAGAGCGCTGTTCTTCCTCCCATCAGGGTCCCGAAGACGAGGAAGACCCTCTCACACTGTGTTCCGCTCCTTCGAAGCAGAGCTGAGGGACATGGACATGGTGTGGGAGGAGGTCATAAACATTGCGCAAGATCGAGCGCAATGGAGAGCTCTTGTTGCCTCCCTATGCCCCTAAGTGGGGTCTTAAGGGAGTTTGGATTGGTATGGACTCATATGGTTTTTCACCATTGTATGTTCGCATATGTTTCTTTAAAGATCCTGATTCATTGAACTTTTTGCGGCATATATCACACTCGTATGGTTTTTCACCACTATGTGTTCGCATATGTATCTTTAAAACTCCTGATTTATACTTTTTGCGGCATATATTACATTCCTATGGTTTTTCACCTCTATGACTTCGCATATGTATCTTTAAGCCTCCTGATTGACTGAAATTTTTGCGACATATATCACACTCTTATGGTTTTACACCACTATCCCCGTTAGCACACCTCCGCTGCGGATTAGCCGAAGCGACGACGGTCACATATTCTGTCAGTTTCTGCGCGCCATGTTGAGAGTGAGATAGCATGCGCAAACCCGTACTGTTTTCTATACATTCATCTCTCTCTTGCGGTGTTTCGCCATAGATTACTTCAAATTGTAGTCACACCTCCGCCTGATATTTCGCGGATCCGTGTGTTTCGCATTCCGCCCGCTTTTGAAGTTGTCAAAATCGACAGAATTTTGGAGCGAAATTGAAGCGAACGTCATGTTTTCCATAGAAATCAAAGATGGAAAACGTTAATTGCGTTTTGTTATGGGATGGTTTGCAGAAGTTGGATGTGCATATTTTCTAAATTGTAAGTAAAAACGTTGTTGATGTTGTAATATTTAAAAATATATATGAAATGTGAAATAATATTGTGGTTTTAATTATTTATATTTCCCAACAAAACATAACCATAGAATACTTACTTATGTGTATTTTTCTCTTTCGCTACTCGTTTACCCGCTAGTGTACTAACACTACCTGCGATTTCGCTTTCTGCAGTTTCGTGTTCCGTGATTCGCGGCGGAGGTGTGCTAACAGCCTATGTGTTCGCATATGTCTCTTTAAAGGTCCTGATTCACTGAACTTTTTGCGGCATATATCAAACTCGTATGCTTTTTCACCACTATGTGTTCGCATAATATGTATCTTTAAAACTCCTGATTGACTGAAATTTTTACGACATATATTACACTTATATGGTTTTTCACCATTGTGTGTTCGTGTATGATTCTTTAAAGATCCTGATGTATTGAATTTTTTGTGGCATATATTACATTCGTATTGTTTTTCACCTCTATGACTTCGCATATGTATCTTTAAGCCTCCTGATTGACTGAAATTTTTGCGACATAATATATCACACTCGTTTTCACCACTATGTGTACGCATATGTATCTTTAAGCCTCCTGTAGCCTAAGTATGTAACTCGCATAGATACCTTGACATTGCGTCATGTAAACGTAAACGTTACGTTACGTTTCAAGTCAGCGCGTAATCAAAAACGCTTAGGTTTTCACTAAAAAATTACGGTGACGTAGGCTTACATACTACCGATGTAATTAAAAACTGACAGTTGGCTCCGTTTTGGTACAAAACGAAGACTATAAGTACGTTTTGTGTCTTACATACTTAGGCTACTGATTGAATGAAATTTTTGCGACATATATCACACTCGTATGGTTTTTCACCACTATGTGTTCGCATATGTGTCTTTAAAACTCCTGATCTAGTGAACTTTTTGCGGCATATATATATCACACTCTTATGGTTTTTCACCATTGTGTGTTCGCATATGTTTCTTTAAAGATCCTGATCTATTGATTTTTTTACGACATATATCACACTCGTATGGTTTTTTCACCACTATGTGTTCGCATATGTATCTTTAAAACTCCTGATTGACTGAAATTTTTGCGACATATATCACATTCGTATGGTTTTTCACCACTATGTGTACGCATGTGTCTTTAAAGTTCCTAATTCACTGAACTTTTTGCAGCATATATCACACTCTTATGGTTTTACACCATTATGTGTTCGAATATGTCTCTCTAATTTCTCGGCAGTTCCTAATTCACTGAAATTTTTATGACATATATTACAATCATATGGTTTTTCACCATTGTGTGTTCGCATGTGTCTTTAAAGTTCCTGATTCACTGAACTTTTTGCGTCATATATCACACTCGTATGGGTTTTCACCACTATGTGTACGCATATGTATCTTTAAACCTCCTGATTGAATGAAATTTTTGCGACATATATCACACTCGTATGGTTTTTCACCACTACGTGTACGCATGTGTGTCTTTAAAGTTCCTGATTCACTGAACTTTTTGCGGCATATATTGAAACAAAAATCCTCCTTCCTCTGACTACTCTTCCATCCTTCTTGGGTGGCCAGCTGGAAGCTCGTTCTAGTCCCCTACCTTTAATTGTGACTGGCAGATGAACAGCACCGACTCCGGGGGAACAATGCTCAATGATATCTCAGGGTCTTTTATAGGTTCTTTGAAGATGTCTGATCAAGACAAGAGTCCCATTCACCTCTGTAACTGATTAAATATTGGATGACCATAGCAGTGTTGCCAACGGATTTTGGTCGATGTCGCCGATTTTCAATAAAAAAGTAGCCCAAGTCGCCCAACTGAAAATTGGTATCCGGAAACATGAAATGTAGCTAAAAAAAAAAAAGTCATTCCGAAAATTTTTGGTATCCGGAGAGGTGAAAGTTCACCAAAAAAAGGTCATTTTAGTGTCCGGAAAGGTGAAAATTCGCTAAAAGGGAAGTAGCCCAAATGGCGACCAGTCGCGATTTAGATTTTTTCGTCGCCAATTCTCGTTCCGAGTAGCCCAAATGGCGATAAATCGCCCACGTTGGCAACACTGGACCATAGGTGAAAGACACTTTTCACTGAACAAATTGTTTATTGCTTCGAAGAACTTAACCTCTTCAGTCCTGAGGTCCACGTGTGTGGACCTGTCTATAAATTTGATTTCCATTCTAACTGTGCAATATTTTTATTTTGTCAAAATTATTTTAGTATCTTTAGTCTTTTCAGCTTACATTTACAACATTAGTGATGCCGTAACTTTATATATGAGTTTAAACTTTGACCTTTATTTTCAATGCTTAGGGTACTTCGAAAGACATAGTGAACGCTCCTCATGTAATTACATGATTTACTTACTTTTTTTCAAAGTACTGATTTGATATATTTTTTTTTCGGATTGAGAATAGATGAGATATTGATTTCAATTCATATTATTTATTTTTTTGTGGAACATAAATTATCTGTAGTCATTTAATTACGAGGTCCACACACGTGGACCTCAGGTCTTAACGCTTACTAAATAAAATGTACCTAATTCTAGGGGTTTTCTATAAATCTGTTAAAAAATCTCTTTTATCAGTGTCCAAACTTTGAAAGGATCCTAAATAACATAAATGATCCTCAATGACAGATTTATAATCTGACTTTGATGACTTTTTTTAATATTATATGAAAGAGGGAAAACATAGTCATGTGATTGAAAAAAATATAGAATATGATACTCCTTTTTACATTTTATAATATAAATATTACGAAATTAAAGGTTTGAAAAAGTGTATTCTGTTATCATAAGATAGACCAGTTATAAATGTCATGTATTATAGAGGTATATGATGCAGATATTATGTTTTAGTCAGATAATAATTCCAAAAAGTGGCTTGAAAGAGGAGATTGGACACCGGGACCTATGACCTTCAGTACTTTAATTCGAAAAAACTGCAAAGGTACGTAGGTATATACATTGCTAATATAGCATAAAAAACTGGACTAATTTAGAGATCTCTAAAGTGAATTGACCAGCTGTAATGACCTCCACAAAGAAGTAAGGTCACAGAAAGATAATACTGCAGTAGGCACAGGCTGCTTAGAAGATGGCACATGGATATACAAGAATGAGGGCAGACAGCAAGGTACGTGTCTAAGAGAGCTGTGTAGCTATAATATTTTCTACAGAATAATATAGCATTGAATTAAGTTATCAAAGATAAAACAAAGAACATTATAAGGATAACTAAAATGAAAAAGCTCCGTACTTACAGGTAGAAAAAAAAAGATTTTTCGATCTAGAAAGAAAACACTATCCAAAGGATCAGCGGGGTCGAATACGCGGATAGGATGACTAAGTTAAGGATACTATATATAATCTCCAGAAAATAGGAAACACTGACCAGGAAGACCTCAACGATGGAGCGTGAACTGGAATTTATCATCTCAAAAGAGGAAAATCTAGATTCTGGGAGAAACCTGACTTGAAGGGAAAAGAAGAAGAAGAAACATTTAGTGGAATCCTCCAAATAGAGAGATTCTCGAAACTACAGAAAGAGATCTGAAATGCAGCGTCTCAAAGAGAACAATCCTGATTCTACAGACATTTGAGTCTAAGAAATGGTAAAAAAGAAGAAGAAATATGCATCAGAGTTCCAATTATCTGAAAAATATTTCTGTATGTAAAAAAATATAAAGGAATAAATGATATTTCCTCACTAACATAACATATTCCTATCGAATTATGGATGTTAAGTCTCTAAAAACCCAAAAAAACATTCAATTTCCATAGAAATGTATACAATATATTGATGAATAAAATATAGTAGTTGAGTCCTGAGGTCCCACGTGTGTGGACCACCCCTTTTTTGGTAGGGGGGAGGCATTTCTCCCCAAATAAGTATTGCATTATTTTCAAGGATGGCCAATTAGAATAAAAATCAACAAAAAAAAATTTTTATTTACTTTTGAGGACCTCAGGATTGAAGAGGTTAAAGTACGTTACAATCGTGGTTATTTTCTTAGGTTATAATTGAGTACCTCAAAAGCAAAAACGCTACTGTCCAAAATTGTCAGTTTTGAGGTATGAATGTAAAAATATTCTTTATTAATATTACTATTAAAATATTTTCATAGATTAGGTGCAAAACCACTAAAAACCCATACAAATTCACATTCAAATATAACATTAGATGCATAATCACCAATGTCCACAACCATATTAAGTGCAAAATCACTAATGTCCATCTTGGCCAATCAGAGATCACAATTTATCAAATTTCAAGATGGCGGAAATTAGTGTCTTTGAGCAAAAGTTCTAGTAGACGCGTGTGAAGTGCTGTGACTTTTTTGATAAATAAACACATAAAAAAGGCAATAATGGAGACAAATGTAACACCTACCGATAGTAAAAAGGCTAGGAAAAGGACCAGAAATGAAATATCTTGGAAAAGAAATGTAGATTTTATTTCTGATTTTTTTTGGGCATCCTGTGTTTATATGGAGTGCTTGTTAGTATCATGCGGTGAATTCATGTAAACATACCACTGTTTCATATGCAAAAACACCAATGTCCATGAATGAAGTGCAAAACCACTATTGTCCAAATTTATTTTATCTTTTGAAGAGAATATCAAGGACATATTTTTTAAATTTTATGTTTTAAATATCAAACACATCAGTTCATATCAATTGGGAAAGGCAAAATCACACACAAATGACACCAGAGTTCTTTTCTATATTCTCAAAACTAGTGCCGGTGGACAGTAGCGTTTTTGCTTTTGAGGTACTCAATTATTTTCTTTACACCTTATAGCGGAGCTGATATCACATGAAATTCTACAAATGTAAAGCGACATCTATAATAAAGGAAAGAGCCATCTAGCGAGACGCACCAGAAACAATTACCATATCTCAACAAGGAAGATTCCTACAGTATAGCAACCTGATCGAGCTAATACTGTTTCGCACCAGAGGGAGTCTATTTCGCGATTTTTTCCAAATTATTTTTGTAAGAATAAAAGTACCTAGTATAAATTAGTTTTTCACCCTCCAATATCCACACCTTCCCTTCAGAACCATCAAAGTGCACAGTACATGTAACTAGTTTTAAGTGAAATATTTTCTGTGATATTTTTTGTTTAAAATCTTTAATATAATTATTTGTGTTATTTTTAAAGTTAAATTGTTTCATTTAATAGTGAGTTGAGTTCCTTGTTTATCAAGTTTTCTTATAAAGAAAGTGCAAGCTGGTGAGTACAAGAATAATCTCAAATCTTCTAAAAACTCATAAGAGAGTCATCCATTGAACTCACAGTTCTTCTTGCCATCATTCTACTTTGAGAAAATTTCCTTGAATCTCTTTTTCATCTCAATAGAAATCACTTGCTATTGGATTGTCAGATCTCCTGGAGAAGCTATGGACCAGATGATAAAAATCTGAACCCCCATAATTGATGACACCGACTAAAGAACACGCAATCTTCAGCAATCCATTCATTTCAGCACATTTTTTCAACCATTTAATCAAAAATTTGTTACACGCACATCTTCATCCATTCATTCATGTATTAACTCTTCCGAATAATTGGTGACCCCTATAAATTTCATTTCATTCCATTCAATTTTTTTTTCACAAAGCCATTCACAAATAATATTGTTCCATATTTCTACAACATTTTCTTCTCACATAAATTCAAATTTAAGCGCGTCTATTATTCCAAAACCATTCGACTCAAACTTCACTCCATTACAACTCGCAACTGTCTAACGGCGTTTACCAGCTGATTTGTTCGCAAAAAAATTATTCCATTTTTCAACTTAAATATAAAATCTTTAGTGTAAAATCAGTGTACAACAGGTTCTGAAGGGAGGAGTCATCCGATAACATGTCAGGCAAGTAAATTTTTTTTTTTCAAACATTTTCAAAGAAACTTATCGAATTATTTAAAAGCCTCTTGTTTTTCTACTTTATTTTTATTGGTAAAGATATTTAATTAATGATTCCTTAAACAAGAATAGAGCCTAAATGTTCAAATAATCGAAATTGATATAAAAATCTTAAAAAAAACTTAAAATATTTGGACAATAAATTGTAGGTTAAAAATTTTCACGACACAATGTCACATATAATTTTTTCATAAAATTTTTTATATCTTTAAATATTGATAAAACTTAATTTAAGACAGATTAATATCAACAACTATTTATAATCACATGCTGAATTGCAAATTTAAATGATTTTTTTGTACAAAAGAATAACCTTTAATTATCTGATTGCAGATTCACAATTACATTGTTGTCATGTTGTCAAACTTTGAGGTAACCTTTTTGTATTTTATATAAACCACAAGTGAAACAAATACCTACACATTTTAACTAGATTTTCATAGTGCATTATTAGAATTTAAAGAAAAACAAGAAATTTAAATCGCATTTTTCACATACATTTGTATATTGTCATATTGATCTTTGGTAAACACATAGAAGGACATTCAGACTCCTACAGTTAATATCTCATCCACATTTCACTCATATTTTACTAATTCTTATTTTATTCTGGTCAATAAATGATTATGTATGTATCAACTTATCAACGATACAATTATCTCAATGGTCTTAAAAAAATATTCCATCTAAATTGTCAATGTAAAACAATTATATTACCATCTTATATTACCATCTACTTGTCAATAGATATCAAATCTATTAGACTAGCAAATTGCTATTAACATTTTCCGCGACTACAGAGATCATATGAGTCCGAATTCAATTCGAGGTAACTTATATATGCAAATACGGCCTAATACTTATACACATGTATTCATACACATGTATTCATAAAAGCTCTATGTATTTCACGCCATGTCTAGTCCAATGCAACGCGCATGTTCAGACCGAAATACCAATTTCGTAGGCTAACTACATACACACAAGAGCAGAGATTCATCTCAAAGCCTTCTTGTAGTGATTGAGCACAAGACATACACACGACCACAGCGTCAGTATAATCTATTATTTATCAAATATACAACTCAACGAGTTAAAAGAAAAAGACAATTAACGTATTTACATTCATACAAAAGACCATTGAAAACAAAATTCTAAAAAGTGTCATATTAATTTTCCCAAATCATTAACATTAATTTAACATTATTGACACACATACATTGACAAAATAGAACATTATGAAATTTTTTAATTCAAGCACACTATGTACAACTATACTACCATGTCTACCCACTGCTCTTAACTTATTTTATTGTATAAAAATTCTAATATGTATTTTACAAAATGATTACAGATCCCAATACAAAACCACCAACTGTATATAGCTAAGAATACCAAATTGGTAACAGATTTTATTATAAAAAATTCCACATAGTAACTTCACTTAATAAATATTAAAGCTAAAAGTATTTAAACATATACAATTGTGAATCATAACTACTCAATACCATTTTTTAGTAATTTTCCTATTTTTATTTTGAATATTAAACAGAAATAACATTGAAACACTACACTTAGAAATTTTTTCCTAAAACAATTAACTTAGTAAAATGTAACTAGTAAAATTTTTTTTTCAAAGTCAACATTTGTTTATAATATACTCAAATAATTTCTTTATTTCAAATTCAAATTTAAAATGTATTTCACAATCTTTTAAATTCAAGAACCACCCTAAAACAAATATACTTATACCAATTCTTTTGTGAATTTTTTTGTTTATTCTATATGTTGCATATTATCGCATCACGACACTGCTCAACCAACGCTGGACTCCAACACCACTATCTAATGGATGGAAGCCTATAGTAGCAATCTTCACCGCTGTACCTATCAGAAGCAGACTACACGAGCTGTCTCACACACTTCGTAGTTCGGAGGCCAAACTTCTTCAACGAATTTTGCCCCACTACTGTTCTCTCCAACAGTGGCAGATGTACATCACACCACGATTACACCCCACTGAAAACAACTGATGCATTTTTCCTTGCTCGTCAACCGACTTCATGGATCAACCAGTTACAACAGCACAAGCAACGTCACGCTGCTGCATGAATGGCCAAGCGCATACAACACCGCCGCTTCATCATGGTAAAACACAATCCACGCTGTTTTAACCAATATTAGCCATCATATTACCCCAGTGCAACCGCACTAAATACGTCGTGAACACTCTGTCCAACTTTTCTTAAGATCCAGCCGCTACAACGCCCAGCCAGGTCAGTGTCAAGTCAACGTCAACATCCAGTACGTACCACCTCCACTCCATCAACAGATAAGGGAGGAAAATATTTACTCCACATCAGAATTTACAGCATGCCGTAAATTCTTGCGAGAGGCTGTATAGCGGAGCTGATATCACATGAAATTCTACAAATGTAAAGCGACATCTATAATAAAGGAAAGAGCCATCTAGCGAGACGCACCAGAAACAATTACCATATCTCAACAAGGAAGATTCCTACAGTATAGCAACCTGATCGAGCTAATATTGTTTCGCACCAGAGAGAGTCTATTTCGCGATTTTTTCCAAATTATTTTTGTAAGAATAAAAGTACCTAGTATAAATTAGTTTTTCACCCTCCAATATCCACTCCTTCCCTTCAGAACCACCAAAGTGCACAGTACATGTAACTAGTTTTAAGTGAAATATTTTCTGTGATATTTTTTGTTTAAAATCTTTAATATAATTATTTGTGTTATTTTTAAAGTTAAATTGTTTCATTTAATAATGAGTTGAGTTCCTTGTTTATCAAGTTTTCTTATAAAGAAAGTGCAAGCTGGTGAGTACAAGAATAATCTCAAATCTTCTAAATACTCATAATAGAGTCTATCCATTGAACTCACAGTTCTTCTTGCCATCATTCTACTTTGAGAAAATTTCCTTGAATCTCTTTTTCATCTCAATAGAAATCACTTGCTATTGGATTGTCAGATCTCCTGGAGAAGCTATGGCCCAGATGATAAAAATCTGAACCCCCATAACCTAAACTGTGGATTTCACAATACAATGTTTAATATTTTCACGTTTTTATTAAACAATTATTAACCAGTCTTTCCTTAACTACACACCATCTATAATACTTTTAACTATATCCCATCTTTGAGGAAGATTCGGGAATGGTTTTATCACATTCTTATGTACAATACTTATGATTAAAATTATAACGGACGCAAGGCGTCTCTCGAGACAAAATTACATGTTTATTCGAGAGCGGAGGATTCTGACGCGCGAAACCGGTCCACGGAGAAGTTTAGAAATTTTGCGAACATTATCATGTCGCGCTCTGATTGGTTAAAATTTTGAATTAATTCCTGGGTCGTTCTATTATTCTGAGCACCACTCACAACAGGTGGGTGACGCAATCAATTTACATATTGAATCAGAGACCCCTTAAATACAAAAATGAACTTTTCCCAAATTTGAAACGTTACAATATCACACTCTTATGGTTTTTCACCATTGTGTGGTCGCATATTATGTTGGGATGGAATTTTGCGGGCGAGTTTATAAATCAGACCCTCTCTCCAAACCGTATCGTATGCCGCTGAGAGGTCTATGAATGCAGCACAGGTTTTTAGGTTCTTTTCGAAACCTGACTCGACAAAAGTAGTAAGTGCGAGGATCTGGTCACTACAGCTACGGTTTGGGCGGAAACCCGCTTGCTCTATGGGGATAGCATCCAGAATTTTAGGAGATATTCTATTATGTATAAGTCTCTCCAAGAGCTTGAATATGACACTCAGAAGGGCTATTGGGCGATAGCTTTTTGGTTAGTCAGGTGGTTTCCCTGGTTTCAGTATTGCAATGATTTTGGCTCGTTTCATTCTATCGGGAATGTTTCCTGTTGCCAGGATATCTGAGAAAAATGTTGGTACTATTTGGTAAATTTCGTTGTTCTTCTTCTTTACAATGTGGCAATTCACTCTCGAGAGAGTGATCTATGCCAATATCCACAATTGTATAGGTATACCCTCCAGTAAAAATTATGTTGTGCATGTTATGTTGAACTTGTTGCGGCATATATCACACTCGTATGGTTTTTCACCACTATGTGTTCGCATATGTATCTTTAAAACTCCTGATTGAATGAAATTTTTGCGACATATATCACACTCGTATGGTTTTTCACCACTATGTGATCGCATGTGTTTCATTAAACTTCCTGATACACTGAACTTTTTGCGGCATATATCACACTCGTATGGTTTTTCACCACTATGTGTTCGCATATGTATCTTTAAATATTCTGATACACTGAACTTTTTGCGGCATATATCACACTCGTATGGTTTTTCACCACTATGTGTTCGCATATGTATCTTTAAAACTCCTGATCTATTGAACTTTTTGTGGCATATATCACACTCGTATGGTTTTTCACCATTGTGTGTTCCCATATGTTTCTTTAAAGATCCTGATCTATTGAATTTTTTACGACATATATCACACTCGTATGGTTTTTCACCATTGTGTGTTCCCATATTATGTGTCTTTAAAGTTCCTGATTCTCTGAACTTTTTGCGGTATATATCACATTATTATGGTTTTTCACCATTGTGTGTTCGCATATGTTTCCTTAAATTTCCTGATACACTGAACTTTTTGCGGCATATATCACACTTGTATGGTTTTTCACCACTATGTGTTCGCATATGTATCTTTAAAACTTCTGATCTATTGAACTTTTTGCGGCATATATCACACTCGTATGGTTTTTCACCACTATGTGTTCGCATATGTATCTTTAAACCTCCTGATTGAATGAAATTTTTGCGACATATATCACACTTGTATGGTTTTTCACCACTATGTGTTCGCATATGTGTCTTTAAAGGTCCTGATCCACTGAACTTTTTGCGACATATATCACATTCGTATGGTTTTTCACCACTATGTGTTCGCATATGTATCTTTAAACCTCCTGATTGAATGAAACTTTTGCGACATATATCACACTCGTATGGTTTTTCACCACTATGTGTTCGCATATGTGTCTTTAAAGGTCCTGATTCACTGAACTTTTTACGACATATATTACACTCGTATGGTTTTTCACCACTATGTGTTCGCATATGTATCTTTAAGCCTCCTGATTCACTGAAAATTTTGCGACATATGTCACACTCGTATGGTTTTTCACCACTATGTGTTCGCATATGTTTCCTTAAAGTTCCTGATACACTGAACTTGTTGCGGCATATATCACACTCGTATGGTTTTTCACCACTATGTGTTCGCATATGTCTCTTTAAAACTCCTGATTGAATGAAATTTTTGCGACATATATCACACTCGTATGGTTTTTCACCACTATGTGTTCGCATGTGTATCATTAAATTTCCTGATACGCTGAACTTTTTGCGGCATATATCACACTCGTATGGTTTTTCACCACTATGTGTTCGCATATGTATCTTTAAATATTCTGATACACTGAACTTTTTGCGGCATATATCACACTCGTATGGTTTTTCACCACTATGGTGTCGCATATGATTCTTTAAATTTCCTAATACACTGAACTTTTTGCGGCATATATCACACTCGTATGGTTTTTCACCACTATGTGTTCGCATATGTGTCTTTAAAGGTCCTGATTCACTGAACTTTTTGCGGCATATATCACACTCGTATGGTTTTTCACCACTATGTGTTCGCATATGTCTTTTTAAAGGTCCTGATTCACTGAACTTTTTACGACATATATCACACTCGTATGGTTTTTCACCATTATGTGTTCGCATATGCAACTTTAAGCCTCCTGATTGAAGGAAAGTTTTGCGACATATATCACACTCGTATGATTTTTCACCACTATGTGTTCGCATATGTGTCTTTAAAGCTCCTGATTGACTGAAATTTTTGCGACATATATCACATTCGTATGGTTTTTCACCACTATGCGTACGCATGTGTGTCTTTAAAGTTCCTGATTGCCTGAAATTTTTACGACATATATTACACTCGTATGGTTTTTCACCACTATGTGTTAGCATATGCGTCTTTAAGCCTCCTGATTGAAGGAAACTTTTGCGACATATATTACACTCGTATGGTTTTTCACCATTGTGTGTTCGCATATGTTTCCTTAAATTTCCTGATACACTGAACTTTTTGCGGCATATATCACACTTGTATGGTTTTTCACCACTATGTGTTCGCATATGTATCTTTAAAACTCCTGATACACTGAACTTTTTGCGGCATATATCACACTCGTATGGTTTTTCACCACTATGTGTTCGCATATGTTTCCTTAAAGTTCCTGATACACTGAACTTGTTGCGGCATATATCACACTCGTATGGTTTTTCACCACTATGTGTTCGCATATGTTTCCTTAAAGTTCCTGAATCACTGAACTTTTTACGACATATATTACACTCGTATGGTTTTTCACCACTATGTGTTCGCATATGCATCTTTAAGCCTCCTGATTGAAGGAAATTTTTGCGACATATATCACACTCGTATGGTTTTTCACCACTATGTGTTCGCATATGATTCCTTAAAGTTCCTGATACACTGAACTTTTTGCGGCATATATTACACTCATATGGTTTTTCACCATTGTGTGTTCGCATATTATGTTTCTTTAAAGATCCTGATCTATTGAATTTTTTGCGGCAAATTTTACACTCGTATGGTTTTTTTCTACTCTGCATTTGCATATTAATCTGTTTTTTTAAATTACCAATAATAGTTCCTTTGGCATTTTTACTATCGTGTGGTTTTGAAAGTGCTACGTTAACATTTTTTAAAAAATATTCTATTTCATTTTCCTCTAATTTATAAACGAGTATATTATCACTCTCACATAAGTCATTGTCATTATCCATTGTGTCAGATATTTTTTTTTGCAAAAGTTTTTTTTACAATTATACAATAGATAGATACTAAACGCAAACAGTCTTGTGCCACAATGAAAGCGGTTTTAAGAAAAGACTTTTATTAATTTATTTCAAGGATACCTTCAGCGAATCGTCGAGTGATCGCTCGGGAACGTCAGTGTGATCACTGTGATCATTCGAAAGTTAACCAAAATACACCAGAGAAATCTCGGACGATAAACGCACTGACGTTTGTTTTGTCAAAATACTGTCAATATCATAGACATTATACGGGTAGCCCAGGGTGAGGAAACTTCATACATATTTCTTCGTACAAAGTTGTAGTTCCCAAATATTACATTCGAAGCGCTAAATACCTTTGCGTCATATCGCTGTCTCTTTTTCGCGTATGACGCGAGTCCTAGTATATGCGGTCCTGCTCACACGCACGCTCATTTGGATTTGATGACGTTTGACGTTTTGTATTGTCTGTTGGAGTGTGAGGTGTTCCACATAATACGTTTATTTTATTACTTTTCTGTTTAAAAACTTTGTTTAATACCTAAGAGTTCCATAAATAGAGCGGCTTACTTGCCTTGTAATTTATGTTCTCAATATGAGGCAGTTAACCGCTGCGTATTTTTTATGAATTCAGTCTGTCACAGACGTTGCTAGGTGACGCATCGTGTTGCTTACATAATAATTGCCCTCATGTGTAATGAGATACTGCACCAATTATGCAATCTATATAATAATTCAGAAATGTTTGTCTGCTTTCTATCGTATATGTGAACATCACGCCTAAACGGCTGAACCGATTTCACTAATTCTTTTTTTGTCGTGTTGGCTTTTATTAGTAGAAGGTTCTTATGAAAGAAAAAATTAAGAAAGTTGCGTAGTAAATCTACATAATAATTTAGAAATGTTTTTTTATTAGCTTTTTACTTAATGTCATTGCATCACGCCTAAACCGATTTCACTAATTCTTTTTTTGTCGTGTTGGCTTTTATCAGTAGAAGGTTCTTATGAAATAAAAAATTAAGAAAGTTGCGTAGTAAATTGGGAAATTAAATAAAACTCGCATTAGCCCCTCCTTCTCTATCTAAATAATAATTCAGAAATGTTTTTTTTATTTTGCTTTTTACCGTATGTCATAGCATCACGCTCAAAATACAAATGCTACGTCAGATATGAATCTGCACAGAGCCGTGCAAAATGCCGGAGAAGGTTCTTTAATACAATTTGCTGCATTAACTTTAATATATTTAGAGCTAATTAAAAAACCCTATTTTTTAGGATCTTCATACAAAATTTTAATAAACATTAAAAATGTCATTCTTCTTTTTCTGTGCTTATGTCAGTTATAGAGGTCTACAAAGCAATGGGAAGCTAGACTAGAACCTGTTTAATTACCTACCGATCAAGCCTGACAATCGGAATCAAAACGTAAAGCAAGACGGGTATAAGCTAGTAAGATAATAAAAGTGACAATATTGTATCTTTTAATCCTTAAAAACAATTTATTATATGTTTTTTTCATTTAATAATTAATAATATTTTCTACAATATATTTCAATATTATTTGACACATCGATACCTCAATATGCAAATTGGGTAACTCCAAAAAATTAACTTTTTTGGATGAAAAAAAACGACATAATTTTACATAACGATTCTATAATTTGAAAAAAAAAACCCCAAAGTGGAACCTGGTCTCGTAACCCTTAGGTTAGCAATCACAAGTGAAAGTAACAGAAAAAAATTCTTTCCTTCATATACATCTTCCTTCAAACTTATTAGATATGGAAAAACTCTTCAAGTCATAATTTAATGAAATCGTTGTTCATGTACCCTCATGCCCTTTTGTTTTTTTATCATTTTAATTTGTGATCCAAGGTTTGCTTTATTTCTGTTTTAAGTATAATTTTCTGCCCAAGTATTTCATATTTCTCTTTTTTCTGGTTTAAATTTGAGGCCCATGAAAATTTATGTGCTTCATATTTTCCTTCTTTTAATTTTACAAGATTGATACCTCTCAGTTTTCACCAGAATCTGAGTATTCTGTTGACCGTAATGTTCTTGCAATCTCTTACAACATTAAAATAAAAAAAAACTTCCTTATTCTGTGCTTGTAATGATATTCAATCAAACGATTTTCTTAATCAATGTCATGAGTATACAGTTTCATCTTGAATTTATCGAAGACAATTCTCAATCTCAATCAATCAATCTCGGTCTGCATAGAGAATAGAGTTGCGCATTTTAAACGTTGTAATACTAACAAACTTTTCCCTATTTTTCTTAAGGTGTTATTAAGACATTTTATTATTATGTTGGATTTGCCGAAATCACCAAGAATGTGTATTTGAATACAGAATTTTTATACCATCATTAGGTAAATCGTTTTGTCAAAAATGCAGTTATCCATGTTGTATATCAATGTATCGACACCATAGCAACATAATAATAACATTGTTGCTTAGTAAACAGTTTGTTACTATAGTAAACAAATATCTACTGAAATATAAACAATGCACTAAGTAAAAAGGTTGAATTCCATTACATTCGCAGTATAAGTCATTTATATCGAAAATTAAAATTTTCTAAGTCATCGTTATGAATGTTTTCGGCGCATTATTTAAACACAATTGGAACATCACCCGCACACCTCCCGTCCCTCCCACCAAACTGGACACAAATTTAAAGTGAATTTTCTTCCTATTAGCCCCTCTATTTATGGAACTCTTTGTTTAATACAGTTTAATTTGTTCGTGTTATTTTGTGAATGATGTTTGGAACACTATGGAAAATGCAAACACTTTGTTTCTTCTGCTGACATAATAATAAGGTGTATAAGAAAAATCCAATTAGAATATGTTGAATTGTGCGAGTGACGTTTTAAAAATACGAATCTGATGTAAATTTGCCAACTTGGAATATATCCGGAGGTATGTGGAAACCATATTTATTATTTCAATTCCTCTATTTAAGAACACACAATTAATTGTTTTAAATTGTCTGCCTTTCTCTCTTTAATGACTGATGTTTGGATTTGACTCATGTTTACGTGTCCCGTATTTATCGAGTACAATAGCATATTTTAACACATCTCTTGAAATCTCATTATGTAACCAATATTATAATATCGTGCAATTATCAATAATACTGTTTTATTTGTTCAAGGTTTATGAGGAGGTAAGGAGTGTCGAATGAGATGAACCAACCTTTTGCAGTACAAGACCGAGGTGGTGTTATATGTGAACAAATTGATTATTATTATTAGTGTATACAATACATTTTTTTGCAATAAAGGTTTGCTTATTTGATGCGAAGTATATTTTGGTTTTATTTCAATATTTTCCTGAATATTATGAGGAAATATGGAGGGAGGGAGGACTGAGGAGGGCACGAGGAGGGTTTCGTTGATTCAATAGTACACTAAATACGTCGATAGAGGGAGTAGTAGTCATGTTCACAATGACGAAGAAAGTGGCGGGAGTTTCGTATCTATAACAGTATATTATTATATTATCTAGGGGGTAGCCTAGTATGTACTGCAGCCCGATTCACGAAAAAGTTTGAATCGAACTTCGAACTAAACTTAGACTTAAACTTTTCTGAAAACTTTTCTAAATATCTAGTAATATAAGTAGTCTGTGATCTGTCAGATTTACTACCTGTCAGATTTACTCCGACTTTTCGAGCGTGCCTCTTGCACGCACTTGGTCACCGACCTAATGTATTGGAGCATGTTGACCACGAAGTTAGTAGCATATTGTGTTTCTGATTTCTGACAGTAGATGGCGTTATACGGATATCAAGATAAATATAGAATGCGGGAATGTCAAAAATAATTGACAGCTTAATAATATAATAGATAGTAATGAGCACGTAATGACAACGAAATTTTGAAATATATAATAATATACGGTTCTTATTAATGCTTAATCGGTATAACTAAATTATTAGAATTTAAAGAAACCTAGTTATATTTCATGTAAATATTTAAGGAACATTACGGCATTACCATCAGTTGAATTAAAATAATCTTTCAGACTAAAATTATTTTCGGTGCAAATACCTTATGCTACCGACTACCGAGATCAAAGTCGTTAAAACATACCCAATACCTTGCCATTAGCGAGTGTTTTCTATTATATTGCTAAACTAATATTTTTTACCAAATACGCCGTTTCCTTTTAAGTTGTAGGCTGAAAGAACCAACCTCCACTTTTTTCTATTCAAACAAAATAGCGCTTCTTCACCTATATACCATTTCTCATACAACCTCCCGTATTTCTTTTGCTTCTGACTTGGATTTCACTGAATACATGTGTTTGATCCGCGTCATTTTCTGTCAACCGAACCTTACACCTTTCCTTTCCTCGTATATAAATTCTCTGTTGAGATCTACTCGTACTTTGACATTACTACCAATTCATTAAAAAATTAGGTTAGTAAGCACCTGTTAACTAACCTTAGGTTAGAACATAATTATTTAGGGGGGTTTGGAGGGCGGAGCTGGAGAGCGGATACTCATCACTTCATGCACTTAGAAGACTCCAAAATTTCCTCAGTCCAGATATTAAAAAGCTCTTAGTTCAATCCTTGCTTCACCTACTATTTGACTATGCCGATATTTGCTATCTAGATATGGCAGTGGAGGTCGAGTCCACATTGGAACGTCTTCAAAACAGTACATCTTCTCTCTACGAAAATATGATCACATTTCTGAATACAGGCTTCAACTTCAATGGAAAACCATGCGAGAGAGAAGAGACCTGTATACTCTCTGTTTGCTGTACAAAATACTTCAAAACCCGTCCTCCCCTAACTACCTCACAGAGATTCACCTTTCTCAGTTCGCACCAACGTTCTGATCAAAATAAATTGCTGCTCATCCCATCCCATCGCTCACAATTCTATTCTGAGTCCTTCACCGTTTGTGCCGCAAGGTTGTGGAACCAACTTCCCCTCTATATATGAGGCTCACAGACTATTAACACTTTTAAAAAATCGCTGACGACAAGGAAAAACCGTACTCCAAATTTAAAGAGGATCCCTCTTCCCAACTCTTTGATGCTGTGTATTTTATCTTGTTATTATTTTATTGAATTCACAAATCACTCGAGATCGGGTGGATTGCCTTATAAAATAAAAATTATTGAATTTATTTTGGTTCATTGAATTTATTGAGTTTGTTTTTGATTTATTTTATGTATGTATTTAATTTTATTTGAGTTTGATTTTGTATGAATTTTACTTCCTTTTCAAATCTTATATCTCTTTATTTTTATCTTTTCATTGTGTGATCTTGAGTATTTTATTTATAATTCTTGTGAATTTATTTTGGACTTGTTGTAATGTGTTGAACTTTGGTTGATTACTTGAATTTATTTTGAATAATTAATGAATTTCTTTTAGCCCATTGAATTTATTCTAATTTATTGGATTTGTTTTTAATTTATTTTACGTGGGTATGTGTTTGGTTTTATTTGAGTTTGATTTTGTATGAATTTTACCTTTTTAAATCTTTATTTTTATCTCTACATTGTGTGATCTCATGTGATTATTATTTTGCTTTCTACTGTCTGTATTCTTATTATTATTTGTAATTTGGGTTGGCTGGAAGAGATCGTGCGGGATAAGTCCGCCCTTTGACTCTCGTGAATGGATTGATCAGGACTGCATTTTTTGTAACAATAAAGCATTATTTATTTATTTATTGATTTTGTGAATTTCATAGTTCTGTTCATTTGCAACTACTTCTCGGTTTCAAACAATTCTCTTCACCCCCAATGTTCCTATGGCAACATGCACCCATTTTTTTCCTAAGACATTTACCTTTCTCATCTTACGGATTTCAATAACCATTTGCATTCTTTATCCTCATATATTTCTTTTTGAGCTCACAGAAAGCTGCATTATTTCTCTACAGCCTAAAGTGATTGTTAACCAGCTCCAATCGCCTATCCAGTTACACCATCCATATTTGGCTGCACCTAGCCAGCTGTTTGGTAGACTAATCTTACATTTATCTTGAACTTAATAATTATAGATACTTACGATGGGCTCTCACTATCTGCATTCTGATTTTATATTACGTTTTGTATAACATTCATTTACTATCAGAGGTTTATAAATTGATAAATCAACTCTTGTTACGAGTAACAAATGTGTCAGTATAGTTTTATTTTTTTTACCCATCACGCCGTTTCCCTAAGGGGGTAGGCAGAGAGTATGGATTTCCATTCTTTCCTATCCAAACAAATCTCTTTTGCTGCTTTCAAACGCATAACATTCCGCATACATGCTCTCCTATTTCTTTTGAACCGATATGATCGGACCATGCCATTCGAGGTCGACCTCGTCTGCGTGCACCCATTCTTTCAGATTTATATATCCTTTTTGTCATTCTTTCCTCGTTCATTCTCTCTACATGCCCAAACCACCTTAATTTATTTACTTTCATTCTAGTCACTACGCTAACATCCACTCCACATTCCTTTCTAATATTCACATTCCTCACCTTATCAATCAGTCTCTTTCCGCATATCCTACGGAGTGATCTCAATTCCACAGCATTCATTCCAACTTCCAGATTTTTCGTCCATGTTTCACTCCCACACATCATGGATGGTATCAGGATTGCATTGTGCATGTGCATCAACTGTTTGGATTTAAGAGATACGTTCTTATTTCTCATTAGAGGTCATAGTGCACCGCTAACCCTTCTACCAGCCAGTTTCCTTCTTTCAATCTCCTTTTCACACCTTCCACCTCTGCTAAATAGAATACCTAAATAACACAGAATCTACAGGTTCCATCATCATGACGGATTTGTTTTTCATTAGGTCACATGATACACCCTTCCTAAGATAAAACTCAGGCGGAAGGTGAGAACTTATCAAATATAGCGGAGCATTCGCACTAATCAGCCTGTCGTCCACTCATCCCAATCTATCTTAACCTTACCATATTCCTTTTCCAAATAAACAGAAAAGCTTCTGAAGCTTACTCGGAACATTTCGGTAATCATTCGCAGAACAAAGACATCAGCACACCCGTACCAAACCCTTTCTATTAAGATTCTACTGAATATTTTATCCACATTGTTCAACTAGCTGATTGCACAATAGTTACCGTAGTAAACTGCAAACCCTACCCTTTATACAGTAGATAGATAAGGCTTTCCTCCAGTCATCTAAGGTATGGTCCTCTGTCAAGGGCGGATCCCTTTTCTTTCTCGTTCATAAGTTTATACACAATAATTTGCAGACTTTTGTAGTTCTATTAATTTACAAACTACTTCGTACAATCTGTCGCTTCCATCCTCGGATTCAAACAACTTTTCAAAATATCATTTTTACCTCAAACCTATACTCTTTTCCTGTGTCAACATACAACTTTTTTATCCTTTAAAAATAATTATTCATTTTCTCATCGTTCCGATAATGAAGTTTAAATTACTATGATATGAAAACAAAATCCAACCAATAAAAATGCAGTCCTGCAAATCATGAGGGACAATTTGAGTTTACTTTTTGGAAAATGTCTCGTGCCCTTCTGTTCATTAACACTTCTTCCACATTTTTCTATATCAATATTAACTGTATAAGTCCTGTCTGACTAATGAATAGTCCAAGATCAACCAGAGATTATTTCTTACGTAGACTTTATTTCTTCCATCATAAAGCTTTTAAATAGTGTTAATCTCCTCAGTGCTTGTCAAAGAGTTAATAACTGCGGAATTGTTCTCAGACATTTTACACACAATTCATGACAGACTTTTAAGTGTAACACTGTATAAGAAAAGGAATAAAAAATCTTAGATGAAATTATTTTTTTATTATAATCAGCTATAAAACATAATATAGAAAACATTATTTGTAAAAAGTGTAGGCATACAACTATAGTCTGATTATTCTTTGCAACTAAATCTCTACCATCCTAGATGAACAGAATGACTATCCTAGCATTTCCTCTTCTTTTTCATTTAAAGGTAGGTAGTGGAATTTCCCGTACAGTTGGTCCTCTCAACAAGTTGTGATGTACGAGTAGTAGCAGAATACTTCTTAGGCTGGTATAGTCGTCCGCAGATTCTGTCCATCAGATTCTGGAAGTTTCAATAGATAAGTAGATTTGAAATGGAATAATACACATCTAGCAATAAGGAACACCAACTAAGGGTGCGTTTATACCAAATGAACATAAGAGCAAGGGCGGATCCAGGGGGGGGGGGTCATGACCCCCCCTTGGGCTGGGTCCAGGCCTTCAATTTGAAGTACAGTTCTTACATTTATCTACAACTTAGAAATTGATTAGCAAACATTGTAAAGAGTTTAACTCTCTAGTCATTTGTTACTTTTTTTTTAAATTAATCTCCAGTCATTGTTTTTTTTTTTTTAAATGAATCTGGGCTTACGTAAAGTGAACACAAACACACTTTCGACATCTTTCACATAAAGCAAAACTTGTGTTGTGAAAGTGGAAAATGGTTGGCGGCACCGGGATTCGAACCCACGACCTCCAATACGCTGTACGTACCAAAGTTGTCGACTGGTACCACTGATCCACCAACCACTTTACAGATTTAGAAATGTATATTTATTATTCTCTTGGGAGCAAGAGATAAATTAGCAACACAGAGAGATGGTCAAATGTGCAATCTGGAGTATGTGGATGACCAAGCGTTGTTCAGTATGACAGTGGAGGAATTACAGAGCGGTGTTTCAAGACTCTGAAAACAGCAAGCCTCGGCATTCGAGTCAAAGCTAGTAAGACGGAGCTCATAGCGAATAACATTTTTTTTTATTTTTTTTCAAAAAAATGACTCTGTGCTCACTCGAAGTGAACACAAATACACTTTTGACATCTTTCACAGTAAGCAAATGCTTGTGTCGTGAAAGCGGAAAATGGTCGACACGGCCGGGATTCGAACCCATGACCTCCGCACGAAACAGTGAGAAAGCCGGCGTCGTAACCGCTGGTCTATCAACCATTTATCCGATAAACATTTGCCAATATCCATCAATGATTGAGCATGGTAGATTAAAATATCAGCACAGCAAGTGATGCCTTTAACAACCTCACCAAGGTATGGAAAGCCCTAACGCTCGAAAAAGAACGAAGGCATTGAAAAGCATGGAAAATGTCAGCGTTTAGATGTAAACTGATGCAAATGTGGTACCTATTCCTCACCTGAACAATTCCAAGGCGTAAAAGGTATCCACCTTTGAATCAAAGTGCCAGCGACGGATATTGGACATAAGGTGGTATCACTGCACCATGAAGGATGCTACATGCCAGCGCAACCAGTACAGGCCCATAACTTCCACCAGAGTTGAGAGGAGATGGACATGGCTGGGACATTCATTGCGGATCCCAAATGACAGTTAGTCGAAGTGAATGCTATCCTTAACCCCAACTGGGTCTCTCATACGTGTTCCGTTCCTTTGAGGCAGAACTGAGTTGTCTGGACATGGCGTGGGAAGAGGTCATCAAAACTGCCCAGTAATGAGTGCAGGGGAGGGCTCCTGTTGCCTCCCTTATGCCCCTAAATGGAGTAAAAAAAAGGAGGATATTGATAAATGAATAATTGAAAAAAATAACCTCAGTAACATAATGTGAAACATAGTAGAAACTACAAAAGAGGAAAAAGATTCAAGAAATTTGAAAAGTATAGTTGACTTTCATAATAAATTCAATGTGGGTGGCAGAACACACAGCCATCTGAAATTCTATCTAAAACCAAATGACTGGATTATCCTAATGGGTACTATATGCTCTTCGAAAAATGATCTGCTTCTCATCCCTTACGGAGAAAAGAAAAGAAAGCCAGTTCCGACTGGTGCAAAGAATGTTGTCTATGGTTTCAATCCATTTAAATGGGCATGCATGAAAAAAGTTATTTATGTGGAGCTATTGTTCCTTAGGAAACAAATATTGAGAAAAGACCACCAGTGGAAACTAAACAAAAACAAGAAACTAGTAAATAAATCAGTTCAAAATGGCTTAAGTGCATAATATAATATGCTGTAGAGGTGTGAGTGAGAGGATTACCCGCAAAATCTTTGTATTGCTAATTTAAAGACCAAGGTCTCCCTAGAACTAAAATAAAAAAACTCATAGATGGGGTGTCAAAAACTACACTGTCCGCATTGCATTAGTTTTGGTTGTGCAGGGGAATGGTGTGTCAGTAAGAGATTGATGGGTCAGTGGTGAGAGTAAATTACAGGAAAGGAGCTCTTTGTAAGCCCACACACATACTTGCAAGCACATGTGACCTGTCTATTCTGTCTGATACTCTGGCCTGAATTTATAGAATCGGTGAAACCATGATTGATTTTCTCTAATATATCTTGTAATCATAATCACCTGAATAATGCATAAGCCTCTTTTTGAACTTCTATACAACGAGATTACCTGTAACAGAAATTTCACAATGATATTAGTTACTATCTAATGAGAATTGACAACAAAATGCATGCCTATCACCCTCCAGTTTTTTTGGTAGTTAAACTACCTCCTTGGTGTCTGCTCACACTCACAGAGGTCATTTCAATAGTCAAAACTACCACAGGAATATGAAAATTATCAACAAGATCATACACTCATGGAGCACGGTACCACAACTCAGAAAAGTTTGAATGGTAATTATTTACTTTAAGGGCTTCTTCGATTTTTTATATGAAATACATATCAATTTATATGCAGATTGGTAAATAAGCTAATGTTATGGATTGAGTTGATAACATTTGAAGTATTTTATCAACCAATTTTAAAAGTTGCCTATTTTCTCATACAAATTTTTCTTTCAGGGAGTGATTTTTATTTTTTGATTCAAAATTAAATTCAAATTCAAAACTACGTTCCAACCTAGCCTAACCTATTTCAAGTCGTAGTGTTATCAATCGAGGATGTTATCAAATCCCCTAATCTATCCAAAGTGACTAACTAAATGACAATAACCAACAATATTTTCATTTTTCAAACAAAAACACCAATTTTAGAATCAAAAAATAACAAATCTTCAAATTTATTGTCGCGAGCAACTTTGTAGAACATTTTAAAATAAACAAAATAAATTAAAATCAACAAAAACTTTGTCAGTTCTACGTGAGTATATTTGGTTAAAACGTTTTCGGACAACCGTCCATCTTCAGTAACCTTATCAATACTAAACTATAAACTATAAGACAGGATAATATATGCATTTTGAAAGGACGGGTAGGGGGTGAAATTTAAGTGTTGTTTGTAATGGTAGAGGGTGTTATTATAGTAACAATTTCAGGAGAGGGGAGGTGACTGGAGGGATTTGGATATTTAAGAGATTATTTTTACAATTATTATTAATATGAATAGTTTCTAATATATCTAATTTGTATCCTTTATCATTTTTGTTCAGAACCTTAAAACTATCCAAACTAAATTTATGTCCAGTGTTTCTGCTGTGGTTCGCCATATCAGAATTAATCGAAAAGTTTTTTACTGCTTTAACATGTTCTTCTGCTCTTGTTTTTATTTTTCTCCCAGATTGTCCAATATATATAGCATCGCAGTCGTCACATTTAATTTTATATACACCACTATTATCTAATTTGTCTATCACTGATTTATTGTTAAAAATGAATTTTCTTATGTTATTGTTTGTATAATATGCTGGTTTAAACTGAATATTTTTGCACTTATTAATTAATGATGTGGATGATCTGTTTATGTATAATATTCTTCTCCATGACTTATCTTCTATTTCCTTTGGTTGTTTTTTAAAAAGGTATTTGTAGATTTTCTGCTGTTTTATTTTTTTGTTGATAATTCCTAGTACTGATTTGTCTTCATATCCGTTATTGTTTGCTATCTTTTTAATAACCCGTATTTCTTTTTCATAATTGACAGTTTATAGTGTGACACAAGTGTGGGATATCAAGCACATCAGCTCCAAGCTGCCTGCTTGATGGCATTTAATAATAATAATAATAAAATAATAATAATTTATTTTTGTGAGCGGTATCGATAATAACCTATGAGCCATAGAGTGGAAAGCCGCCATCTTATGTGGTGTGGGGTGATGTGAATCAGCCGGAATTATATTGTCTGAATATGTATTCTTTCTGAATATTTCAAACTCACCCATTGATCGGCTTTCCACTCTATGGCTCATAGGTTATTATCGATACCGCTCACAAAAATAAATTATGAAAAAGAAATACGGGTTATTAAAAAGATAGCAAACAATAACGGATATGAAGACAAATCAGTACTAGGAATTATCAACAAAAAAATAAAACAGCAGAAAATCTACAAATACCTTTTTAAAAAACAACCAAAGGAAATAGAAGATAAGTCATGGAGAAGAATATTATACATAAACAGATCATCCACATCATTAATTAATAAGTGCAAAAATATTCAGTTTAAACCAGCATATTATACAAACAATAACATAAGAAAATTCATTTTTAACAATAAATCAGTGATAGACAAATTAGATAATAGTGGTGTATATAAAATTAAATGTGACGACTGCGATGCTATATATATTGGACAATCTGGGAGAAAAATAAAAACAAGAGCAGAAGAACATGTTAAAGCAGTAAAAAACTTTTCGATTAATTCTGATATGGCGAACCACAGCAGAAACACTGGACATAAATTTAGTTTGGATAGTTTTAAGGTTCTGAACAAAAATGATAAAGGATACAAATTAGATATATTAGAAACTATTCATATTAATAATAATTGTAAAAATAATCTCTTAAATATCCAAATCCCTCCAGTCACCTCCCCTCTCCTGAAATTGTTACTATAATAACACCCTCTACCATTACAAACAACACTTAAATTTCACCCCCTACCCGTCCTTTCAAAATGCATATATTATCCTGTCTTATAGTTTATAGTTTAGTATTGATAAGGTTACTGAAGATGGACGGTTGTCCGAAAACGTTTTAACCAAATATACTCACGTAGAACTGACAAAGTTTTTGTTGATTTTAATTTATTTTGTTTATTTCAAAAAATAAAATGTCACTCTGTGAAAGATAGGTTTGTATGAGAAAATAGGCAACTTTTAAAATTGATTTTTACTTAAAATTGGTTGATAAAATACTTCAAATGTTATCAAATCAACCCATAACATGCTTATTTACCAATCTGCATATAAATTTGATGTGATTCATATGAAATATCGAAGAATCCCTTAAAGTAAATAATTACCGTGATAGGATATTATTAATGGAAGTTGGGTTAAGATGATTTACAATTACATGAATAAGGAAGTTTGAATATGCAATTATAGGTAACAAATAGATTGACAATAAGATTCTTGGAGTAGGCAAATATATTTCAACAAAATAGACGATCTTTTAGGAACAATTGTTACGAAAGGCAGTAACAATCAATATAGTAATCACCTACCTTATTTTTTCAAACCATTGTATAAATAGTAATCCGTAAACTGCCACTACGAAATAAAATACAAAATATGGGCCATAATGGCGTCCACTCCAGCTTTGCACAATAAACAAAACATCAAAACAATAACACCGCTTTGTGGAACCGAACGGAAATGTGTATTGTTATGTTTACCAACCTTTCTTTGCTTGCACTCTGCAGTTGGCGGCCTGGCAAATACGGCGAAACTTCATGGTCAACATGCCGCCATACATCCAAGAAGTGACCAAGTGCGTCCAAGAGGAAAAATCCTAAACAAGTGTCAATTTTTAGTTGTCTATGATAAAATATTGTCTATGGAGATCTACGGACGCCGTACCAAATTTTTGATGTTTCCGTCTAGAGGCACTTCCTTTAATTTATTGACGACATCGTTTCATACAATAAACATACAGACTCAGGCCATCGACAGTTGGATCTCATTTTTACATGTAACTTTTTTTATAAAGTAAAACATTTTTTATGACAAATTTACGAGTTTCGGTGCCTATGCCTATACCTATTTCAGAATTTTATAAAAATATCGAAAAAAGCCGAAACATTTAAAACTGGTTTTATCGAAATTTCAACTGCAGATAGAGTCAAATTTTATTATTCCGTTTAGGGTGCGTGGTAGTTTTTTTCGAAAAACCATATCTCTTAGATAAATTAAGTGAGAAAGCTGTAAATTAATATATAGATTCTTACTTTAAAATCGACCGGTTTCATTGTTTTGTCAAAGATTTATTTTAAGCAGTGTTATGGTATGATAAAGATTTTTGCAACAAACAAAATAATACTATAGAAATCCTAACCTTAAAACGCGGCACGATGAAGTTACACGTGCGGCTAAGTATATACATACTGCATGTACCTTATTGTAATGCCCAGAACAGTGGTTTCCAAAATTAAAGATTATTTTTGTGAAATTAAAAATACGTTGAAAATATCCTGTCTAAAAGAAATATAAAAATAGGGATTATAAGTATGAGTTATTTATCAGTTTCCATTTTCACGCAAATTAAAATAAATTAAATTAAAAATAACTTAAAGATTTTGAGATTTTTAAAGAAACTTTGTACATACGTACATAACAATATAATATAGGAACGTAAAGGTCTCAAAATAAACTAGCTTATTATTAAAAAAAAACTATATACTTAGGTAATCTTGGTTTGAATTTATTGCGTAATCCATGAATAGTAGGTAAGTATATGTTGAAAAAAGTAGATTATTTTGAATATGAAAATAAAATGTAACCAATTTGATAAATATGACATTTTAAAATCATCTACAAAATACTCACATGATTTTAGGATAGATCGTAAATAATTGTTTTGAAACCACTAGCAACCTCCGTAGATTTCGTCAATGTAGTGCGAAAGAAATTAATTTTCCTAAAGAATTTACCAAAGATTGGTTCACACTTGGTCGAGTAGCGGTACTTGAGTAGCTAAATTAGTAAATTACACGCTGCTTGACCAAAAATCTTTCACACTCTATTCAACAGTTCATTAAAAAAATTATTGACCCGACTAAGCTACCGGCCAGTGTTGCTACCCTTGTATAATGTTTGACCCGAACACAAACTTAAAAAATGTTAATCCAAAAATGTGGTATCCGGAAAGGTGAATGTGCGCTAAAAAAGGTCGTTCCAAAAATTTTGTGGCCTGAAAGGTACAATTAAACTAAAAAAAGGTCATTGGGAAAAGTCATGACCCGGACATTTTAAGTTTCGCCCGCACTCCCGGACGCACGTCGCAATTTCCTATCAGGTGACAACTCTTCTGCCAGCTAATCTATTCGGCAATTTTTTATTGATCACACAACCCTTAGTAGGGGACAAATTTATTAAAAATTGAATTTTGGAAAAATAAAAAGCAATTTATTTTAAAAAAAAAAATACTAGGTTGCTGAATGTATGCTATTAGCTATGACATATACTTAAAATTATACGGTTGAGCATATTTAATGAGTTATTCAAAATATTATAAAACCCTGATTTTGTCCCATTCCTCCACACAGTGCGGAGGAATGGGACACCTATATGGGAGGAATGGGACATGCAAATAAAATTGTAACATATTTAATTAATTTCGCTTAAACGATCAAATTTTATTTCGAATGCAAAAACTTCTTGCATTCTTTTTGCACTGCCATGTTTTTGAGGTGATGGCAATACCAGTACTTCATTATTTTGTAATTGAACAGCCTGGCGAATTTTTGTATAATCATTCCTGAATCAATTTATATTTTTTTTATCCTTAATCTCGGCATCTACAAAAAATACATTACAGCTTCAATATTTCATTGATTTGATAAAAAATAACTAATTGTGAAAAAATATTCACATACAGGAGGTATGGGGTATGTCCGATACCTCACTCAATGAACTGTTCAAAACCTCCACCATGAACAATAAAATGGTAAATGACATAATTTAAATAATGCGTTAATATGACGAATAATTATCGCAGGTTTAGGAATAAAACATAAAAATAATCTTACTTTGGTTTACTTTCCCCCAAAAGGATGGGTTGTAATAGGTATACTATTACTTTTTATGTCGTCAATGATTTTTTACTAAACGTACCCCTATATACATCTTTTGACAAGTATATGAATATATAACTGCGCCAAATATGAATAATACGAGTACTGTCCCATACCTCCACACTCTCCCCTACTAAATTATTCGTCACTCGACTAAAACACTCAACCAACGTAAACTACGCTACTGTGAACTAGGCTTAAGTACCTAACTGTATTAATTAATCACCAGTATTTCTTTATCCTTATGTAGGTACCTACATACGTACCTCGGTGTTATTTTTATAGCAACACGAGCACGCCTCATGGCCGTGAAAGCCAACAAGGACACTGTTCTGTTGTGTAATCGGGAGTTGGCTGGGTAGGTAGGTACCTACCTACCAATGACGTCATTAAATTATTTTTATGAATAGGTACGACTTTTTCCCAAACTGTAGGTAATTTACATACGGCTGTTATTGGTGTGCTATAAGTTTGCCTATATTGATGGTACCTACATTGAAAAAAAAAGAATAAATGCACGCGATTTTCCCAAAAGGCGCCCCTCTTCCCTGGTTATGTTTCGTGATTGTTTTCTTTTAACAAACTCCACCGTTTACGCCGTTTTAGAAATTTTCATACAAAATCAACCGAATTCTCGGGCACGTTCAAATGTTAACTCGCAGTACTGTAGTAATATTTCATAGGCGAGGTATATTTTCTCGCCTATTTGTTCCCACCTGGGATACGAATAAAATAAAATATGGATGTTGTTTCTGAAATATTTTAATGATGATTTTAATTTATTAGTTTAAATAAGACGAATTAATAATGTATTTTTAGCAGGGAGCACAGTGCACATTATGCAGATATATCAGCGAACCGCCTCTTCGTTAGTTTACTCACGATACATACAAGAGTTATCTTCTTTGACGAATTAGAAAATGCTGATACACAGTGAATGTAGGTGTCAGCGTTCCCCCAGTTTAGGAAGAGAAACCAAAAAGCACGTGAGCGAAGCCACGGGTAACTAGCTAGTACAGTTATATTTTAATCTTTTATTGTTTCTTTGTATGTTAAATCAATTACTAATTTGTACAGATACTTTTTATTTATCGGTCAAGGGTTGCATGCTTATGTCTCGGTCTGTTATCTCTTTACTTCTCTTCGCCTTTGCCGCCACCTTGCCTGATGTTTGGCAATTCCGCTGAGGGTGTACAGCTTAATAGATGTTGGTTTAAGGGGTATTCTTAGTATCTGTATAAATTATCCATGAGAGTTAGCTTCAACGTGGGAACTTCACAACTCTTCTTCAAATTGACCATGACATCGCCAAAAAAGAAGAGACTCGACATCATTTTTACAATGCTGTATATTTATAGAAATCTGTCATTTATGTTACTATTATTTTGATTAAAAAATTTGATATTATTTATAGCAAATTTTGTTATTTGTTCCTGCTCAATTACCTTAATTAATAAGCAAATACACACCATTATTACAGGAAAAGACGGACAATGGTACGTATTTAATTATTATAATGTAAAAAGGACAAAACGCCTCCTTTGCTGGGGCCCTTAGACCAAAATTAGAAACCCTGACCGTCCACAGCTTTGGTGAAGGGACGCGTCTTAAGGACCGTTGGTTCGCAGTGGATGCATGTTGCACAAGATCGGGGGACGTCTGTCCAGGAGTAACTGATACAAGCTGAGAAGGACTTTTGCAAATTCTTAGTAGTTCGTCTAATAAAAGATAATAGGTATATTCATCCTTTTTTGCATACATAATAATAGGTAGTCTGTAAATTTAATTTTAAAACATCCCAAGTTTAAATCCTCAAAAACAAATTCCTTCATTTGGTTAAATGAATTATAGTTCCATGAATCCGATGTGTAACACCTTAGGTTTCCGATGTATGAGAATCGGTGCAAAAAAATATCTCCTAATGGATTAAAAATTCTTCTTTATACCTGTTATGTCTATTTTTCTTCAAAATTTCAGCTTCCAATGTTGACAATAAGAACTGGACATTAATGAGTCAGACGACCTCTAAAAGATAGTTAAAAAAAAACCTTGTACTCACTAAAGGAATACGTGCACGAGAATAATTTTTCAATGTAATCTGATTAGTTTGTAATCTGTGTTGTTTCAATGTTCCATCAGGGCCCACTTATTATAATAGGTAGGTACTGTTCTACCATACTGTCAGTGAATAAATCTTGTAGATTGTTTTTAATGACTAAGCTGCCATAAAACTTAACAATAATGAGTTAACTGTCAAGTATTGCGCAATTAAATGTATTCCAGGAATAAATTGTTTGTTGTGAAAAAGGCTACAGTCAGCGGATTTGTCGACCTAAGAGAATTTTCACCAATCAGCCCACCATAAATCATGTTATTGTTTATTGTGTTAGATAAGATAAACAGATTATTATGCATGTCCCAGGTGAAATTTATTTAAGTGCCTATTGAATTACTATGATAAAAGGGGGCTGTATTGAAGGACTAGATGAAATATTTTGGACAAAGGAAGAGAAAAAATAGAAAAAATAACAAAAACGAAGTGTAATAATATGTAATTAATCTATTTTATTCTATAAATCAATGGTTTTAATACAAAGTCGTCAGAAATAATACATAACAACACATTATTAAATTACACTTAAAATAATCATGACACACTTTATAGTACTTACACAGAATGAAATATCCAAGATATTCAGAAATTTAACCTACAAGCGACTTAAAAACACTTAATTTCTAGAAAATACCATTAAAATATGTAAGGGAATTAATTGAAATAAAAATAGTGGGTAATTAATATAAAAAACAGTAAAGTTTGCACACAAATGTGGCAAAAAATATCGATCAAAACGTCACAGACGTCAAATGACACTTATAAACCACTTAATGGTATATTATAACAAGTGACACACGCTTATTTATTTTGTAAACCTTAGAAGTCGCAGAAAATTGGTAGGGATAGCCACTATTTCGCGGAATATTTTGTATTTGAAAAAAGCCCGCGAAACCAAGGGGTATGAATAGCGACTCCGAATAATGGGAAGTTTTTCTTCCCTTGTGTGCCGCTAGGGGCGCCCTAGCTAATCCGGTCTATTGTCAAATTCAGTGTGGCCAACGGGGCCGATTTACTGCCATTTGGTAGGTAGCAGCATAGATAATATAATAATATACTGGGTAGCAGCGCTTCTCATCTAAATATTATAATAATATGACAGCTGGTTATTAAAACATAAATACGTTCGGAGATTTGTCAGTTTGAGACTGTATTTTTGTTATTTTTACCATTGTGTTTAGAAATAATTTTACATTGCGTTATCGCGCTAACTACAATGTAGTTAAGCCGTGGTTATGTGTAGTTAGTTTGATGTGTGGTTACTCGTGGTATAGACCATTAACGGCCACGTGGATTTTGACGTTTGCGGGGAGGCATAGAGTTGGAATGAGTGTGTTTATTGGGTCACGGATAGAGTGACTCTACAGATGTTACGAGTCAAACAGAGTATGAGATCTGTATAGCCGTAATGATCTGTTTGTACATGTTTTGTAGACGAATATATACGAATATTTATAGAATATTGTATACTGAGATCCATATTTTTTTCGAGATTACCGGCGACTCGGTCAATTAGGAACGTATTGTGCCGTTTAGAGATCCATATTCTAATATTATATTTTATTGTTGGAAAATATCACAAAATTTTGCATTGAGTATATATTTTACCTGCTACATATTATACAAATTTTTCAATATTTATAAAAAATCACTGATATATATTTAGCATAATAAATTTTTTATTTTGACTAACACTTCACAAAATATCATTGCGTAACATAATAAAAAAAAAACAAAAAAATTTCACATAGAATTTTTACTTCTGATTGATAGCTTATTTTTGTAGCAGTGAACCTCAACAACATTTTATTTATATATTTTATATCATATATGTGAAGCGCCATCTTCAGGAAAGGAAAAGAGCCATCTAGCGAAATACGCCGGAGACAACTACTACTTATCAACAAGGAAGATTCACCACCTTTTAGCAAGATAACCGAGCTTAGATTATTTCGCACCAGAGGGAACATACTTCACCTTTTTGTACAAATTATTTTGCAAGAATAAAAGTCCTATATATAGATATTTTCTCTGCTGAAATTTCACTCTTTCCCTTCAGAACCAACAGTGCACAATATTGTAATTAGTTTTAAGTAAGAATATTTTCTGTGATAATTTTGTTTAAATCTCTTAATATAGTGTTTGTGTTATTTTAAAAGTTAAAATTTGGTTTCATTTCTGTAGTGAGTTGAATTCCTCTTAACTGTTCAGATTTACTCATCAAGAAAGTGAAAGCTGGTGAGTACTAAAGATATTCTCAACCCTCTACTGAACTCATAAGAGAGTTTTCTTATTAAGATCACATCTTCCTTGCTACCATTCTGCCTTGAGAAAAATTACTTACATCTAATTCACATCTCAAAGATATGGATCAGATCAAGCCAATCTGACGCCATATTTTTATTTATAAACAAAAAAAACAGCTAAATCTTTTTCACAGTACACCTTGAGCCGTGTATATCATCGAAAACGGCTTAACCTGGGGCCTTACTCTGCATTTAGATCGCAATGCATATTCCTTTTTTTATAAAAAAATAGAATTCCTTAAATTTTTACATAAACAAAATTATTATTTAAATATTCAATAAACCATTAAAGAGTGATGTCAATTGACATTTTGCTGGATCTCGCCGCCTCGTTCAGGAACATGAAGTCAGAGGGGATAGTCATATTTTATTTTATTAAATTTAATTCTACGCAACAGTAACGTTGCTTTTACCAAACATATTAGTATCCTCAGTTATTGAATAAAAAAAATTTGCAACAAAGTAAAAGAAGAAATTTCCAAGACACGAGAACTAATTACAGCCCAATAAAGAAAATATCAAGATTTAAGACAAATAGAGGAGGATCGTTTAGTACAGTTCTCCCCTATAATCATAAAAAATTAAATAACTAGTACTTAGTTATAATTAAATAATTATCAAATGTAACAATGAGACACAAAAATCAATTTGCAGATGACAAAAAATAATGGGTAAGATAAATAAAAATAATAAACAATTCTTATAATTGAGAAGATACCGACCTCGGTAACCTAGTTGTACTGGCGTGGACTTCAGATCCGAGGTCCCGAGTTCGATTGCCGGTCGGGTCAGAGTTTTTCTAAGTGTTTTTTCACTTGTTGGCCGTGGGGCTGTCGGCATAGAATAGCACCTCTGCTCTGTTTGCTGGTTTTTCGAGCATCCTGTAAGAGGCAGGAAATCTAAAAATCTGATCGGGGCCGTGGGGTTGACCACCTCACGCCCTTAAACCCACATCGATCAGAAAAGGCAAAAGAATCAAGCCTCGGACGCCTGGACCCTTTCAGGGGGGGGGGGGTCCAGGCAGCTAGTGTCCCCCTGCAATGACTACGACTCGTGTAAGGAAAAAGAGCTTTAAAATCGGGACCTTGAATGTCCACACTCTGAGGGCGGGCGGGGAGCTTGTTGCTGCCAAGTTGACGGGATATTATGGACTGGATATCCTGGGGCTGAGCGAGGCACGCATCCCAGGGACGGGGCAGAGTGACGCTGGCAACTATGTCATGCTGCACTCTGGTCACCGAACTGCACGGATGCGTGGCGTCGCTCTACTTTTAAGTAAATATGCCTTCTCTCGCCTTCTTGGTTGGGAACCTGTTTCTGACCGCCTGATGAGTGCGTCCTTCAAGATGACAGGCGAAACACTGACCGTCCTCTTATGCTATGCTCCCACTGAGGATGGGGATGCGGCTGCCAAGGACTGTTTTTATGACAGTCTGGATGCGGTTGTGTCCCATGTCCCAAGGCGCCACCGCTTAATAGTCCTGGGGGATTTCAATGCCAAGGTTGGCAGCGACCCCCAGAACGGACCAGGCGTCATGGGTGTGCATGGCATGGGAGTTATGAATGACAATGGAAGCCGTCTTATTGGTTTCGCCACGCTCCATGGACTCTTAATAGGGGGAACTTTATTCCCCCACAAGGATATCCATAAATACACATGGACCTCGCCCGACAGAAGAACGAAAAACCAGATTGACCATCTCCTGGTAAGGGCCAGCAACCGAACTGACCTGCGGGATGTCCGCACCTACCAGGGGGCAGACATGGATATAGATCACGAACTCTTTGTGGGTTCGTTGAGACTGAAATTCAACCATTTCCATCAAAGACCGTCTGCTTCTCGCCCGCTGGACATACGCAGGTTAGAGAGTGCTCAGTGTCGTCACACGTACGAGGCTGAGTTACGCACTATGTTTAGCCCCCTTACAGGATTCACCTAGAGCTGTTCCGATTGAGACAGCCTGGACCAGCTTCCGAGACGCGGTTATGGAATCTGCACGTTCTTCTGTCGTTTATAAAAACAAAAAGAGGACAATATGGATGTCCGATGGGTCCTGGAGCCTCATCGAAGATCGCCAGAAGGCTAAGACCCTCAGAGGCAGTGAAAGAGACCCCCAAAAACTGGCTGCTTTGGTGTCTGAGAACAGGGAGCTGAGCCATAAGGTAAAGCACTCTGTACGAACAGATAAAAGAAGACACCTTGACTCTCAGATACGGCAGGCACAGTCCGCTGCACTCGGAAATGACTCAAGGACACTTTTCGAAATCACCCGGGAGGTCGGGTGTAAGGGTCAGAAAAGACCCGTGACGGCAATTCTCGAGATTCTCGTGGAGCCACTGTCACTGCACCCGAACTGATTAAAGGGAGATGGAGGGAGTACTTTCAGTCAATATTGAACCGCCCCGAGCCCTCCTCACCTTACAACTTTGAGGAGGAGTTGGAGGATCTGAATATACCTCAGGCAACTGGGATATGTGAAGATCCACCGACCCACAGCGAGATGGTGCTGGCCGTGATGAGATTAAAGAATAACAAAGCGCCAGGAGACGATGGAATCCACGCAAAGCTCCTCAAACAAGGCATAGACAGCCTTGGCCAACCACTTCTCGATATATTTAAAATGGCGTGGGAAGAGCAGAGGTGCCCAAAAGATTGGCGGAATGGATCCATCGTCGCAATATTTAAAAAGGGGGACCCCCTTGAATGCGGAAACTACCGTGGAATTACTCTACTGAGTGTTCCCGGTAAGGTATTATCTCAGATATTACTACACCGCATTCGGGGGCCTATCATGGCTGTCCTGAGAGAGCAACAATGCGGCTTTGTACCTGGAAGGTCCTGCACCGACCCAATTTTCTGTGCCAGGTGCATCTTTCAGCAGTGCAAAGAGTTTAGCTCTCCAGTCGCTTGTTGCTTCATAGATTTTGAAAAGGCCTTCAACAGCCCACATAGACCATCAATATGGAAAATACTTGCTCTGTATGGTATACCTCCGAAAATAGTTAAAATGGTGCATTCCGTGTATGAAAACTCCGATTGTAGCGTGAAAACGCCAGGTGGTCCTACTGAAGCTTTTAGGATCACCACAGGAGTCAGACAGGGCTGCGTACTAGCTCCTTTTAATAGTCATGGACTTCCTGTTGAGAAAGTCCATTCACGGAGCAAGAGGTATACCGATAACACAGAGAGATGGTCTAATGGGCGAACTGTGCGATCTGTAGTACGCGGAAGACCTAGCGTTGTTCAGTACGACAGTGGAGGAATTACAGCGCAGTGTTTCAAGACTCTGCGATGAAACAGCACGCCTCGGCCTTCGAGTCAATGATACCGATAACCATCGATGGTCACCAGGTCTCCCGTGTGGATAAATTTAAGTACCTGGGAGCAACCATTATCACCACTGGTGACCTCGGGGCTGAGCTCCCGATACATATCGGTATGGCAAGTGGCGCCTTCAACAACATGACCAAGATATGGAAGGCGTCGGCGTTTAGTGTCGAGACGAAATGTAAACTGTTTGATGCGTGTGTGTGGCCCATTCTTCTGTATGGGTGTGAGTCCTGGCACCTGACTAAAGCCCAGGCACAAAAAGTATCTGCATTCGAAACGAAGTGCCTCAGGAGAATTTTTGGTACAAGATGGTACCACCGCATCACGAACGACGCTATACGTCGGCGCACCCGGCGCAGGCCCATCACTTCCACCATTACGGAGAGGAGATGGGCATGGCTGGGACATGTGTTGAGGATGCCGAATGACAGTTGGCTGAGGAGAGCGCTGTTTTTCCTCCTATCAGGGTCTTGAAGACGTGGAAGACCCTCTCATACCGTGTTCCGTTCCTTCGAGGCAGAGCTGAGGGAAATGGACTTGGTGAGGGAGGAGGTCATAAGCATTGCGCAAGATCGAGCGCAATGGAGAGCTCTTGTTGCCTCCCATGCTCCTAAGTTGAGTTCAAAGGGAGATTTGATTTGATTTTCACTTGAAATATCTACCCGGGGTTGGCATGTCTCAGATTGGACGGGACCGGTTGACTGGAAAAAATTGCCTCATGCAATAAGTTCCGCCGGCTATACTGACACTTTTATATAGAAAAGTGTTACATTATTATTAAGAATCATCGATAATCATATGGAATAAAATATTTAAAGTGAAATAAATAAATAATACGAACAATATAAAATGTCTGTACTTTACAAGATAACGAATAAATTATTGTGCTTTATTGGTGGAAAGTATCACAAAACTGACCAAAGTGAACCAGACAAGACAACTGATTCCGATCACTATTGATTCGTGCAGTTCGAGTTGCTATGCAAAGTGATTTGTTATCACTATGGTTTATGCATGTGTGATGTGTGTGTGCCGCCATGGTCGCCATTGTGCCGCCCGGTAAACGTCAGATGACGTCATACTTTAATGGTCTATAGTTTAAATTACGTACTCACATGGTACCCTGATTGACTTAACTTTTTGCGACATATATTAAACTTGTATGTATTTCACCACTATGTGTTCGCATATGTCGCAAAGTTCCTGATTCACTGAATTTTTTGCGGCATATATCACACTCCTATGGTTTTTCACCACTATGTGTTCGCATATGTTTCTTTAAAGTTCCCGATTCTCTGAAATTTTTAAGACATATATTACACTCATATATTACACATGCCGTGGGGCTGTCGGCTTAGAATAGCACCTTTGTTCTTTTTGCTGGTTTTTCGAGCATCCTGTAAGAGGCAGGTAATCGAAAAATCAGATCGGGGTCGTGGAGTTGACCACCTCACACCCTTAAACTCCAGCGGTCAGAAAAGGCAACAAAATTAAGCCTCGGACGCCTGGGCCCCACCAGGGGGGATCCAGGCAGCTAGTGTCCCCCCTGTGTTGACCACGGCTCGGAACAAGAGCTTGAAAATCGGGACCCTGAATGTCCGCACTCTGAGGGCGGGCGGGGAGCTTGTTGCTGCCAAGTTGGCGGGAGATTATGGACTGGATATCCTGGGGCTGAGCGAGGCACGCATCCCAGGGACGGGGCAGAGTGACGCTGGCAACTATGTCATGCTGCACTCTGGTCACCGAACTGCACGGATGCGTGGCGTCGCTCTACTTTTAAGTAAATATGCCTTCTCTCGCCTTCTTGGTTGGGAACCTGTTTCTGACCGCCTAATGAGTGCGTCCTTCAAGATGACAGGCGAAACACTGACCGTCCTCTTATGCTATGCTCCCACTGAGGATGGAGATGCGGCTGCCAAGGACTGTTTTTATGACAGTCTGGATGCGGTTGTGTCCCATGTCCCAAGGCGCCACCGCTTAATTGTACTGGGGGATTTTAATGCCAAGGTTGGCAGTGACCCCCAGTATGGACCAGGCGTCATGGGTAGGCATGGCATGGGAGTGATAAATGATAATGGAAGCCGTCTGATTGGTTTCGCCACACTCCACGGACTCTTAATAGGGGGAACTCTGTTCCCCCACAAGGATATCCATAAATATACTTGGACCTCGCCTGACAGGAGAACAAAAAACCAGATTGACCATCTTCTGGTAAGGGCCAGCAACCGAACTGACCTGCGAGATGTCCGCACCTACCGAGGGGCAGACATGGATACTGATCACGAACTCCTTGTGGGTTCGTTGAGATTCAGATTTACCCATTTCCAGCAGGGACCGTCTGCCTCTCGCCCGCTGGACATACGCAGGTTAGAGAGTGCTCAGTGTCGTCATACGTACGAGGCTGAGTTACGCACCAGGTTTGCCCACTTGCAGGATTCACACGGAGCTGTTCCGATTGAGACAGCTTGGAATAGCTTCCGTGACGCCGTTATGGAATCCGCACGTTCTTCTGTCGGCTATAAGAGCAAAAAGAGGCCAATATGGATGTCCGATGGGTCCTGGAGCCTCATCGAAGATCGCTAGAAGGCTAAGACCCTCAGAGACAGCGAAAAAGACCCTCAAAAACTGGCTGCTTTGGTGTCTGAGTACAGAGAGCTGAGCCGCAAGGTGAAGCACTCTGTACGAACAGATAAGAGAAGACACCTGGACTCTCAGGTACGGCGAGCGCAGTCTGCTGCAATCGGAAATGACTCAAGGACACTTTTCGAAATCACCCGGGAGGTCGGGGGCAGGGGTCAAAAAAGACCCGTGACGGCAATACGAGACTCTCGTGGAGCCACTGTCACTGCCCCCGAACTAATTAAAGGGAGATGGAGGGAGTACTTTGAGTCAATATTAAACCGTCCCGAGCCCTCCTCACCTTACAACTTTGAGGAGGAGTTGGCTGGTCTGAATATACCTCAGGCAACTGGGATATGTGAGGACCCGCCGACATACAGTGAGATGGTGCTGGCCGTGATGAGACTTAAGAACAACAAAGCGCCAGGAGACGATGGAATTCACGCAGAGCTCCTCAAACAAGGCATAGACACCCTTGGCTAACCACTATTAGATATATTTAAAATGGCGTGGGAAGAGGAGAGGTGCCCAAAAGATTGGCGGAATGGATCCATCGTCGCAATATTTAAAAAGGGGGACCCCCTTGAATGCGGAAACTACCGTGGAATTACTCTACTGAGTGTTCCCGGTAAGGTATTATCTCAGATATTACTACACCGCATTCGGGGGCCTGTCATGGCTGTCCTGAGAGAGCAACAATGCGGCTTTGTACCTGGAAGGTCCTGCCCAATTTTCTGTGCCAGGTGCATCTTTCAGCAGTGCAAGGAGTGTAACTCTCCAGTCGCTTGTTGCTTTATAGATTTTGAAAAGGCCTTCGACAGCCCACATAGACCATCAATATGGAAAATACTTTCTCTGTATGGTATACCTCCGAAAATAGTTAAAATGGTGCAGTCCCTGTATGAAGACTCCGAGTGTAGCGTGAAAACGCCAGGTGGTCCTACTGAAGCTTTTAGGATCACCACGGGAGTCAGACAGGGCTGCGTACTAGCTCCCTTTATATTCATAATAGTCATGGACTTCCTGTTGAGAAAGTCCATGCAAGGAGCAAGAGGTATACCGATAACACAGAGAGATGGTCTAATGGGCGAACTGTGTGATCTGGAGTACGCGGACGACCTAGCGTTGTTCAGTACGACAGTGGAGGAATTACAGCGCAGTGTTTCAAGACTCTGCGACGAAACAGCACGCCTCGGCCTTCGAGTCAATGCCAGTAAGACGGAGCTCATGGCGAATAATGCCTGCCCCGATAAACAGCTACCGATAACCATCGATGGTCACCAGGTCTCCCGGGTGGATAAATTTAAGTACCTGGGAGCAACCATTACCACCTCTGGTGACCTCGGGGCTGAGCTCCCGATACGTATCGGTATGGCGAGTGGCGCCTTTAACAACATGACCAAGATTTGGAAAGCGTCGGCGTTTAGTGTCGAGACGAAATGTAAACTGTTTGATGCGTGTGTGTTGCCCATTCTCTTGTATGGGTGTGAGTCCTGGCACCTGACCAAGGCCCAGGCACAAAAAGTCTCAGCCTTTGAGATGAAGTGCCTAAGAAGAATTCTGGGCGTACGATGGTACCACCGCATCACGAACGACGCTATACGCCGGCGCACCCAGCGTGAGCCCATCACCTCCACCATTGTGGGGAGGAGATGGACTTGGCTGGGACATGTGTTAAGGATGCCGAATGACAGTTGGCCGAGGAGAGCGCTGTTCTTCCTCCCATCAGGGTCCCGAAGACGAGGAAGACCCTCTCACACTGTGTTCCGCTCCTTCGAAGCAGAGCTGAGGGACATGGACATGGTGTGGGAGGAGGTCATAAACATTGCGCAAGATCGAGCGCAATGGAGAGCTCTTGTTGCCTCCCTATGCCCCTAAGTGGGGTCTTAAGGGAGTTTGGATTGGTATGGACTCATATGGTATGGACTCATATGGTTTTTCACCATTGTATGTTCGCATATGTTTCTTTAAAGATCCTGATTCATTGAACTTTTTGCGGCATATATCACACTCGTATGGTTTTTCACCACTATATGTTCGCATATGTATCTTTAAAACTCCTGATTTATATTTTTTGCGGCATATATTACATTCCTATGGTTTTTCACCTCTATGACTTCGCATATATGTATCTTTAAGCCTCCTGATTGACTGAAATTTTTGCGACATATATCACACTCTTATGGTTTTACACCACTATGTGTTCGCATATGTGTCTTTAAAGGTCCTGATTCACTGAACTTTTTGCGGCATATATCACACTCGTATGCTTTTTCACCACTATGTGTTCGCATAATATGTATCTTTAAAACTCCTGATTGACTGAAATTTTTACGACATATATTACACTCATATGGTTTATCACCATTGTGTGTTCGCGTATGTTTCTTTAAAGATCCTGATGTATTGAATTTTTTGTGGCATATATTACATTCGTATTGTTTTTCACCTCTATGTGTTCGCATATGTATCTTTAAGGCTCCTGATTGAAAATGTTGCGACATATATCACACTCGTTTTCACCACTATGTGTACGCATATGTATCTTTAAGCCTCCTGATTGAATGAAATTTTTGCGACATATATCACACTCGTATGGTTTTTCACCACTATGTGTTCGCATATGTGTCTTTAAAGGTCCTGATTCACTGAAATTTTTGCGGCATATATCACACTCTTATGGTTTTACACCACTATGTGTTCGCACATGTGTCTTTAAAACTCCTGATTTAGTGAACTTTTTGCGGCATATATCACACTCTTATGGTTTTTCACCATTGTGTGTTCGCATATGTTTCTTTAAAGATCCTGATCTATTGATTTTTTTACGACATATATCACACTCGTATGGTTTTTTCACCACTATGTGTTCGCATATGTTTCCTTTAAGTTCCTGATACACTGAACTTGATGCGGCATATATCACACTCGTATGGTTTTTCACCACTATGTGTTCGCATATGTATCTTTAAAACTCCTGATTGACTGAAATTTTTGCGACATATATCACATTCGTATGGTTTTTCACCACTATGTGTTCGCATGTGTCTTTAAAGTTCCTGATTCACTGAACTTTTTGCGGCATATATCACACTCTTATGGTTTTACACCATTATGTGTTCGAATATGTCTCTCTAATTTCTCGGCAGTTCCTAATTCACTGAAATTTTTATGACATATATATCAATCATATGGTTTTTCACCATTGTGTGTTCGCATGTGTCTTTAAAGTTCCTGATTCACTGAACTTTTTGCGGCATATATCACACTCGTATGGGTTTTCACCACTATGTGTACGCATATGTATCTTTAAACCTCCTGATTGAATGAAATTTTTGCGACATATATCACACTCGTATGGTTTTTCACCACTATGTGTACGCATGTGTGTCTTTAAAGTTCCTGATTCACTGAACTTTTTGCGGCATATATTGAAACGAAAATCCTCCTTCCTCTGACTACTCTTCCATCCTTCTTGGGTGGCCAGCTGGAAGCTCGTTCTAGTCCCCTACCTTTAATTGTGACTGGCAGATGAACAGCACCGACTCCGGGGGAACAATGCTCAATGATATCTCAGGGTCTTTTATAGGTTCTTTGAAGATGTCTGATCAAGACAAAAGTCCCATTCACCTCTGTAACTGATTAAATATTGGATGACCATAGGTGAAAGACACTTTTCACTGAACAAATTGTTTATTGCTTCGAAGAACTTAACCTCTTCAGTCCTGAGGTCCACGTGTGTGGACCTGTCTATAAATTTGATTTCCATTCTAACTGTGCAATATTTTTATTTTGTCAAAATTATTTTAGTATCTTTAGTCTTTTCAGCTTACATTTACAACATTAGTGATGCCGTAACTTTATATATGAGTTTAAACTTTGACCTTTATTTTCAATGCTTAGGGTACTTCGAAAGACATAGTGAACGCTCCTCATGTAATTACATGATTCACTTACTTTTTTTCAAAGTAGGTACTGATTTGATATATTTTTTTTCGGATTGAGAATAGATGAGATATTGATTTCAATTCATATTATTTATTTTTTTGTGGAACATAAATTATCTGTAGTCATTTAATTACGAGGTCCACACACGTGGACCTCAGGTCTTAACGCTTACTAAATGAAATGTACCTAATTCTAGGGGTTTTCTATAAATCTGTTAAAAAATCTCTTTTATCAGTGTCCAAACTTTGAAAGGATCCTAAATAACATAAATGATCCTCAATGACAGATTTATAATCTGACTTTGATGACTTTTTTAAATATTATATGAAAGAGGGAAAACATAGTCATGTGATTGAAAAAAATATAGAATATGATACTCCTTTTTACATTTTATAATATAAATATTACGAAATTAAAGGTTTGAAAAAGTGTATTCTGTTATCATAAGATAGACCAGTTATAAATGTCATGTATTATAGAGGTATATGATGCAGATATTATGTTTTAGTCAGATAATAATTCCAAAAAGTGGCTTGAAAGAGGAGATTGGACACCGGGACCTATGACCTTCAGTACTTTAATTCGAAAAAACTGCAAAGGTACGTAGGTATATACTGTAACAGAATTTTTTAAGTGGGCAACACAGCCGCTTCAGGTTTTGTGTCGAGTCACGGTGCGAGGTGAGGGGTAACAATACTGAAGACAGGCGGCCATTGCCACAATTTTTCAGTCGACGAGACACGCACTAATTTGCGGTGTAAGATCTATTTGAGGGTTAAAAAGGGTTTTTAATCGAAAGAAGTTAATCGAGAATGATCTCTCTAATGTGAGTTACACAAGTTCAGTCTTACAAGTCAAATAATTTAAAAATATAATAACTGTTTTATAGTGTTGAGTGGCGTCATATCAAACGTCGAGCCGCAGTTAAAAAGGTATGTCCCTTGATACTTATCGAAATAACTTCTAAAAGATAAAATAAATATCAAAACGTGCTTCACACGTAAGCCAATATATTAAGCGTTCCGAAAATTAAATTTTCAGAACGCGGCTCCCAGCTGACGCCGCTTTCTGGGCCGTATAGTCCTCGTAGAGGAGTAATAACTTGACGTCACCTTTTGGGCTCTGGATGAGCGACCAGACTAGTCGACACTTCTAGCCAATCGTTGCTGGGCGCATCTACCGGGGCGGTTTCCTCGCCACCCTGCAGTCGGCGTGACTGGTGGACCCAAGACCTCAAAGACAAGAGACCGCTGAATCTTTAAGCTGAGTTTTATACAATTTTACTTTTATCTAATTTTTTACATAAGTTTTTTATTGTACAATCACCCACTGAGAGAGGACAGCCCGTCACATTATTGGCAGCCCAGCTTTGGGGCCTGGAGTATCATCTCAGTAGTTGAGAAACCCCAGGATTCGAACCCACGAATCTTCCTGCTTGTGACGTTGTTCTTTCTTAGAGGGGAATTGTGTGGTTGGCTGAAACTTGTGGCAATCATTTAGGTTAATGTGATTATCATTTTAATGTATCGTACTCATTTTATTTCTAAACATTGACTATTAAATTGCATTTATTTGTCTTGTGAGTCTTGTGACAATCAATTTTTCAGAGTAAGTACCCTAGAGAGGTGCTTACAATCTTGTACGTGTCGATGGGTAACTATTAAACAATCAAATCCATAGTAATTTTTACTGCAAAAATCATCTGTCCTAACAGTGAACTGAACTTTATTTAGATAATTTTACAAATTAAATATTAATTATTTCATAACCCACTCATAGCTGCTCAGTTTTATTAAATTTTATAAATGTATAAATTCCATTCATTTTATTAAAATCTTGTTACGAACGCCATACATAACTGTATATTGGGTGTTTTCAGCCTTGTCCAGTGAAACCGGCACGAGCATCAGAACGTCACGAGCGCGCAGGCCACATGCTGCAGAGGATTTGGACGATATCCTGAGAGCGAGCTTTATTTGTGCAGAATGTTTGCAACTCAGCAAAGCACAATCGAGGAACGACTTTTTCACTCTCGGATGCAAGTGAGGTTATTTTGTTTGTTGTAATAATTTCATTTCATATTATGAATTGTGTTGCTCGACGTCAGCAAATCATGTCATTTGCATCAAGATGCAGCGCCCACAAAGTCCATCAACGTAGACGTGATTTTGGGTCAGCGGAACCCTTATCACGTGGAAGATGTCTTGCAATGAGCGTCGGGCTCATTGTAGGCTGAGGTAAAGATCCTCGTCCTCCCTCAAGGAACTCTTACTCCACAGAGTTACGGGTATGACGCACCCGAGGTACCTTAGTTAGGTCACTGTTAAAACCCTTGTCCTTACCCCAACAGTGCCTCCCCCTCCAAACTAACCCAATCCTTCATCATCCCATCCTTTTGTCTCTAAAATTCCTTCCCACAAAATCCTCGAAATACAATTCCACCTGTAAATACTTGTAAGTACCGCTTGTAAGATACGTCAGAATATTAGTTAAAATAGTTGATATTTTTCCCGAGAAAAATGTATATAATTTAGGTATTAGAGATCAATAATGATAGTTTAGGTATATTGGTGATAGTCATGTAGGTATTTATGTGAAAACAATAGTTTCATAACAGTGTTCTAGAAATTCCTTTTTTTGCGAACAAGTCATATATATGTCCGCAACGTTGTAGTGAGCTACAATTATTGTGACAATATTGAATCTCTTTATCTTAACGAGTTCAATGAATGTACATAATGGTTAAACCTGGTGCAAACATAAGGGCTAAACTTAGTCGCAGCTCTCTTTAACGAGTCGATTTTAGCAAATGTTTTCTATTAGGTTGTGTTTAGCTTCGCACAGCAATGAGCTGGCGTCAAAAGATACTCAGCGGTCAGACGCGCTGTAGTGTGACACTCGCTTGAGCTAACACTAGCGTGTGGGACATTTCTTTTGCTTGGAGGTAAACAGAAATTTTAACTCATTTTCGAGTTACTTATGGTAAGCCTTCCATGTAACGAAGAATTAAAATGACCTAGTCGAATTTTAAGATCGGCAGGAGGTATTGGTCTTTTATTTAGGAGATCGTGAGGGTCACGGTACGATTTAGGTAGTGTGATGAGCACACATACGTTTTTTTTTTGGAGGCCGTAACAGTTTCGTACGACATAAGTAGTGTGAAGAGCGCACTCATGTTTTGTGTAGGAGATCGAAAGAGATGAGAAAAATGTTCATTAATAGGGTGAGGTCTGGTATGAAGGATCTATGAATGAATACTTTTATGAGAATTGCGAGGGCCAGCGCATGCGTGAAGTATGACAGATGAATGATAACTTGGTAAGATTGGTTTTGAATGGATGCTAAAATGACTCATTACCTAGGCAGTAACGTTGTAGAGCTAGGAAAAACCTAGGGAAACGCGTGTTGTGTAAATGACCGTGGTGGGCGGTGTATCTGCGAATGACATGATCATTTTATGTTATATTAATCTTATATTATAAAAGCACATATTTCTATGCGTCCAGCATGCTCTCAGGATGACGTTGTTACTAAATAACCTGCGCGTTCCTGGCGACGATGCGTCGTGCGTAAAAAATAAAAAAAACATGTAAATAAAATATATATAACAATCTATGCTATAATGTTTCATTGTAACAAAGGTTAAATGTGTTAATTTTATTGAACTTTATATGATGTGTTGGATACTACTAGTATGTAAGTTAAGTCGTAAGATTTAGACTCAATTTAGCTCTAAAATAACTCGTAATAAATAAGTATTGCACATCTCAGTGCCTGTCATGCATATATAATATGTATGTAATTTAAGCTGTAAGAATTAAGTCTATTGAAAACCTTTATGTTCTTTTATTGAATGCTGCATAGCATAAAATGATAGATGCGATGATAGAAAATCGATACTGATAATGATTTTACTCAAGTAAACAATTCTAGATTGATAATATAAAATATTATGTCTTCTCTAGACTATGTACAGATGCACATGACTGCAACATGCAATCATTTGTTAGATTAAGTATTATAATATATTTCATGTATTTTATTAGTTTTAGATTTATGTATTGATTTTGGCATTTGTACTAATGACCTTATTGTGACCAAGGTCCAGACAGTAGTTCATGCACATATGTGATGAATATTGGCAAATCACTTTGAGTTGTGACTTTGCAATGAGCAAGCTAGTTTCTCAAACAAATTATTTTTTTGTATTTTTTTGGAATTATTCAAATTAACGGGACTTGTGTCCTATTGTGTTGAGCAATCTGTGTTGCGAGCAGATCTGCCTGGTAATTTTTTACATTGAGAAGTAAACCTTTAGTTCATAGACTAATAAGTAATGTATTAATATTAGAATTTAAGTGATCTAGAACTTAGTTGATTTGAAACAATTTTTAAACCAATATATTTTTTGTAACACGGAAAATATTTCTCATGAAAATTACTTTAAGTTGTTTATTATGAACTAGCTAGGTATGTGAATTGGTATCGATGTGGTGGTCAACGCATTATGAGTGATGCCCAGTCAGCAGCTCTTCCCTGGACTGTTTCATTTTTTCTTCTCTATTTGTTTTGTTTTTTTGCCAGTCCAATGAAGGGGATAAAAAAAAACTAAGCAAATAGTGGCGCCGGGCTTTGCACAACCGTTGCTTAATAAAACGCTTGTGCAAATTTTATTAATTTTTAACATGAGGCTGGACTGAGGCCAAACCGCGATCGGACCATCAGGTCGATGCTTGTCGCAGGGAAGCATCCATCAGACCTGGAGCTTCACTTTGTCGAAGGTTCACCCGTCTCTGTCTGGTCATGTATTGGGATGTCGTAATGAAAGCTTGCGCAGGGTGACGTCACCTTTTATTTCTTCTTCTTCTCCTTTCTGGGTTCCTCTTGAAAAAATGGTTGAAAGCCAGGGGCTTCCAACATTTTTCGTGGGTGGGGCGGATATTTGTAACAGAATTTTTTAAGTGGGCAACACAGCCGCTTCAGGTTTTGTGTCGAGTCACGGTGCGAGGTGAGGGGTAACAATACTGAAGACAGGCGGCCATTGCCACAATTTTTCAGTCGACGAGACACGCACTAATTTGCGGTGTAAGATCTATTTGAGGGTTAAAAAGGGTTTTTAATCGAAAGAAGTTAATCGAGAATGATCTCTCTAATGTGAGTTACACAAGTTCAGTCTTACAAGTCAAATAATTTAAAAATATAATAACAGTTTTATAGTGTTGAGTGGCGTCATATCAAACGTCGAGCCGCAGTTAAAAAGGTATGTCCCTTGATACTTATCGAAATAACTTCTAAAAGATAAAATAAATATCAAAACGTGCTTCACACGTAAGCCAATATATTAAGCGTTCCGAAAATTAAATTTTCAGAACGCGGCTCCCAGCTGACGCCGCTTTCTGGGCCGTATAGTCCTCGTAGAGGAGTAATAACTTGACGTCACCTTTTGGGCTCTGGATGAGCGACCAGACTAGTCGACACTTCTAGCCAATCGTTGCTGGGCGCATCTACCGGGGCGGTTTCCTCGCCACCCTGCAGTCGGCGTGACTGGTGGACCCAAGACCTCAAAGACAAGAGACCGCTGAATCTTTAAGCTGAGTTTTATACAATTTTACTTTTATCTAATTTTTTACATAAGAAAATTTGGTTTGATATTTCCACTTTACCTGTGAACCTATAAATGAAAGTACCTACCATATTATATAATTTAATCGCAATACAAGTTTTTTATTGTACAATCACCCACTGAGAGAGGACAGCCCGTCACAATACATTGCTAATATAGCATAAAAAACTGGTGGACTAATTTAGAGATCTCTAAAGTGAATTGACCAGCTGTAATGACCTCCACAAAGAAGTAAGGTCACAGGAAGATAATACTGCAGTAGGCACAGGCTGCTTAGAAGATGGCACATGGATATACAAGAATGAGGGCAGACAGCAAGGTACGTGTCTAAGAGAGCTGTGTAGCTATAATATTTTCTACAGAATAATATAGCATTGAATTAAGTTATCAAAGATAAAACAAAGAACATTATAAGGATAACTAAAATGAAAAAGCTCCGTACTTACAGGTAGAAAAAAAAAGATTTTTCGATCTAGAAAGAAAACACTATCCAAAGGATCAGCGGGGTCGAATACGCGGATAGGATGACTAAGTTAAGGATACTATATATAATCTCCAGAAAATAGGAAACACTGACCAGGAAGACCTTCTCAACGATGGAGCGTGAACTGGAATTTATCATCTCAAAAGAGGAAAATCTAGATTCTGGGAGAAACCTGACTTGAAGGGAAAAGAAGAAGAAGAAAAATTTAGTGGAATCCTCCAAATAGAGAGATTCTCGAAACTACAGAAAGAGATCTGAAATGCAGCGTCTCAAAGAGAACAATCCTGATTCTACAGACATTTGAATCTAAGAAATGGTAAAAAAGAAGAAGAAATATGCATCAGAGTTCCAATTATCTGAAAAATATTTCTGTATGTAAAAAAATATAAAGGAATAAATGATATTTCCTCACTAACATAACATATTCCTATCGAATTATGGATGTTAAGTCTCTAAAAACCCAAAAAAACATTCAATTTCCATAGAAATGTATACAATATATTGGTGAATAAAATATAGTAGTTGAGTCCTGAGGTCCCACGTGTGTGGACCACCCCTTTTTTGGTAGGGGGGAGGCATTTCTCCCCAAATAAGTATTGCATTATTTTCAAGGATGGCCAATTAGAATAAAAATCAACAAAAAAAAAATTATTTACTTTTGAGGACCTCAGGATTGAAGAGGTTAAAGTACGTTACAATCGTGGTTATTTTCTTAGGTTATAATTATTTTCTTTACACCTTATAGCGGAGCTGATATCACATGAAATTCTACAAATGTAAAGCGACATCTATAATAAAGGAAAGAGCCATCTAGCGAGACGCACCAGAAACAATTACCATATCTCAACAAGGAAGATTCCTACAGTATAGCAACCTGATCGAGCTAATATTGTTTCGCACCAGAGGGAGTCTATTTCGCGATTTTTTCCAAATTATTTTTGTAAGAATAAAAGTACCTAGTATAAATTAGTTTTTCACCCTCCAATATCCACACCTTCCCTTCAGAACCATCAAAGTGCACAGTACATGTAACTAGTTTTAAGTGAAATATTTTCTGTGATATTTTTTTGTTTAAAATCTTTAATATAATTATTTGTGTTATTTTTAAAGTTAAATTGTTTCATTTAATAGTGAGTTGAGTTCCTTGTTTATCAAGTTTTCTTATAAAGAAAGTGCAAGCTGGTGAGTACAAGAATAATCTCAAATCTTCTAAAAACTCATAAGAGAGTCATCCATTGAACTCACAGTTCTTCTTGCCATCATTCTACTTTGAGAAAATTTCCTTGAATCTCTTTTTCATCTCAATAGAAATCACTTGCTATTGGATTGTCAGATCTCCTGGAGAAGCTATGGACCAGATGATAAAAATCTGAACCCCCATAATTGATGACACCGACTAAAGAACACGCAATCTTCAGCAATCCATTCATTTCAGCACATTTTTTCAACCATTTAATCAAAAATTTGTTACACGCACATCTTCATCCATTCATTCATGTATTAACTCTTCCGAATAATTGGTGACCCCTATAAATTTCATTCCATTCAATTTTTTTTCACAAAGCCATTCACAAGCGCGTCTATTATTCCAAAACCATTTGACGCAAACTTCACTCCATTACAACTCGCAACTGTCTAACGGCGTTTACCAGCTGATTTGTTTGCAAAAAAATTATTCCATTTTTCAACTTAAATATAAAATCTTTAGTGTAAAATCAGTGTACAACAGGTTCTGAAGGGAGGAGTCATCCGATAACATGTCAGGCAAGTAAATTCTTTGGCGAATTCCACTGTAGACGGCATTCAGCACAATTTTTTTTTCAAACATTTTCAAAGAAACTTATCGGATTATTTAAAAGCCTCTTGTTTTTCTACTTTATTTTTATTGGTAAAGATATTTAATTAATGATTCCTTAAACAAGAATAGAGCCTAAATGTTCAAATAATCGAAATTGATATAAAAATCTTAAAAAAAACTTAAAATATTTGGACAATAAATTGTAGGTTAAAATTTTTCACGACACAATGTCACATATAATTTTTTCATAAAAATTTTTATATCTTTAAATATTGATAAAACTTAATTTAAGACAGATTAATGTCAACAACTATTTATAATCACATGCTGAATTGCAAATTTAAATGATTTTTTTGTACAAAAGAATAACCTTTAATTATCTGATTGCAGATTCACAATTACATTGTTGTCAAACTTTGAGGTAACCTTTTATTATTTTATATAAACCACAAGTGGAACAAATACCTTTTATTAGATTTTCATAGTGCATTATTAGAAGTTAAAGAAAAACAAGAAATTTAAATTGCAGTGTTCACATCTTTGTATATTGTCATATTGATCTTTGGTAAACACATAGAAGGACATTCAGACTCCTACAATTAATATCTCATCCACATTTCACTCATATTTTACTAATTCTTATTTTATTCTGGTCAATAAATGATTATGTATGTATCAACTTATCAACGATACAATTATCTCAATGGTCTTTAAAAAATATTCCATCTAAATTGTCAATGTAAAACAATTATATTACCATCTTATATTACCATCTACTTGTCAATAGATATCAAATCTATTAGACTAGCCAATTGCTATTAACGTTTTCCGCGACTACAGAGATCATATCACGTATCCTGAGTCCGAATTCAATTCGAGGTAACTTATATATGCAAATACGGCCTAATACTTATACACATGTATTCATAAAAGCTCTATGTATTTCACGCCATGTCTAGTCCAATGCAACGCGCATGTTCAGACCGAAATACCAATTTCGTAGGCTAACTACATACACACAAGAGCAGAGATTCATCTCAAAGCCTTCTTGTAGTGATTGAGCACAAGACATACACACGACCACAGCGTCAGTATAATCTATTATTTTTATCAAATATACAACTCAACGAGTTAAAAGAAAAAGACAATTAACGTATTTACATTCATACAAAAGACCATTGAAAACAAAATTCTAAAAAGTGTCATATTAATTTTCCCAAATCATTAACATTAATTTAACATTATTGACACACATACATTGACAAAATAGAACATTATGAAAATTTTTAATTCAAGCACACTATGTACAACTATACTACCATGTCTACCCACTGCTCTTTACTTATTTTATTGTATAAAAATTCTAATATGTATTTTACAAAATGATTACAGATCCCAATACAAAACCACCAACTGTATATAGCTAAGAATACCAAATTGGTAACAGATTTTATTATAAAAAAATTCCACATAGTAACTTCACTTAATAAATATTAAAGCTAAAAGTATTTAAACATATACAATTGTGAATCATAACTACTCAATACCATTTTTTAGTAATTTTCCTATTTTTATTTTGAATATTAAACAGAAATAACATTGAAACACTACACTTAGAAATTTTTTCCTAAAACAATTAACTTAGTAAAATGTAACTAGTAAAATTTTTTTTTCAAAGTCAACATTTGTTTATAATATACTCAAATAATTTCTTTATTTCAAATTCAAATTTAAAATGTATTTCACAATCTTTTAAATTCAAGAACCACCCTAAAACAAATATACTTATACCAATTCTTTTGTGAATTTTTTTGTTTATTCTATATGTTGCATATTATCGCATCACGACACTGCTCAACCAACGCTGGACTCCAACACCACTATCTAATGGATGGAAGCCTATAGTAGCAATCTTCACCGCTGTACCTATCAGAAGCAGACTACACGAGCTGTCTCACAGACTTCGTAGTTCGGAGGCCAAACTTCTTCAACGAATTTTGCCCCACTACTGTTCTCTCCAACAGTGGCAGATGTACATCACACCACGATTACACCCACTGAAAACAACTGATGCATTTTTCCTTGCTCGTCAACCGACTTCATGGATCAACCAGTTACAACAGCACAAGCAACGTCACGCTGCTGCATGAATGGCCAAGCGCAAACAACACCGCCGCTTCATCATGGTAAAACACAATCCACGCCAATATTAGCCATCATATTACCCCAGTGCAACCGCACTAAATACGTCGTGAACACTCTGTCCAACTTTTCTTAAGATCCAGCCGCTACAACGCCCAGCCAGGTCAGTGTCAAGTCAACGTCAACATCCAGTACGTACCACCTCCACTCCATCAACAGATAAGGGAGGAAAATATTTACTCCCCATCAGAATTTACAGCATGCCGTAAATTCTTGCGAGAGGCTGTATAGCGGAGCTGATATCACATGAAATTCTACAAATGTAAAGCGACATCTATAATAAAGGAAAGAGCCATCTAGCGAGACGCACCAGAAACAATTACCATATCTCAACAAGGAAGATTCCTACAGTATAGCAACCTGATCGAGCTAATATTGTTTCGCACCAGAGGGAGTCTATTTCGCGATTTTTTCCAAATTATTTTTGTAAGAATAAAAGTACCTAGTATAAATTAGTTTTTCACCCTCCAATATCCACTCCTTCCCTTCAGAACCACCAAAGTGCACAGTACATGTAACTAGTTTTGTGTGAAATATTTTCTGTGATATTTTTTGTTTAAAATCTTTAATATAATTATTTGTGTTATTTTTAAAGTTAAATTGTTTCATTTAATAGTGAGTTGAGTTCCTTGTTTATCAAGTTTTCTTATAAAGAAAGTGCAAGCTGGTGAGTACAAGAATAATCTCAAATCTTCTAAATACTCATAAGAGAGTCTATCCATTGAACTCACAGTTCTTCTTGCCATCATTCTACTTTGAGAAAATTTCCTTGAATCTCTTTTTCATCTCAATAGAAATCACTTGCTATTGGATTGTCAGATCTCCTGGAGAAGCTATGGCCCAGACGATAAAAATCTGAACCCCCATAACCTAAACTGTGGATTTCACAATACAATGTCTAATATTTTCACGTTTTTATTAAACAATTATTAACCAGTCTTTCCTTAACTACACACCATCTATGATACTTTTAACTATATCTATGATACTCCCATCTTTGAGGAAGATTCGGGAATGGTTTTATCACATTCTTATGTACAATACTTATGATTAAAATTATAACGGACGCAAGGCGTCTCTCGAGACAAAATTACATGTTTATTCGAGAGCGGAGGATTCTGACGCGCGAAACCGGTCCACGGAGAAGTTTAGAAATTTTGCGAACATTATCATGTCGCGCTCTGATTGGTTAAAATTTTGAATTAATTCCTGGGTCGTTCTATTATTCTGAGCACCACTCACAACAGGTGGGTGACGCAATCAATTTACATATTGAATCAGAGACCCCTTAAATACAAAAATGAACTTTTCCCAAATTTGAAACGTTACAATATCACACTCTTATGGTTTTTCACCATTGTGTGGTCGCATATTATGTTTCTTTAAAGATCCTGATCTATTGAGTTTTTTACGACATATATCACACTCGTATGGTTTTTCACCACTGTGCTCGCATATGTTTCCTTAAAGTTCCTGATACACTGAACTTGTTGCGGCATATATCACACTCGTATGGTTTTTCACCACGATGTGTTCCCATATGTGTCTTTAAAGTTCCTGATTCTCTGAACTTTTTGCGGCATTTATCACACTCTTATGGTTTTTCACCATTGTGTGTTCGCATAATATGTTTCCTTAAATTTCCTGATACACTGAACTTTTTGCGGCATATATCACACTCGTATGGTTTTTCACCACTATGTGTTAGATAGATAGATAGATAGATAGTTTATTTTTTTCTTTCATTCTACAATATAAGCGTACAACAATCATACACAATTTAAAATACTAAATCAATATAAATACATAAAATATTATCAAGAAAAAAAAAACCCCAGACAGCGAGGTGCTGGTATAAGGGGCCAAAAAAAAAATACAAATACTTCAAATAAATAATCTAAAAAATAAGAATTCAATGAAAATAATTATAGAAAAAAATGTCTTAACTGGCAATAATAACACACAACACAAATACAATCAAAACAAAATAATAAAAAACTGTCAATAAATAAAATCCATGAATAAAATAATAAATAGTAATAATGAAAACATTTAAAAGAATAAATTCATAGTCGTGAATAAAATAGACAAACACAATGAAAAATAATTATACTATCATCAGGGGGTTGGGTTCTCGATCTCTCATATTCATTATATATTTCTTTAATTGTTTCGAAAATGCCGCTTCGCTCCTTTGGTCTTGCAATTCTTGTGGCAGGGAGTTAAAAATCATGGACGCCAAATACATGAATCCATGCCTTCCTCTGTTTGTGTTCGCATATGTATCTTTAAAACTCCTGATCTATTGAACTTTTTGTGGCATATATCACACTCGTATGGTTTTTCACCATTGTGTGTTCCCATATGTTTCTTTAAAGATCCTGATCTATTGAATTTTTTACGACATATATCACACTCGTATGGTTTTTCACCATTGTGTGTTCCCATATTATGTGTCTTTAAAGTTCCTGATTCTCTGAACTTTTTGCGGTATATATCACATTCTTATGGTTTTTCACCATTGTGTGTTAGCATATGTATCTTTAAACCTCCTGATTGAAGGAAACTTTTGCGACATATATTACACTCGTATGGTTTTTCACCACTATGTGTTCGCATATGTATCTTTAAAACTCCTGATCTATTGAACTTTTTGCGGCATATATCACACTCGTATGGTTTTTCACCACTATGTGTTCGCATATGTATCTTTAAACCTCCTGATTGAATGAAATTTTTGCGACATATATCACACTCGTATGGTTTTTCACCACTATGTGTTCGCATATGTGTCTTTAAAGGTCCTGATTCACTGAACTTTTTGCGACATATATCACATTCGTATGGTTTTTCACCACTATGTGTTCGCATATGTATCTTTAAACCTCCTGATTGAATGAAACTTTTGCGACATATATCACACTCGTATGGTTTTTCACCACTATGTGTTCGCATATGTGTCTTTAAAGGTCCTGATTCACTGAACTTTTTACGACATATATTACACTCGTATGGTTTTTCACCACTATGTGTTCGCATATGTATCTTTAAGCCTCCTGATTCACTGAAAATTTTGCGACATATGTCACACTCGTATGGTTTTTCACCACTATGTGTTCGCATATGTGTCTTTAAAGGTCCTGATTCACTGAACTTTTTGCGACATATATCACATTCGTATGGTTTTTCACCACTATGTGTTCGCATATGTATCTTTAAACCTCCTGATTGAATGAAACTTTTGCGACATATATCACACTCGTATGGTTTTTCACCACTATGTGTTCGCATATGTGTCTTTAAAGGTCCTGATTCACTGAACTTTTTACGACATATATTACACTCGTATGGTTTTTCACCACTATGTGTTCGCATATGTATCTTTAAGCCTCCTGATTCACTGAAAATTTTGCGACATATGTCACACTCGTATGGTTTTTCACCACTATGTGTTCGCATATGTTTCCTTAAAGTTCCTGATACACTGAACTTGTTGCGGCATATATCACACTCGTATGGTTTTTCACCACTATGTGTTCGCATATGTATCTTTAAAACTCCTGATTGAATGAAATTTTTGCGACATATATCACACTCGTATGGTTTTTCACCACTATGTGTTCGCATGTGTTTCATTAAATTTCCTGATACACTGAACTTTTTGCGGCATATATCACACTCGTATGGTTTTTCACCACTATGTGTTCGCATATGTTTCTTTAAATTTCCTAATACACTGAACTTTTTGCGGCATATATCACACTCGTATGGTTTTTCACCACTATGTGTTCGCATATGTGTCTTTAAAGGTCCTGATTCACTGAACTTTTTGCGGCATATATCACACTCGTATGGTTTTTCACCACTATGTGTTCGCATATGTCTTTTTAAAGGTCCTGATTCACTGAACTTTTTACGACATATATCACACTCGTATGGTTTTTCACCATTATGTGTTCGCATATGCAACTTTAAGCCTCCTGATTGAAGGAAAGTTTTGCGACATATATCACACTCGTATGATTTTTCACCACTATGTGTTCGCATATGTGTCTTTAAAGCTCCTGATTGACTGAAATTTTTGCGACATATATCACATTCGTATGGTTTTTCACCACTATGCGTACGCATGTGTGTCTTTAAAGTTCCTGATTGCCTGAAATTTTTACGACATATATTACACTCGTATGGTTTTTCACCACTATGTGTTCGCATATGTTTCCTTAAATTTCCTGATACACTGAACTTTTTGCGGCATATATCACACTTGTATGGTTTTTCACCACTATGTGTTCGCATATGTGTCTTTAAAGGTCCTGATTCACTGAACTTTTTGCGACATATATCACATTCGTATGGTTTTTCACCATTGTGTGTTCGCATATGTTTCCTTAAATTTCCTGATACACTGAACTTTTTGCGGCATATATCACATTCGTATGGTTTTTCACCACTATGTGTTCGCATATGTATCTTTAAACCTCCTGATACACTGAACTTGTTGCGGCATATATCACACTCGTATGGTTTTTCACCACTATGTGTTCGCATATGTTTCCTTAAAGTTCCTGAATCACTGAACTTTTTACGACATATATTACACTCGTATGGTTTCTCACCACTATGTGTTCGCATATGCATCTTTAAGCCTCCTGATTGAAGGAAATTTTTGCGACATATATCACACTCGTATGGTTTTTCACCACTATGTGTTCGCATATGATTCCTTAAAGTTCCTGATACACTGAACTTTTTGCGGCATATATTACACTCATATGGTTTTTCACCATTGTGTGTTCGCATATTATGTTTCTTTAAAGATCCTGATCTATTGAATTTTTTGCGGCAAATTTTACACTCGTATGGTTTTTTTCTACTCTGCATTTGCATATTAATCTGTTTTTTTAAATTACCAATAATAGTTCCTTTGGCATTTTTACTATCGTGTGGTTTTGAAAGTGCTACGTTAACATTTTTTAAAAAATATTCTATTTCATTTTCCTCTAATTTATAAACGAGTATATTATCACTCTCACATAAGTCATTGTCATTATATTTAGTATCCATTGTGTCAGATATTTTTTTTTGCAAAAGTTTTTTTTACAATTATACAATAGATAGACACTAAACGCAAACAGTCTTGTGCCACAATGAAAGCGGTTTTAAGAAAAGACTTTTATTAATTTATTTCAAGGATACCTTCAGCGAATCGTCGAGTGATCGCTCGGGAACGTCAGTGTGATCACTGTGATCATTCGAAAGTTAACCAAAATACACCAGAGAAATCTCGTACGATAAACGCACTGACGTTTGTTTTGTCAAAATACTGGCAATATCATAGACATATACGGGTAGCCTAGTATTTACTGCAGCCCGATTCACGAAAAAGTTTGAACCGAACTTCGAACTAAACTTAGACTTAAACTTTTCTAAATATCTAGTAATATAAGTAGTCTGTGATCTGTCAGATTTACTCGAAGTTGTCCATATCGGAGCGAGCCTTTTAAACGCACTTGGTCACTTCCTCAATGTATGAAAGCATGTTGACCATGAAGTTTCGCCGTATGTGCGCCAAGCCGCCAACTGCAGAGTGCAAACTAGGTTGGTAAACATAACAATACACATTTCCGTACAAAGCGGTTTGTTTTGTTTATATATCAAGATAGATATTGCGGGAATCTCAAAAATAAACTGACAGATAATAATAATATAGGTAATTAATGACAAGAAAAATAATGAACCTAAATCACTCAATAATGAGTGGAAGGCTAATAAAAAAAAGAATAATGAATTAAACTTTGAAATATATTATTAATAATTGGTGTAACTATTTTATTAGCATTTTAAGAAAGCTTGCGTTCTTTTGAGTGAATATCTAATATTTACTATTAATTCCGTGTCATTAAAAATCTCGACAAGTCTGTGATGGTTTCTCATTGTGATTTCTCACGGTATGATCTATGACATTTAACCAAAATTAATTTAAATTATTTTCGGTACAAATACTTAATATATGTACATACTTACCTTTCTGTATATTTTTGATATTATTTTTCTTTCTTTCACTCATTAGCAAGAAGTATTTCATGTTATATTATTAAACTGATCTTATTTTACCCAACACGCAGTGTCCTTTAAAGTGTGGGCATATGGAACAGATCTCCTTTCAAAAGAAAGGAGATCTGATAGAAAACTATCTAAATAAACATCTTGCGCTTTTTCCACCTATGTACCATATTTTCTCATCCAACTTCTATTTGTTTTGTTTCTGACCTGTCTTCCCTTGAATCAATGTGTTCAACCCACTTCATTCATCTCTCTCAATAACGCCTTCTTACACCTTTCCTTTTAGCCTTATAAATTCTCATTGTCATCATATTATCATACATTCTTTCAACATAACCAAACCACCTAAACTTTTATCTTGGTACTTTCTAAACTAGGCTTTCGTACTGTTTGGTGCGGACGTCGTGGTTCGATCCCAGGTGCCGACCATCTTCCTCTTTCACGACACAAGCTTTAAGTAGCTTACTGTGAAAGAGTCGAGGAGTGTATTTGTGATCACTTTGAGGGAGCACAGATTCATTTTTATAAAAAAAAACAATATTCTCATTAATTTCCATGTCTTTCCACATATTATTCTTCGTCTTAGAGCTCTCATTTTTTTTTAGTTTATTTATACAACAGCCCTGTGCCCATGTGTCTCAGCTATACATCATTGACAGTAATAGCATTGTATTGTGGTCAAAATGTTTAGCTTTTAGGGAGACGGATTTGTTTCTCATTAGTCAAAATGTTGAGCTTTTAGGGAGACGGTTTTGTTTTTCATTAGGTCACATGATACACCGTTCCTAACATAAAACACAGGCGGAAGGTGAGAACTTATCCAATATAGCGGAGCATTCGCACTAATCAGCCTGTCGTCCACTCCATAGTTTGACAGAATATCCTATAGCTCATCCCAATCTATCATAACCTTACCATATTCCTTTTCCAAATAAACAGAAAAGCTTCTGATGCTTACTCGGAACATTTCGGTAATCATTCGCAGAACAAAGATCAGCACACCCGTCCCAAACCCTTTCTATTAAGATTCTACTGAATATTTTATCCACATTGTTCAACTAGCTGATTGCACAATAGTTACCGTAGTAAACTGCAAACCCTACCCTTTATACAGTAGATAGATAATGGCTTTCCTCCAGTCACTTAAGGTATGGTCCTCTGTCAAGGGCGGATCCCTTTTTCTTTCTCATTCATAAGTTTTATTCACAATAATTTGCAGACTTTTGTAGTTCTATTAATTTACAAACTACTTCGTACAATCTGTCGCTTCCATCCTCGGATTCAAACAACTTTACAAAATATCATTTTTACCTCAAACCTATACTCTTTTCCTGTGTCAACATACAACTTTTTTTATCCTTTAAAAATCATTATTCATTTTCTCATCGTTCCGATAATGAAGTTTAAATTACTATGATATGAAAACAAAATCCAACCAATAAAAATGCAGTCCTGCAAATCATGAGGGACAATTTGAGTTTACTTTTTGGAAAATGTCTCGTGCCCTTCTGTTCATTAACACTCCTTCCACATTTTTCTTTATCAATATTAACAACAAGCTTAAGTCCTGTCTGACTAATGAATAGTCCAAGATCAACCAGAGATTATTTCTTACGTAGACTTTATTTCTTCCATCATAAGCAGCTTTTAAATAGTGTTAATCTCCTCAGTGCTTGTCAGAGTTAATAACTGCGAAATTGTTCTCAGACATTTTACACACAATTCATGACAGACTTTTAAGTGTAACACTGTATAAGAAAAGGAATAAAAAATCTTAGATGAAATTATTTTTTTATTATAATCAGCTATAAAACATAATATAGAATAACATTATTTGTAGAAAGTGTAGGCATACAACTATAGTCTGATTATTCTTTGCAACTTGTCATCCGCAACGGAATTGCCAGCTTTTAAAATCAAATTAACGACTTTAAAAATATTCCTAAATATTATTTTATCTCACCATCATTTTTATTAGTATAAAACATAGGTTTTATCACTTTTAGATCATTATTGATGAAAACTCGGTAAGAGTGTGAAAATGAAAATAAAATGAAAATGGAGAGATACTATGTAAGTATTAAAGGAGACAAGCTTTGAGGCATTTCATTAGCTCCGTAAGAAATTACAGTGATTTGGCAATCCTCTACGATAGCGTCCCAATAATTGTAATATGCGTTCCATTCATTCAGTCAATTAATGGGAATAGTTATGTAAAAGGTCAAAACACAGTTATGTGTGGAACAGAGAATTAAGTAAGTAATGACCATAATATTATTCATAAGAACATAATTGAGTATTGACTGAGGAGTCTCATTCAAACTGCAAGTTTCACCATAACCTAAATAATAATGAGTTATCCAGCTGGGGTTAATTTGTCAAAAACACTATTTAAATGAAAAATATTACAATTAATACATTATAGAGTATTGAAAAGTGGCGTACTTACGAGTACAAAAGCCAAATAAGGAACAATAATTAATAATAAACGGCTATTTTGGGTAATTCGAATTGTCGTTAATGTGATTTTTTCCAAAACAAAATATCATTTAAAACATATTATTATTCATATTAAAATAATATTATTACAAATAAACACGCATACGTGGCTTGTAAATACGGAATAAATCAATTATAAAGGCTGAAAAAGAAATTTAGATGGGCGAAATGTACATATCTAACAGACAGAATTTATGACAGCTCAATAAGTTCGAAAAGTCGGAGTAAATCTGACAGGTAGTAAATCTGACAGATCACAGACTACTTATATGACTAGATATTTAGAAAAGTTTTCAGAAAAGTTTAAGTCTAAGTTTAGTTCGAAGTTCGATTCAAACTTTTTCGTGAATCGGGCTGCTGATACAGTTGATAGCGATGTTGCGCGTCCACACATAGTTTGTTGTTGAAAATCAAAATATGCGAATAATAGGTATACAGAGTGTTTGGTAAAACGTTAGACGAACTGGTATGGTACATAGAGGAGATCTCCGATGTTCCGGGCATGCTAGGCTGATTGCCTTATGATCCCCGCCACAGTTGAAGCATTTCACCTCCTTAGATGGACATTCCTCAGAGGCATGACCCTCACCACATTTATAACATTTTTGATTTGAGCGACAGTTTGTCTTGGTATGACCGAATTTGCAGCACTTGAAGCACTGCAACGTTGGAAACACGTAGACGTCTACTCTGAAAGAACTGTAAAAAATATATACTTGGTTGGGGAGAGACTGCCCCGCAAACGTAATGACTATAGTCCTGGATGGCTTCCAAGAAGTGGTATCTGATTGTTTGTCTTTATACGCTAGACGCCTTACCTTCACTATGTCAAAATTGGGATTTCCGGTCGCTATGGCATTCTTTATTTCCTCCTCCGACAAATCCTCGTCCACCCCCCTTATAATACCCATACGGCAAGATAAAAAAGACGGGACAAAGGCCTTGTATCGTGAGTTTGAGAGAACAAATACATTCTTCAAAAATGAGTTTGCAGAGCTTGCAGAAGAGAAGTCCACTGACACTTTGTATTTACCCTCGGGTTTAATCGAACCATTTACCACCCCTTGTACATTTCTCGAGAACAAAAATTTCCCCAATTGAATGGGGAGCAGTGGAGCAGCAGTTTTGGTGTCCGCGTATTGGACAAATACTGTAAATGGTCCTACCGATTTTTTATTAAAAAAATATTCACTTATGATGGGAGATGATTCATTAGTTGCATTACTTTGAGAAGAATTTTCGGGATAAAACTTTTTGAGAACTATTGGAATTTCGTTGTTGTTTTTCCTCTTTCTATTATCATCTGGGGGGTCCGGCGGAATCGGAGGCTTAGGCGGGGTTTCATCCATACTATAAATAAATTAGGTGAATCAAGCAAAGAATAAATAAAGGGTCGTACCGAGGAAGAACAAAATGAAAATAAATTAAACGAATTCTACTAACAAATACTAAACGGAAATAAACAAAACTAAAAATCTTACCTTATAATCACAAAAAGTTTCTACAGTGTCAAAAAGAAAAGAAAAAAAACATAAATACCTGAATTTACTAAATATAAACTTATTTAAAAATAAAAAGAATAATAATAAACAACAAAAAAAGAAAAAAATACTCGATATTATATTCAAAATTATCAAGACTCAGGAGCTTCATAAAACACGTGCGTACTTGACAACTCAAAACCACAGAAAAAACTAGAGGAGATCATTTGGAAATAAAAATACGTTTTGCTTGTTATATACATACATGTTGTAGGTATTCTATTTGAAAGAGAATATAAACCTTACCCTTACCAACTCACGTTCACTCCCAAGGTAGAGCATCTGGTCACCATTAGGTTCCTCTATGCACTTCTGTCTTGTCTGCTTCCTCTCAGATCAGTGCGTTCAAGCCATGTTCGGGGGGCACAGCAAGGCGTGCCAATACTTACGCAACCCTGTTTTTCTCCCGTTTTATTGATATTTAAGGAAATTTTTTACGAAATTTGAAGAACTCATGGTGACTTTCACCAACGGTTCATAACATTTAAGTTGCTCGTAGCCTTTTATATAGTGTGGAGTGGAGGACACTAAGAGCTACGTAAAAGTTAGGAACCATTGGTGAAAGTGACCATCAAATCTTTTTCTGAGAATTTTGAAATCTGAAGTAAACTTATTTCGTGGACGTTTCTTTGGAATATGAAGGGATATAACTTTTTATCAAGGCATTTTCTTAAGATTTGAAATTTGAAAAAATAGTTGGATAAATAAAAAAAGTTACAGAGTGACTTGTAGATAAAATTATGGGATTTCTATTTTTTTTTTTTTAAAACGCCTAAAAAAAAAGAGCTCTCCATATAAATTTTGAGTAGGTATGTACAATATACAAAATAAATTATCTAACTTTGTACCATACCAGTTTATTAAACGATCAACCAAACCTCCTGTATTCCTACATATTCTTCGATCGTTTTTTAAAACTTATCGATGGAAATTTATCTATGAGGTGGTTGATAGACCAGCGGTTACGACGCCGACTTTCGCACTGTTTCGTGCGGAGGTCGTGGGTTCGAATCCCGGCCGTGTCGACCATTTTCCGCTTTCACGACACAAGCATTTGCTTACTGTGAAAGATGTTAAAAGTGTATTTGTGTTCACTTAGAGTGAGCACAGATTCATTAAAAAAAAAAATGAACGATGAGTGAAGCGTTCTGCAACTCGTGGGCTCGAATCCCGGTGCCAACCATTTCCACTTTCACGACACAAGCCTTTTGCTTAGTGTGAAAGATGAAAATGTTAATTGTTTGATGCGTGTTGTGTTGCCCATTCTCCTGTATGGTTGTGAGTCCTGGCACCTGACCAAAGTCCATGCACAAAAAGTCTCTTCTTTCGAAACGAGGTGCCTCAGGATAATTTTTAATATAAGATGGTTCCACCGCATAACGAACGACTCTATACGCCGGCGCACCCAGCGTAGGCCCATCACTTCTACCATTTTGGAGAGTAGATGGACTTGGCTGGGAAATGTGTTAAAGATGCCGAATGGCAGTTGGTCGAGGAGAGCGCTGTTCTTCCTCTCATCATCAGGGTCCCGAAGACAAAGAAGACTCTCATACTGTGCTCCGCTCCTATGAAGCAGAGCTAGGTCTGAATATGGTGTTGGAGTTGGTTATCGAAACTCTGAGTATGGGAAGTGTTTGGTAGACTAGCGGATACGACGCCGGCTTTCGCAATGTTTCATGCGGAGGTCGTGGGTTCGATCCCAGGTGCCGACCATCTTCCTGTTTCGCGACACAAGCTTTAAGTAGCATACTGTGAAAGAGTCATATAGTGCATTTGTGTTCACTTTGAGTGAATAGTGAACACAGATTCATTTTTATAAAGAAAAAAAGCTGCGCGAGATCGAGCGCAGTAGAGAGTTCTAGCTGCCCCCCGTTGCCCCCGAATGGGGTCAAAAAAGGAGAATGGTAGCCTAGTGGCAAATGCATCAAATTCAGAACAAGAGGTCCCTGGTTCAAATCCCGGTTGTTCACAAAAAACATTCACAAATAATACCTCGACCAGTGAGATGAACGTGAAAAGTTGACGAGTTACCCGTTTGAAACGGGAAACTTGGAAACATGAAATAAGCATCATTTTCATATGATTTTTGGCGCCAAATATCGACGAGTATCTGTCAACTTCACAACAAAAAGTTGATGAAAACTCGTCAACTGTTGATATCAACTTTTTGTTGCCATGTGTGGACAGCAGGGATACACGGATACAAGCAACTTGCATAATTTCTCTTTGATTTTTGCCACCAAAAGTCGGCGGTCAACATTAAAGTATCCGTCAACATTTTGCGTTTTTACAACAAAAAGTTGATAGATACCCGTCAACTGTTGATATCAACATTTTGTCGCTATGTGTGGACATAGCTTTATAATAACCACGTTGAAACACACATCTAACTACATTTGTAGTTAAGTCGGACGTTACGTACTCGCGCTAACTACACTAGGCAGTAGTTATTGTGCTATACTCACCCCCTGATCAGGATCGTTTAATATTGATTATTTTCCAAAACTGTAGAAAAGTGGAAATTATTTTTACCTTTTCTGAAAGCGTATTAATTGGGGAAGTTTTTCTTGTGTTTTGTGCGCCAAGTATATTACACTTTTTTAGAGTAACTCCCTTAGAAAAATCGAAATTAAAAATGAAAAAAAAAACTGACTTTTAAAACGTTGTATTTCTGAGGTTTTTGAAATTTTTGTCTTGATTTTTTACTTTAACCATTCCTTTATTCTTCAGCTATTGAAAAGTGTATTTTAACTTTCCTAAAAGGAGTACTTTGTTCACAATTTTCAATTTTAGGTCAAAAGGTGGAAAATTGAAAAAAAAAACTCTAAAAAGTTAAGTAAATAACTCGAAAACCAATGGCTTTTGACCCCTAGTTAGTGGAAACAAAATTGTTGCAAATTAGCTCTAGTATAACCCCTTTCAAGCAATGTATCGAATTACCAGTCACTCTGTATATGTATCGTATATGGTTGTAGAGAAAGCCACAGTCAAAGGTTAAGATCGTGAGAGCTCATGTATTAAATCGCTTCGGGTGACAAGCTGTGAATGTCCATCATGGTGCCCCCGAACTTGGTTATTTGGCATTCTTGAACAATATGGTTCACAGACTCTATCTATCTCTCCGCAAGCACAATAAGGGTGGTCACGCTTGCCCCATCTGTGAAAGAGAAGGCCACATCTTCCGTAATAGCCTCTTGATCTAGATATATTATAAACATTTTACAAAAATAAAAACCTATGAGGTATTCTATACAAATAAAACATGAAATCTGATACAGAAGGATTGTGTACATAAGTTTTTATCTAAGAATTTTCAAAAATTACTTATTAGTGATTCACAATAACCGATATTGAGACGTTTCTATACTCCATACACTGTAGATACAGAACACACCTTTTTATTCTAAGTGAATTGGTAGATGGGAGCAATCATTTTAAGAGTAAAGATCATCTTTCAAACCCAACAGAACTGATAGTAATGTATCAATGTTACCAGCAATAGGCTTCCAACGAAAATGGATGCCTGTTTTTTTAATATGAGTAATGGAAAAAAAGAGGATAGTTCATAATGATATAGGTGTACTAGTGCATACTATATTTAGAATTTTGGTAAACTAACATATCACCAAGTGAGAGCTTTAAAGCTAACTTGGTGCATGATGTATCTTATAGACCAGTCAGAGACTGAGACCACTGGTGAATCAAACGACCGCGAGGTTTAAGAGATGTACATGTACAATAACATTGAAGTGTCCACATTCATAAAGATGTACATGTACAATAACATTGAAGTGTCCACATTCATAAAGATGTACATGTACAATAACATTGAAGTGTCCACATTCATAAAGATGTACATGTACAATAACATTGAAGTGTCCACATTCATAAAGATAGGCCGGCTCCGTTGGTTGGGACATATTGTATCACGATCAGATGAACACTAAGGCCAAACGCATCAATATGTAGATAAAAGTTCTAGGTAGGCATCTATAAGATAAAGTTATGTAGTGGATAAAGTGATGGAAAGAATCTGACAGCCGCATCAATTGAAAACTTTCCAATAGATGGATATATATATATATATGCGTATGGTATTGGCGCAAATTAAATTCTAAAAAAATAAAAACTATTTACAATGGTGGATTATAAATAATTATTGTCAAAATTTAAAATCATTAGTACTTAATAAAAACATTAAAATACAATAAAAAAAAAACATAAATAAACGGTCATGGTTTTAAAATCACTTTAAAAACTTATATTAAGTGGCTAAAATCCTGAAGCCAGTTTCTAGCTCCAGTCGTCAACAAATTGATGTCCTCCAAGGTTCCATCGAAAGCATAAAGTGGACACTCGCCGACAACATGCTGTAACGTCTGGGATGGGCAGCCGCAGTCACAATGAGGATCGGCAATGTGCCCCCATCTGTGACGATCTGCTGCGCATCTACTAGTCCCCGATCTTATTCTATTAAGTGCTACCCATTGTCTCCGCTCGAGCTCAAAACCTGAAACCCTCGATGTCGGATCCACGACAAGTTCCCTATTTTTAGTGTCCGTGCCATTATTCCACTCCATCGTCCAGGCTTGCGCAACCGTAAAACCCTCGCTCTCCGAGGCCTGCGCTCTAGTCCAGAAAGGCTTTCTTGATTTGAGCCTGGTCGCCGGAATGTTATCAAGAGTTGATTTTAGCAAGGAGTTAGAAGATTTTGCTCTATTCCACTCTCTCAGGGTTGATGCCTCCCTGCGTATATGAGGCGGAGCTATGTTTGCAAGGACCGGCAGCCACTGACACTGGGTAGGTTTAAGTGTTCCAGTGATTGTTCTCATTGTAGCTCTTAGTTGGGCGTCTACATTTTTAGCATATGAGCTACCACTCCATACAGGGGCACAGTACTCAGCTGCGGAGTAAACAAGAGACAAAGCCGCAGTTCGCAGCGGATAGATGGATATCTAGAAGATAACAGTGTTTCTATGCTGAAATCTATTAATTTCTATGGATTCCATGGAAATTTCTATGGAATTGCTTTTTCGCGCCAGATTTGATGTCAGTTGAAGTGTTTTGACAATTATTAATGCGTATTGAATCAAATTTTTAGGTTAGGTTCTAATGTTGTTTTTTGTTTCGCATATTATATAATTTTGCAACATTATTACAACTCGAAATTTTACAATGGTTTAACAGAAAGTTTGAGAATACAACAACATTTCGATCACAATTTAGATAATTTATTCCAGATTGTTTGTTTCAAACCGGCAAATTGGTATCTTTTGTCGGTCGAAATTGAAGAAAAATATGATTCATTCGAATTTTCAAAATGACAATTCATTATAATATGTATATTTTCTCGTTATGTTTGATGATGATGTATATGATTATCATTTTGGTTTATGGAAAAACAAGTCGAAATTTCTTCACATTCACGGCGTTACGGGAGTCATAAACGTCGGTGAACGCCATTTTGAGAGCCATCCTAGAGATAAATCGTTATCCAACAATAGGTACCTCTTGTTAAAAATGGCGTCGGATATCCTTAATATAAGCGATATCTACACATTGATGCGGCAAATATCTCAAGGAAAGGCTTTTCTGTAAGATATATTTGTCTGTCTACTGATTGATGCGTAGGGCCTTAGTATTAAACAGAAATTTCTGCACGAGCCTATACGGAAGGAAGAGCATAGGAAGACCAAGGCTGCCATGGATGGAGGTGATGATAAGGACCTGAGGATTTTGAGGGTTGATGACTGGCGCATAGTGACGACGGATGGGGTGGCTTGGAGAAGTTTGCTGAGGGAAGTCGAGAGTCTTACAGGGTTGTAGCGCCACAGATGCATGTATGTTAATAAGACAAGAACCGTCATGTTATTATGGCTAGGTATAGAAAAAGTTTTGCAAAGGGTCTGGATATGCGGATCAAAATACGGCCACTATTTGCAAAATATCAATTTTAATTTATTAATTTATCGTTTTTAAAAAGTGACAAGATTTAATGTAATACTTGTTATTTTTCACGTATCAATAGTTGTATGTAGGAGCCACTGATCAAGTTTCACGTTCCTTAAAGCGAGTAATATTAGTATGTAACATGTATAACATTCGTAAACTTTATTTAGAATCCGATATCTCTCGACAATGAGACTTAAGCAACTAGAATGACGAGGTGGGTTTTGGTATTTTAACTTTTTTTTTTAATGAGTCTGTGCTCACTTGAAGTGAAAACAAATACTAACACTAAGCAAAGGCTTGTGTCGTGAAATTGGAAATGGTTGGCACCGGGATTAGAACACACGATACGCTGTACGTACGAATGTCGCCGACTGATACCAATGGACTACCAACCACCTCATTCATTATCAATTACGAAATAATAATAAACGACTGACATTGAAAATAAAAAATTACCATGGTTTTTAATTTCATAAGCAATTGCAGTCTTGAACTATCTGGTTACCTTCACACCGTATTGTTTCAACTAAAGACTCTTGACAAGCTCATGGAAGCAGAGCAAGGATAAGTTACAGCTTAATTTCTCACCAACACGAAGCTACAAAGCATCAGAGCAACCTTCATTACCAAATGAACAAGCAAATATTTTATTGGTTGTGGGATGGAAGGAAAGATGGAAACTGAATTGCTCTTGAATAAAATGTTCGCGGTTATTTGAATAGTTCTGAAATTTTCTGATTCACTTTTATCAATTCCGTTGTTAAAGTGTGGGGTCGTGGTGGTTTGAGTGGATAGATAGAAGGTTTTGTAGGTCTGAACGGTTTGTTGAAGAAATAGCATGTTACAAAGAATGTAGAAAATAATATGTTCTCTATCTTTCTTCAGGTACGCCACTTGGCGCGGATGCCAAGTGGCGTAACTGTTGCGAGTCGAATGGTGCGTGTTCTTTGTCGGCTCTATGATGACTTGGTGACTGATAGTTGTGCGGCTTTGTATGATGTGCAGACTGCTACCGGGTGTCAACATCATGGAGAAACGCCATTGGTGGATGATGTCGTCATGCGAAACATAGCACCTACAAAAGCATTAAATTGGTCTATTCCAAAATATTCCAAAGTCTTATCCAAAAATTTCATACTTTTTTCACCCTTGAGGTGGGTTTAACGTCACAAAACGGCGCTATAAAATTATCCTATTTATATAGTAGATTATTATCTAAGTGAGTTAAAATCAATCCCATACTTATGTAACATTGGCATAAACTCGTTTCATTCCATTATAATTTCGTTTCGACGTGTAGGTAAGTGATGGCTCTAGGTACCAACAGTACTGACATTGTACCTGTATGAGTTACGTGTGTGTGTGTGCCTGCCCGTTTCAAACAACAGCACTCACGCACCACTACATATATGTATGTATGTACGCGCTTTGATGGCGCTTTCCCGGAAACTTTGTTGTCTCGACAAAATAAAAAAAACTGTCATGCTTTCATCTGCCATTTTGATTTGACGGCGGTTGATACGATTTTTGTCTTTTCGAGTGACTTCGAACTTTTTTTTTTTTGAAACGTTTATTTCCTTTATAAGAACTAATAGTATTAAATATACATTTTAATGTAAGTTTACTTAAGAAATGTCAATTTGTTTGCAGTTCGCAACGCGTTTTGTAAAATTTGGTACCTTTAAGGGACAATATAGCTGATATATAGGACAAAAAAAAACAATTGATGACACATTTCTAAGCATGTCATCCAACAGGTTAAACTGCTAGTACATACATACATACATACATTCTACGTGTGCCAAATGTACCTTACCGTAGGAGAAGTAAAGTTTACAGACAAAAAACGACACAAAGAAGAGTTCATTCTATAACTAATGTCATGCTTCTCCACTTCTACAGGATGGCGCAAAATTTGCAACCTCTTTATTACGGTATACATAGCTCAGTGTTGCCAACTGTCCGGGCTTGATCCGAACAATTCGGGAATTACGACGTGCGTTCGGGTATCCGTGCGAAACCTAAAATGTTCGGGCAATGACAATTCGGGAATAACCTTTTTTAAGCAAATTTTTATCTCTCTCTCACTCTCTTTCTTACTAAATTTGTCAAAATTTAATAATGGTGGCAATACTGGTCCAAATCCAAACTCCCTTAAGACCCCACTTAGGGGCATAAGGAGGCAACAAGAGCTCTCCATTGAGCTCGATCTTACGCAATGTTTATGACTTCCTCCCACACCATGTCCAGATTCCTCAGCTCTGCTTCGAAGGAGCGGAACACAGTATGAGAGGGTCTTCCTCGTCCTCGGGACCCTGATGGGAGGAAGAACAGCGCTCTCCTCGGCCAACTGTCATTCGGCATCCTTAACACGTGTCCCAGCCAAGTCCATCTCCTCCACATAATAGTAGAAGTGATGTGCTCACGCTGAGTGCGCCGGCGTATAGCGTCGTTCGTGATGCGGTGGTATCATCTTATACCCAAAATTCTCCTGAGGCAATACTGGTATAGCTACGAGGCGTGTCCGTAAAATAAGTTCCACGAATTTTTTTCACATAAAAAAACTGGTTTAATTTTAAAGAAAAGTGTATTTTTGGAAAGTTCAGTCCTTCTTTTATTTTCCTACAAATCGCCGTTGCGTTCTATGCACTTCTGCATTCGAGGCACCCACTTCTTTATGCCAGAGTCATAGAACTCTGCCGCCTGTCCGCGTAGAAAACCAACAACCGCATTTTGTACTTTGTTCTTCATCTGTCTTGAATTGGGTTCCGCCAAGGTTTTTCTTCAACTCGGGGAAGAGATGGAAGTCACTTGGTGCTAAGTCTGGACTGTAAGGTGGGTGAGACACCATTTTCCATCCAAATTTTTCGATGAGGGCTGTGGTTCGATAGGCGGTGTGCGGTCGGGCGTTGTCATGGTGAAAACGCACTCCTTTGGTCAGCATTCCTCTTCTCTTGTTCTGAATTGCACGTCTAAGATTTTTCAAGGTCTCACAGTACCGTTCAGCATTGATTGTTGTCCCGCGAGTCGATCTTCGAGCATTGCCGCTTCGACTCTGGCAATTGTTTCGTCGGAAACCGATGGCCGCCCTGCACGGGCTTCGTCGTGGACGTCTGTTCGGCCATTTTTAAATTCCCTGACCCATCTGCGCACCATCCCGGAGCTCAAACACTCTTCTCCATACACTTCACAAAGTTCTTCGTGAATTTCCTTCGCCGATTTCTTCTTAGCGGCCAGGAAACGAATAACAGACGGCAACTCGCAGCTGGCGGGAGACGCAAGAGGAAGCTCCATCGTTGACGGCTGCTGGGCCTAGACTAAACGTCGCAGCGACGCTGGCTTGGTGAGGAATTGTAGTGGGGGAACCAAATAACCTGCCTCTGCTGTCTGGTCGCGCATAGAAACGATCCTAGCGCCAGCGGCAGTCCGTGGAACTTATTTTACGGACAAGCCTCGTATTTAATGATTTTACGTAAGAATGGCTGTCTTCTTGTGGTTAATTCTTCGGGGGCATTTTTTCAAGGGTGATAAGGTATACTTTGCACATAAATTGATTCGAGTAGGTATCTTATGTCTGAATTCAAATTTGGATTTTACCGTACTTTATTGTTTATGTATCCTCAAAGGAAACAGCCGGTGAACGCGGAGGCCAACATTGTTGAAAGCGATTCTTTGCAAAAGTTTCTTTTGCAGCTGAGTTATTGGCTCAGGATGAAGGATCGCTGATAAATGAAATAAATTCGACAATTCGGGTTCGATTGAATGTAGATTCATTTATCCTTTTTTTTACAAAATACCGAAAAAAAAATCGAAATTTTTACGTAGCGTTTATTCTGAGCCACCCGGTCTAAGCATGAGAATAAAAATATTGAAACTCGGGGTTGGTTCTCGTAGCCCCAAGGTCCTCGCTGTAATAGTGTTGAATACAATCTGTGCGCCATATTAGATAGAAGGGGAAGATGTCGTGTTCTGAGTTTCTTTGTTATCCACCTCATATCGCGTCGAGTGTTGGAGTAAAGCATCTCCGAGTCCAGAGCATCACAGTGTTTATTGAAACCTTTCATCAGTTTTATGAGAAAATGGAACGTCTTACCGTTAAAGGTAAGATTATTTAAAGATGATTTTATAGTTTGAAGAGAACAATGCAACGCTAGGTGAAGATAAAATGATTTTTTTTTTTATTTTCAAGAAAATGTTTGAAATTTATGATATTGTGAAACAATTTTTATTACATTGATTGCTATTTAAGTTTGCAGAAATATTTTATTTCATTTCAAGATGTAATATAAGATCATACGAAGAATAAATATTTTTTCAACTAGCTTTCCCGACAGACGTTGTCCTGTGGTCCAAACTATGAGTATTGAATTTGAAAAATGATAAATTAATAAGGTACCTTTAAATCTATGTAATTCCAACGAATCCTTTTTGTATTCTGTCAATCGCACAAACTATCAAAAATTATCAAACGCTAATTTTATTTCGAAATTAGAATTAAATTAGGTATATTGTAAAAAGCACTTTCATGAAAGATACCTAATTTAAGAGTTCTTTATTTTCTTTCTTTCATAAGAACCTTCCCCTGATAATAGCAAATACAACAAAAAATAACTCGTCTAATTTATGCAGCCATTCACGCGTGATGCGAGACCACAGTAAATAGGGATTCATCTCATATAAAGAGATGACATTTTAATCTTTTAGGCTATTCGTTTTATTCATGAAGGTACCTACGCGGTTTTTCGAATGGATATGTTGTAATCTCGAGACACCTTAATACCTTGAATTTGTCCTTAAATAATAAAAATCTCGGGGAACAGGGATATACTCGAAAAGGCTCAGGTGAGATTTTGGTGAATCGGACGGAAGAAGATAAATGATAAAAGTTGGTTGGCGCCTGTTGTTATGCAACATCTACATCCTGAAACTGTAACAGCATGACAAACAAATCGCTGTAGGTACACATACATACCTAAAATGTAGGATATAAAAAAATATATTGTTATCATCATATGTATGTGCGTATTCAATCCACTATCTTTATATGAATAATTCCCTAACACGAGCTCTGCTCAATTGGGAAGGTAGCATTTTGTTCTACATTGTTAATGTAATTGTATTTCGAATCACATCATTTTTGTAACAATTTTTTCTGAATAAACTATTATTATTATTATTAATTGTTGGTTAATATCTCCTGTTATATGATTTCCGATGTTTATTTAACAATCATTTTATCTATGACGTCAATAATCAATTCTCAAGTATCATCATAGACGGGTGACGTGTTCTTCTGACAACTGCTACATAAAAGTGTTAAAATTTTGTGGACACGGACTTAAAACTGGGTTATCAAATAAGGTGATTGTGCCTGGATGGACCGGTGGTGCGTGTGATTGAAGGCAGAGCTGAAAACACTGTGAGTCATTATTTTGAAACAATTTAAATTATTTTGCCAGTCACGTACAGTCATTTGACGCATTCACTAATGCCTGCCACACACGCTCCGGTATACCTGTGCAGGCGGCCTGCGCAGGTATACCTCACAACGCCCACACACGCTCCGGTCTACCGTAAGGTAGACCTGCGCAGGCGACCGGAGTGCCGCCACACACGCTCCGGTATACCTGTGCAGGCGGCCTGCGCAGTTACTTGGAAAGCTATTAATTTGTACTATATTTGATCGACCTCGGTACGGTACCGCAGTGGTTATAGGCGTGGACTTCAGATCACGAGGTCCCGGGTTCGAATCCCGGTCGGGACAGAATTTTTCTGTTTTTTTACTTGAAATTTTTTTATTTTTTATTTTCTTTTATAAATGTGAAAAAAAAAATTGTGGTTGGATGTTAGAGATTGCTACGGCTATAATCCCGCCATTGCCACTTGTCTATACACTATTTTTGTACACTATTTTTAATATGCATAAAGTATAAAATAAATAAATAAATAAATCTAAATATTTAAAAAAATTCAAAACTCCGAACTCGGTAGCCTAGTGGCAAAGGCTCCAACTTCAGATCAAGAGGTCCCGGGTTAGAAATTTTCAATGTGTTTTTTCACTTGAAATTTCTACTCGGGGTTGGAATCCTGTCTCAGATTGGACGGGACCGGTTGACTGGTAGAGAATGCTTCAAGCATTGAGTTCCGCCGGCTATACTGACACCTATGTATAGAAGAACCAACATTCCTCCGGAGAATTTTGGGTTTAATATGATACCACCGCATCACGAACGACGCTATACGTCGGTCACTTTTACCATTATGTGAAAGAGATGGACTTGGCTGGAACATGTATTAAGGATGCCGAATGACAGTTGGCCGAGGAGAGCGCTGTTCTTCCTGCCATCAGGGTCCCGAAGAAGAGGAAGAACCTCTCATACTGTGTTCCGCTTCTTCGAAGCAGAGCTGAGGAATCTGGACATGGTGTGGGAGGAGGTCATAAACAAGATCGAGCGCAATGGAGAGCTCTTGTTGCCTCCATATGTCCCTAAGTAGGGCGTTAAGGGAGTTTGGATTGGATGTATAGAAGAGTGTTATTTACCTATTATTATTTAAAATATTTATTTATTAAATAATAATATATGAAGTATACATCATTGTATAACTATAAAAAAAAAGAATTAAATACAATGCTATATACTAAATATAAAAATATTATTATTTAAAAAAATAATCATTATAAAAAAACTCCTCTAGTTCTACTCTCGACTGAGCCATATGCAATTAATGCACAACCACTCCACGCAAACGCTGGAAAACTACTGAAAGACCTGCGCAGGCGACCGGAGTGCCGCCACACACGCTCCGGTGAACCTGTGAAAGAATTGATTTTCGATTCTTCTCCGGTCGCCTGCGCAGGTCTAAAAAACTGCACAGGTCTACCCCCACACACGCTCCGGTACACCTGAACAGGCCGCCTGCGCAGGCGACCTGTGCAGGTATACCGGAGCGTGTGTGGCATACATAAGGTTCATAATACCGTGACACCGTAGACGCCTATCCAATCGGGAGCGGGCGACTGGGACGCCATCTTGTTCTTATGACCAATGGCTGGAGGCTAAACAAATTGTGAACCAATCAGGATAACCGAGTGCATCTGAGTTTGCCGATATCAGGAGTTTGTGATATAGAGGTTGCATTTCTCTTCGAACTGTCAAATTATCTGTCACTGTTTTCGGTGTGCCTCCCGACACCTGATCAACTGCGTAATATACGTATGTAATTGAAATAATTATGGATTGCGCCAACTGCAAGTGTTTGATCATTTCCGAGGATCTAATTAGTTGCCTACTGTGCAAGAATGCATTCCATTTCAACTGCTGTGGAATTGCGGAAGCAACTTTTAGAAAAATGGGTTCTAGGAGGCAAAACTGGAGATGTGCTGTGTGCAGGGACTCCAGGGAGGCACCCAAGACCTCCGGGGGCGGCCTCCTGCCGGCCGATACGGGCGCGGATATTCTGGACATACTGACCTCCCTGAGGGCGGACTTTAATAAAATCCTGGGAGAGTTCCAAGAATTCAGAGCAGCAATGGAATCGAACAGGGGATCTATAGAATCGCTGAACGAGAAGACTTCAAGGATAGAGGCCAAACTGCTTTTGGTGGATGACCTTGAGGCCAGAGTCAAAGCCAATGAGGAGTCTATATCCATGCTTGGAACTAAATTGGAGGCACGGTGTGCTGACGGGGGTGAGGGCGACCGTGTGGCCGAGCGACTGGAGAGGCTGGAATATAGTGTGCGGCGCTGCAATGTTGAGGTTCAAAATGTTCCTTACTCTAAGAGCGAGAACTTATGGAATATTGCAGAAGCACTCTCTAAAAAGATAGGAATTACATGGGACGGAGGGGCGGTTGTGAAAGTGCATAGGGTTGCGCGGGGGGCTGGTGACCGAGCGTCCTCATCTACTATGGACATAAAAAGACCTAAAAACATTATAATTCATTTCAACAACGAGGGTGCCAGGGATGCCTTCTTGAGGGCGGGAAGATCGAGGAGGGACCTTCTGTCAGAAGACGTGGGAGTTGAGGGCGCTAAACAACGGATTTTTATATCCGAGCATTTGACACCGTTCAAGAAGAAGCTATTCCGAGATGCGCGAGCTTTGAGGAAGTCCAAGGGCTACAAATTCATATGGATAAGACACGGGACAATATATATGAGGAAAGACTCAGATGGCGCAGTTGTCGTCATTTCAAGTCAGGCAGATCTGAACAAAATTATCTGATATTCTATGTTGTCACTTTTCTGTGTTGCTCGCTTTCGCGATTTTTTAAGTATCTTATGGTTGTCTTTGGTTTATGTGTATGTATGTATTACCCTCTCCCTTCGTTATCATCCCTCTTCTCTCCCCACTCCCCTCTTCATCTCTTCATCTATGTTTTCCCCAAGCACCAGGCTGTCGCGCGTATTATTTCTACCCAATCTGTGTCTGTTTCTTTACAGGCAAATAATTAGATGTTGGATATAATATATCAGAACTGCAGGGGTCTTAAAACTAAGACAGAGGACTTCAAATTAAATCTTTTATCCACCAGCTGCGATGCTGTCGTTTTATCCGAAACGTGGCTCAATTGTGGTGTTTATAACGCTGAGTTGTTTTCAGATGACTACAAAGTTTATAGGAGGGACCGTGATCTGATGCTCACGGGCAAGAGGGACGGTGGCGGAGTGCTTATCGCCGTACACCGTTCTATAAATTCTGCTCGTGAATCAAACTGGGAGTGTCGGGGCGAGAGTCTCGTTGTATCACTATCACTAGCGGACCCAGCACGTTGCTCGCGTGATCAAACCATTCGAAAAATCTACCTCATTGTAGTCTATTTTCCACCATCTTCTGATGTTACTCAATATGAGACATTTTTCTCGCTTCTGACTGAAAAAATCATGGAACTTGATACACATGAGAATGTTTGTTTAATAGGCGACTTTAATCTGCCATCCATCAATTGGAGAACAAGCGATGACAATTTATACACAGTCCCTTCTACTTTCAGTGGACCGAGTTCGTGTTATGTAATCGAGTCTATTTCCTACCTCAATCTCATTCAATATAACGCAATCAAAAATTCCTATGGATCAACTCTTGATCTAGTGCTCTCTGACAATACTTGTATCGTGACACGCTCTGATTTTCCTCTAACGCCAGAGGACAAGTATCACCCGACCCTTCACATAATTGTCGGAAATCGAAACTCTCAATATACCCTCGATAAGAATGAAATTATCAAGTATAACTATTACCGAGCAAACTTTTCAGAGATAAATTATTCTTTTCAGGTAACTGACTGGGATGTTTTGTTTAATGGTAAAACGATGGAGGAATGCTTAGATATATTTTATGAAAAATTCTTTCAGGTAGTCCACGCACATACTCCTAAAAAAATATGTCGTTCGGGGCATTACCCAGCCTGGTATTCACCGTCAACGATACACATCCTAAAAAATAAGAACAAAAGTTGGCTTCGGTGGAAAAGATTGGGAAAAACTTGTGACTACGACCTCTTTTCATTGCTTAGAGCGGACTTTAAAAAGGCACAGCTGCGTGATTACCATAACTATTTAACGAACGTTGAAAATTCACTTTCAAACAACGTGAAGACCTTCTATAGCTACGTCAATAACTTGAAAACTTCCCATAATTATCCTAAAACATTTAAACATAACGGAAGACTCACCTCAGATCCACAGTCTGCGGCGAATATGTTCTGTGCATTTTTTGACTCGGTTTTTGTGCAACCAACTCAAACTGTTTCTGGCACCATTGCTGCTCCCATACCACCCAACGATAGTCTCGCTAGAATTAGAGTTTTTACCTCTGAAATTTACTCTAAACTGAATAACTTGGATACCTCAAAAGGCGTAGGTCCAGACTCGGTCGCTCCGATGGTTCTCAAAAAATGTGCTTCCCATCTTGCCAAGCCCCTGAGAGACATATTCAACAAGAGTTTGCGTGAGGGAAAATTTCCACAAAAATGGAAGATGAGTCATGTCGTACCAATCCACAAGTCCGGTGCTGAATGTGAGGTAACTAACTACCGACCAATCTCTCTATTATCGCCCCTCTCCAAGATTTTCGAGTCGATAGTTAAAGACAGATTGACATTCTTTTTAAAACCTCGACTGTTGGACGAACAACATGGTTTCGCAATAGGCCGTTCAACCACTACCAACCTCCTAACATATTGCGAATATTTATTCCAAGCCATGGATCAGGGGATCCAGGTTGATGCAGTCTATACCGATTTCCAGAAGGCCTTCGATAAAGTCGACCACTCGATTCTCCTGTCGAAACTCGAATGTCTTGGAATTCATGGTGATCTCCTCCGGTGGCTGGAGTCCTACTTAACAAACAGACTCATGACAGTGACACTCAATGGGCATAAATCCAATGTGCAAAGAGTTGCATCAGGAGTGCCGCAGGGTTCTGTCTTGGGCCCTTTACTCTTCACTACCTTTATAAACGACATCTCCAAATGCTTCTTAAATTCCAAATTCCTACTGTTTGCTGACGATCTCAAAATCTACCGCCGCATAGAATCTCCAGCTGACTGTATCAAACTGGAGGAGGATCTCTCAAGATTGTGTGACTATTGTAAATGCAACAGGATAGAGTTGAATGTCAATAAATGCTTTAAAATTTCTTTTACCAAAAATCGGAATAAGGTCAGATATGATTATAGACTTTTTGACCAAACTCTCAAAGAAGTTGATACTGCTCAGGATTTGGGGGTGATTTTTGACTCAAAATTAAATTTTAACAACCACGTGGAACAAATAGCGACGCAGTGCTACCGAACCTTGGGCTTCATAACGCGAGCAACTAAAAAATTTAAAAGCATTAAATCTATAATGACACTATATAAGTCGCTTGTGAGATCAAGATTGGAATATTGTGCGCCTATATGGAATCCTTATTACGAAAAATACAAGACGCAACTCGAAAAGATCCAGAACACCTTTATACGTAGGACACGCAAACGTTTTGGTGGTGCGCCATGGTGTGGTTCTCTGCCCGCTCTTGAGCTCAGGCGTGAACTGCAGGAGATTTGTACTCTGGGTAAAATATGCAGGTCGGAATTCGATACTCCAGAACTACTATCTACTCTCAGCTTCCGTGTTCCGACCTTAACCAGATCAACTAATATTTTTCGGTTGTCCACACCAAGGACAAACGTGGGCTTGTGGAGGCCTCTGTATCGAATGGCCGGAGGTTATGATTCCCTGCAGTGCTCTCTAGATATACTTGGCACTCCACATCATGTCTTCAAGAAACGGATCTCCAGAGCAATTTTAAGCAATTCTACTACTTCGCGATAGCTTGTTGATTATTCTTTTCCCACACCCCTTCCTCCCTTTTTTCCTTCCCTTCTTCTTGCACTCTCCATTTGTGTTTGCGTTTACCTCTAGCTATTTTCATATTTCACTTACACTAGTAGTACTTCTATTGATTTTTTTTTTCTCTCTGGAACATGTTGTACCTGTTTCACTCAACAATAAATAATGTAACATGTGACACATCTCGATGGAGGTCAACTTAGTTTAAGGTCATAAATTAATTCTGTTTCTACTTTTAATGTATAGTTGTCCTCTGTAATGTGTTTTGATAAAATAAATAAATAAATAAATAAATAAGAACATCGAGAAAATGTTATAATATTGCTGGTAATTTATAACTTAGCCCACATTGCCGTTTTCTCATCACTGTGACATTAAAAACAACGGTAAAGTTTTGTAATATTACAGAAACTATCTGTAATATATATTTATATTATTATTTTGTTCAACAAGAAAATAAATTAAGTCTTATTTGTCTTCAAAAGGCCCTCATAAAATTTTCAAGAATATTCTTTAAACTATTTGTCTTTCATCGCAGTGTTTCAAAACTCAGCAACGAAACAGCATGCCTTGGCCTGCGATCAATGCCAGTAAGACGGAGCTCATGGTGAATAATGCCTGTCCCGATAAACTGATAAGCAGTCAGCGACCGATGGTCAGCCAGGTGGATAAATTTGAGTACCTAGGAGCAACCATTACCATCACTGATGATATCGGGGCTGAGCTTCCGACGCCTATCGGTATGGCAAAGTGCGCCTTGAACAACATTACCTAGTTAAGAAAGCGTCGGCGTTTAGTGTCGAGATGAAAGGACGATGAATCTATTTGATGCGTGTATGTTGCACATTCTCCCGTATCGGTGTGAGTTCTGGCACCTGACCAAAGCCCAGGCACAAAAAGTCTTTACCACCGCATCCTGAACGACGTTATACGATGACGCACCGATCGGAAGCCCATAGTTTCGAGGACGAGGAAGACCTTCTAATACAGTGTTCCGCTCCTTTTAAGAAACCTGAGGGATTTGGAATGGAATTGCGCAGGAAAGAGTACTATGTTCCTAAGTAAAGGGATATGGCCGTTTGAGGTGTAAAGTGAAATTTATCATTTCAGATAATGATTAGAGATTCGACATTAATGTCGGGAAAATCTCATACTTTGGCCACATACTCAGAGTTATATCTGCTAATTAACGAAAAAGTGACCATAAAGCACAAAAATGACACGACGCGATGTGAGTAGAAGATAGCTGTCTTTTTCAGGTAACTCAAGTTAAATAAACTTCTGCGAAGACGGAAAGGGGTTTTTTAAAGAGCAGAGAAGATCGTTGACATTTATAGCAATGGATGGCAAATTTATAATGCCAACCACAATTCAAAACTGTCCTATTTGAGAAAGAGTGTTAAACTATGCGAGGGCACATTTATTCGGTCGAAAGGATGACGGGAATGTCTGGATACGGAGAGTAAGAAAGGGAAATAATAAAGTATTCTTTCCAGGAATAAAAATAATACCCACAGGTCATTAAGATCGCTTTTCATAAAAGAGCCTTTCTGCGTTATATTTAGTGTCTGCCTTTATTATCCGACCTGTCATATATTTTCTATGGTGGAGACGTCTTTGATTTACAGACGAGTTTCCTACTGGCAACAGAGAGCTCTCACAGCCCTGGGATAAACCAAAGGTGTTACGAGAGACTAATAACCCCGGAATCCTATTTTTTTATTTTGTTTCAAATGTTTAAAGTATTTTTCATGGTGTAGAAGATTTGGACGACTGTTTTAAATTAAACGATAAAATTCTTATTTACATTATTTTTTATCTAACCACATATTTTTTTCAATACGTGCGTTCCCAATATTTCCAATAAGTCTTTAGGTAATTACTTACTACAAAAAAAAAGTGTCGCGTTAACTGACTATAATAAATAAGTTTTCAGTTTTCTTTCTTTTATGAACAGACTCTTAACAGAGAACTAATACATAAGGCAAACTCTATGCAGAAAAATCCTGATATGTAATTTGTTGCCACTTTATTTCCCAGCTTTTCCTAGCAGTGGTCTTCTAGGCGATATTTTGCCCAACGTTTCGCTTTCTGGTGGGCATGTGGGAAGCATTATCATTTTTCTTTTCGCTTCGAGCTATTGATATGATTAAGTTTTTTTTTTGACCTTCGCCTTATTGGCGTTCTTGGTCAGTCTCATGTTATTATATTATAGTAGTAGTTAGAATATAGTTAAGAAATTAAAGCTTGAGAGAGTTCTCCCGAGCGAACCAACCAAGAGACTTCACGATAATGTTTGATGGATCAGTAAGAACAAGCGAAAGCTGGGTAGGAAAGCCCACTCCCGCCCGCCCCAGCATCTCCATCAAAGTGTCTGTACCCCTCATGTGTGAGCATTCCATAATCAAATGATTAAGTTAGATGGGAAGATACATTCACATGCGAGAAGAATGAAATTATTAACTACAACTTTTTCACATAGCCAACCTTTAATGGAAAACAGCTCCCAGGCAAATCAGCAAAGGAGTAAAAGACTTTGCACAAGGACATAAATGAAATTAAGACAAAACCCAACTAGTCAAAATCAGTTTTTGATTAAAATATTCGTCCTCCAGCGACAATACCAAACGACTTTGACAGAGGTTTTTTGACAAAGAGAAATCAACAACATATAGGTACCTGTGCCTTCATTACACCATACAAAACAACTGTCAGTCATGATCGATAGGAAATTTCGATACGCAAGGCGGTTAACGCCGTGGAGTACATAAACCAGACAAAGGCGGCATTGTTCGACGTAGTACCTTCGAGTGTTTTCACCTTTCACTAAAATTACGACACGATCACAGGCTTGTGAGAGGAGAGATCCCCACACAGGTCGGTGTCCATTGCTGGGACAAGATAAAAAGAGAAATCCTTTGTACGAAATAGAACTGTTTCACAAAGGTATAGATAAAAACGTTTCCAATGCTCAAATTGACGTTAAAATGTTCTTTTGTAGAATACATATGAAAATTCTTTCAAGATTCTTCTTATGACAAATGAAAGAAACAGCTTTTAACGTCATTTTGACTTCATACAACACTTTACTGGTTCTACTACATTTAATACTAGCTTTCCCGACAGACGTTGTCCTTGCTATACAATGAACTAATATCTAATTCGAATTATGATACATTGAACATTAAATTATTAGGTACATATAATCAGCATTCCAACCAATGCAATTATTTTAAACTATATTTACAACAGCAGGTTTAAAGGGTACATTCTGACAATCATTACAACTATAATCAACTGATAGATTGTCAAACTTTAATTAAAATTCAAAAAAGAAAATGTTTTACTGTCAAAATATTAAGAATTTTCTTAGATTTTCTAACGTCCCAATAAACTTTCTTATTTTTTTCTTTGATTAGAACCTTCTCCTGACTATTATACCTAACACAACAAAAAGTAATTAGCAAAATTGGTCCAGCCGTTCATGCATGCTTCTATGACCAAGTCAATGGGAATTTTCATATTAAGAGATAATCAAAAACAGAATAGAAACATCTTTCAAATTATTGTGTGTTGTCTTCCTGTTGTTTGTGTGTATCTGTAACTTCTGTACAATGCCATTGAATTTAAAATATAACGTAAAATAAATTAATAACAAATCATATTTTATTCCTATATACATTTTTCCTTCTTCTTTGTCTTTAACAGATCTGTTGAGTTTTCTGGAAAACTAATTCTAACTGTCCAACCATTCTTTTGAGGACATTCCTGCTTGGTGTTTATCTATCAATATGCTGTGGGCTACCTGTAGGAGATTTTCAACGTCCATTCCTTCTACGTTATTAGGGGCTATTCTGAACATCCGACCCTATCGAGTTGTGTGCGTCCCGATAGTGTCGCGTAGGATCCAACTTTTTGTACAGGCTCTTACTATTTACTAGTCACATTCGAATTAAACATCGGATAACCGGTTGCATTCGTCGCAACACTATCGGATGTCTACTCAACGCCCATTTCGCTGTCGCTTGCGATCCAACCAAGTCTTTACTAGTGTTTTTTTAATTTAAGTGTAAAAAATTGCACTAATATTAATTATTTTGAAGAATTTTAATGAAAATTGTTTAGAAAAGTTCTATCTAAGAGTATAGATATCATTTAAAAGATTGCTTACATTTTGCGATAAAAAAAATAATTACTTAAGTATAAGAAAAAATAAACATTGATAGAAATAACAAATTATTGTATTGTTAATTAAAAAAGGCGCGTTTTTTGAAGTAAAAAATATAGTGTAATATTTTAAACAAGTAGGAGATGATGTCAATTACTTATTTCTGGGAAAATCCTTTTAAAACAATGCCATTCGTATGGTATGGTACATGCACCTTCAATTATTGTAATCGGTATCTACTTACTTAATAGCTGATACGGAAACCTATTTTTTGCTGCAAGTAGGTAGATAATTACAAATTATTTCATACTAGCTTATACCCGTTTTGCTTTACGTTTTTGATTCCGATTGTCAGGCTTGATCGGTAGGTAACTAAACAGGTTCTAGTCTAGCTTCCCATTGCTTAACAGACCTCTATAACTGATAATACCAAAAATTCAAGTCACCACCGCCATCTGTGGAACCAACGCCAAAACACTCAATATCAATAATTCAAGTCACCACCGCCATCTGTGCGACCAACGCCAAAACACTCAATATCAATAATTCATAACACATTTATGTATCTTTTCAACAGATGGCGATGCTAATATGTGTTTATTCAATTTGTACCTGTCAAACTTCAAAATCAAACTGCAAATTTTTTCATTAAATCTTTATTTATTGAGAATAATAAGATTTGAATAACATTTATATGTATAACAAATCAATCTACGATTATTTTATTACATTTTCATACCGTAATACCAAGATTCCATTCAACGTTTACATGAGTAATTTTGTTTCCAAAAGTCTTTTTGAGAAATTTGTATGAAGATCCTAAAAAAATAGATTTTTTTAAATAGCTCTAAATATATTAAAGTTAATGCAGCAAATTGTATTTAAGAACCTTCTCCAGCATTTCGTACGGCTCTGGGCATATTAATATCTGACGTAGCATTTGTATTTTGAGCGTGATGCTCGGACATAACGGTAAAGTATTGTCAAAGGCAAATAAAAATACAAACATTTCTAAAATATTATGTAGATTAGTATATTACAAAATTGTTTTTGTCCGTCACGATATTGTATCGTGTCCGATGCAACTCGATCGGGTCGGATTTTCAGAATAACCCTCAATGTCTCAAAAGCGTCTCCTTGTCCTGCCCCGCCTGATGATATTGTGTTTAGTGTTGCAAGACTCACGAATGACGGTGTTTCTTAGTTTAATCCTCAATGTTAGGGCATTTCTACTCCTTTACCTATACCCGTTTCCCGCACAGATAATGTTCCCGCCAAATTATTGTCACCACCGCACTACTGGAGGAGATGCATACACTCAGAAAGAGTACTACAGTGGCCGGCCATAGTGCGTGTGTCTTCGTGTTATACTTCATGTTTTTGCTTCAAAGTGTTAAATGTGCTACTAAATGACTTCAAGAGCAAAAGGCGGTGAGTACACAATTATCATACATTTATTTGTGCATCCCTTCATGTATATTGTACCCATAATTTCCTAGTTTTTCACCCTCTCCATACTGTTCACTTGTTCTAACACTCAATATTTTACACAACCTTCAACACAGCGGTTCTAAACGTTGCTTCGTCTCAGCTCATGCCGACTCCTCTGATGAATGCTGTAGGTATGTCATAATTGCTCTGAAAAGGGTTCCGTATTTTCGTAATTTGCTTTATACTAAAATATTCCATTTATAATATCAAAGAATGTCGTATTAGCGCAAACACTTATAACTCGAGATCGCCTGAACAGATTTTTCCGATGTTTGATTTATTGGATTCTTCTCCGCTCCGGATAACAGAATAACTATTAAAAAGTTAAAAAATGCATAAGAAAAAAATATATAATACAATTTAAGTTAGTATGGAACGGGTTTTCTGCGACGCCGACGGGATGGGCTACTGTAAGAGCGGCAATCACGTATGCGAGAACGAGAGGGAACTATCCGCGATAGCGTTGGCGCGTCGCAGGTGATCCGTTCCATAATAACTTAAGTATTATATTTTATATCATTTCTTACCCATTTTTTTTTTCAACTTTTTATTAGTTATTCTGTTATCCGGAGCGTAGAAGAATCTAATAAATCAAATATTGTAAGAATCTTTTCAGCCGATCTCGAGTTATAAGTGTTCGCACTAGCCCGACTTTTATTTATAATATTAGAGATTGTCAATATTTCAATTATGTAGTCTGACACATTTGAACAACGAAATTCCCTCACGTATGACGCATACATAAAACATTCAATATTGTGTAGGGGCACAATTTGTTCAATAATGTACAATGTAAACGCTACATTATATAATGGAGGAAGTGTTTGATTGGTGGACATGCTCCATTTGATTCTCCAATATTTGGGAACAGTGTAGATAAAGGGAGGTTGACATTGTTAAAGGTTAGAATAATATGTTAGTGGGTGCTGGAATGTGTGTCAAATTTCCAGGAATTCTGTGTATTCTAATAATTATAAAACGTTTCGCATCTACATACCTATAATGTTGCTGTGTCTTTATATCGTAAAATATGTGCAGGTGATCACACACGTCATTGTGTATAAAAGCAACAAGTGTATGTAGTATGCAGCTGATGATAAGCAGCTACTGGAGAGTTATCTACGAAATAGACTTAACCCATATATGGCCAAGTTTTTTCCTTAAAGATTATTTTCACTATTTTTGGGGTTTTTAGACCTAAGGGTTTTAGAGCTCTTGAAACAGAATATGTTGGTTTTGAAAAAAACATTCAGTACTTACTTCTGTAAAAACGACCGCCCTATTTTTGGGGCGATGGGCGTCGGAGGGTTCATGGAAATTTCCATACAAAAATATTATCATTATTTTTTATTATCGTCTAAATTATTGTTTTAAAACTTGAATTATATGACAAAACCTCAATCATTTACATTTGTGAAAGTAAGACATAACCTACGCATGGAATTTCACAAAAAATTGAATTAAAACAAAAATTTTACTGTAAATTGTCACATAACGAGCCTCATGGTGCATAACTGTTTCATCCAAGGAGTTTTCTATATATTATGTTTAACCTTATTGTTGATGCATATTCAAGTTTTTTAAGTTTTTTATTTTTAAAGACTGGGAAAAATTTAAGGGAGGAATAAAATTGTTCATATATCTATACATATGTAGCCTGAAGAACCATTTGACCATTTTAATATCATGATTCTCTCAATAAACTCACTAACTTCCTAATCTGGCTTTATAAACATTGTTTTTTGATATGGTTCAACGTGTCTAATAACTCTATCCTTCCGCTAGGAATTGTATCCATATTCTTAATCGTCGAAAACAGAGATTCTAGTTACTAGGCCATCTGAATCGACACTCTTTCATTCTCTCCATAGTTATTTACCTAAAAATGGATGACATAAATATTGTGTAGAAACAAAACACCTACTTTAAAAACTATAAACTGTTAGTTTTAGTGTCCACTAATGATGGTGCAGCCTTTCTCAGAAACTAGTTTACGATAGTAGCTCAGAAATTAGAAATTATGAATTCTTGCACTGCAAATATCTTTTTCTCTATACAACTGTACAATAGCTAGAATATCTCTCTACCTAGAATTTTATGTGATCTCTCTACCTAGAGTGTCTTTTGCTTACAAAAAACAGTGTATGTATTGGTGCTTTCAAATATCTACATTCATATGCACAAAATATTTTTCTCAATTTATAAAAAACATTATAATCTGAAACAAAACTATTGATTCTATTTACCTTTGCATTACTGAAGAGAAAAATAAAATCAATAGTTACAAGAAAGAATATAAACACCCCATTATTAGACAGTTAAACACCCCTCAAATATTATAATAATATTATGTTAATGGTATATAAATATTCAAACATCTTTCTTATGTAAAAATACAAAGGTAGACGGGGGGGGGGGTGAAATGTGTGTTTTCAAAAGCCTCATTCGCCCTTTTCATTTCAATACCGAATGGCGCAAAATCCAAGGGATTTGACGTTTACTTTACGGTGGAAAAATATTACAATTTTTTTTTATTCAAATTATATTTCACCCATTGTGCTTCAACAAAGGATAAAATATTTGAATAAAGAATATCATTAGATTAGCTTGACAGTTGTTTTTTTTTAATAACTGTCTCATCAGTATTTAACACTTTTTATGTTTACCTGCAGATAATATAGAAGTAAAAAAAAAACAAATAACTCTACCAAAATTTCAGAAAAAGAAAGATTTCAGAAAAATGAAGGATTTACTAGTATTGACACTTCCAAAGAATGGAATATTGCACTACTTTATCCAACGTATTGGGTTTAAGGTGCTACTGTTGAAATTTGTTGTCATTATCACTAATCCTTTTTATTATTGTTGCTACAGAATAGTCATTAACTTGTTTATACAACACAAGCTTTAAGTAGCATACTGCAAAAGAGTTAAGAGTGCATTGTATTTGTGTTCACTTTGAGTGAGCCCAGATTCATAAAAAAAAACAATGAATCTGGGCCGACTCAAAGAGTATTGACAAGTCTATATAACGTCAGCAGTAGGTAGTTGAATTATTATTGTTGTTATTATTTGTTCAATGATTATTGCTATTTTTATTCTCATTTTTTTGTGGATGGTCCGTATATTATGGTAAATACAACTACATAAATATTATTCGGTTATGTATAATTGTATACGGAAACATCACGCTGAAAACACAGATGGAACGACAGATATTATTCTGCGCAGAGCGGTGCAAAATATCCTAGAGCATTCTTAAATACACTTTACTGCATTTACTATATTATATTATGGGCTATTAAAAAACTCTATTTTTTAGGATCTCCATAGTGCTATTTCAATAAAGGCAGACAGCCATCTATTGAAAACAGAATTACTCGTGAATAATAATTAAGTAAGTGTCGAAAATGTTAAATTATTTAACAATAAAATAAAAAATAAACATTATTCTTATTATGTTAATATCCGACCCTGGATATAAAAAAATGTAAAACCCTCGAGTATTTATGACGATTGGATAAAGTTGTAGACCGGATGAGTGTTATGTAAATTTATTAGAGACATAACATGAATATTCCAACCATATTAAACACGATATAAATACGTAGATATTGTGAATTTACATAAAGTATCATTGTTGTGACGCGAACACATCGATTTCATACAAAAAAAAAAAAATAAACTGAAGATGTAATTGAAAACCTATTGTATCTCTATTCAGGGAGAGAATAACCAAACATTATACGAGTTTGAAACTTTTTACCGCAATCAAAGACAAGTCGTTGCACTTTCGTCGAATAAAAACGCTTGTAAGTTAGATGTCAATGATGGGTGTGAGTCGTCTTTAATTGTAAGTTAGATGTGAATGATGGGTGTGAGCCGTCTTTAATTTAAGTTTGATGTCAATGATGGGTGTGAGCCGTCTTTAATTTAAGTTAGATGTCAATGATGGGTGTGAGCCGTCTTTAATTTAAGTTAGACGTCAATGATGGGTGTGAGCCGTCTTTAATTTAAGTTAGATGTCAATGATGGGTGTGAGCCGTCTTTAATTGCGCAAAACACGTTCTTATTCGTGTACTTTTTTTGGTCATTCTCTCCAGCAATACTGAGTATACAGAAATTGCTAATAAACAGAGACATAAAAATTATCTTTTTTTGGTCTATCCATTTTGGATAGATTGTTGACCAATATATTGTAGCATAACGTTTTTATCCTTCCGTAAGAAAATGAAAAAACATTCAAGCAAAAACCTTAACAGGGGCCTAACCCTGCATTTACGAAGTAGAAGTAGTTTAACCCATATTGATTGATTGCGAGCTGATCTCTGTAGATTTTAGCCCGCCATGTTGGATTTTATGTCAACTGACAATGGTTTCGAGTTTACAACAACGCTTCCTGCAATAAATATACTGTTTTTAAGTTTTTTTCCCGTCCAATTAGGTGCTCCCTTCATATTTTGGTCCATTTTGTTTTGGTTTATCATTTGATAATAGAAATTTTAAACAAATAAAGCAAATATTGCATTCCTGTAATCATCGAGGTCTTACAACCATGATGCACCAACTAAACTTATGATAAATATAATGAAGTTTTGAAGAAAATATTCAAAGAGTATTTTTAAAGTAGGTACAAATATTAAAATTAACATAAATTAGTTCATTTTGGCCAAAACATAAAGGTTTCGTGTGATTTACCTATATAACAAACTCGGATAAAATATATTTTTATAAATCAAATAAAAACTGATCAGTGAGTTATACGCAGTCTTACGATTAACGAATTTTTTATAAGTAAGACGGTTAGAGTTTGATTGCTAAGGATGAAAATAGTTCCACAATTGGTATATTTTGAATCCGGCATCGCCGCCAAAAAAATGGTATAAAATGTATTTGCTAGCATAGGAAATTGTTAAAATATGAATGTGTAAGTATTATACAACGAAATGACAGAAAAAGGTTTAAAAACATTTCCATTTTGAAAAGGAATAGAAACCTGGATAAAGGTGGAAAAATCTGATATGTACATAGATTTTGTGTCTGTCAAAATGGTTTCTCTAATAATCAGGTAGCCGAGCTACTGCATAGTAGGTATACTGACAATCCTCCCCTTTGACAAACATGATTCTAAGCTTAGTACTTAAGATTCTCAAATTGTATTTCTGTAAAAAAAAAGTATTTACTTACCGGCTAGCAGTAGTGTTGACACTTGTATTTGACCTTGATCTTCTGCTAATAATAGAATCACCTTCGTTGATCACACCACCCTTGGTGATTGAGAAGGTCCTCAGGCGGTAGAGATCGTCTGAGACTCTGGGGTTGATGGTCTGTTCTGGGAGGGAGCACACCCTTGGACGTATGTGAGCCGCAACTGCAAAATATAAAGAAACAACTAAAGTAGATACGGATGTATAATAAATCAAACAGATCTTAAGGCCGGGTACTTATTTGAGCCGCGAAAATGAGCCGTTGCATCAATATTATCAAAAGATCAAGTGTGTACGTGGTTTGCAAATCGAACGCGAGCGAGCACGTGCGTCCTTTTGATAATATTGATGCAAGGCTCTCGCTCGCGGCTCAAGTAAGTACCTACCCGGCCTAAGAAAGTACTCGTTCTTAACGAACACCAGTAGTCGAACTAAAATGAATGTCAATAGTCGTTCTAAAGCAAATAGCTAAGGGCAATATTTCAAAAGTCGTCTAAAAGAAAAATGTGCTTTAAATAGTAGAGACTTTATTAATTGGGGTTTAAGTAAATTACATAATATAGGATACCACATTAAACACACGACAGATAAAAAACAAAAAGATTTTTCAAAACTTAATAACAATATACAATATTATAGGTAGGTAATGGATTATTAAACAAAAAATAGTCAAAATGTTAATTCTTTAAAAAATTGAGATCGTTGACGGTAAGGATGGAAGAAGAGAGAATTTGTATAGATTTTTACCATTATACATAAGTATACTTACAAAAACAGTTATTTCTATAACTGTAGAAATATTGTTTAAAAAATTGAATAAAATAATTAAATTTTATAGGGTCACTTAATCACCCTATTGGCGGGCTTATTAACTTGGCCAATTTCTATCAACCAACAGATTGAGAACAATCATTTTCACAGTGTTGCTTTAAAAAATATGTATAAAATATGTGTATTAAGTAGTACTTGAATATAATTTTATTCCTTTAATTTCAATCTAGGTACCTAAGCCATCTACGTTAGACAAAAATCTATATTCTATTAAATAATAATGCATCATTTCATTTAAAATTATTAATTTTGCGTAAATGAATTAATATAAAACGTGAGAATTCAATTTTAAACAAACTAAGAATCGCGTATATGTTACAGTCAATGATCGATATTTAGTGTCTTCCTTAAATGACTGGTCGATTTGTTCTAAGCTTGAAGATAATATGCCCGACGATCTATCTCTAAATAATATCATTATTGCAAATGATTCTAAATTTGGGCTTTATAAAATGGCACTGCAATCATGCAATAAAAAATGTAAAAAATCTATGTAAAAAATCTTACGTCACAAATTCTCCAGTCTCAATCCTTATATCTATGTCGACCTTTAATACTAAATTTACTTGTATAACTCCAAATCGAAGTAATTGCTAGCCTGGTGGTTACTAAGCCGGTTTTCGTATAGTTTCATACTAGATTCGATCCCAGGTGCCATCCATCTTTCTCTTACACGACACAAACTTTGTTTAGCTTACATACTCTAAAATAGTCAAAGAGTTTACTTGTGTTCACTTTGAGTGAGCACAGCTTCAAATTAGGTTGACCAAATTAATATCTTTTAAACTTCACTTTTTGAATTCTTCACAATTGAAAACTATCCAATAGATGGATATCTAGAAGATAACTATGAAGATAAGAAGTGGTTGGTGGTCTAGCGGTTACGACGCTGGCTTTCGCACTGTTTCGTGCGGAGGCCGTGGGTTCGATCCCAGGTGCTGACCACCTTCCTCTTTCACGACACAAGCTTTAAGTGAATTTGCACAAATTCATTTTATTAAAAAAAAAAAAAAAAAACAGTGTCCCAATGCTGAAATCTATGGATTTCGATGGAAATTCCTATGGATTCTATGGATTTGCTTATTCGCGCCAGAATTGATGTCAGATGAAGTCTTGTTTTGACAATTAATGCGTATAGAATCAAATATTTAAGTTAGGTTCTAATGTTGTTTTTTGTTTCGCATATTATAATTTTGCAATATTATATCTAAAACTTGAAATTTTACAATGATTTAACAGAAAGTTTGAGAATACAACAACATTTTGATCACAATTTAGATTTTTTATTCCAGATTGCTTGTTTCAAAACGGCAAATTGGTATCTTTTGTCGATCGAAATTGAAGAAAAATATGATTTGTTGGAAGCTTCAAAATGATAATTCATTATAATATGTATATTTTCTCGTTATGTTTGATGATGATGTAGGTATATAATTATCATTTTGGTTTGTGGAAAAACAAGTCGAAAGTTCATCACATTCACGGCGTTACGGGAGTTTATAAACGTCAGTGAACGCTATTTTGACAGCCATCCTAGTGATAAATCGTTATCCAACCGAAGGTACCTCTTGTTAAAAATGGCGTCGGATATCCTAAACATAAGCGATATCTACACATTGATGCGGCAAATATGTCAAAGAAAGGCTTTTCTGTAAGATATATTTATCTATCTACTGATTGATGCGTTGGGCCTTCTTACGGCCGGTTTCAATAACCTATCCATAGTAATCAGTTAAGCGCTAACCGTCAATTAACCGCAGTTAATATTCTATCCTTATCCGCGTTTCAATAAACAAACAACAGATAGATAGTATTTATGTCAGTTACCATGGAAACTATCCGCGTTTGATCATAGAAATTGTCAATACTTCGTCCATGTCAATTTTCGAATATACGTCAGAGTTTCAATATCAACAATATTATTCAATGAATGAATCAATGAGTGATCACAGATTTACGACTATGGAAGCTACATCGACCACGCCAAACGTAAAAAACAAATACGTGTACGGCAGAACAGACTATGAGATTCTGAATGTAGTCTTCAAGGAACAAATACGAGGTAAGAGCATAAATGAAATTCAGTGCGAAAAAGCAATTAGGCAAGCTTACAAAGAAAGCACACCAAGACTTAAAAGTGAAGAAAATAACAAATTACCTTACTGGTGGAACATTACTGTACAAAAACATATATTTGAATTAAGAAGAAAACGTAGAATCTTCCAAAGATGTAAAAATACAGAATATAGAGAATCGCTCCTGGAAGATTACAAAATATCCAAGAGTTCCTTAAAAAAGGAAATATCCATAGCGAAGAAAAAATCATGGGATGACTTGTGCAAAAACTTGGACTCTGATGTTTATGGGGACGCCTTCAAAATTGTTAAATCCCAATTAAAGGCACTCAACCCGAAAACGAATCTTACACTCAACGAAACGACTACGGTCGCCATGAGATTATTCATTACAACAAATGAGATAACATTGGCAAATGAACGTTCCGCCAACACACCCACTATGGAGGATGTGGTTTTTGGGGAGGAAGAAATCACAGAGGCTGTCAAGAAGATAAAAACTGGGAAATCACCTGGACCTGACTCCATTCCCCCTGAGGTCATAAAGGAGGTCATGGCACACAATGCGGAATACTTCAGGAACCTCTTCAATGGACTGTTGAGGACGGGAAATTTCCCAGAAATATGGAAGACTGCAAAACTAGTCCTAATAGAAAAACCAAAAAAGAATCCAATTGACCCAACAAAGTACAGGCCAATATGCTTAATAAACGTATTGGCCAAAATATTTGAAAGTCTAATCAACAGAAGGCTCATCAATGAAATCAAAGAGAAGGGAGATTTCAGTGATGGGCAGTATGGTTTTAGGCAGGGGAGAACCACAGTCGACGCTGTAAACCGGGTGATTGGTCTAGCCCAACAGGCCAAACGGGAAAATAAAATCAACTGTTTAATACTAATTGATGTCAAAAACGCATTTAATACTGCATCATGGCCTCTTATAGTTGCAAAACTCAAAGAAAAAGACATCAGCGATTATCTCAGAACTATCTTAGCGAGCTACCTAACTAATCGATATATTCTAATGCATGGAAAGAAAAAACTAAAAGTAACAGGAGGTGTTCCGCAGGGATCCGTTCTGGGGCCGACCTTGTGGAACATACTGTACTATGGTGTCATGGGCCTAAGGATGCTTGAGGGGGTTACTCTTATATGTTATGCTGACGATCTTGCCGTATCTGTGACAGGACATACAAAAAGAGAAGTTAACGCGAAGGCAAATGCGACACTTCATGCTGTAGATATATGGATGAGGAAAAACCACCTAGAGATGGCCCCTGAAAAGACGGAAGCGATAATACTAAATAGAAAGAGAAACATTGATGACATGTGCTTCTCAATAGGAGGAACCATTATAAGACCGGCAAATAGTGTTACATACCTGGGAGTCACTTTAGACAGAGGTTTAACAATGAGCAACCATATCAAAAGAGTGTGTGATAAATCTCATAAAGTAACTAGAGCTCTCTGCATGATACTTCTAAACGTAAGGGGTCCGAACTCTAATAAAAGAAGAATTCTCGCAATGGCCACACAATCCGTTGTAACATACGCTGCACCTATATGGGCACAAGCTATGAATATTGACAAATGTAGGCATATGGTTCTGAACACACAGAGAATAATGGCACTTAGAGTATGCAGTGCGTATAAAACAATATCAACAGAAGCTGCACTCGTAATAGCAGGACTGATCCCGATTGACTTAATGGCAAAAGAGAGGAGCAAGCTCTATTATCATCAGGAGGCGACAGTGGAAATAGAAAGAATGGCGACACTGGACCAATGGCAGCAGCAATGGGAACGGGGAGTGAAAGGAAGATGGACATTCCGGCTCATTAAGCATATAAAACCATGGCTCGAAAGGCAACACGGAGTAGTGTCGTTCAGGCTCACCCAGTGCCTGAGCGGCCATGGCGTCTTTAATTCATATTTGCACAAAATAACACGGGCAGATTCAGATAACTGCGTATATTGCGGCGAATCACCAGATGACGCAGAGCACACGATCTTCCATTGTACGAGGTGGGAGACTGAGCGACACGAAGCCGTAATCAGCCTGGGAATCACGGAGTGTCTATCTCCTGAGAACTTGATCAGCCAAATGCTGAGGAACCCAGAAAACTGGAATGTCTTAGCCCAATATATAGAGGGGGTGATGATGATAAAAGAGGAGGATGAGCGACGAATGAAGGCGCAACAGCGATAATGCATGTTGATAATGACCATTCAGCTCGTGGTAGGCCCAAAAGGCAGGAACACGGCTGAAAGACGACGAGAGGGGGTTTTAGCCGATTGAAGTCCGGCACTACCCTAGCGGTGTCCATGATGGATTTCCCCCTCCACAAAAAAAAAAAAAACAATATTATTATATTGTCTATGGACAATATAAAACAAATAAATATATTTAAGGCTAGTATACGTACCTTGAAGATGTAACTCGTATATTTGGCATTATTTCGGCCAACAAATCATTTACGACGGTTTTGGTTAACCGAAACCTGACAAGAAAATCTTTGTTCGACAATATCGACATGAAATTTATCCGTGAATATAACATCCGGGGTTCTTCGTCCTCGTCAGAGTCGAAGACTCCGTTTTCAAATAACTCCAAATCGCTCTCGTCACTTGAAAAAGCCATTATTTTCAAAAAAAACTTGTTGCCATACCAAACACTTGCCGTCGAAATCGGGGGATAGGAAAAACGAACCGCCGAAATCGGGGGTTAGGAAAACCATAGAAAAAACAGTAATCACAAATGTCACAAGCTACTAGAGATAAGTTATTGAAACGCTTTATCGCCGGTTTCTATACAAATCATATAATGAAAGATAGATAGAAAGTTTAGATAGAAATTCTATCTATCCTTTGTTTATTGAAACACCAAGGTGTAAAGATAGATAGATTTATAAGCATAGATAGGAGATAGATAGGTTATTGAAACCGGCCGTTAGTCTTCAAGTCAGACCTGAGGATTGACTAGTCAAATCAAGTAGCGCCAGAGATTTGAAGTTTGTCTATGACATAATATACATTGCACAGACCTTTATTTAACAATTATTGTTAACCCGACGAAACTTGTAAGATTTTTCTCATATTTCCAATTATTTTCTTGTGTTAACATATTAGGTATAGAAGAAAGGCACTATTAGTAGAATTTATTTCCTAGCGATTCCTATAAAATTTCAGAACAATTTTCTTACCATTAAATATTTTATGGGTAATTGGCGTGCAACAGCTGATGGGAAAGATGGAAAATATCGCAACCGAAGGATAATAATTTTGTTGAACATAAGTTCAATTTGTGGGTAGGTTGTACCACTTTCGACTGGTGGTTATGTATTACTGAATTTAAATCAGAAAACATCATGGCATGTAAAACTTTTACAGTTAGTTTTCAACCCAATTTTTTTAGTTGTTAAGCGTTGGTAGTGGTTCTTTATTTAACAGCTAAAGAGAAAAGAGCTACTCATTATTATGAACTAGCATTCCCGACAGACGTTGTCCTGTAGTCTACTATGAATTTTGATTTCAAATTTGTAATTTATACAAAAACGCGTTTAAAATCTGTTTGAAAAATTATTTCTGAATGTTCAAAAAAAAATCCATCAAAAATCTGCGTACCAATATTTTTAATGTCAATGGTTGTCAGGTAAACAATAAATTTGTTGCTATAGAAATTTTCAAAGATGGCGTTGTATGTGTCGTAGGAAATCCGAACCATACTAAACTTAATATTATATTTTATACTATTTCTTCTGCATTTTTTTTTCAAGTTTTTTATAGTAATCTGTTATCCGGAGCGGAGAAGAATCCAATAAATCAAGCATCGGAAGAATCCGTTCAGCCGATCTCGAGTTATGAGTGTTCGCATTAACCCGACTTTCTTTTATAATATAGATTTGTCGGCTAAAACCGAGACCTGCGTGACTGCTGTCTCTTTCGTCAATCTGTCGAATAAGAGAGACAACAGTCCAATCGACATTCGCTTATGCGATACAGTTATACGATAGATACTTTCGATCGTCGACAATAATTTCACATGGCTTGTTGAAGATCGTGATTCGAATCTCCGGTAGGTACGCCGATCTTCCTCCTATGCAACACACACTTTGCGTTGTGTAATAATTTCAAAAATGTATTTTTGAATATATTTGAAAGGACCCGAATTTATTTATATAATACATACAAGAAAAAATGTCTAAATCGCAAGCCTTTCGATCAGAATTAGCATTGTGTATCCTACTACGGCTTAGTATCATGTTTTTTTTCGATTGAATCTGGGCTAATTCAATTTGAACACAAATGCACTTTTGAGATTTTTCATAAAAAGGAACGCTTGTGTTTTGAATGAGAAAAATGCTTGGCACCTGGGACGATTTTCAGATCGAAAGACTACAGAATCTCTCTATGTTTATGTGGAAAAAAAAGCCAAATACTTCTAGTTTTGTCAATTTTTTGTAATTTTAATAAAATATAATATGTATTACTTTGAAAAAATCATAATGGTTTGAAAACCCTTGCTCTACAAACAGACATAACTATATATGGGATAGTTTTGGTATAGATTACAATAATAATATCTTTCTACCCCTAATGGAGAATAAGCTCAATTTATCACAGGGTGTAATTAAAATAAATTCAAAAGAAAGGGGTCGTCTATTGTTCGAGCCATTACGAGCCTATTGCATTATTAAGGAAGTCTGTTTCCTTTAACACTGATTTTATATAGGCCGTTAAGTGATTTTGAACTCAACTTTTGCTAAACCTCAAAAATGTTGCGTTTATATATGATTCAAATTTTACGGGAAAAGGTAGTCTGGTAGTATAAAGATGACGTCCGATAGTAAAATATTTACAAATTTTATTTATAAAATAAATACTGGGTTGAGGCAATCTTTTAAAATCAGAATATTGGTGCCGAAGTGACCTCCTCAATGTTTGAGCGAGGAATACGGGACTGCCGTATTTGCGGTCGTATTTATACTATTTAGACACGCGCTCGCGCCACTGTTGTTATTGACTGTTGAAATGTTATGTTTTGAAATGTTGAAAAATATTAACGTGGATAATATCAACAGTCCCCAAACTGTTTATATAGGCTTTCAAGGGTAATATACAAAAAGCGATGAAGAGTTTTAATCGGTAGAATTTCGCTGAGACAAACAAACGTGAGATCGGAATACTCCTTTCCGGAATCCGGAGGGAATTGGTCTTATTTTGTATTTTCCTTTTTTTTGTTTTGTGAACGTTATGTCCCTTAAAATGGCTAAGGGCCTGAGGCACCAGAACTAACTGTGAGCAAGTTTTTTTTTGTATTATGTTGTTTCTCTTCGAAAAAAAAAGCTGCTAACCTATAGGGTAGCCCAACTCATAGTATATTATAACGGCCTTTTCGTGTAAAACATATCTTTGCATAAAAATTCATAATTTTACGTTGTGTAGGAGCATAAGACCAAGCCGTATACCAAATTTTATGAAAATCGAAGAATTTTTTTTTTCTTTTTTAGCCCTTTTTCTAGAACAAGTGAAATTTTCATTGGATAGGTACTTTAAGAGGGTTCCCCTGAAGTTACAGATCTCAACATTTTACTGACTCATCTACATCGAGGGGCTAACCGTTCTACCAAATTTCAATCAAAACGGATAAGAATTACTATGAGTTATGGGTGCGCACACATTTTTGGCGTACGGGTACGCGGAAATTTAAAAACTAAAAAATGTTTTTTGCATTTTTGGAATCTACTTCTACGCAGGATAATAATTAAAAGGTGAGCTTTCTCCGGGTATACATTTTCTAATTGATTCTGATTGAGGGTAGGTAGGTCTTAAGATTTCGGGAAGCAATTTCAAAAGACGAACTGAATTAACTTCTGAAAACAAAAATAATAAGAAGAAAATCATAATAAATTAAAAAAAGTAAACTAAGTAATAAATTAATTTAAATATTTTACTGGTTTGTTAACATAAATACCCACACAAAAGATTCTAGCAAATATTTACCCTCATCCGCCCTTTAAGAAACTTTATCTATTCCTTGGACCTAAACTCATCCTATCTCTTTTTTCTATTAACCATTCGTCAACTTATAATAAATTGAATTTGAAAGGATAGAAGTAAAAATTATCTTCATTTGCCTCTCCTAAACCTTTTTCCTTCTAATTTTCTCTAGCTGTGGTTATAGAAGGGAATATGTGACCTAAGTAGGCCTCTTTATTTGTTCTGACAGTGGTCATGAATCTTATCCAGGACTCTCTGTGGTCCCTTAATAAGCTAATATGCACAATATCCTTTAAAATACTAACATTTTGATATAGTAATGAGATATATTATTTGGGTATGTTTGGTAGAAACATGTATGGCATTCCTACAAGAAGACACTTTTGTTCCATCAATTTCATTCAATAACTTCATTTACATTTTTTAACCAAATCATGACATTTCAAATTATCTTAAAAAAATAAACTTCAAATGATTTTAATAAAAAATGTTCTTAATGCTTACCTGGTAACTCCAGGAAATTTGAAGTTCTTCTTTGCCGTCCCCTCGCCGTATTTTGAAAATTTAACGGACCGATATCTTCTTTAGAACAACTAGACACAACCGAATCCCTAGAACCTCTTCGACTAGCTAAATAGGCTAAACCTCCCTTCATGGAACCCCTTCTCATTGGAGAGGATGGTCTGCTTATATTGGTAACTCTCGAAACGTCCGTTTCTTCCGTTTCCTCCGTTAAGTCCGATGTTGATTTCCTGCATCTCGTTACTGATCTAATATCATCCTTATCGGTAATCTTGCTACTTTCACTATTTGCCAAATTGGTGCTGGAAGAGTACGGACTGCGTTTGGTCATGGTGCTACATGAATCGTAGGACACTTGATTAGGCGATACGTATCCGGGATTTGTGTGTATATGAACTGGAGGTGTATTCATAGGTTTATATCCTTTGAGACTTCCAGGACTCCTGCCGAAAGATGGGGATGAATTAACAGGATAATTCTGTTCGCTATTCGAAGCGGAACCATTAATCTCAGCCTCCACGTGTTCCTGAATAAAATTGAATTTCCTAGGACTTTTGGGACTTCTCAATCCAATTAGTTTGGGAGATTTGGGAGGTTTACAAAGAGCGCTGGGACTTTTGTCGTAGCTTCCGCCCGATTGAGGAGTGTAATATCCGGAAGATCCGCTCGAAACAACAGACGGACTTTTTTGAGGAAATACAAAATGTCTAGGGCTTTTTGGCGTTGATGGTTTTGGTGATATTTGAGTACTAAACGATCCTGGACTGTTGATGGCCATTTTGTTGTTGTAGATATCGTGTTTGTTTTGTTGAACCGGAGCACCTAAAACAAAAGAAAAAATATTGCTTAAAAAAAAGTGAAAACAGAAAATGATTAATGGATAGGAAGTTGATTGATATTATTGGTGCTGATATTAATTTCCTCGAAAGAAAGTAAATTTTCCCCAACATTGAACCGACACAATTGAAAAGAAAGTTTCCTAAAGATAATATCTTTGCGGTACAAAAGGGAAATATAATACCACGAAATAATTAATCAATATTCCAGTTGGAGCTCAGACGGCGAGCATTGGACCTTGCCGTAGAAACAGACCGTAGTATTAAACAAATAATAATAACAAAACAAAGACAAAATTGGGTTTTTTGTGATATTCCTACTACAACAATAGTCTGAAGGTACTACAAGAGACTATCTTTTACTCTATGTAATCTGTTAACAAAATATATATTAAAGGTATCATTAAATGATGCACATCTGTTGAACTGCTTTAACACATAATCTGCTTTTGGCAATGAAATCACATCACATCTTCTCAAGCTTTTAGGACATGTGTGTTTAATGGATGCACAATGACAGTTGGCCGAAAAGAGTGCTGTTTATTCTAGCAGAGTCCCGAAGGTGAGAAAGAAACTCTAATACCATATTCCGTTCCTTTAAAGCAGGCTTGAAGGATTTGGACATGGTGTAGGAAGAGGTCATTGAAAGTATGCAGTGGAGACCTGTTGTTGCCTACCTATGCTTCTAAGTGGGATCTTAAATGGAGAATCGATAGATAGATACACTGTCATTAGAGGGTTTTAGTAGATTTCATTCAAACTCCTGTTTCAGGTTTTTGATGGGTTTAAGGTGGATTTAGTAGACTAACAGAAAAATAGACAGATCTAGAATAGAAATGTTTTGAATCTCTTTTTCAGCGTTTACGCCAAATAAGAATTGAAAACCAAGAACACGAATTCTGAAGCACATGTTCTAGACATGATTAGATCTAAGTGGTGATTACTCATTCTTCAACTTTCTTTCTATCTGGCACTACGTTTGATACTGGTATTGCAATTTCAAGTTCTACTTTTACTGAACAGGTAATAATTATTTTAAATAAAACTTTGTTTATTTCACTTATATTATTTATTGGCAGAGGCCTTTCGGTCACACGACCATCTTCAGTGCCGCAAATACTATTTAAATAATAAATAAATAGTAAATAGTATTTGCGGCACTGAAGATGGTCGTGTGACCGAAAGGCCTCTGCCAAAAAATTATATAAGTGAAATAAACAAAGTTTTATTTAAAATAATTATTACCTGTTCAAAAATGGGATTTCACAAAGTTTCCGCCAGCATCATCAATAATTTGTCTACTTTTACTATTGTAAATCAATAGTCTAAAAAGAATTTAACTATTCTCACGCAATTGCTCCATTCAATCACACCGAAAATCTTGGCGAACAAAGATGGAGCAACGAATAAAAGATATGTTTTTGTTTTATGTTCGTTTACAATAAACGAACATATATCCGAAGCTAGAAATAGAGTGCACTTTCTGTTATAGTTGATATTGGACTCCTTTGAAACAATAAGAAACAATACCTAACTAATTAGTAGGCGATAACAGTTATTATCTCTTTGTTATTTTCTTGGTGACATATCAAAGATCAAAAAAATATACTCCATTTCATAATACAGGGGCCTCAGCCCCACTAAGGAACACAGGGAGGCACAAGAGCTCTCCATTGCGCCATGCGCCTTCTAGACGGACACCACCTGATGGGACCCAGGTGTCCGAGGCTTATTTCTTGTGCCTTTGCTAACCTGTTGGGGTTTAAGGACGTGAGATGGTCAACCTCACGGTCCCGATCTGATTTTTAGATTTCCTGCCTCTAACAGGATGCTCGACTAACCAGCAAAAAGAGTAGAGGTGCTATTATTCTTAGCCGGTAACCCCACGGTCCAAACACACCATAAGAGAAATAAAAATATAGTTACATAAAATATTCCCCTTGTGGATAAAATGCCGAAAAAAAGAATTAAATATATACCTCAATTATTATAAAGGTATCTAAACAGATTTAATGGTATCGAATTTCCCTTTTATTAATATTCCGTATAAAATATCCAAAGCTCACGTCGGTGAATAAATCTGATAAAATTTATCACGTTCAGCTAATATATTTGTTCTTGGTGTGTGACATTTGCGACAGGCTAATTTGTATCACGAAGTACCTACCTACGTAATACAGACTTGCAAAGGGGCGAACGAATGAAAAAATATCGAGGAACAATTCTATGGAAATAATATTTAATCTGCTACACAACGAATATTACTCATAGTATATGTATATATACGAGTCTTGTGATCGGATTTCAAAAAAAAAAACATTTCGCTGAAATTAATTTTCTCGGTGTTTTCGAGGGTGTAGATTCCAAAAATGCAAAAAAAAAAATTTTGATTTCCGCGTACCCGTACGCGTACGCCAAGAATGTGTGCGCACCCATAACTCATAGTAATTCTTATCCGATTTGATTGAAATTTGGTAGAACGGTTAGCCCCTCGATGTAGATGAGTCAGTAAAATGTTGAGATCTGTACTTTCAGGGGAACCCTCTTAAAGTATCCAAAGAAAATTTCACTTGTTCTAGAAAAAGGGCTAAAAATGAAAAAAAAAAATTCTTCGATTTTCATAAAATTTGGTATACGGGTTGGTCTTATGCTGGGTGGGTCCCCTGTAAAGTACCGATTAATATTGAATATTATTATGTTGTTCTAGAGAAGATAATATTGTCTTCCGATTTGGATGAAATTTGGTGGGAATATTGCTCTTGTAAATTAATTCGTACAAATTTTTTTTAACTAGGTTCATATTGATATTCAATGGATCATCATTGTTAAATCAAAATTATCACAAAGATATGTTTTACACGAAAAGGCTGTTATAATATACTATGAGTTCTGGGCTACCCTAGGTTAGCAGTTTTTTTTTTATATTTCATTGATAGCTCTGTTATGTTGCTGGATTGATTAAATTATTATTTTTATTTAATTTTAAGGGAATCTGTTAGTTCGACAAAACAAAACATTAATTTTAAAAAAGAAAAATAATAATATAATAATAAATCTAATTAAAATACCGACTACAATTTTTTTTTTCAAATCATAACGGTCGGTTTCAAAAAAGCGACTAAAGAACTCTTTATCTAAAAGGGAACTTTTAAAATTTAAAGTATTCTTTAAGTTGACGCGTTTCATAAAGAAATATTCGGTAGTCTCCGAATACCGGTTAATGTGTCAATTAAAAATTTGTGGTAGAACTATATAAGACTCGTTTCATTTTTAACTTAACATCAATATTACATTCAACGATACTTTAAAGTAAGTAAATTTATTGAATTATTCTACATAAATATCTTTTCTACGATTTGTATGTGACTAGAAGACGATGCGAGTCAAAGTTAAGTATCAAGGAGGATTCTTTTGTGAACAAGATGCTGGTTTAAGATGGGATGAAGTAGAGAAGCTTGAAAGAATTTCTTGGCGTCCACGTGCTGCAAACTAGGAGCAAACGTGGATTCAATAATTTTATACATCAACTAGCTTTCCCGACAGACGTTGTCCTGTGTTCGTAACTATAAATATTGAATTCGAATTTGTATCGTGATTAATTATCATTTGACCAATATGATTCCGAACGATGCGTCTGTTTTAAATCATGTATATTCCATCCGCATTCTGTCAATCGCACCAATTGACAATTTCTGTCAAAAATTCAAAATTGGAATAAAAATTATAAGGTAAAAAGTACTAATAAGGATGTCTACGTAGTTTTCTTTAATTTTCTAATTTTCCATGCATTTTTCTCAATTTTTTTCTTGTTCTCCTGATAAAAGCCTACACGACAAAAAAGATTTAGCGAAATCGGTCAAGCCGTTTAGGCGTGATGCGATGAAATCGGGAAATAGTTCTCCATTTTTATACATAAGATATATCAACTTTAAACACAATCAAAATAAATAAACGTCCTTTGAGTATTAGGTACATTATTAAAATACAAAAACAATATAATGGTTTCTAAGTTGATGACATTTAAAGATACGAAGGAATCGAATTAAAAAATTTCAGAAGTCTAATAAAATGTCAATACTGAACCTTTTATCAACTGTCAAATAAAATCTGGAGATAAGCCATTAAATTAATTGACATTGTCGCTACGTAGATAATTTTTAATCAGTAAGTAGTTAATTGTTTAGTGTTTGGTGGCTCCGGCGTCGAATTTCGTACAGTTTTGTACTGGAGGTCGTTTGGTTCGATCGCAGATGCCGATCATCTTCCCCCTGCACGGCACAAGCTTATTTGCTTACCCTGAAAGAGTCAGTGTTGTGTTGACTTTCAGTGAGGGAAGATTCATGTTTATTTTCAAAAGAATATTAAAAAATATTATGAAGTTTTGTAGTTATTTTCTTATGTCACCGCAGAATATACGTTCGATTTTATCACTGAACCTTGCCATTGTAATTCTAGTAATGAAAGATACAATTTGCTCTAATATTATACAACAAGAACCTCATCAATACCATACAGCTCAATTTTGATTATCCGAATAAAACACGTTTAGCAAGCAATAGCAAGTCGAGTATTTTTTGACCCACTTAGGGGCATGCGTAAGCACAAGAGTCCTTCGATGCACTCTTAACTCTTCACACACCAAGTTCAAATCCTTCAGCTCTGGTTCGAAGGAACGGAACACGGAGTGAGAGGTTTTCTCGTCTAAGAGATGAACTTGACTGGGATATGTGTTAAGTATGCCGATCGACAGTTAGCCGAGGATATCGCTGTTCTATGTATTATATACATTTCAGTTTAGCCGGCGGAACATAACGTTTAAAAAATGCTCTACCAGTCAACCGGACCCGAACAATCTAATAAAATATGCGAAATATCAAGAGCAAGTTAATAAAAAGCAATTTGAAAGTAAACCTATACATTTAGTCAATTTTTAAAAACATACAAATTAAAATAATTTTAACAAATAAATAATTAAATAAAGATTTGAATCCACGAAAAGAAAGACAAACGCACGAATACTGGAAACATTAAACTTTTCAAAAACACACAGAAACGAAAATGTAAAAAAAAATCTTATATTTTTCTTTGAAGGTACTTATTTTGTGAACTCTAAAACCAACCGACTATGTTCTTTAACTCGTGCATGGAAAATTCAAGACAAAGAAATTATGATATTTTTTCAACAAGAAAAATAACCAGTTGAACCTTCTATTTTTTTTACCCAAGAACCTTATAATATTTTTACGATAATCTGAAAAGTGATGTAAATAGCAAGAACCACATTATTTTGAAGACCAACTCTTGTATTATTTTAACCATGGCGAGTATACGATACGTCTCACAAACTTTAAAAAACGTGTTTGTTAGCTGTAATTTTTTATCTTCATCCAATCCCAATCCAAACTCCCTTAAGACCCCACTTAGGGGCATAGGGAGGCAACAAGAGCTCTCTATTGCGCTCGATCTTGCGCAACGTTAATGACCTCCTCCCACACCATGTCCAGATTCCTCAGCTCTGCTTCGAAGGATCGGAACACAGTATGAGAGGGTCTTCCTCGTCCCCGGGACCCTGATGGGAGGAAGAACAGCGCTCTCCTCGGCCAACTGTCATTCGGCATCCTTAACACATGACCCAGCCAAGTCCATCTCCTCCACATAATAGTAGAGGTGAATGACTCACGCTGGGTAGCGTCGTTCGTGATGCGGTGGTACCATCTTATACCCAAAATTCTCCTGAGGCACTTCGTTTCGAATGGAGATACTTTTTGTGCCTGGGCCAAAGTCACGTGCCAGGACTCACACCCATACAGGAGAATGGGCAACACGCACGCATCAAACAGTTTACATTTCGTCTCGACACTAAGGGCCGAGGCCTTCCATATCTTGGTCATGTTGTTGAAGGCGCCACTTGCCATACCGATACGTATCGGGAGCTCAGCCCCGAGGTCACCAGAGGTGGTAATGGTTGCTCCCAGGTACTTAAATTTATCCACTCAGGAGACCTGGTGACCATCGATAGTTTATCGTTACGTTAGCTGTTTATCGGGGCAGGCATTACTCGCCATGAGATCCGTCTTACTGGCATTGACTCGAAGGCCAAGGCGTGTTGTTTCGTCGCAGAGTCTTGAAACACTGCGCTGTAATTCCTCCACTGTCGTACTGAACAACTCTAGGTCGTCCGCGTACTCCAGATCGCACAGTTCGCCCATTAGACCATCTCTCTGTGTTATCGGTATACCTCTTGCAGGAGAATGGGAGAACATGGAGCAAAAATACCGAACACCTGGCAACCCTGATCTTCATATGACTGGGGTGTGTTTCAATGCTGAAATGATTTAACTTGCGAAATCGAAGTAAAATTATTCACAATCTTAGTTTCGGAAAAAGTGTACCAACTGAGATGGGTTTTAGCAATCATGCATTATGCATTCAAATGAAACATACTTTCTGACAGTAAATTCACCACCTACAAAATTTTTAGTTTAAAATAGGTTTATCGAAATCAAATTATTGCTTCGAGTTACCTGAATTCCAAAATTAACAAAGCAATTCTAAATTTATATCAAATTTACATTTTCTTCAAAAGCTGCCGTAATGATCTGCGAGCGTCGAAAAATGCGTTTTGCTTTTTCTCTCTCATTTCCCGCCCTAGCTACGGGAAATCTAATAAAAAAGGGAACGTTAATTGTATTTATAGCTACTCGTCAGCCAATTTTCGAAGACGAAGATAAATTTCGAGGGTTTCCATACTCATTACGCGAGTAGAAAAATATATCAGCCCCCGCACACAAAAATGAAATCATTTTTCTTATTATTACCATCAAGAAGAACAATGGTTGAACCCTTTGGTATATTTACGTACCTACTTAATAATATAGTAGGTACATTCAAATTACATTCGTTTTTTTTGTAAAACGTCACGTGATGATGTCTTTCTAAAAATTATTTATTTAAATATAGAATTTTTCGTAGGTAGGTACTTGTCTTAAAGAATACTGCGTTCCTAGTCTTTTCCAGGAAAACAGCCCCCGTAAACAAATTCAAATTGGCGTTCGACTACAATAGAAGATTTCGCCAATGTATAGTGCGAAAAAAATCAACTGTCCACTGGACAATTATTTAAACCAAACAATGATACTTATATAAAAATATAAAAAGTGGACAGTTAATTTTCTTCCTACTCTACATTGTCGAAGAATTCGTTTGTAGTCGATCGCCAAATGAATTATGTCTAGGCCTGCTGAGCTTTACCGTAAAAATATGAATTAAAGTAGGTACCTAACTATTACCTTTTGTTCCATCATCCTGAAAAACGGTCAATATCGCTGACGCGGGGTAAATTCAGCGTAATGATCTGTCAACGGTGAACCCTTGATGGGTCGATGTGCTCTTAGACTGAATAGAGGTGACATTTTATTTGGTGATGCCGTGGACAAACCATCGATAATTGATGCGAAAAGAGATTTTAAACATTTTTGTTGAAGAGTAAACGATTACGAAACGTCAGATGTTGATTTAGGTGTTGTTCTGTAACTATTTATTTCCTCGACACTTAATCAAACGAAATGTGCGTAAGAAACAGCCAGGCTTAAGTTCTGGGATGTTTATTTTTGGTATGACAGAGACTCTTGAAATTCATAAAAACACAACAATCTTGTAAATAAAATAACCATACCAAACACACCACCGATACTTAAAATATTCCCGTTAAAAGATAACATCCCACACTCCACACACCCCCGTATTCCCCATCCCTCCTCAAGACATCTTAGTTAAGCTTACAATATAATATGTAGATCTGTAGAATTTAAGTTAGTGTTGATAATGGCTAGGTAATAGCCGAAACATGTCTACTCAAATAAAAATATTAGTGATCGAACAACCGCGTACTATGGAAATTTGTAACACCGCGCGCGGCGCAGGTGTGTACGCTGCTTTAGATAATATAATAAGTGTGCATTATTAATGTTATTTGTTTCAATTGCTTGTGACACATTCAATCTTGTAAATATTTTGTTATTCTCGGTAATGTTGTCAATATTTAAATTTTATATACCTAAAGCTCGGTACTCACTTGCGCCGCGAACGTGTATCGTTATATCAATTTTATCAAAAGGATGCATGTGTTCCGCTCGCGTTCGCTTTTCGAATCACGTATACACTTAACCTTTCGATTAAATTGATGCAATGTCACACGTTCGCGGCGCAAGTGAGTACGATGCTTAATATGTTTTGTAAAAGCAACATTGTGGCGTGGGATCAATAAATAAATACTTTGTTTCATCATTCCATTATTTTTTTGTTATTATTTTTGTTTTCAAGAATACACTATTCCGGTAAATGTCATAAAAATAAACACAAAGAGTTCCATAAATAGAGTGGCTTATAGGAAGAAAATTCACTTTAAATTTGTGTCCAGTTTGGTGGGAGGGACGGGAGGTGTGCGGGTGATGTTCCAATTGTGTTTAAATAATGCGCCAAAAACATTCATAACGATGACTTAGAAAATTTTAATTTTCGATATAAATGACTTATACTGCGAATGTTATGAAATTCAACCTTTTTACTTAGTGCATTGTTTATATTTCAGTAGATGTTTGTTTACTATAGTAACAAACTGTTTACTAAGCAACAATGTTATTATTATGTTGCTATAGTGTCGATACATTAATATGCAACATGGATAACTGCATTTTTGACAAAACGATTTACCTAATGATGGTATAAAAATTCGGTATTCTTTGGTGAGAGGTGTGCGGGTGATGTACCAATTATATTATTATCTTTCTTAAAATGTACTGAACGAATTGTTGAAAATTTAGATGGTAGCCAAGTTTCTTCACTGCGATCTTTTTGAACCAGTTTGATCCACTTTTCTCTTTTTTCATTCCCTATTCTCGGGAACCTATGAAAGAAAACCAAATGATAATATCACGTTGTACACTTACATTTCAGTACATCTTTTAACATTACTGAATCAAATCAATCAAAACTCCCTTTGAACTCCACTTAGGAGCATAGGAAGGCAACAAGAGCTCTCCATTGCGCTCGATCTTGCACAATGCTTATGACCTCTTTCCACACCAAGTCCATTTCCCTCAGCTCTGCCTCGAAGGAACGGAACACGGTATTAGAGGGTCTTCCACGTCTTTCAGAATATATAAAATGAAAAAATGCCTTAATAAATTATAAAGAAAGATGGGTTTGTCCATGATAGTATTAGCAACGTTCAAAATACTATTCTCTATGCAGAATTGAGTAAGAATGAGAATTGTATACTCATGATAATGATTAAGACAAATCGAATCAACGTATATTGGTATTACTACTGGGAGAGAGTAATGATTTTTTTGATATTATAATATGATAAGAGATAGCGGGAGCATTTTGGTAGAATAAACTTCACAGGCTACTTATTTAAACCATAAAATGGAGAGAAAGAAATACTTAAGTTTGGTAAAAAAAAAGAAAACTGTGGAGCACTGAGTACAAAAAACCTAAAATGATAAAAAAAATGTGGAGGAAAAATATGGAAAAAAGGAGTGAGTGAACAAAAATATCAGTAAATATTCTTTGAAAAGTTGTTCCATGTTGGTTAATATTCTTCATTTAATTAATAAGTCTCAATTCTCTTGAAATAAATAGACAATTATTATTATCTTTTATTGAAAATAATTTTATCCTTATTTGACTTTATTCTTTCTTCTTCATTATTATTATTTGATCAGTACTATTGTTTTATGATTTTCTCTGGATTTTAAACTCAGGCAAAAAACATTTCTTGTGGGATACGATTGCCGGTAATTTCGAAAAAAAAAAGAAGTTATTCCATATCTTAAAACTTAAGCTTACTGTGAAAGAGTCAAAGAGTATATTTGTGTTCTCTTTGAGTGTGCACATATTCAGTTTAATTAAAAATATAGGTATTTAATTCATTCCATCCCGAAAAGTGACTATTTCGGAGTTACCCAATTTACATATTAAGATATCGATGTGTCAAATAATATTGACATATGTAGACAAATTTAAAATAATATATTATTCATAATGAAATGAAAAAAAAACATGTAATAAATTGTACTTACCGATGAAAAGATATAATATTGTCACCTTTATTAACTTTTATTGCATAATTGGTGCAGTATCTCATTACACATGAGGGCATTTTGAGCAATTATTATGTAAGCAACACGATGCGGCACCTAGCAACGTCTGTGACAGACTGAATTCATAAAAAATCGCAGCGGTTAACTGCCTCAATTTGAGGACAGATAAAATACAAGGCAAGTAAGCCGCTCTATTTATGGAACTCTTTGAATAAACAGATATTTTTTACACAGCGCCAGAGTATTAGTAAGTGTTGGTAAGTACTTTTCAGAATGAACGCATTCTCAAGTACACACTTTATATACAATTGTTAACTCAAAGTCAACCCTCTTTATTCTATAATTTGTAGATAAGCTTTGGTAATATCATACTCCCTTAAATCTGCTTGGGCACTTTGTTTTGGTAGCGGAGTTTTTTTTGTGCCTGGGCTTTGGCAAAGTGCCCGGACTCACATTCGTTCAGAAGAATGGGCAACACATACGTATCAATTTACATATTTTCGTCTCGATTCAAGAATCTGACGCCTTACATATTAAGCTCATTTATTTTTCTACATAATAATTCAGTTATGTATTTTTATATGTCATAGAATCAGGCCTAAAATATAAACCTAACGGTGAATTTTTTTCACCCCAGAACCGTGCAAAATCTCTCAGAGTGGTTGAAAACGCAGGTTACTGCATTTATTGTAATATTTTTAAAGCAAGTTTAAAAAAATCTATTTTTTGTAGAATAGTAACATCACAGTAAACACAGATAGCCATATTTAAAAAAAATATTAATCATGTAAAGTTGCGCAAAACCGAAGTATTACTCAATGAAAATGTATTAAAAAGATTGATTAAAAATTAAAATAAATGTAATTCAAACCGTATTAAACATTTAATAAATATTTAAATAAAAATATTGAGTAGTGTATTTTTGGAGATTGACAGCTCCCTTTATCAATTGATTTCACATCAAGTTTGCACAATTCTACACATAGAGGGTGCTAATGTAGTTAAGTCTCAAACCATGTGAGAGTAAAATAGTTCAATAAAACTCGCATATTATTTAGGAAGGATCCTACAATAATATTATTGAAGAATTTTTTTCCCTTTTATTATTGAACAGTGTAAGATGTAACATACACAGACAGTTTTTTTCATGTGAGTGGCTGATGACCATAATTTTTCTTCTTTCTTTTTTCTAAACATTAAAAGCTATATTCTTCTTTCTTTTGTCTTTTTTTTATGGATTGTGAAAGTATTGTTCTTCTTTTTATGAGATTTACATAGAGATCTCTTAAGCAATGGGAAGCTAGACGAGAACCTGTTTAACATAAAGCAAGACGGGTATTAGCTAGTATATTACGTGAAGGAAAAACTTTATTACCATTTTTACGACAATTCCGCGGACGGAGGAGCATGAAATTTCGCACACTTCTAGTTTATGTAGAAAAAGAGTGGCGAATGCTTAATTTGTTTTTAAATCTTATAATATAAATCAATGTCGGGTTAGTGCGAACACTTATAACTCGAGATCGGCTCAACAGATTCTTCCGATGTTTGATTTATTGGATTCTTCTCCACTCCGGATAACAGAATAACTAATGAAAAGTTGAAAAATGTATAAGAAATGTATGTAATATAAGAAACGTATTTTAAACGTATTTTTGTATAAATTAAAAATTTGGAATCAATATTCATAGTAAGGACTGTTACAGGACAATGTCGGGAAAGCTAGTTATTCATAAAAATAGATTAAATCAATAAAAAAACATTACATACACCACTATTATGTTACACTTCTATGTATTTGACATTGACACAGACACATATATTCCTTTGTCTATCTGTGGTCAAATTGAGAATAGATTAATATTGTTTGCCTTTAATAATAATAGAAAAAAAATTATGAATTAGCGCTCGCTCAGTCTTTAACAATGGAACCTTAATAATGTTCAAACTTATAATCTAGATTAGTTAAGGTCAAATTTCGAGCACTGGTCAACCACTAGTATTTTTAAATATGCTTTTTTTCATAACGATGCGTAGGTGCCAGAAGTTCTTATGGTTACTTATATTTTTTCTTCTTTAGGGCCTCTTCTATAAACTGATAGAGAACAACAGCTCCCAGACATACATAAATATGCCTCGAAAATTCAGGGTTGACCAAAAAAAATACTATAACTCGAAAACATTAAAAAATGACAAAACATGTTGAGGTGTTAGCCCTAAAGGTGTTTGTTCTATCTCCTGACTTTCGTTTAGTCGTACATTCTGGAACACCCTGTATATCCTGGTACATTCAACTGGGAACGAATACAATCATATATAGGAGTAAAAACGAAACAGGTGTGGTTTTTTTTTCATAAATTAAAGAGTGTGATACATTTTTCTCAACATTATAAAGTTATGCATAGTATACAGAATGTACACAACATGCGATTTGGTCGTTATACTCAAACGAACCTTTGCAGAGCCCGGAATCAAGATGACCCGGTTTAGTTTTCTTAATTCTATTCCAAAAGAGGAAGAAGCAAAACAAATCATAGTTTGTGATACACTTTTATTTTGCTTCTCTAATAGTTTATGCTTCTAAGAGAACATACGATGATTATTTTACAATGCAAATATTAATACTTGTATTTATTTGAGAAATAAATAAATGAATCGGGCAAGATTAGTATAATGTTTAGACCATACAATTGGTGACGGTGCGAGGAAAACCGTTCAAAAACCAATTTTGCGAAAGCACAATTGTTCAATAATCAATGTTTTGAATTACAATTGTTCAATAATCAATGTTTTGAATTACAATTGTTCGATAATTACGAAGGAACATGACGTTGTAGAAATTCGATTAATTTAAATTTTTGACAAAAATGTTTCTTCGTACAAACGATTTTCGAAAAATAGATTATATAATAATTTTCGATTAATCATTTGGTTACTTTGTTTCAACATTAGCAATCCAACCCAATCATTTAGTTACTTATCGATCATGAATCCAACGATTGAGGATTACGAACAGGATGAAAAAAATCATCAAAAAAATATATATATATATATTTTTTTTTTTTTTAAAAATGAATCTGTGCTCACTCAAAGTGAACACAAATACACTCCTTGACTCTTTCACAGTAAGCTACTGAAAGCTTGTGTCGTGAAAGAGGAAGATGGTCGGCAACTGGGATCGAACCACGACGTCCGCAGTACGAAAGCCGGCGTTGTAACCGCTGGGTCACCAACCACTTCATATATATAAAATGGACTTATCAGCTTTGCATTCTATGTCACTGAATTCTGTATCTTGTCATTACGTCCCGACATATAATTATGCTAATAACCAAATATGGTTGAACTATCCAAGAGTATTTAGCATACATTAATATAATTAAATTTTCACTAGAATCTCGTTGAGAGGTGAAATATTTCCTCAATTAAATCCAGCCCATACTCATGTCAAATCCCCTTTACGTAACATACACATACATATGTAGGTACCTACTTAGCTGTCATTCAGAACTATTTCAATATTTGGTTAAAACAGCACACAGAAAGACTTACGTAGGCTGTTCTTAGAAATAGTTCTTTGAGTAGATAGAGTAGTAATGATCGGCACGGACTATTTAATTATATGTCCAATTCTAGCTTAAAAATAAATCTGTATTGTCATTCCTCATCTTATCATTCAGTTTTTTTCTGCATATTCGCTGGAATTCAATGCACTATCACGTTTGCATTCAATGTAGTTATTGTTTTATGTAAATGAAATAACGCAATATTGAGAATGAAGGAAAGTTATTCATATTAAAACGTTTTTATTAATTCATGTATGTACGTACATGAAAGCTAATGCAATATATTATTATTCCTTTCATACAGAGAACGCAGTCGGGGTCACCCTCGAAGCCTCTTTTCAGACTGGAATAAAAGGTTCTCTTGATTGGAGAACTGTGTAGTGCCATTAGACATCCTGTGATTTAACACCACGGGAAGCCTTTGTATCGGCACAGGGACGACGTCATTAAAGCCTAGTTCACACTAAGTAAGAAGCGAGTAGCTAAATTACTCGCCACTCGACAAAATCAACAGTTCAAACTATATCAGAGTACATACAGTGTTAAGAGGGTTTTTAAAACGAAAAGCCTTCAACACAGTGTAGATGTTAGTTATTACTGGCGCTGCCTATGGGTAAACTCGCTTTTGTCCATCCAATTTATTTCAAACTAGCGTTCCCTACAGACGTTGTCCTGTACTCCTTACTATGAATATTGATTTCGAATTTGATACTATACGTTTAAAATATTATTTTTGAATGTAAATAAATTATTCTACGTACCAATATTTTTAATGTAAATGATTGTCAGGTAAACAATAATTTTGTTCTTATAAATGACGTTGATGGAGTCGCAGGATATCCGTTCCATTATAACTTTAAAACTATATTTTATATTATTTTTATGCGTTTTTCAACTATTTAATTATTTATCTGTTATCCGGAGCGGAGAAGAATCCAACAAATCAAACATCAAAAGAATCTGTTCAGCCGATCTCGAGTTATAAGTGTTTGCACTAGCCCGACTTTCTATCATATTATAGATTTCGTAAAAATCTTCTACGCCTACGGGAAATATTTTTCATACTTTTAGTATTCTACGCTAAGTCGGTGGTTTCTATGGGAATTAATGATATCGAAAAAAAACACTTGAACAGAGATTTCTACATACAACGGAAAATGAGGTGGTTGGTAGACTGGCGGTTACAACGCCGGCTTTCGTACTGTTTGGTTCGGACGTCGGGGTTCGATCCCAGGTGCCGACCATCTTCCTCTTTCACGACACAAGCTTTAAGTAGCTTACTGTGAAAAGAAAGAGTCAAGGAGTGTATTTGTGTTCACTTTGAGTGAGCACAGATTCATGTAAAAAAAAAAGAAATGTCGATTGCCTACCTTTCTCAACGTGGTGATGTAAAATTGGGACCATATTTAAGGGATGATATAATAACTGATTCATAGGACAATCAAACAATTAACGACCCTTTAATATGCCTGTCATCCGACAGGTTTTGCTGCTAGTTGCATAGAGATCATTGCTTTGATGAATTATATAAAGTTTCCCACTATCAAAAAGTCATTTTGTCGCGACATGAATTCGACTAAAATTAAGCAAGTCAGCCAGTGGCCAGTGAAGGGTGGTGGGGGCGATACTCACTAAAAATATAGAATAGAATGGTCTCGCCTGTATCCACTCGACTAAACTTTGGTGTTTACACACGTTTAGTTACTAAAATGCTCGCTTCTCGGCTACGTATGTCAACTAGGCTATAGGGTGGGTATTGAGCTACAAACACCCACCATTTCGCTCTAAAACATTGATAATTGGAATTTGAAAGGATTTCTCGGAATTCAACTGAAAGATAACAAACCTTTGATAAAAATAATAATCTCACCTGGAATGTGCGAGACAAAAAGAATTTTCATTTTTAAAAATAAGCAATTTAATCGCTCTTCAGTCCATAATGAAATCGCTGAACCAAATCGCCGTTGCAAACGAAATTTCGACTTAAGTGCAAATATAAATTAATTCATGTGACAACCCAAATTAATTAGATTTTCGTTTTTCATTTAATTTTTATAAAAAAAATGCACACTACTCAAATTCACACATGACTCATAATTTTTATACAATCTCGATATGCTGTTTTTATTCAGTTTAGTAGAATGATAATGTAGGGAACTTGCTGCATAAGGTCCACACCTTTCTACATCTATGGACGCGAGTATTGGCACCGCGCTCTGTCATTATTACATTTGAAATTGGAGTCAGTTACGGGTACGCCACAATAATTATAATTATACTCTTCTCTATATATTAATACGTGAAGGAAAAGCTTTGTGGCCATTTTTACAAAAATTGCGCGGACGGAGGAGTATGAAATTTCGCACACTTATAGTTCATAGAGAAGGAGTGGCGAATGTTAATATTTTTTTTTAATTATGCATAAAAAAATTAAATCAATAAAAAAACATTATAAACACTACTGTAATATCATGTATTTGATACTCACACACACTTCCACAGACCACTTATAAGAACATCAACTTTATAGAAACAAATGCAAAATGAAAAGCGCCTCCGAAAGCTTTTGAAGGCGGTAAATTCAAATGGAAGGTGGAGCTGGAAATGGCGGGATATAAATTGAGAGTAGATTATTATTGTTTGTCTTTTGATAATGATAGAAAAAATTTGTACTTGTCGACATCGAATTTGACGTATCCATGTAATTGTTTTTGAAAGAAAATTAAGAAATAGCGCTCGCTAATTCATTGAGCATTGTCAATGAATGAGCTTAATGATGTTAAAATAATGTTCAAACTTATGATTTAAATAAGTTATGATCGAATTTCGAGCACTGGTCGACCACTAGTTTTAAATAAACCTACATCAATAATTTTAAAAAGATAACAAATGCAACGACGCCAAAAAAAACACAGGTTAAGACCAAGGCAGTCAAAAATTTATAAATATTCTTGTCTATGGCTAATACCATAATTCTCGTGTTAGGGTGAAAACACAAAGAACGCTGATTCCAACCGGCGCCGATCGGCGCAAAAATTGTTTTTATGTAGTCATATGGGCACACGCACAGCAAAAGCTGGAACCCGCTTTCCGGCTTGCCCATTCAAATGTAAGAAACACTATAAGCAGGACCAACAACACAACATATTTCGATATGCTAGCATTCTTTATCTTCTATTCGAGTAGTGTCAACTTGGAAAATACAACAGTTAAAGCCTCATTATCCACCCAAAAACTCTGCTAAGATTTTCTGGGATATTGATAATCACAGATTTGTGTACACCGATTGATTAAGAGAAAATGTTGTTAAGAATTTAGTAACGACAGTATTGCTGAAATCGTAAATACCTATGTGCATCAATAATATAGGGTAGAATAATTGTAGCGGGCCTCTAGACTATCAGAGGGGATGGGAATCTGCTTCAGCTTCTCTTCTTCTTATAACCATGAATACTTGCCTCGGCTAGTGTTGGTAGAGCGGACTCCGAACTCTCTGGTCTTTGGAAGTTCGATCCAGGATGAGATGATGAGATTTAATCAAAGATGTTGTTGAGAATTTAACAGACACTCGTTTATTGCGTTTAACAGGAAATTGGAAATCATACAAAAGTTCAAATATATCACGTATTTCACAACAGTAAGTGTATCAAGTCTACAATCAATTATAGAAAGTTTGTTTTATCTTTATAACAACAATAATAATCACTTTTCCTATCTTGGTGAATTTAATTGGTGGGATTCTAAGAAAATCGCGGTAAAGGTGAGTTCCTCCAACTATAAGGGAGTACTCAAATTTTATACGTCTGATTTCCACCTAGGGAGATTTTAGAATGCGTTTGAAAAGACAGGAAAAAACTTATAACGGTGGTTTTTGCAGGATTCAACAGGTCCAAATCATGTGACCATGGGTGAGAGAGATAGAAGGTATCAGCCTCTCACACTTACCATAATGATTAGCCAAAGTCTGACAACCTGGCAATATAATCTACGTCGTGGATAAATAAAACGGGGTAGAGAGAAAGTGAGTGAGTGAAATGCACAGGCATCCATCCCACTTGCACTAGTGCAATGATATTAATATTTGGCAACACAGCACCCGTGGCGTTCGTGCAGAGACGCACAAACAAAAGGGACTAACTTACATATAGAAGCATGCCTCTACGTATAGAGGCGGGTATGTATAGCAATATATTGAAATTTATAAAGATTATTTCGTACTATGAGGCGGGTGAAGCTTCATAACAAAAATACATGCTACAAATCGATTTTTAGTTATTAAAAGAAAAAAAAGGAAAAAAAAGAAGATTTTGAGTACATAAAAGTCTCTTAAGGAGTAACTATCCAATAAGGTAGGATCAAGGAATTTAGAATATTTCTTGAACATTTAACTTCAAGAGTTCCAAAGTTGTAAGAGGTATACCAAAGATAGATACCCAAGTATAGTAATTAGGTATAAAACAAAAAAAAATTATATTCTCATACATATAGATAAGGAGTTAAACCATGGCATGAGAAGAGAAATTTGATTGTGGAAGTATGGGACAACCCTCATGAAGAGTAGAACCTAGATTGGTAAATTGTTTGTAACCCTTTCTTACCTATTCATCCATCCCTAACGGCCTTCATTCATAACCTCTCACTCCTAGATTTATTCATCAATAATTACTATCACACGGTTAGACAAACAACAAAAAAAAAATTAAATTATGGTTCAAAAGCAGAGACCGTAATCCAATAATTCCACAATAAAAAAAAACTAAATTAAGAAAATTAATTAATACAATCAACAATCCAACTGTCAAGAGGTAGAGAGTGACAGAATAGTAAACATAAACATAAAATTTATCAAAAAAAATATCGTACAATATTCTTCCTTCAACAAGGATATCTCTTAACAATACCTGATAGTGCTTACTTAGATTATTATTAATTTTGATTTTAAAATGCCCATAACATTTCTCAAAGTGAGAAATGTCCACTGATTTAGGTTCACTGTTCACTGATTAGTTTAAAAGCACTCCTAAGGTTAGCTTGTAGCTCAAGATTTGGAGAGAACTAATTTAAGTGTTCTGGTGTTTTTACAAAAAAAAAATTAATTTTATTATTCACAATTGCATAAGGGTATCCTGTTAAAAAAAAAGAATTTCAACCTTTCTGTGTAAATAAAAAAAAGGTATCCGTTGCCCAAGAATTACGGATCGAAGAGTAAGAAGAGATGTTAAACTTCATGCTAGCTATTGTCCTGGTAATTAGGACACAATACTAAGTTTGGAGCGCCACCTAGTTTGGGAAACATACGTGGAATAAACTAGGAAAATTCCAATAATAAACAAAACAACAAAAAAAATATTCTTACCCCTTGACAAGAGAGAAAAATTTGGGTATGCCAAAGTTGTATACGCTCGGATGAGCGTCCTCATTTCAATCGAATAGAAAATTTAAGAATATACTTAAAAAAAAAGGCGAGTTGCAACTCAAAAAAAAAATTGTCTAAGATTATTAGAGAAGTAGTAACTACAAATTATCAGTAGACTAACGTTATGAGTCGACTAAAATATTAACTAATAATTAAGAAGATTTGTGGCCTTAATTAGGAACACAAAAAGATTCATTAAGATTGATGTTTGCTCTAAGCCAACAATGCTGTAACGAAAGATGTCATTTATACATCCGATAGCGCGCTTATCATAGCACAGATTTACAAGCCTGGCATAACCAGAAATGTACCAAAAAAAATTCTTTCAACACACATTATCATAAGTGTGCTTTGCTCATTTACAGCTCTCAAAAAAAAATTAAGAAGGTTGAGAGTGTACCAAAGTTTATTGTTCGCACAAATTTTTAAACGGGTGCGATTAGATCAAGGAGATCTGAATAGAGCATTCCAAAAAAAAAGAAGAGAATAATTAATATTGACCCTGTATGAAACAAAACAATATATAAGGTATTACTACGATTATCGTAATATCATGAAGAATGAAATTGTTCCATATGGATAATTCATGATTACATTTAAAGTGCTTCAACAAAAGGAACAGGTCAGTTGAGAAAGACACACACTCAGAATATCCACAGTGTTTGAAATTACACCAGAAAATATTTGAAATACGCAGATGCATACTGTCCAGTCACCACCGCATTTCTAAACAACGGAATTGATGAATAGTGCCGATATAATGTGTCGCGCGCGTAGAATATAATTCCTCGCTTACTCGGGGTGGAGGGAGCACAATTATTGTCGCAGGTCAGTAACATCAGAGCGGAGCGCGGTCAGGGCGGAGCGTAGCGCAGTCTAACACACAGCAGCCGCTTGAAGAAACATTGAAGGAAACATACGTCTGTTTCACTCTCGCGCAGGTTTTAATCATGACATCTCGCTTACTCGATGGCCTGTGGGGGCTGTGTGTCGAGAGCGCAACACGATTAGTGAGTGAAAAACCAATAAATTAATGAAGGGGGGAGCACACATTTTTGTTAGTGATGTAAAGATACAATATGAAAATCGGAGCGGCGTAAGGCACTGTCGCAACATTCATTCATTAAGATACTCTGGGAAGCATTTCATTTACCACAGTCACAAAAGAAAACTTAGAACGTAATTCTTCTACAAATTATTTGAGATAATTTTAACTATAAAAATCACTCGACAACCTACAGGGATATGGGTGGTATAGAAGATACGTTATTAGGTTTCTTATAATTAAAAGAAGTCTTTAGTGGCTTAGCCTACATCCTCGGACATGGAACACGGTAATCTAATGAGAAGGCATACCGAGTTCAAGTCGTTAGACGGAAAAAAAAATTAATAAAAACATGAAGTTACACTTAGTGCAACAAAAAAAAGAAAAATTAATAACAAAGGTGGAGATCATGCTTCTTACCGGGTAAAACAGTATTTAAACGTGGGTTGTCCCAATATCATAGCCTGAAGCAAGAAGTAAGCTATTATACTGGACCACAAGGAAGAGAGATGCCAAGTAGCATCGTGTACTTGGAATTCTCGCCCTGCTCCTCCCCAATGAATAGCCAACAGAAGGTTGGGTTCCAGGAGGCACACTTAGGATATCTGAATATACTTCGATTAGAATTTCTTTTAAAAAAAATTCATGTGTATTGGGGTGAGCCCAATTTGACTTATGATTCTGACTGTACGAGACTAGTCAGGGTGTTAAAAGATGATAAACGTATGGGAACGGGTCCTCGGGAGCCCTTTAATCATAAATCAAGATATGGTAGAACTTAAACTACAACTTTATTATATCTTTCGTATGGAACCTACCGATGGATCCACCATCACAATCCTTCAGTTCGAAAATTGTTCTTGATATTTTACGTATTACCTGAGACTTAATGAAGCGAGGAGCTAATTTTTTTGAAAAATATTGGGAAGCATTTGAGAGATAATGAGATCGTCTCCATACCAGCTGACCAATAGACAAGGATATATCCTTACGACGCAAATTATAACGGTCCTTATTTTTATTAAAAGCTTGTACTAACGTTTGTGAGACTTTATTATATAGATTTTCTAAGGTGGAAATGTCATTCAATCTTTGTTTCAAGGGATCAGTTGTTTCAGATGGGGAATCATGATTTATCTGTAGTGGCTTATAAAAAGAGGCGTGGGGAATGTATTCTCTACCGAACATCAAAAAAATGTGGAGAATATCCGGTAGCAATGTTAGTCATAGAATTTAAACAAGAACAGATTTTTGGAAGATGTTTACACCAATTACGCTGGTCTTCCTCTACTAATATTGCCAACAAGGTTACTAGAGACTGATTATATCTTTCGGAGACATTATGCTGGGGGTGAAAATATGCGTTATATCTAAGATCATTTATTCCGTGGGAGTGTAAGAATTCTTTAAACTGTCGAGAAACAAACTGTTTCCCGTTGTCCAAAACAATCTGTCGAGGAATTCCAAAGATTTTAAAGATTCTTTCTTCTAAGATTTGAATTATACTACTGGTATTTGCGGCTCGGAGAGGAAATGCCCAAGTTATTTTACTAAAATTACAAACTACAGTGAAAATGAAACGGTTACGCTTATGACTCAACGGTAAGGGACCTATAAAATCCATAGATATACTTTCCATGGGACGTTCGATCTTTTTAGGGTATTTCATAAGACCATGGGGCATTTGGTTGTTATGCTTGAAGGCCTTGCATTTTTCACACTCATTCACAACCTGTCTAACAAGAGGTAGTAATCGTTTACAGAAGTAAGTACGGGAAATAAATTCATAGGTTTTTTCCATTCCAGAATGACAGTTTCCCTTGTGGTAGTCTAGTATGAGACTTTTTCTTACACGCAGGGACAACCAATTTCCAAAGGTGAGTGGGGGAGTTAGACAAGGAATCTTTTTTATACTTAGAATAACGATACAAGTGTCCATCATTTATCATAAAATTAGTGAATGATTGGGGTTTCTGAAGACAAGAATTGTACACCTTTTTATACCAGGGGTCTATAATATTTTCAAACGGTTCCGGAACAGATAGACTAGAGACGGGAATACGGCTCAATCCGTCGGCCAAGTTGTTTTCGCAGCCACGCTTAAATACAAAAGTGAAATCAAACTGTGAAAGTCGGCAAGCCCATCTGGCTAACCTACCAGAAGGTGAAGAAATTGAGTTTAGATATTTTAAACATCCGTGATCACTGACCACTGTAAAATGTACTCCGTCTAAGTAGCTTTTAAAGTGTTGTATAGAATCTACTATGGCGAGAAGTTCTCTCTCCGTGGTACTATAATTTCGTTCTGGACCGGACAATTTACGTGAATGATAAGCAATTATATATTCTACTCCATTTGAGTCCTTTTGGGACAAGAAGCTGCCCAAGGAAACTCCACTTGCATCACACGTCAATGTATACGGAAGGGAATAGTCTGGTGGTTTAAGGATTGGAGCGGAAATCATTGCTTGTTTCAAGGCTAGGAAGGCAAGTTCAGCTTCATCAGACCATTCGAATTTTTTACCGTTAAATTTATTACTCGTGAGGCGAGTCAAAGGAGAAGCAATCCTGGAAAAGTCCCTAATGAAACGCCTGTAATAAGACATTTAGCCCAGGAATGAACGGACTTCCTTACTGGTGGATGGTCTTGGGTAATCTTTCATAGCACTAACTTTATCTGGATCCGTCCGAATCCCCTCCCTGTCAATAATATGACCGAGGTACTTGAGAGATGATTTACAAAACACGGATTTACTGAGCCTAATTGTCAAGTTGGCTTCTTTCAAGCGCTGGAGAACAATTCGTAGGGTGGAAATATGGGAATTAAAATCTGAACTGCAAATCAAAACATCATCCAGAAAACAGAAAACTTGTTGGGCCAGATCAGAGAAAAGCTTATCCATTATTCTCTGCATTTCAGCAGGTACGTTTTTTAAGCCGAAAGGGGAGGTGACAAAATGGTACATCCCTTTAGATTCTACATAGAAGGCGGTTTTGGGTCTGCTTTCTGGACTCAAAGGAATTTGCCAGAAGCCGTAACTCAGGTCTAAGGTGGTTAAGAACTTGGTGTCTCTCAGATTATCCAACATATGGTTGATATTTGGGAGTCTATAAGAGTCCGAGACTGTGACCTCATTCAATCTTCTAGGATCGAGAACGAATCTAGCTGTGCCATCAGATTTTGGTACACAAAAGCAGGAATTTAACCAAGGGGAACGTGAAGGTTCTATTATTTTTAAAGCTAACATTCTATCGACCTCCTGACACATCTGAATTCGTCGTACATGGGACGCTGGATATAATCTCTGTTCAACGGGCAAACTATCGCCTGTATCAATGACATGAGAAACTAAATTCGTCCTACCCAAACCCATCTTTTCAAAAGAAATATTCTCGAATTCATTCTTAAGGTCATCCAAAATTTTCCTCTGCGACACTGTCAAATCGTTTATGGAGTTAAGACATTTTGGAGCTGATTCTACATTAGACGACTGTTGATCAGATATGGATGCTACAGTAACATGGGTTTTAGTGGGGAACAAACGAGGAATTATTCCTGACTTTTCCAGAAAGGGTGATCCCAAAATGAATTGGTCAGGAATGGAAGGAACAATAACAAATTTAACATGCTGAACTTTATTGTTGTAACATAATGGCAAAACAATGGTACCTATAGATCTTATGGAATTATTGTCAACCCCACGAATATTTTGCTGACAATATTCAGGACGGAACCCAATTTCGACAAAAGACCGATATAACTGACCTCCCAAAACATTACAAGCTGACCCGGTGTCAAGCAAGGCTCGGAGTTGTATTTGAGAGATAGAAAATAGCAAATAAGGCCGTCGATCTCTCTCGTTTATTACGGAAACTTTATTGACCTGCAATGTTGAAAAGAACAATTTAACACTCTGAATCCACGACAATCTCTCACGAGCTGAGGTCTCTGGGCTCGGGAAAATTGCAGGATTCTTTATTCGTTTTTTGAATTACTAAGTGGGGGAGGCGGTTTACTTACGTCAGGTAAGCGTTGGCGTGGCACAGGATTGAAGGGTTTCCTAAACTGAAATGAATGAACATTTTTGGCACTGGGCCCTGACTTAGAGTAGCAATTACGAGCAATGTGACCTATACGTCCGCAGTGAAAACATTTAAGCATAGGAACAGAAGGCTGTTGAGAAGAAATTGATTGAACAGGGTGTTTTTTTAACGTCTTGGAGACAGCGGGAGAACGGGTTGGAACAACAACCGAAACATACTCGAACTCAGTGCAGACCTGATCCAATTCAGAAATCGAAGTCGGCTTACTGGACACTAACACACTGGCATATCTACTATCCAATCCTTTTCTAATGGCCCTAAGGATATCTGACATACGCAATGGAGACTGTAAGGACTGGTTCAAAAGGGTTATTCGAGAAATGTAATCGCTGGCACTTTCAATAGGTTGCTGGGATGAAGTTAATATTTCCAATCGTCTGTTGCCTTCAGCATCAGGCAAATCGAAGCGCTTGATAAACTATTGTTTGAGCTGTATCCAAGTTTTAACACTGTTATAAAATGTCCGGTAGAAAGTGAGTGCTTTTCCCTCCAAAAATTCAGGCAAGGCGGGGCCTAGGTTTTCCACTGGAAAATTTCGAGCTCTGGCAATTTCCTCCAATCTCAAAAAAAAATCTCTCACATCCTCGACACCGGAATAATGTTGAACTGGCTATGAACTAAAATTGACTGAATGTATGATGTGTGATTGGTTAACTGTAGGATTGGGCCTATCTAAATTTCTACGGACCGGTGTAATAATTAAATCGTTGGAAACATTAGTATTTATCATTGTCACAGCCTGAGTGGGCGGAGAAGAAGGTACAAAACTATCACGAGGTGGATTAATTTCCGAGAGGCTATCAGGGCGTTGAATACCTAACAATTCCGAGGGGTGATTGTCACGCTGACCCACATCAGTCAATAAGTTAGAATTGTAAAGTCTGCATTGCCTTCGCAGAGATTCAATACCTACATCAGGCTGGATACCTCTATTCAACAGTGCTTTAGAGAGAGTTTTGCAGGTCGCCCTCTCCACACGAGGAATAACTCGATCGACCAGGGATGACATTATTAACAAATAAAACTACCGGAGTGTGACTATCTCAAACTTTGACTGCCGTCGGGAGTATTCGACAACAAGAAAGTAAAAAAAAAATTAAAATTTATCGAAGTTTTATCTCGACCTCACTCACCCATCCAACATTCAAGGGAGGAAGACCCTCTCTCAAGGAAAATTATTGTGGCAAAACAGAGTACCCAAATGCAAAAATAAAAATTTTTACGAAAAATTGCAACAAAACAAAAAAACTTTTCTAGTTGCCGTCGGCTGAATTTATCAGTAGGTATTGCAAAAATTCATGGCTTTTGGCCCACAACAAAAATTCAAGTAATTGCAGAAATTTAAAATTGAGATAATAGAACTTGCTAATACTCAAGAGAAAAGAAAAGGAAAAAAAGGCAACTTAATACACCATATTATCATCTCAAAAAAAACTTTAAACACCAGAACACTGTGTTATTATTGCATTATTTAATGTTCTTCAAAAGAATTGGATTATTAGTTACGTTTCGCTCACCAATTTCCTGTCCGGCATCTATGTGAGTCAAGGGAGACGTAGACAAGGTTCCTGGATGTCTTCGGATCTTGACGCTGCTCGCATTGCCATCAGCTCGTTCTGGATTTGATGCTCACACGTTGGAAAGCGCCATAATTGTAGCGGGCCTCTAGACTATCAGAGGGGATGGGAATCTGCTTCAGCTTCTCTTCTTCTTATAACCATGAATACTTGCCTCGGCTAGTGTTGGTAGAGCGGACTCCGAACTCTCTGGTCTTTGGAAGTTCGATCCAGGATGAGATGATGAGATTTAATCAAAGATGTTGTTGAGAATTTAACAGACACTCGTTTATTGCGTTTAACAGGAAATTGGAAATCATACAAAAGTTCAAATATATCACGTATTTCACAACAGTAAGTGTATCAAGTCTACAATCAATTATAGAAAGTTTGTTTTATCTTTATAACAACAATGATAATCACTTTTCCTATCTTGGTGAATTTAATTGGTGGGATTCTAAGAAAATCGCGGTAAAGGTGAGTTCCTCCAACTATAAGGGAGTACTCAAATTTTATACGTCTGATTTCCACCTAGGGAGATTTTAGAATGCGTTTGAAAAGACAGGAAAAAACTTATAACGGTGGTTTTTGCAGGATTCAACAGGTCCAAATCATGTGACCATGGGTGAGAGAGATAGAAGGTATCAGCCTCTCACACTTACCATACTGATTAGCCAAAGTCTGACAACCTGGCAATATAATCTACGTCGTGGATAAATAGAACGGGGTAGAGAGAAAGTGAGTGAGTGAAATGCACAGGCATCCATCCCACTTGCACTAGTGCAATGATATTAATATTTGGCAACACAGCACCCGTGGCGTTCGTGCAGAGACGCACAAACAAAAGGGACTAACTTACATATAGAAGCATGCCTCTACGTATAGAGGATGTATAGCAATATATTGAAATTTATAAAGATTATTTCGTACTATGAGGCGGGTGAAGCTTCATAACAAAAATACATGCTACATAATATCAAAAGAGACGGTGTGAGTTTTAAAGAAAAAACAAATGGTCATTTATGTGTTGCAAATTGCGATAAGAGAAGTTACCAAGCTAAAAGACATCCAGAAGAGAAAAAAACTAAGGAATGTGGAGAAATTGTGTCAGACTGCTGAGGGAAAAATTGGTTTGGATGAAGGAAAGCTCTTTTCAGTTCCTCATATGAGGTACTGCATAATATGTCCGAATACACGTCTTGAAGGTATTCCTGACACGGTCCTATCCATCTAGCACGCGTTTGAGACAGATTTTGAGCAAGTGCCTTTCTCATTTGATTCTTTGGAGAACCTTTCACTAGTTATGTGGGCCCTCCAGGATATACTTAGAAGTCTTCTATAGGGCCATCGCGGGCACATCTCAAAGGCTTCCAGTCTTCTTTCGAATAGGCATCAAGTTTCACAACCGTAAAGGAGTCTTGGTTTTAAATCGATATTGTAAGACTCGATAATTTTGACTTTTATTTAGTTCAACTCTCAGACCGGCGAAAATAAGAAACTAAAAAGAGCTGCAAAGGACAGAGCGGTGTGGAGAGACAGAGTAGTGGAAAATACTGCCAACCAATGATAATATTATGACCAGAGAAGAGAAACGAAGAAGCTACATAAGACCATAGAAAAACTGAAAATTGCGATAGATTATGCAAGATGAAAGACAAGAGTCATAAAAATCGCAAGGCTTAAAAAACTTGAAATAGAAGGTTACAAAAATACAATTGGCGCTCTGTACCTAACCTAACATTTACCGCTCCGGTTAGTTACACTGGTAAACGCCTTGACTCAAATATGCATACAAAGGATGCAACATTGTCTGCAACTGACGAATGGGACATTTCATGATTAATTGTGTTTCAATGGTTTGTTCAGTAGTTCATTTATTATAACATCAGTCTGTTGTTGAATGAAGGCTTTGTAAAGATTCTAGAAATAATATTGAATAACTATCAGGAAAACCTGTTGGACGATAGGCATAGAAAATGTTAACATAAAAGATACATTAACTTTTAAAAAAAATCGGTGAAAAGAAACAACTTAATAAATGGCTATATTAAATATCCTAGTGCCATCTACTATCAAATTTGTTTACTTTTTTGTCAAATCACCAACAGAAGTCTCATATTGCATTTTTATTTATTTATTATTCACTGTACATTGATAAGTATGAGAAACAACACATAAAATTTGACATAAAAAAGACATTACGGAATCAACATACAGCAAACCAAATTCCTAATTATTTCATAATTCTAAGGTTTATAAACACATAATTTATTTATTTATTTCATAAATTTACACCACACGTTCCTGTTACAAAACAGTAAAAAGATGAGTAAGTATAAAAAATCGAAATCAAAATAGGTTGTGGACAGGGTTGCTATGTGTTCGGTATGTACCGAACTACAGAGTTTGGTATTTTTGTCATAACATACTTTCCGGGCACCAAATTTTAGCGTTCCGGATGGCAAATTCGAAAATTACCTTTTATTTAGAGAAAAATGTTCAATTTTGCGGATAGGAAACTTTAAGGATGACTTTTTTGGGGAAATTTTCGGAAACCAAGTGGGAACACTGGTTCGGTATTTTTTTGGAAAAATCCTGGCAACCCTGGTTGCGGATAACAAAGTAAATACAAAAGCAATAGGTACACGTCGAAATAAGTATAGCATTGGGTCGGTTCGCAAAGTGGTCAGCCCGTCTAACTAAGGATGTGGGTTCGAAATCAAACAAATAATTTGATGATGAGAATTTTGGTGATTCGAAAAATAAAAAAAATACATGAAATTGATGAAAGCCAAAATAGTTATCGTGGCCGTCAAAGTTCAAATTCCAAAATTGCAAAAGCGAACTATCCAAAATCCTTAGATTTTTACCCTTTTCCAAATAGCTTAAAATAGGAAGCCTAAAAGTTATAGCCAAAGTCAAGGATTCGGGCTTTTTGATGCAGAAATATTCTGGGTTTCTCAATGCAAGATTTTCCCCACTATTTACAATGAAGAAGATACGAACATGGTGGAGCCGTTAATGGCAGCTGGCTTTGAACAATAGACAGATGAATGAGCATAAAAGAGCAAACATATATTTACAAGCTCTTCATAGCATCCATGAATTGTTCCAGGTATATCATTCATGCCTTTGTTTTCACTGTCTCTTAAGACCTCATTAGAAATTTCCTGATTTTCTTCATATCACACCGCTGTTACTCATATTACTCATAACAGACAAACAATAAAATATAATAAGAATTCCTATAGGCACTTCCTATTCAGTTTAACGCTGTTCTTTTTTTGTAAAAGCAATAGCTTTTTCAAAACATTTAAATACAATCTACTTGTAAGCTTCTACTAAAACTAAATTCGTTCAAGCTGACAGATGATTGCATATTGCTTAAAACAAATGAAAAACGCGCGAGTATCATCAACACAAGAAGAAGTATTTTCTGAAACAACGTATGTATTCTAACCTCTTTCTCTCTTTGACTCCCAGTTTGCCAACATCTTTTGAGTCTTTTTCTCCTTCGGCAATCCTCTGGATTGATTTGTAGCGAAGCCCTACATCTCTTACTGAATTCCTCTATTATTTTCTGCCGTCCTCTTCAGACAATTTCTCAAAATCCTGTACAAAAGGCGTGCAAGATGGATAGGTCACAATAACATAATGATGGTCTCCCACCTACGATAATTGGGAGGGTCATCGAGGGGACAAACTCCTGGTGACGAACAAGTCAAGAATACCTGCAAGAAGTGTATCTGGACATGCGCTGTTCGTCTTATGAAGATATTCATATATATTCGTGTTGTGACTGTGGGCTTATGCTTTGTTTGTGGACTGGACGTAGTTGAGTTGGTGTTTGAGCTGTGGTTCGTGTTTGTATGTACTTTGGATATTATTTTTTTATGAACTGTTAAGATGTTTGCCCTAGTACATGCTTGGCCTATTTGGGCAGCATTTCCATGTGTTGTCTGTTATCATTGTTAATATGATGTATGAATAAAATTAATTAATTAATTAATTAAAAGGAGTGCTGAGGATATAGTGGAGTGAAAAGAGAGAACAGTGTACAGCCAATCTTAGGATTGTGACCAGAGAAGATCTTCTCTATTAAAGGAAATTTAAGAAAAGGCCCGTTCTATAAAACAGACAGTTCTTAAGTTTGACAATGAGGGCTCAACTGTACAAACGACCCAACTGTACCCAATTCCAGGTAAAAAAATAAAAAAGAATTCCTTTTTTTAAAATTCCGGACCCCTCTCATCGGTTGTGATGTCACATTTCCCTTTCACTCAAAACGATCTCAAGAACACATTCGATTCCACACAATGACAATGGAATAACGCGGTAGGGTTTTATTGAGCCGTAACCACGAGTGGGCCCACTCCAACCGCCCACCGCCCACTCCTAGGTCTGTCACCCACTCCCAGGTCTATTCTTATGAGATACGGCCCCATACGACCTATTAAACCATGAAAACACAACATAAAACACGAAACGGTAAAATAAAAATAAGATTATCTGTTTATATATATACATAGTACTAGCTGATCCGGCACACGTTATTATGTCATATAAATTATTTTTATTGCACTCGCACGATTTTTCTGCAATATTTTAGCCAATGTCAGATCACCTGATTCAAAGTCAAAGAACATTTATTTATTTTATTTACTAAAAGATCAGTGAAACAGATTTAACAGCTTCAAAAATATTCGCGTTTATCACACTTAGGAGAAATTAATAATATAAAAAACAAAACAACAGAGTAAAATAAAATCAGCATCCTTACATCAATTTACTTTATCACTAGTTCACACAAAACGTCCATATTATAAGAATTTACAATCTATTGTTTCTATTCAAGACGCGCATGTCTCGACAATCTATGGTCATTAAAGTCGGTGAAAAATATGGCGTAGCGTGTTGTGTGATTTTTTTTCGTAATGAATTTACAAATAGTGTCAAGTGATTTTAAGTTTATATCCTGCTCCAAGAAAGAAATATAGGTTTACTAAATGCAAAAAAAAACTGACGGATAGTTTCCGAGACATATGTAAGCGTACAAACACAAATCGGCTACAGCTATATATTAATGTTGATGATACATATAATATCCGTTAGTTAATGGTTAATATGGTAGTTTTATTACATTTTTTCACTGTCATGTCATTTTTTACACAACTTTTTAGAGGTTAACAATGAAAACACGCCTTTATGAGGTTGTAGTGAGATTTCAGAGTAATGGCCAAGTATGTCATCAATGTTGCCCGAAATATTGCTTTATGAATTTTACAGATTGAATAAGTTTTGGCTCTTTACTAAGTGAAGTCGAGTAAGGGCCGATATTATAAACATCCATTATGTAAAATTTCAGTAACATTTTACTGACGAAACTTACAAACCGTCTAACTGTCAGTTAATCATTAGTCAACTGATTGTTTGTTTTTTTTTTCTATACTCTGTTTTTTGTACCAATTTCAGATTATTTAAATCACACTCAGGGTTATTGGGAGGCATTGAGAGCTCTCTAATGCGCTCGATCTTGCGCCATGTTTATAAACCCTCACCTGGGGTCTGAGGTTAATTTCTTGCGCCATATCTTTTGCGGTTTAAGGACGTGAGGTGGTCAACCTCACGGTCTATTGATACTGGAGTACAATTTTTTTTTACCCATCAAGCCGTTTCCCTAAGGGAGTAGGCAGAGAGTATGGACTTCCATTTTTTTCTATCCAAACAAACCTCTTTCGCTTCCTCCAAACGGATAACATTCCCTATACATACTCTACTATTCTTTTTGCTCCTGACTTGGCCCTCCTGTAAGACGGCACCGATATGGTCGGACCATGTCATTCGAGGTCGGCCTCGTCTGCGTGCACCCATTCATTCATATTTATTATCCCTTTAGTCATTCTCTCTTCGTTCATTCTCTCTACATGCCCAAATCACCTTAATTTATTCACTTTCATTCCAGTCACTACGCTAACATCCACTCCACATTCCATTATAATACAAGTACTAATAATCTACATAATAATTCAGTTATAATAAATATATAACACTCTTGTATTATGTACAGATGTCAGTTTAACCAGCGGAAAATAATCTTTGAAGCATTATATTCAAGTCAACCGGCCCCGTCCAATCTGAGAAAGTTTTCCAAACCTGAGTAGAAATTTCAAGGGAAACACACATTGAGTAGGTATTTCTGACCCGAGCGGGAATCGAACCCGGGACCTCTTGACCTGTAGTCGGCACTTTTGCCACTAGGCTACCGAGGTCTGTTTGTATTATTTTTTATTCAGTGTCCATTGACCTTTAGGTATTAGTGTACTCTGACTCGTCAAATGTAGAAATGAAATAATAATATAGGATTAATTGATAAAATGTCAAGAGCGCATAATGTAAAATTTGCCCAAAACAACAGTGAAATGTTCCGAAAATAACATTACAAATTCGAAGTGGTTGGTGACCCAGCGGTTACAACGTCGGCTTTCGTACTGCGGACGTCGTGGTTCGATCCCTGGTGCCGACCATCTTCCTCTTTCACGACACAAGCTTTCGGTAGCTTACTGTGAAAGAGTCAAGGAGTGTATTTGTGTTCACTTTGAGTGAGCACAGATTCATTTAAAAAAAAAAAAAAAAAAAAAAAAAAACATTTTGTTAAAGCTTTTACTCCATAGTGCGGCGTGCTGTCAAAATTCATAGTTACTATTTGGAACCATAGTAACCAACAATAAAATAACAGTTTTGACATACGTTTATTTGATCTGTCGTTAACAAACCAGCTTTCGGTCCGATACTTAACCAATTTAACGACCTATGCACCTGATGTTGACACTGACGGTCATCATCAAACCCTCAATTTAAAATAACTTTCAAAAACATAACATTAAATAGCAGGTAAGTAGGTACCAGATCTTTTTTGACACTTCACTGAGCGTAAATTTGAACATCGGAGTTTGCCCTAGCGCAAATGGAATAAAAGAAGGCTCACCCAATAATGGTGTTCCGATCAATAGCGTTAAGGAAACAATTTGACGAGCCTGAATGTGACACATTTCAACATACAAAATAATATTTTCCATTCCATTGTCAACGGAAAAACATGGAAATATCAACACCTTGCATAAAACAAATATTGTCAAACGCATAGAGAAAACATGATAACAGTTTAATGTTTTTTTCAAAATGCAGTTATATAGGTATTTATGTTTGTTCGAAGATCTGCGTACGTTAATAACAAAGTATAGTCAACCTGCGGTCCACGACTTTCGTACTGAAAATCGTGGATTTGAATCCCAGTGCCGACCATTTCCACATTCACAACACAAGCTTGGCTTAGTGTGAAAGATGTCGAAAGTGTGCTGTGTTCACTTTGATTGGCCCAGATACATTTTTATAAAAAACATCCTTAAAGTTGCATCACCAGATGACACATATTTTTATTAAATAAGTAGGAAGTAGGTATAGGTATACAAAAAAATGAGGAAACCCCGTGCAACTGAATCTGCCTTAACCCATTAGTGCATAAAGTTGTGTGCCGCATTTATTTTAATATTTTTTTCATTAATTTGCTATAAATGCGGATTAAAATAAAAATCAAAAATGATTTTTTGAAAAAAAAAATTTTTAATATATTTTTTGGATCGTCCGATATATCGGACGCCATGCATACAAGACACTTTACTGGGCCATACTTATGTTTACTATCTTTATTACATACATTATTTTGATGAAGAAGGTGCAAACTTTGGGATTGAAATTAAATTTTTATTAGTCTGATGTAATCAAATGATTGACCAATGAATATTTATTTATGGATTTTTAAAATAATTAGTGAGTATATTGTCAAAATTGTAGACTTTGATGGAACAAAATATTTTGGATGAGAGCCTATCTATTACCCTAAAATTGACTTTTCTTCGCATTTGAAAGAACATCATCTCTTCAAGCAAATTGTATGAATCTAGAAATCTGAGACATCAAGTGAACCAAGAGTACTTTGTCCTCCAGAAGTGCGATAAGGGGGGGGGGGCAGCTTTTGAAAGTTTGGGTACTACATGTAGGTTTTCTTACACCATAATTCACTCTTCTCGGTTTTTCGCTGTGTTTTTTTAAAAGACCAGCTTTTTATTAGTGCCTTGTTTTTAAATTGACTTAATGGATTTCCTTTTTTTTCTTTACCAACAAATTTTCATCTACTGCTGGATATAGGTACGCCTCTCTCCTAATATAATTAGTATAAGAGGCAGTCGGACAGTCACTGCTTGTGACTGGACTGGTTGACTAGAAAAAATTGACAACTTTGTATGTAAAAGTGTTTTATTTATTTACTATCATGGAGATTTAGCACCATAAAAGTTAGATGGCTTAACCCAGTTTATGGACCTACAACCCCAACGATTTATAGTTCGTATCTTGTTTGAAGCTGAAAACAGCTCAATTTATTCAAATATGCTTCATGTTCATCAGGAAGTGTGTTAAGAATTATCAGGCAGTCCATTAACGGGCCTTCGTAATCATTGTCAGCATTATTATTTAAAAAATATGTTAGATATCTTATGCACCATCCACCCGTAAAATGATAATGTATGAACAACTTTTAGGTAACTGAAGTGGTCACTGTGCATGGCGTCCGATATATCGGACACACAAATATTTTTGGAAAAATCAAACTTATTTACAAAAACTTATTCAAAATAATTATACCATTCGAATGAGTGATTTTTATGGTATACATTGTCAAAAAATAATATTGAAATATTACTGTTGATAAATAGAAAAATAAGCAAGAAGCCTACCCTGTCCCATGCAAACAAGATTTGCGATCTAAAATTTTGGAAATTCGACAAATGTGAATAAACCATTGTGTAACCAATAAAAAAACTAGGTTTTTAAGTTATGAAAAATATTTCTGCATAACGTTCAATCAGAAAAAATACAAATTGTTGCATAAAATTTTGAGAAAAATTGAAAATAATGGCGTCCGATATATCGGACGCCATGTTGTAATGGGTTGAAGGTCAATAGACGCTAAATAAAAAAAATCAATTTAAAAATATATAAGTAGGTACCTACTTGATTATGTTCATCTTTTTTTTTCAATAAAGCAGTATAATTTACAACACGAAAAATTTTAGTACCTAGTTCGCGATTGAGTAGCTCGACAATTTCAAAAACGGTTGTTCGATATTGAAATCGGGATTGAATTTCAAGAGTAGTTCCCCAGGAGGTATATTGTGCATTTCAACCATAATAATGATCTAATTTTAATGTTAAATAACGATGTTATTATCACTAAATTTTAGTTTTACTGCATAAAAACGTATAAATAATGAGATCGGGATTGAGTTTCAAGGTAACCCCCCAGGTCTTCCAGGCTAAAAATAAGATGAAGAAGAAAAAAATTTATTATTATTATTATTACTATGACATTTCAAATGGTGATGTTTGTAGGTAGACCAACGTCAAAATGTCATGCACCTTTTAGGTGAGGGAACTTTTAATTTCCTGGCGAGATAAAAAAAAACTCATTAGTAAAAAAAAGTATATTTTTGATATCCTCTAGCTAGACGGGGTTAACGAAGAACGTTAAGTCGCAGATTAGCCCAACCCTCGAGAGGGGTAGGTATTCATTAAGGAAATGAATTCTAATTACAAAGACAGATGATGGAGGGATGGTACTAAGAAGGTGGAAGGAATTGGAGGACAAACATGAAAGGGAGATTGTTGCGGTCTCAAGGAAAAATATTAATATAATCCTGACGGGAAATAAAGGTAAAAGATTTTTTGTCTTATGAAAGAATCTTTTCAAAGATATCGCTTTAACCCGAATATATATATCGCAACCCCGAATATAACGCGACCCCGAATATAACGCGACCCCGAATATATCGCGGCTCCATAATTTTCATAACTATTTCAGAAAAAAAAATGTAGAAAGAATAAGAAAAGATATGAATTATTAATTTTACGTTATTATTAGTAAAAAAAAAACGAAACATTTCAATATTAAGGTCTCCTGCAACGAAACAAAACAAATTGCGCAAGAGATGTTAACAGGTACTTAGCCGTACTACAGTATCGACTCGCGCTAAGCTCTGAATATGAATTGAGTCGTTAAAATTGATGAGATCGTTTTGATTTTTACCAATATTTTGTCCACTTTTCTTATTAGTTGTGCAAATCCATAGTACGCGGTTTGTACGAACCACAGCGAACCACAGGGTGGAAATTTGATACGTTGCATGCAACGTGACATTGGTTACGTTACCGCGACACTTACAAAAAGTAAGCTTATGCTTTTGATTTTACCAAAACACATATGTAAATGTCAGAAATCTTACAATAAGGTGTGATTGAGATATTATCAAAGAAAATATTTCAGACAATCTAATATACCCCGTGTGCCTTCTAACACAAAATAATGTATTTCGCGACGAACGTTACTTTTTATACGCTCATTACATGAAACGAAATATAATAACGAATGTAATTTAGGAATTCGCAAAATCGTAAATTAAATGTTTCGTGTAGAAGAACATTTTTCGTTATTTAAAATTTACAACAGAGTTTTTGTCTATGGTGACCTTCAGATTTGATTCATACATTCTATTTTTTTTATTTCGTTTTTTGTTTTTGTTCGATAAATTTAAAAAAAATACAGGTGTGTACGTACTCAGTGTTTTTAGTCATTTTTTTTTTAAACTAGTTTACATTCAGCTTAAAACCAGTGGAATTTTCTCCTTAAAGGACCATTGAAGGGTGACATTTGCCTGTGGGGATATATAAGTATAATAATAATTGTGCGTAACAGATCACTTATTAGCGACCCGAACCACCCGATTCAGGAATGAGCTGAATCAGTTATACGGGTCACATAGGTCAATTTTATGATACTTTGAAAAAGTAAAACACAACATATTATGAGAACGGTCTATTATTTATGTATTCAATGCAACTTGTAAATTTTATTTAATGACTAAGTTTGTTTGAAGTTAAATAAATTAAGGAAGAAAAAGTACAGGGAAGAATATTGATTTCTATGCAATGGTATGTACAAACGGTCATTCTATTCAATTCATCTACAAACCACACAGAAGTTGCGTGTCATCCGCTTTAATATAATAATATATAATAATAACTTTATTAAATCAAAATAAATATGACATGAAAACAATACAAACAAAATCAAAAATCATTCAAGACAAATAAACACCTTCAAGTGCGATCTCGGACACCCTCACTAGGCATAGCCTGTGTCGTCTTATAGTGTCCGTAGAAACAGCCTTCTTCTAAATCCACAAAAGGAAAATGATCCAATATATTCTCAATTAAAAACACATCATAACAGAATATAAGATAAAAAAAACCAAACGAAGGAAAAAAAATATAATAATAATAATAAAAATGAATAAAAAAAATAAAAAATAAAAATATTTAAACAGTAAAAGGAGTAAAATCATATTGCATCTATAATGTAACCGAAAAAAAAAACAATTGAAAATATCAGAAGTTGTAAAAATTTGTCAGTCAATAAAATAGGTAAAATGGTAAAATTTTGAATAAAATAAGTTCCTAAACATAAGTTGTAAAACGCAAAGAATAAAAATTCATATTTATATACAAAACATAACAATTATAAAGCATTAAAGCAACACACAAAAGGACATATAAAGTCATAAAAAACAAAAAAAAATATTATAAAGAACTATTACACATATTATGATAGTTAAAGACAATAGTAAAAAAGATAAGATATGAGGGGAAGGAAAAAATTGAACAATACCGGTCGTAAAATTAGTAAGTCAGTCAATAAAATAAAATAGTAGAATTTTATAAAATAAAATAGTAGAATTTTGAATAAAACAAGTTCCCAAACATAAAATATAAAATGCAAAGAATAAAAATTCATCTGGATCCTAAGTGTATTCAGCTAAACAGATCTTTAGACACAGATCCAACGGGTCGTTCTCTCAAACAGATAATAACGGCTCACAAACAGATATCGCACTCATTGACCCGTAAGATCTGTAGGTCCACAGAACAATAATATGGAACGATCCGAATCCTTGACCCGATAAACCACTTCTAAACTCTTGTTTACCCATCAAGCGAATACCAAAATTAACGTGACCATAAATGGTCTAATGTGTTTGTGAAAAGAAAGCCGTTTTAGACACATTCGCATTTGAGTATGCAATAGTTGGTGTTCGATAAAATGTCATTGTATTTATGGCATGTTACTCACGTACGCCGCGAATGTGTAACGTGGCATCAATTTTATCAAAAGGATGCATGCGTTCGATTTGCGAATCACGTACACACTTAACTTTTGATGAAACGTTACACGTTCGCGGTACAAGTGAGTACAGTGCTTAAGACTTTTTTTTCTATATTTCTATATATTTTTATTTAGATGCCTCTTTTAAGTCTCCATGAAATAATAATAATAATTTAACACTTTCATATACAAACAGTATAGCCGGCGGAACTTATTGCCTGAGGCAATTTTTCCAGTCAACCGGTACCGTCCAATCTGAGACAGACGATATAAATAATGAAAAAAAAATTACAACTCCACTTGTCATAATAATTACAAACAACTCGTTCATAGACTACAGTCTATCATAAAGTTTAGAAATTTCCGTTCCGAATTCCGCTTCTTGTACGTGGTCTCTAAAAAATATAAAAAGGCCCCTGTTTCCCGTGATCGTCGCATCACGGGTGAACGGCTGGACCAGTTTCGTTATTTTTTTTCGTTGTGTTTGTTATTATCAGCTGGAGAAGTTCTCATGAAAGAAATAATGGAGAAAGTAGCGTGGAACAAAAGAAAATTTAAAAAAACTACACGTAGGTACCCTTCTTAGTACCTACCTATGATGACAAAATAAACTTATTTTTTTAATGGGATGTTTTTTTTCCTTTTTGTGCCACCAGAGGCGCCCTTGCTAACCCGGTCTATTGTCAAATTCAGTGTTGCCGACGTGGGCGATTTACCGCCATTTGGGCTACTCGGAACGAGAATCGGCGACGTGAAAATCTAAAAGGCGACAGATCGCCAATCGGGCTACTTCCCTTTTAGCGAATTTTCACCTTTCCGGATACTACATGACCTTTTTTTAACGACATTTCATCTTTTGCATACTAAATTTTCAGTTGTGCTACTTTGCGTTTGAAAAACGGCGGCATTAGGCAATGTGCCGTTGGCAACACCTATCAAATTAATGGGAGGTTTTCTGGGGAGCTTCCGACAAGACACACTAGGTGGCAGCGCCCAGGTCTAATGTCAAATTATGACAGCTGTCAAACATACCATCTAGCATTGACTGATGAATATTATGCTAATATACTTACTTACTTAATCCACTTTCGCTCCCTAGGTGGAGCATGTGGTCGCCACAAAGCCTCGCCAAGCATCTCTATCCTGGGCCAAATCCAGGGCGTCATTCCAACTTAAGCCGGTATCCCTAAGGTCTTCATCGTAGGCTCTCTTGATCGTGAGTCTTGGTCTGCCACGTCTTCTTCTACCACCCGGTGTATATAATAAGCTTCCATAGTCTATGGAATCGGGGGACATACGTAAGACATGGCCAAGCCAACTCAGTCTACGATTCAGGATAACCGTTGTCACTGGAGGTTGCATCGTTCGTGATCGGACGGTTTGGTTTGTTATGAAGTCGAACCATCTTATCCCCAGGATTCGTCTAAGAAATTTATTTTCAATGCTTAGAAGTTTGTTTTTGTGTGTTTTTGTTAAGTGCCATGACTCACATCCATATAACAGCACTGGTATTACACAAGCATTGAAAAGACGACATTTGGTTTTTACTGAGAAGTTGGTCGATCTCCATATATTCCTCATGCTGTTAAAAGTGGATCCTGCCAAAGCGATTCTCACTGATAACTCCTTCTCCATTCCGCCATCAGGTGTTACATAGACTCCGAGGTACTTAAATGTATCGACATTCTCGATAGTGTTGTTGCTGTTGCCCAGAGTCAGATTTCCATGGTTTCCAGAATGGTTGTTGTGCATGCTTTTAGTTTTTCTCATATTCATTTTTAGGCCAACTCTTTCCGAAAGCTCTTTAATGTTGTTCAGAGTTTCTTCCAATATTGCAACATCTTTTTCGAGAATGACAAGGTCGTCGGCAAATTCGAGGTCACACAGCTTGAGATTTTGAGAGATGTTGAGTCCCGCATTTGCGGGGATAGATAGGCGAAGAATAAAGTCCATAACAATGATGAAAAGGCATGGGGCCAGGACACAGCCTTGTCGGACACCAGTCGTGACTTCAAACCAGTCAGTGTAGTCACTTTCTAGCCTCACGCGACATTTGCTGTCTTCATGAAGAGACTTTATGAGATTCACGATTTTATTTGGGATCCCATAAGCTGCCAGTATTTTCCAAATTGTGTCTCTATGAGGACTATCAAAGGCTTTCTCATAGTCTACAAAGCAGTAAGCCAGCGGGTTTCTAAATTCATTGTGTTGCTGAAGTATACACCGCAAGCTGTGGATATGGTCCGCACATGATCGGCCCTGCAGGAAGCCGGCCTGATTTGGTCTTAGGATTTCCTTTATTGGGGCCTGGATTCTGTTTAACAATATATATGCCATCACTTTTCCTGGTATGCTGAGTAAAGTTATTCCTCTATAGTTGTTACACTCCTTTGGGTCACCCTTTTTATGTATAGTTACTACATTTCCGTTAACCCAGTCTTTTGGGCACTTTTCTTCTTCCCATACTCTCAGCATTATTGCGTGTAGCGTTCGGGTCGCAGATTCGATACTGTTTTTGAGGTATTCAGCATAGATTTCATCAGGTCCAGGAGATTTATTGCTTTTTAGGTGGAGTATAGCATTCCTAACTTCCAAGAGGGTATGCGGTTGATCCGGGATGACATCAATTTGTGGAAGATTCAGACGGAGCATGCTAATATATATTTTTTTTATTTTATTTATTTTGAGATCATTTACATAGTTAAAATAGTTACAATATATTTGAACAATAACAATATAAAATACAACGTTTCCTCTCTCTTAAAGCTTGTAAAAGCTTGTGCAAAGAGAAGGTATCTGCATGAGTTGACATAAAATTAAAAAAAAATAAAAAAATGAATTGTTGTTTCAATACTTCACCACTAATTAAAACACTATAAAAAAATCTTTTTTTTTTTCAATATCTCCTCACCCTTTTGTTTTCTCAATTAAACAATTTAACGTTTTAATTATTGATGATTGCAAAAGTGGCTTTTTCTAGGAGGTAAACCATAGTGTGTATATAAAAAATAAAAGTATGTAGAAAGAAATGTACAATGATTATTCTAAACGTATTGTAAGTTATCTTATTACAATATGATATATAAGTTGTTTAATTTGAAATAAACTAGAATGATAATTAGGTTTTTCATTTTTACTGTAACACAAAATGTAAACAAAAAGTTTAAAGTATTTATTTACGAAAGACAAAACCGACCATAACACAGTGACACACGTGCACATTCATATGGTTGAGGTTATAAACGTTAATTTGACCAGTGTTGCCAACGCCGTTTTTCAAACGCAAAGTAACCCAATTGAAAATTTGGTATGCGGTCATTCCGAAAATTTTAGTATCCGAAAAGAGGTGGGAGTTCACTAAAAAAAGGTCATATAGTATCCGGAAATGTGAAAATTCGCTAAAAGGGAAGTAACCCAAGTGGCTACCAGTCGCCTTTTAGATTTTTTCGTCGCCTATTCTCGTTCCAAATAGCCCAAACGGCAGTAAATCGCCCCCTTTGGCAACAATGAATTTGACAATAGACCGGATTAGCAAAGGCGCCTCTGGTGGCACAAAATAGAAAAAAAAACATCCCATTGTTTATAACCTCAATATTCACATGAATTTGCGTAGGTATATATTTGTTTATATTTTGTGTTACAGTACCTAATCATTGTACAGTTTTTTTTTACATTTTCATAATATTTAGACCTGATTAGAAGTGCTGTCACCTAGTGTGTCTTATCGGAAGCTCCCCAGAAAACATCCCATTGTAGTTTACGTTTGAAAAAGTGTCAGTTGATTAATTTATGGTTGGTGCGATTGTCATAATGTAAACATCGTTGAAAATAGTATAATATATAATATGCGTCGGTGGTTAAATAGGTAGGTACATAATTATAAACAAATTAGATTTCAATATTCAAGGAAGACAGGACAAGGTCTGTTGGGAGTACAAATATAATTCAATGATTGAAATAATAAAAATCAATCGATTGACAAAATGACATTTCGAACATAGACAAAGCAGAAGAGAATTCCATAGAGTAAAATAACGTGTAGCGCGTTAAAACGGGATTTGATTATTTTGAAAGCCTCGTCTCGTTCTGTGTTTATTTCCGTTTATTTGTTCGACGTGGTTGTTTATGGGGTGACGCGAAGCGCATTTAAATATACGGCCTTAGAAGAGGCAACCGTTGTCTACGTTCAGGTAAAACCGTGTCCGTGGGAGGATGCCAACCAAATTGAAAATGTCAATATAATAAAAATCAGAGCGGTCTCACCGTATGAGATAACCGGCAATAAAAAAATGTAACAACTTTTTGTCTATGGCTTTATAAATATCAACAGTGGTACTTATAGAAACTGCGTTATAACACCGTTATGACGAGAATAGTTATTACGGCATAATTTGCATATACCACGCGCTACCAATAATCAACCTTATACCGTGTAATAAGTATGCCGCAGAGTACTTTGGCAACCTCGCATTTATCAATGAAGTTTGTGGTTCTTCCATACTACGGGGTTGGTTTCTAAGCATTCCGTACGAGCCCGATTAGTCCCTCGGGAAAGTTCGTGTGCGAAATATCGCGAGTATGTACGAATTGGTACGAAAGGTCGATTCGATTCATTGACAGCTCCGACTTTGAGTTTGTTTTCGTAAGTTAAGTGTCAAAATATGAATAGTGCAGTGGTAGTCTGTCTCAGTAAACGTCGCTTTCACTTATTTATACCTGAGGGTAGCCAGACACTAGGAGTATAGTGAGATTCTAGAGCCACACTTGTTCATATATACTTATCTTGGCCAGGATGGGCAGATTATTTGAGATGATATTAAAACACAACTTGACTTGTTACACGCCATCTTCTTTATTCAACATAGATCACAATATAATAGACAAACATAGACAATACACATAGACATTATCCTAACAATACTGACGTGCTTAAATCTTGCTTAAAGTACGGTTTTACTTATCTAAAAATAATTGAAAAATGACAGGCGATAATCAAATGCCTTTTCTCTATGAAACTGCCCTTTGAAAAAATCGTTAACTAGAGAAACACAAAAATAAGCTTCATGATGGAATCAATACTCCTGGATCATAATGCAAATAGTTAAAATTACATCTTACCGATTAGAGAGGCTGAATGGTGTACAAATATCCTTCAGAAATCTGAAATCAATAAAAACATTGTTTTTTAAATATTGTTTTGACTTTATAAAGTGGGTCTAGGAAAATTCATCGTCAGTACAATTCATCGTGGGTACAATTCATCAATATATTGTAAACAGTTAAATTGTTTATGACCTAAAAATAAGGTAAAGCTTCAGTTTAGTCACTCCTATAAATTAGAGATGGCGGCGATTTTCACATACGCTGGAGTATTACCGTGTTTTCACTCGGGTGAAACCAAAAAGGTTTTCACCTTCCCAGAAGGTATGGCGGGTTCCACCCCCCAATCCCCCCTTTTAACTACGTTCCAACCTTAACCTAACCTATTCAAATCGTATATAAAATAACTTCGGAATCATTAGGAGTGATTAAACTGAAGTTTTACCAAAAATAATTACATAGTTACATACAAAAACCCAGAAACCAGAATCGAATTGCATTCTTAAAGTTCTCGCGATGAATTTTACCTGCGATAAAATTTACTGACGATGAATTGTTCGCGATGAATTGTTCATGATGAATTTACCGGCTCCCTTATAAAGTAAGCACACATATAAAAACACCCTCACCCCTGTGTTGGATTTGGGAATAGCACATAAAATGAGAAAATACCAACCAGGAAGACCCTCCAAGAGATGGCGAGACACTTGAAATTCGGTCTCCCAAGAAACCCCTCTACAATAAAAACAGGTCACCAAACCTTTTTAAAGAGGAAAAGAATAAAGAATGAAAAAAATAAATACACCGATATTCTCTATACACCCCCGCCCCCCTCTTCAAGAATCCTTGTTGAATTTTATCATAAGCTATAAAAAAAATCATAACATGACGATTGATAAAATCGAAAACGATTTTTTTTAACCTTGGACATACTACTTGTGGGTGATCCTTGAAAATGGGTTGAAAAATCGTAAATCAACAGGAAGGTTTCACATATAATTATAATCGGGAATATTGGTAGTGGCACACGTGCGTAGACGTTGGCATTACCAAAATGACGCGTAAATTTGAATAACGGGAGTATCGCTGGGGTCTGCCCGGGAAACGGAATCAATAAAGAACACGTGAAGAATTTAGGGAACACATAACCTTACGCGACTAGTACAGTGTGGGGTCAATTTATTTTACACAATAAGCATTTAAAACATGAACTTGATTAGTCATAAAACTCATAAGGCATAAATCAGCCTACAGGGATGTAAAATAGGGGCGGAAAAAACGCGAAATATTACATACTGCAGGGATGTCGAGACATTATCACGTGTATTATACGTTTTTAAGACACACATAGTGTTCCGGGGGGTGGAAGGGGGATTCAATCTGAAACTTCACCAGGGTGGTTCCTCTTGAAACACAATCTCAATGTCGACCGTCAATAATTTTAATGCTATAAATACTTGTATAAATCATTATTTTTTTCATAAAGCAATACCAGATTTAAAAAAGACCTACCTACGTGGAACTATTTTACATTACAACTAACCAAAATCTCAGCGTAATAATGGCATTCTTATTAAGATTGAAATTGGTGGTCAGTTTTGGGATTAAAATGCAGAGTATCCCCCAAAAATGGTGGTCTAAATTTTTTCTAAAAACATCACAATGGACACAGTCCTATGTGGAGCGAATGGACTGTATTTTTTTTTATAATTCAGACACTTTTTCTAACAGCGTACCATATCCAATACAGTACCCCTGTTTAGTTCCCGTGACATTAGTATGGAAACGTGTAAAGCGCCCCTACAGAATTCTTGGGGAAACTTCGCAGCCCATACAAAATTCCCGTGAATAATTCTCACTTTCGTACAGGTGTGCTGATTTTTAACTTCTACCATGACCTACTTTTGCTGTTTGAAATTCGAACAAGCTAGGAAATGGAACAATCGTTTGACCGTAAATGCCAATAACATTATATTATCATTCTACAGCACCTTCTCTATGACTGATGACTGTAAAGAGATCAGGGTCTGTATTTTCTTATCTCGCTGGTAATATGCCTTAGGGAGTCATGAAACAATCCGAAGTGTACAGAGAGGAACACTTAACTGAGGCATTTAACAAATAATAGGCCGAGATTGTATTACATACCTTCATAATATTATACAGTATATTATGCATTATCACTGTTAATATGGCCGACTATTTTGGCGTTTTAATAACATGCCAGATTAAAAATAATATGACAATACCAAATTCCCTTAATGGATTTGCAGAGAGTAATGAATTAATGGGTGGTTAAAAATTGGTTTATTTGATTATCGGAGAAATTCTTTTCGTCTTATACCTATATATTATGCCACATATATAAGAGGTGGATGATCTGTGAGTAAGCATCACGAATCATCTTTGGCAAGTTTTGTTGGTTTTCCAGCATCTGGCACACCAACCCACTGTCTCACATTTTTCGGTCACAATTTTTTACCACAAAACATCGCCTGCTATTTTTCCACAATCAATAGCAGGATGGCATATTTACATTCCAGAACGTGGGACTGAAGTAAGGTAAGGCACTTTTGACATTGGTCAGGAGTTCTCTCTCCTTATTCATCATTCGTAGAGGCCTTCCTCATTAGCTAAGAGATCTCTCCACGAGATAACAAGCACTCTTCAAAGAGCCAAAGTTTTAAATGTCCTATTTGAGTCAAATTTCTCCATCTGGTCTTAAAATAGAAGATAGGGAGGTGTTCATTGAGAGGTTAGCAAGAACAAACATTCCTGACTACCCAACTACGCAATTGGACAGGAATACATTGCATTGAAGAACAGTCCCAAGAAACCCACCACAGAGAAGCGTAATGCCGGAAATACACGTTCAAATTTATTGGACGCCACTTAAGCCCATCGCAAGCATGATGGTTGTTTTTAAGCGTGTATGGCCCGCATGAGCAATCTTCAATGTTGGTAAACAGAAACTTAATGTTTTTCGTCTGACAAATTTACCAACACTATCGTCAACCATAATATAACTAATGTAATTGACCAATCTTTATCAAAAAAATAATTTCCCTAGCCAAAAAAAAGCTTTTGCAACGCATGAGACATCATCAGAAAACAGCATTAAAACTATCCAAAAAAAGGTCATTAACAGAAAATACATTCCTGCTGAAGATGTGAAATCCCAACACTTGAATAAACTTTTTATTTTATATATACTTAAGTATATACTTAAGTAGGTAGGTACTTATGACACACCAAAAAATATTTAATTATTAAAAATAAGATTTTTCTTGGAAAAATTAAGGGTTAATCTCGAAAAAATATTTCAAAAAGTAATAACAAAATTAAAAATGTTTACGGTTAAAAAAAAATATTCCTCTTCAAAAAAAAATATTGGGTGAAATTTGGGTGTAATTTAATATCCAGTGATATTACGAGCTGATAAAAAATGCTTGCTCCAATTAAATAATGTAATGACTTATTTTTCGGGGGGATGTTGCCTGAAACATTACCCACCGTATTGTTATTGTTAAAAGGGTGGAATGGAGGAGGGTGAATAAAAATAAGTAGATAATCTTTCCAATAATTTGATTATTTGAGTAATTAACACCTTTTAAAAATGGACGTATGATCTGCTAGACATGAAAAGAAAAGAGAATATCTCTCTAGACTAAATTCTGTGATTTTATTTTCTCTATACCCACTGAACCACATCAGCATTTTTGGGTTTCTAGTATGTTTGGGTAGTTTTGAATATGTCAAAAATTTCCGTGATGGTAATTTCGAGGATTTGAAAATACGGCCACCAAAATGGAGAACGATCTAAGCCAGTCTTTTAAACGTCAGTAGAAGATGTTCGAAAGGAAAAACAAATTTAATGTAATGTTTGCAGGGGTTGTAGCGGAAAAACCCAACTCCAAATTTAACCTTTAATAAAATGGTCCCCCCTGCTAGATAAATAAGACAATTATCGAGGCTTTAGTAAACGAACACCGACGTTATAATCAATAATCATGTCATCTTTATTGGACTGAATTCCTATAATAGTAACAGGAAGAAAAACATGTAGCAAACCCATACCAAAAGCTTGGTACGTCTGTCCAATCACTCCCTTAAATCAAATACGGGGGAGGAACTTAAGCAGTGGATAAAGTGAGCTAGTTTATGCACAACGTTCTAATTATGTCTAGATTCGTGTGACCATTTTTCAGGACTAGATCTTAACGAATATGCAACAAATGACTCACAAATGACAATTCATTACTGATGTTCGATTTTTAAATGGAACAAAGCACCACGGGCTTACGACCGTCTTCTACTGTTATTTCGAAGGCTGGTTTAGTTGGAATAGAGAGAAGAAAGTTGGAAATTATTGAGAACAAGAGAGCAACCGTAAAATATTCGTATTAGTACGTTTACGACAGAGATGAGTGGAGAGAGGGAATCAAAATGCTTGGGACAGACCAATCTTTGGATTGAAACCCGAAAGAGATGTTTATGGTTTGCTCTTCAACTTTGATTAACTGGTTTTCAAGTATTCTTCTTATATTGTACATCATAATCAAAAAGTATTGGTCACAAAACGTACCCCTGAGGAACTCCTCATTTGCATAATTTACATTCTTATCGTTTAGAGTCAAAAAATTTCAACACACTCAGAACTGGAACTCACATTTTGCGTTATAAACACGCCGTATTTAAAGACTGGCCGTTATATTTTACTAACACATTTCAACCCAAAAAGTCTTTCCCAAGAATTTTAGCAAAGTCCATCTTACGTAGGGAAGATTAGCGAGGCCTAAATTCCTTTCCGATAACGAATTAATCTGCTTTAATAGCGGCTTTTCCAGCTTCTGCCTGTCTAATAGATTATGGCGCAAGTGGGACATTTAGAAGATAAAATATGCCGACAGGAAAATAGAAACTATTTCCCAGTTCATTGGCAAATTTGCGATAGATTACAACATTAGGTACGCTACATAAGGAATTATTTTGATTCAGGCTGGTCCATTGGAACTCGTGAAACGAATTTGATTTTCTCTATCGTTTAGAAAACAAAACAATTATGTTTAGTTGTTTTTTTTTCCACAAACCAAATTAAATAAATGGATTTCTTAAATGATGCAGTTAAAATCTTAAAGCCCGTTCCATTTAATTAGGAAGTTAATTATTTAAGGCCAAGGTGATTCTAAAAATATTATAAATTGTTACAACAGAACTATGATGCCTATGGCTGGAGCACTAGAGATCTCATAGCATTTGAATCGTCTTCTATTGTGTGATTTATGACAGTGTTCTGTTAAAAATAAGAAACCAAACTGAAACTGGTAGACTACTATCAATTCAGTAGCGATTTCGGTAACTTATATTATAATATGTCTAAACACCGACTTCTACAACAAGAGAATCTGGGTTCGAATAACAGTCGGTTTATAATTTTACCAAGTTTTTATCATTAACTAGCTTTCCCGACAAACGTTGTCCTGTAGTCCTAACCAGAGGCGGCCCGTTCATATGTGCACTGCGCCCCCCAGAAACAAAAATACATAATTAATCCGGTTACTAATAAAATAATAATGTTAAAATATTTCTAAAACATCCATATTTCATTCGTATTCAAAGCTCAGGCGGGAACAGCGTAAGTATATATGCGCGCGCACACATTCTACCTCACCTATGAAATACCGATAAGAATGTGCCCGATAATTTTGTTGACTTTGTATGAAAAATTTTTAAAACGCTCGAAACGGTGGAGTAAGTGGGATGGGCTAGTGTAAGAGCGGCAATTACCTACGTATGCAAGAATTCTCGAGAAGGAACTACCCGCGATCATTTTCGACAGAGCGCAGTTGCGTTGGGTGGTCGTGTGTTTTGTTGCGAATTGTTATTGTTTATATTTGTTGTCACAATAATTTGGTGAGTTCGTTCCGATTATTATTTTTTTTTAGTTATACCAAACAAAAGTTCCCTTTTTTATTTATTTTTTTTATTTTTCTTTTGTAACATTTTTTTTTTTATATTGATTATACTACCACTCAAATTAGTGGTGTTATAACATCCACGCTCCCAGGATGGATCCCCCTGACATGGGGGATCCGCCGGAGGGCCGAAAACGGCGCACCTCGGATTCCTGTCTTAACATACAACCGACCAAAACGCTTTGTTCCTCGCTCCCCTCTAGTGATTCTTCTCTTTCTAATAATACTTCTACCTCGATTTCTTCCAGTTCTCTTCCTCTATCTACAACCCCTCCTCCAAAAGAATTATACTCTATAAAATCAACTGGCCCATTTACTGTATTTTTGAAATACAAGACTCCTAATAAACCCATATGCCCGATTACAATAGGCATGTTAATAAAAAATTTCAAAGTTCAAAGAATGTTTTCCTGCGAGGGTATCTCAAGGGAAAATAGGCTTACCTTATCTGTCTCATTTAAAAATAGAATAGATGCAAATATGTTCTTATCGACGAATTTTGATAATGATATTGAGACTTTCATTCCCAAGTTTAAAATCAGCCGTCAAGGGCTGGTTAGAGGAATTCCTAACAATGTTTCTATTGAAGAAGTATTGAAGGGTGTTGATATGCCTCCAGGATTCAAGATCCTAAGTGCTAGACGTCTAAACTATAAAGATACATCGAGTGGTGACACCATTTGGAAACCTAGTAATACCCTGATATTGACATTTGAGGGTACGTCCATACCTTCAAAAATTTTTCTCTACTACAACTCAATAACAGTAGAACAGTATGTCTCACCTACAGTTCTCTGCTTCAACTGCTGCCGCTACGGACATTCCAAGAACAAGTGCAACTCATTACCAAGATGCTTCAAATGTTCAGAGTCACACGTCGCCAACGAATGCCCTAATAATTTTCTCAAATGTATTAATTGTCACGGGAAACACTCAGCAGCTAACCTAGATTGTCCTGAATTTATCAGGCAAAAAAACATTAGGAAATCAATGGCAGCCGACAATATCTCATTTAAAGAAGCTAGTGTAAGGTTTCCATCATCAAAAATAAGTTATGCGGAAAAAGTATCAACCCCAACTATCCCTGAACCAGCAATAAGACCTCATACCTCTTCTCATGAACCGATCAACTCAATCAAACCTCATAATTTGGAACCGTCGTCGTCCAACAGCAATATTAAGAAGAAAGGTAAATTTCAATATAGAACACCGGTTCACTCAAATCCCAAAGATTATGAAAATTTATTGATGTTCCCTAATGGTCAAAATTACAATCCTTCTAATGGCTGCGCATTGAACCCCCCAACGTACCAACCAAGCTCAATTAATGATCCCTACCCTAATTCTTCGGATAACTCCGCTGCTCTTCCTCCTAACGCCTTGTTTTTATTAGAAACCATTGCCCAACTTCTTATGCAACTTTTCTCTAATCAGAATATCAATTTACCACCCAACCTCATTAATTCCTCTTTATCATTTTTAAACAACATCGGTAATCATAATAGGGACACAAGCGAACAAAGGGAATGCTAGTCTCACTATCTTACAATGGAATTGTCGAAGTGCGATCCCCAGCAAATCGGACCTAACCAACTTACTGATAACACATTCAGTAGACTTAGCTGCCATTTCTGAAACATGGTTGTGTCCTGGGACAACGTACACAATTCCTAACTATACCTGTCTTAGAGATGACCTTGCGGATGGCTATGGCGGTGCGGCCCTCTTTATCAAATCTAACTTACCTTTCACTCAAATACAATTGCCAACGTTTCAATCATTCCAAGTCGTGGCTGCAAATGTTCTGGGAATAGACTTTGTCTCTTCCTACATCTCCCCAAAATCGTCATTTGATTCTTCAAACTGGTCTACTATCTTGGATAAGCTCTGTTCATCACTAATGATCCTAGGAGACCTAAATGCTCATGCCCAAATGTGGGGTTGCGCTTATTCCGACTCGTCGGGCAAAAAAATCGTGGAATTATTAGACGACCAAAACTTATGTATATTAAATGATGGATCTCCAACAAAATTATACCCACCCCACCAAAGACCAGGTGCAGTTGATATATCTATCTGTTCTCCTAATTTATCTACAATATCTAATTGGTCCGTGCTCGAAGACCCTCACGCCAGCGACCATTTTCCTATAATTATCCAAATTGGTACAAAACCCGACCTAAGATCGTACCCTTCATCGGTTAGAAACTATAACACTAGGAAAGCGGATTGGAACAAATTCAAAACAACTCTGGAAGGCCAAAGTTTGGGTGAAATAAACCCGGATAAACTGTCGGAAAACATTGATAACATTACAAATACGACTATAAATGCAGCAAATATAAGCATTCCACTGAAAGCACCAGGAAAAAATCACAAACCCTCCCCGCCGTGGTGGGATTCGGAGTGTACAGAACTTGCTCTCAAAAGAAAAATAGCTGTCAAACTGTACAAAAAAGATCCTAACCAACAAAACTTCCTCAAGTTAAAAAATGCTCAAGCCCTAGCCAAGAGAACCTTCCAAAGGAAGAAACGTCAAGGTTGGAGAAACTTTTGCAATTCACTGTCTCCTGAAACACCTATTTCAGAGGTGTGGACAATGATTCGTAGATTTCGCAGTTCTATCACGCCTAAACAACCCCGTTTGTTACCAGGTGAATGGTCTTACCAATTTGCCGACAAACTGGCCCCATCATACGTACCTAACTATGATGATCTTTCGATTCCTCCTACTCTTTATACAGAGGCATCCCTTCTGAGTTCACTAAGTAGCCCTTTTTCTATGAACGAAATGATATCCGCGATTAACAACTCTGGAGACTCTTCTCCGGGTGTCGACCAAATCCCATACTCCTTCTTCAAACACTATCCAGATTCCTTTCTATCTAAGCTACTTGAGATCTATAACTTGATTCTATCTACCAACTCAGTTCCACCTGAATGGAAGACACAGAGAATAGTCCCTATTTTAAAACCAGGAAAAGACCCCACAGCGGGCGTTTCCTATCGTCCAATCGCGTTATCGGTATGCTACATTAAAATACTGGAGCACATGATTAAAAATCGCTTGGAATATTACCTTGAAGGATCAAATTTACTCCCTCCATGGCAAATGGGCTTTAGAAAAAATAAATCTTGCATAAACAATTTAAGCTGCTTAATCTCTGATATTCGTCTTGCTTATTCTAGACAAGAGGTGCTCGTAGCTTCCTTTCTTGATTTATCGTCTGCATACGATAATGTATCCCTCACATTACTTCACTCTAAATTAATAAAGCTCGGAGTACCGTCAGTATTGGCCTCCACCATATTCAACTTGTTTTGTGAAAGAAAAATAATAATTGATTGTACATCTCCTCCAATTCAAAGAACCGTATATACCGGTCTCCCTCAGGGATCCGTTCTTAGCCCAATACTTTTTAATTTATACACTGCAGACCTTAAAGAATATATTCCGTTAGACTGCAATATTTTACAATATGCTGATGACTTCGTGGTATATAGTACAGCAAAATGTGCTATCAAAGCAGGCAAAACCATTGAAACTTCACTAAGTTCTATAAACCAATGGATGTCTCTGAACTCTTTCTCGGTTTCCCACTCCAAAAGTAAAGTCATTATTTTCTCCAATAAACATAAAAACCCGAATATTAATATTAACATGGATTCGTCTCCTCTTCCAATTGTAGATTCAATACGTTTTTTGGGAATGATTTTACAGCGCAAACTTTCTTGGTCACTACATATAGACAATATTATATCAAGATGTGAAATGGGACTCAACGTACTAAGAGCTATTTCCCGGGTTTGGTGGGGTAGCCACCCAACCACCATGAGAATGCTGTATTTTGCATTAATCCGTAGTCATCTTGATTATGGCTGTTTTTTGATGGACCCAGTGCCCAAGACTCTTTCCCTTAAGCTGGAGAGAGTCCAGGCCAAAGGCCTAAGATTGATTTTGGGAGCAATGAGATCGACGCCAATAGAATGTCTCCATATAGAATCGGCTATTATACCCCTGCCCCTTAGGAAAAAATTGTTAGCATACAAATTTCTACTAAGGAATATCAATGATTCTTCTAGCCTGGTGATCACAAAGGCTGATAACCTGGCAAGTGTTCAGAGTAGGAGTAGCCTGCGGCAGAGTCGCCATCTTCCCGATTTTCTTTATTCCCTTTCATTCCTTAGAACTAACTTTAAGTTTTCACCGGAACCTTCACTTCCCATTTTTGGCCTCCCATTTAACTCTTTATCTTTCAGACCCACCATAGTTGAATCTATTGGTCTGAATAAGAACAATCCACTTAACCCTGCTGCCCTTAACCGCGAATTTAATAGAATTGTCACCGATAAATGGCCTGTATTTACTAGGATTTTCACGGACGGGTCTAAACTTGAAGATGGATCCTGTGGATCAGGAATGTGTGTTCCTTCTCTTAATATAGAGTTTGAAGTTAAGCTTCCAACATTCTGCTCGATTTTCACCGCGGAATGTATCGCCTTCAAGGAGGCTGTCACAACTGTTTTGGACCAGAAGCTCAGTAGAGCCTTAATATTTACAGATTCCCTTAGCTTGGTGAAAAAACTTCAATCCCCACTTTGTAATTCTTCCAATAATAAGTTAATTTGTCTGATCTTTGAACTGTTATATGAAGCAGACTGTAAGAAGTTGGAAGTCATTACTGTTTGGATCCCATCTCATAGTGGTATTTCGGGTAATGAGAGGGCTGATATATTAGCCAAAGACGCCACTAAAACAGGAAGCTTTCTTGATGAATTTCCTTTTCCCCCATCGGACCTAGTACAGAGCATCCTTAAGAATCTCCACGAAGACTGGATGGATTCTTGGAGAGCAACTACAAAGGGCTTGCATTATAAATCAATTCAAAGTTCTATACCTACGAAACCTTGGTTCCATAAATCTAAACTCTCCAAACCATCCTTATCAACTCTTTTTCGTTTGAGATTGGGCCATTGCTGCATAGCCTCACATCTCCATAAAATAGGCGTGGTCCCATCCCCGGTTTGCGAATGTGGCGAGGAACCAGAGACCATCAATCATGTGTTTTTTAACTGCAATAGATTCAATAATGAAAATTTTGCTATTAGTTTGAGTAACCTTGGCATACAGTTTCCTCAAAGTATCCAGTCTCTGCTAGCCCTTCACCGAGACGATGTGAACTCCACTATTCTTGGTGCAGTGGCAGAGAATGCTAGAAGATTCTAATCTGTTTCTCTATTTAGTACTAAATTTTTATTTCCCAGTTATACCCACATCTTAATTGACCATCTCAAATGTTGAATTATACAAGAAAAGAAAAAATCATTAATTTATAAATTTTTTTTTTCAAAGTTCCCCACACAAATAATTTGGTTAAATTATTAAGTGTACTGAAGTCAGATACCCGCGTGTATTTGTTTTGTTGGGTGAGTTCAGAAACGATGGGTACCTACTCACTACATCTATAGCTTCCAACATGCGGAATTATTATATACTTACCTGTCTTAACATTATAATATAGCTTGTCCGCGTCTCATAATTCTAGGGCCGTTTCTTTTTGTTCGCTTATTATTGTTGCAACCTTTTTTTTTATGTATATATATTTTTTAAATTCTTATAGTCGTTTATTTTGTAACATGCACAGCGGAATTTTTGCTGGAGGGTATACCTATAGAATCGTGGATATTGGCATAGATCACTCTCTCGAGAGTGAATTGCCACTTCGTAAAAAAGAAGAAGAAGAACTACCCGCGATGGCGTTGGCGCATCGCAGGTGATCCGTTCCATACTAAATATTATTATATTTTAAATCATTTCTTACCCATTTTTTTCAACTTTTTATTAGTTATTCTGTTATCCGGAGCGGAGAAGAATCCAATAAAATCAAACATTGAAAGAAACTGTTCAGCCGATCTCGAGTTACAAGTGTTCGCACTAACCCGACTTTTATTTATATTAGAGATTACCTATATTACCGAGTTCAGTACAATTATTATTAATATGTATTACCAAATACACGTTTGAAAAATTGGAAGGGTGCAAAATAGACTACTTACAGCCGGTTTCATAAAAAATAAAGGAGACTTTATGTCTCCTTTTAAAAATTACGCGTTTCATAACAACAAAATGACATTTTAAACCCGACTTTATGTTAAAGTCTCGTTATTGGTACTAAAGTCGACTTTAGTGTAGTTCAATCTTTTAACACTGGAGTTCATAGAAAATTTCGTGGCGCTTTTACTGTCACAAATAATGAACATTTGTATACGGTGATACTGTGGACAAAAATGACCAGAATAGGGTGGAAAACATGGCAAAACGGGAAGAATATTATTGTTTACTGATTTCATTTACTAATTCATAAACCATAATAATAAATTAACAACAATAACTACACATTGATGCTTTATTGAGAAACGAAATTGACAGATTAACAGAAATTCCGCGAAAATATTAGTAAACAACCTATGTTTTCCATAGATTTCCATGGTAACACTATCAACTGCTACCAACTTTCAAATATTTTTTTTATGAAACGTATCAACTTAAAGGAGACTTTAAATTTTAAATGTTTCTTTAGCTAAAGTGTTCTTTAGCCGCTTTTTTGAAACCGGCCGTTAGTCATTAACTTCAAAATGGATATACCAACTGCGGACGTCAACTTTGATCATCTTCGCCGGGAATGTGACCTCAGACTGCTATTCCAGAGGCGTTTAATGGCAGATATGACATTTTTACATAAATTGATCGGCGGCCAGATTTATGCCTCTCAGTTATCTATGGTTTAACTTCACGTCCCTTCTAGGAACACGCGAAATATACAAAATCTTTAGTTCTTCATCTTTGTCAGCCGTCCCTCAACTGTTGGATGTAAGCCCCTTCTAGGGTTTAACAATACCTTTTTCATTTTATTTTCTTATTTTGTGCTGACAACATGTACCTATTTTATTTTCTCTTCTGATTTATAAACTGTATGTTGAAGCAACCATGCATTGCGTAGAATTCAAAATAGAAAATAATGAAGCATAGAAAGCAAGATTTATCAAAAAAGTTTATTAAGCCTGTACATTAAATAATCTTAAATTCTAATGATGAATATTCTCAGACTGTGATAACGGCCTGTTTACTTTCAAAGAGCCTGTTTGTAAGTGAGACAGCGTAAAAGAGTAATTTGTCTTCGTCAATTAAATTTTATGAAGAAAAAACATTACTGAAAAATATCTCTAATGGGTTCATAATGTTTGCATAAACATTATATTTTTTTACCTACTATGTCTGTTATTAAAATGATTGAAAAAACGTTAAAAGGCAATGAATTTTTGGAGTCATTAGTTGTTACATATTCGTTAAAAGGCAGAGTTGAATCATAATAAATATCAATAATTGGGATTTTGTTCTTTTCTACGAATTAATTTCAACATTTAACGGATTTGGAATGCTGTGTTCAGTGCCAAATAAGTAAAAAATAGATACAAGACAAATTATCACTATAAAATTAATTGTTGATTGCTTAAATCGTTCTCAAAATTTTTACCAGATATCTCAATATTATATCTCTAATATAAATGAAAGTCGGGTTAGTGTGAATATAATATTTAAGTTAGTATGGGACTGATCACCTGCGACGCGCCAACGCCATCGCGGGTAGTTCCCTCTCATTCTCGCATACGTGAATGCCGCTCTTACAGTAGCCCATCCCACTTACTCCACCGCAAAGTTAACAAAATTATCGGGCACATTCGTTTCGGTAGGTACTTCATAATATTATGTCGGTGAGGTGGAATGTGTGCGCGCGCATATATTCTCACGTTGTTCCCGCCAGAGCTTTGAATACGAATGAAATAAGGATGTTTTAGAAATATTTTAACACTAGCTGTTACTCGTGGCTTCGCTCACATGTTACTGTATTTGCTTTCTCTTCCTAAACAATGCATTAAAACCTACCTGCTTTCCGAATTTCACTTCTCTACGATTAGCCGTTTGGGCTGTGCGTTGATGAGTGAGTATGTCAGTCAGTCAGTCAATCAGCCAGCCAATCAGTCAGTCAGGGACTTTCCTTTATTATTATAGATAATTATTTTATTAGTAACTTAATCGCATTAATTATGTATTTTTGTTTCTGGGGGCGCAGTGCACATATGAACGGGCCGCCTCTGGTTAGGGCTTCAGGACAACGTCTGTCGGGAAAGCTACCTAGTTGAAAATAAAATACCCAAGCATATCGATGCCTCAATTTCAAACAGATACATGCCGTGTCATCCAAACCTTATGACAATCTTGTATGTCTAATTGAAGCTAAAACTAAATACAGGGTCCGTGAACAGTATGTTTATTGAAAAAAAAAATATTTATGTACTTCAATAAAAAATTGCAAAACATAACGCAAATTTCGAATAGAATGTTTGGAGCTAAAGGATTTGAAAATTGACCACATTAAGGCAAATGTTCACATCGAGCAAGCTTTTAAAACAACTGTAGAAGGTAGACGTATGCAAGTTGTGGTAAATGTTTTAAAAACATTGAAATGAATTCTCATGGGGTTCGAAACATTTCTTGAATTATTTTCGACAATGTCCAGAATGGCTTGACGCACTAATTTTATTGGATCCCGTATTTTTTTTTAAACTTAAAACGAGATTGAAAGAGACGGTAACCCTCCCGAATAAAAATGGTCTTGCATTTTGTTTTATTCGCATCCGTTTTCATAGTAATTTTTATCATTTTTGGGCTACATTAAAGCGTTATATTATACTAACCATCTTGAATCGGAATGAACAAAAAAAATCATTTATCGATACGTCCGATTTTTTCTGATCAAACGCTTCGATTTTGAAAAATAATAAAAACTTTACACTCGTATGGGTTGTATTTAAAAAAAAAAGTATTTTGTCAGCGCAGTTTTTTTATCATCAAAATAAACATTCTTCGGATGAACGTAAAACATCTCTTTCAAAAAAATAATAATAGTAAAAGAAAATAATAATGTCTCTTCTTTTATTTTGTTTAGCGCCGAATTCCTTCATCTTCAGAGTCGTGAACAAATATTATTAATAGCCTTCGCCAAGCAAACAAAGCCTTCAGATCGCTAACGAAGTGACAACAGTGTTAAAGTGGGTGCGTCTGTTGTCAGGAGCTGGTTGTATGAACTCTATACTGTCTTGTTAACAATAATATGTCAGGCGAACTCTCCAATCATCCTTTAGCAAACGCTATTGCAATAATGAACATCTTATTAATTAAAATAGAGGAAGTAGGTACGTACATAACTAATCTGACTTTAGTATTTAAACGGAAACCTGGTTGAATGGATAGTGAAATGGTAGAAATGTCAGATGTGCAAGTTATCTATATATTAATACGTGAAGCAAAAATTTTGTGACATTTTGCACATTTATAGTTTATATAGAGGAGTGGCGAATGCTAATATTTTTTTTTTTAAATTTTGCATAAAAAATAGATTAAATCAACAACAAAAACATTACGCACACTACAGTAATGTTATGTATTTGATACTCACACAGAAACTCGATGTATTTGACATTGACATAGACGCATATATTCTTTTGTTTATCTGTGGTCAAATTTGAGAATAGATAAATTTTGTTTTGTCTTAAATAATAGGTAATAGAAAAAACTTTGTACATATGAACATTTCAAATTAAACGTATTCAATATCCATGTCTTTGTTTCGGAAAGAAAAATTTGAAATAGCGCTCGCTCAGTCTTTGACAATGGAACCTCAATAATAATCAAACTTATTATTTAAACTAGCTGACCCGTCGAACTTCGTCCCGCCAGAGAATTATTAATAAATAATATTAACTTTTATTGACATAAATGACCATCACTGACATTATCAAAAATATAAGGTCTGAAATCTGAAGCAAAATGACTGGACATAAATAAGAACAAAAATGTTTCATGGAATTTAATAGTGATTGATTAATTGCTTACATCACTCAACAAACCAATTGCCTTGAGAAAAGAAGAAAATGACCATCATATTTTTTTTTCAATTTTGCAACAGGTAATTATTTTTATATTACGGTTCCTTCAAAGTATATGAAAAAAAAAAACATGAAGCTTACAATATTGCATGAGAAAAAATTACGTAAGCTTATATACTACAAAAAACGCAACAATTAGAGGTTAACATTGTGCACAACCAATATAATATAGACATAATATAATATTATTATCTTACCGACCTCGATAGCCTAGTGGCAAAGGCGCCGACTTCAGATCAAGAGGTCCCAGGTTCGATTCCCGGTCGGGTCAGAATTATTCTGTGTTTTTTTTTCTAACCCAAATTCCCGAGATTCTAACCCACATTTATTTTGATTATTTCTTCATTAAGTTAATGGCAAAAATTTTATATATAGGTAAACAAAAAAAAAACAATCTTAATATTTTTTTCACAACCTATGAAATTTACAACATACTTAAATATAAAATAAATATCGTAAATATAGAATGTCAATCTTAAAAATGATTAAAAAAGAATCAGAAATAATCTGGAGCATGTCGTAGTCAAATAATAGAGATGTCAACTATTATCAACAAAAGCAAATTGAAAATTAAAATATGTCATGTTAAAAACATACCTATATTATGTGTAGGTATCAAATAATGTGAATATAATGTCATTATGTCACCTATTGATATTTGATTGAAGCTTTTACACTAAAACACTTCAAAGCGTATTCGATAGATGGCAGCGACTAATTAACATTTTGTTCATTAAAAAATATTAATTTTATTGTCTATGAAAAAATAATATGAGAATGTGCAATGACACTATGTAAAACAATATGGAGGGATAAACTGACATTATTTCATAAGTAAAATAAGCTAAATTATTTTACTTTGTTGCAATGTTTTTACTTCTATGGAGTAAAATATTGAAATTTTTATCAGGTAGCTACATAATTACTCATCTAATGGTTAGGTACGACAGTTTGACAACACTGAAGCCATAAATTTTTTCAAATGTGTCAAATGTCAAAATGGAGGATTTATTTTTCCAAAGTTTTCATTAAATCTTTATTTATTGAGAATAATAAGATTTGAATAACATTTATATGTATAACACATCAATCTTTTCTTATTTTATTAAATTTTCATACCGTAATACCAAAATTCCATTCAACGTTTACATGAGTAATTTTGTTTCCAAAAGATGGCTTACTGTCTTTTTTGAAAACTTTGTATGAAGATCCTAAAAAAATAGAGTTTTTTTAAATAGCTCTAAATATATAAAAAATAATGCAGTAAATTGTATTTAAGAACGCTCTCCGGAATTTTCCACGGCTCTGAGCATATTAATATCTGACTTTAACGTCTGTTTTCTACGATTGATGCGCCTTCAAAAATATAAATAAATAAATAAATAAATAAACGGACTAAAATATTATGTAGATTAGTTATGTTCGAATTTCGAGCACTGGTCGACCACTAGTATTTTGAAAAGTATAAAAATTTTAATAAGCCCCCCGCTCCAACAGCGCTACAGCCCATATAGACCATTGGCCTCCTTAACATTTCTTTCCTGCATATTTTTCATCTTTCATCTTTCCACCATAACCGAGGTTTACAGACATGTGAATTCAGCATTTGATACACACGCAGCTCTACATTGCTTCTGATGCGCCTTGTCCGCCCTCTCACACTAGTCCACAGATTTGACGCAGCACTTTCCTGTCGAAGATGTGCAGCATATCCGTCATCCTCATCGTCACTGTTAGCGTCTCACACCCATAGGTTAACACAGTACGTATATTTTTTTTTCTTCTTTTTGAAGTGTCCAGTCAGGTCCCTTCGACGTTGGTTATCACTTGGACAAAGGCCTCAGGTCCCCAACGGTTTGGATTACAGTCCACGCTTTTATGCAACACCACCTATATAAGAAGGTCTTAGTGCAGCGTCACATCGGGAGGCCCACCGTTCGCTTGTCTATATCTGTATGTACTTACCTGTAAACTATGATATCTGTCTACACGCAGGCGGCAGTGACGCGAGAGGCCGAAAATGGCCGCCAGCACTAAGGCCTTCTTATATAGGTGGTGTTGCTTTTATGTTGCAAGGCCATGACACCTGTCTTCTAGTCACACAACGGCTTAACTCGATAATCAGCCACAGCGAGTAGGTACTTATGACTTTTTTATGAATGGCTATTTTTGTTTTTCTTTAGACGCCACGTGACTTGAACAATGGCAACCAGAAGAAGTAAGTAAGTATATTTAGTTCCCAAAAGTTGCTGAAATTTGTTTTTTTTTTCATCAGCTAAAACAGGGGTTCCCAAAGTGTGCGCCGCGGCGTCCTGGTGCGCTGTAGACTGAAAAGAGGGGCGCCGTGAGTCGATCCTCTATCATTATCCAAAGCCATCGATCACTATTCGAAACCAAAAATATAGCAATAATTGATTAATTGTAATATATTGAGATGGAATTGTACTAAGAAATTGGCACTTTTAGCAAATATTTTACTGAACCAGATTTTTCGCTAAAATTACCGTACTTCTGCGATATATTTGTTAACTGAATCATTCATTACAAGGCAACAACATGAACATGCTGAAACTATCGGAAGGAATTGCGGCTTTTAGAAAGAAACTGCAGTTTGAATAAAAAACTGAATCAAGGCAGTAGTCAGGATTGCTTCCCGCAATTTGTATAAATATGGATTAAGTATATTTTATTCCAAATAGCTTACTAAAGTCAGAAATTACCAATGTGCTTTTTCACTTAAAATTTCTATTCGGGCATGCAATCCTATCTCAGATTGGATGGGACCGGTGGACTGGTAGAGAATGCTTCAAGCATTAAGTTCCGCCGGCTATACTGAGTACTGACACCTATGAGAGTTATTTTTTTTTATTTAAAAGTAGGGCGCTGTGACAAATTACTAAAACTAAATTGCAAGTAGTGCGCCGTGGGCTGAAAAAGATTGGGAACCCCTAAGCTAACAATTATTATCATTAACGTCAAATTTTCATCCGCCATGATAAATTGAAAAAACAATTTTATTTACCTTTTGATCGCTACAATGCTAAAAGAAACAAATAAATTCCCAGAATATGATGTTTTTTTTATCGAAATGTTTACACAAATAAAACAATTGAATACGATTCTTTATTCTTAGCAGACCCGTGTATTGAATTCGTAACGCTCCCGTATATTGTCGGATATGAAGTTTAATTTCACAGATTTTGGTTAGATGGCGGTATTTTCGTATCTAGTCATAGGTAATATACATACATACATACTCCCTTTATGGCCCCCCGCACAACGAAAGCCAGCCCGGAGGAGACCAATCCGCAGCAAACCCGACCTGAATGAAACCGACCTCTCAGCTTAATCGAAGAAATCAAACCGAAAAGCCGGCCCCACACAAATCAAGCCCATCTTTTCGATTTTTTTTTTTATTTTTAATTGCCGATTACGTTTGACAGTTGTATGGTGCGATTGATGTGATATGTGGTTAGTTGATTTAATAATTTAAAGTTTATCAGTAATTATACAAATTCTGATGCAATATTCATAGTAAAGGCGGGACAACGACTGTCGGGAAAGCTAGTTCATAGTAAAAATATACTTTTCGGAAAAAGTGTAAAATGACTATTGTAACAACTTTTATTATAATATTAATATGGGATGTTTTACCAGTTGACGGAAAGAAATATTTTTGTAGGTACAATGAAAAAACCCAGAACATGGTGAAAGACAAATCTATCTTTAGTTTCCATAGAAATAAATATTTTTGACAGTTAAAACAAAAGAACGCTTTTTCCATGTGTCTTAAAATTTTATTAAAGTAGCATTTTGGTCGGTTTCGTGCGGGTCGGGTTTGCTGCGGATTGGTCTTCTCCGGGCTGGAGGCCATAAAGGGAGTATGTATGTATGTATGTGGCATTTAAATAAAATACAACAACAGCCTATTTAGTTGTTTACCCTTTTGATTGTTACACTTTTGGTTTGAACTTATGCTAAAGCTAATTTGTTTGAATCGGGCTTCGGATTATTCTATGACAACTCTCCGATCATTATACCGGAAATACGTTGCAAGACCGCGTACGAAATGTTGATATCCGGAGCGCGTGTCAGAGAGAAGAGATAGGGAGGTGGGGACGGCAACAAAGGTGATACTAGAATGAACATGTAACTAGAATATCAGAAGGCATCAGACTTCCAAGTAACCCCCTTAAAGAAAACCCCGACGGACGCATCCCCCGAAGATGTGGAGAGAAAATGGCTATAGAACGCGATTAAACTTTAAACGTAACGCTGTAACGCTTTGCAATTAATCCATCGACAATAATGTACCTTTTTCGTTCCATAGACAATATTATGCGGTACTTAGTTTTAAAATTCTGAAGTCCAAGACAAACAAAAAGAAATTTCCTTCATAACGTCGGTAGCTATTTTGAATTCATCCCCATGAAAGAGGGGATTATCAAAGGATTTTTATTCAGCATTTTAATCACTCTTTAATAATCCTTTCCAATTACTCCGAACAGGGTATTACGGTGGTTTGTACTAAGGGGAAAAAGTTTTTTTATTCAATTATTACATAAATCGATAAAGCTGAATGTTTATAATACGTTTGTTAAATTTTACATTTGTTTATTTCCAGTTATTGAATGTTTGCTTATTTTACTTTCTATGACAGATATTTATCATCTTCTTCTTCTTAATTGTCAAATACATATATTGTATATCCGTGAATTTTTCGCCAGACTTGGAGAAGTAGATTTCCTGCGCAGATAAATTATTAAAGTAACCTTTTAAAATTGTCATTCCAGAAAGTTTACTTGCATTTTGGGCCTTTTCCCAGTGGAATGTGTCGCAATTTTAGGAAGTCTTTCTGAACCCATTCTGCCAACGTGATCTGCCCACCAAAACTTCCAGAATAGGAGGTTTTAGTATCTTCAATTCTTTTATTTACTCCAAGCGTATGGTTCTTTCTGTGTTCGCTCTATCCTCGAATTCGTAGATCATTAAAAATTAAATGCGTAGGTACTTTTTCTGTACTAGCTCAATATGTTGCTGTTGTGTGGAATCCATTTAATTAATCTTTGATAGTCCAAATAGAATCTCTGAGGCAACAGGAGATAACCACCGCTTATTAGTCTGCTCTTCGACTTCATTATACAGATCATTGCAGTCAACTTACTCAATTTTTCTAAAGGCTTGTCGTTTAACAATTTACATCTCAACAGTTAACTAGATAATATAATAATTTATCAAGAATGAAGTCTTCTGAGAACCGCCGACTGAAGACTCTACGCCCCATAGCGGGAGTGCAATGTCGAGGAAAATGAATAATAAGCAAGAAAACGTTGAAATTAGTTCGTGCTTAATTCGCGTTAATGGCCAACGTGAATCATATCTCAGCCAGCAAGGATTAATCACTATCGCTATTGTTTCAGCTGTAATCTTTCACAATTCAGTAGGCTTCTTTGATCTAAACTTTCTTTTTTGTAAATACCGTAAAGTATTTTACTAGCAAACTTTGCGGTTTTGTCTGAATTTTCTCAAAACTCAATATTATCTAAACCCGGATTAACGACAATTAATTTGTTACATAAATAGGATTTTCCTTCAAATCTTTTATTCGTTTTAATTTGTTAGGAAGTATTCAAGGAAAACGTTAGATGAATTAACAATAGCGTAAGAAATTGCCAGATTTGATGGAAATGAGAATGGAAATCGTTAAAAACACTGAAATAAACCTGTTATTTCAACACAGAAAATATTTAGATATTCGTTGGTAAACAGATATTTGATAATCAATTAAATTATGATTTAAAAGATACCCTATGAAAATTTACGATGAAAGGCGTACCTACACAATATATTTCCCAATTCCTTAGAAAGGAAAAAAAAAACAGAAAATATCTTGTCCCTCAATTTCATTATTCACCAAGTAGTTGAGATTTTAAAAAAATATATAGATCCAATCTCTTCATTGTGCCAAAATCGGCTAGATAGCTGAATAGCTATTTTATTAATTTTATTTATAAATTCCTTTTTATGACGAATTAAAAAGAGAACTCAAAAATCTTACGACCGCAGTGTGTGCGCTCAACACCAGCAAAAATGACGGCCGCGGTGTAAACACTTGCATGTAACACTTTCGTAATATAATAATTACTCGCTGTGCTATAATTCAATGTAGGTACAAACTTGTGTATTACGCTGTTGGCTCGCGTGTATAATTTGACGCTCTGATTAGTCAGTAATTGGTTAGGTTAGTGATTGGTAATTTAAAAGTTTGTGCGTGAAAAGAGCTTTGTAACTAAAATACACCAACGTATATAATACTAGAGGTCCGCCCCAGCTTCGCACGGGTAGATAGATACTTAAAAATAATTTAGTTTTCATACAGATCCCTAACTTTTTCAAAATATTTTATAGCATTTATGTTAATCTGGAATAATTGCATTGCAATAATCGTGTCACGTCACTTTACCACCGTGACTACTTTGCGCGGTATTTCTACTAAACTTGACATGACTCCCCTCAATCCTCTCCCCGCTCCCGTACGCACTCTGCATCGCATAAGTTGAGATGATAAGAGACTATGCTTTTTTTCCAATACTCACATTTTTAAACTCGTGATAACTTTCGAATGGAATGTCCGAATTGAATAATTCAAAAAGTTATAAAAAAATATTGAAGCAGACTTGAATATGAACTAATTTATTTTAATAAGGAGTAATACCAAGATACCAATAAAGAGGCTTTTCTAGAGGTGACATTTTATTGATTATTTTAAAATAAATAAAAACTTATTGTGGCATAACTATAATAGTTAGACATATGCTCTCACGATACTTTTTGTAAATAATTATGTCTTCTACAAAATTGTTTTACATTGTTTTATTCTATCATCATTAGTTTTCACAGCGTTCGCGATAAATAGAATATTTTAGGTAATTTTTTTACACCTTGGGTTACATTATTGAAGTTTTCGTAGGTTACCCATTTTTTTTTAAATTAAATATAGCCTATGTTCACCGCCGATATTGTAGCTTCCCAAAAGTGAAAGAATTTTTTCAAATCGGTTCAGTAGTTTTGGAGCCTATTCGATGCAAACAAACAAACAAACAAAAAATCAAATCTTTCCTCTTTATATATTAGTACAGATAAGTGAAGTAGGTATTGTAAATAATTGATGAGGTGGAAATTTTTCTAGAATATAGCGTGGTTGGAATTTGGGTGGTGGATCATTTATTTTTCTCATTCAAAGTCAAATTCTTCTTTCATTAATTGTTTTATTGCATTGAGAATTTCACGACTATTTGTAAGTTCTTCAAATAAGGTGTTGGGGATTTTAACGGGGAGTCAGGGATCATGGCCAAAACATATCTGGCTGATTCAAATGTCAAACTAACCTGCAGCTTTTCTATTTTCGTCTCAATTTCCCCATACATTCTCACCGTTCGTCAATAAATACCTTGACTCATATGAATATATCGAAATCAAAACAAGCCAAATCGGTTAAGACGTTCACGAGTTTTAGCGAAACAAATGCGCAGATAATAATTTTTAATGACCTACAAGAATGAAAAGAAAAACTTATGATTTTTTTTTTAATATAACTTTTATTGAAATAAACAAATATACTAAGGCAAACAAAAAAATACAATAAAGAGACATAAATACAGAACATATACACAGAAACAGCGCAACAAATGAGTGGAACCGGTTAAGTAGACAATAAATTAATTCAGTAGAGATACGTTAATTATTTTAATGTGATAATCTCTATATATAAAACGAAGCCCTATTATCTTTAGTCATCTCATCACGCGTGAACAGATGGACCTTTTTCACTAATTTTTTGTTCTGTTTGTTAATGTCAGGAGAAGGTTTATACGAAATTAAAAAATTAAAAAAGTAGCGCGGTACATTGGAAAATTTAAGTAAATAAAAGAGGGTAACCATCAGTTGTTTGATAATTGGTGTGTTTGACAGAATTCGAAAAGAAAATTTATGGTTCAAAACAGATGCATCGGCTTAAATTACATTAGTTAAAAGGAAGTTAATATTCATTGTTATTTATTAGAACCACAGCAAAGCTAGTTTTAAATAAATTTAGGTACAGTTAATCAAGTATGATAAAAAAGTCTAGAAGTAAATATTTACGGGCTGAGGTTTGTTCTAGAGGAGGTTAGAATGCAGAGTTGAAGAAAAAAAAATACAAAATTTCGACGTGTTTACATGCGACAACGAAAGAATATAATGTTTTGTAGGGCAGGTGATTTGCCCACCCGCCCTACTTGGGGGAGTCGATAAGAGTGAGAGACCACAACCAACGGTAAAGATCTGATATCCAGGCATCAGTACAGGCAACAGGCTTGGCGTGGTGTATTGATCCAAATCACCTGTTGCGCATGTCTATGGGGGCGCGCTATGGGGGGTCAACCACCCACTCCAAATAGCAGGACCCGCTACTTCCAAAATACACCGAACGATATGAAATCAATCTTTGCGAAAGAGTCATCCGTTTATTTAGTAAGACATTATCACGCCAGGTGGCTCTAGTGTACCCATAAAACATACACACCAAAATAATAATATTAAAAGAGAATTCTACGGTCGAACTTTCGACATTATCCGTACTTGTAGATCGGGTCCGTGGAGAATTGAAACTGTTCTTGTAGAAATAATTCCCTATGGATAATTATTATATTATATGGTCTACGTGTTAAGAAAGTTGTATAATTTTTAAAAGATTTCTATTTAATCAAGTTTTATAGATATTCCTCGAAGAATCCAGATAATTGGCTTATAATTTATTGGATTACTCAAAAAGAAAATTGGACGAAGATAGCTTACAACAAGTGTGAGCAAAATATTCATCTTAACTAAGAACAAAGCTACTGAAAAGGATAAGTTTAAGGATATGCCAAACATCAGACGCTTAAACCTGCTCGAAATAACAGAAGGAATGATCAAGGCAGCGGAACTGAAGAGATAACGCCAGAAGAAGCTATGTGTACCGGATAATTGGCGTGCTCTGTGGCATCGATAGCCTACGATAAGTTTGCATGGAGACCCAAAGAGTTTCGAAAATATTGTATTAGGTACCTACTGAAGAAGATTAGTGATGATTTTATAACGCAGAAACTATTTATTTACCTAAGTATCTAGTCAATAAACATTGTGTCATATATTTTTGAAATTATTCTACCAATATTAAAAAAAAATGCTCTTTTAAGCTCATCAATAAAATTTTCAAGTGTAGGTATTCAGAACCAGGGGCTTACAGCAATCAATAATTACTTACTTACTTCCGATGGCCGTATAACTCCAATAATAATTGTTGTACTTAAATTTGACAGGAAATCGAATTGAATGAAGAGATGGACCATAATCGTTAAAATTTCCATTTTCTCAATTTAAATTAGCAGATTTAATGGGCAATTTTAATGGACAGTAGCTACACTGCTCAAATAAAATCTTTGAAATAAGCTCTCTTCTAAAAGGCAACAGACAATATTACGAGAAAACCGATATTTTTCAAATAAGGAATAAAATCGAAGACCATAGAATATAAGCTGAATAGAACGTAAGCCATAGAAATGTGAGTAGGTACTAGTAAGCATAGACAAGAGTAATTCACCAACGATTTATAGGACTGTAAAATAAACATAGAACGCCAAAGAATGATTCACCAGGCTAAATTCTTCAAACAGAAGGTAAATCGTGATTCACTCTGCTTTAAAACGAATTCTTACTTCATCATGATAAGTTAAGTGGCAATTATTACTCAACGCATGACACAAATGCGCAAGTATAGACTTCCGGTCATGGCATTTGCCATAATCTTTAAGTTCATTAAGAACCAATTATGTTAAACTAGCAACAAAACCTGTTAGGCGATTATAAATCAGTAATATTATCGCACCTTTAGGGGGCTATTTTTACATTACCACGTGGATAACTGTGGACAATTTGACAGCTCTACCCGTAGCAACAGTTTAATGTAGGAACCAACTATCACATAATTATTTTTGATGATATAATATTTTCAGCGGACACGTCGACTAATAAAGAATAATATATAAGATTGAAAAATATTTCCTGTATGTGAATTGGATAGTTTGAAACGGGCGCATTGGTCGGAATTATCTACATATATATTAATACGTGAAGGAAAAATTTTGTGACTATTTTTACGAAAATTGCGCGGACGGAGGAGTATGAAATTTTGCACACTTTATTTAGAGAAGGGGTGGCGAATGCTAATATTTTTTTTATAATTATGCATAAAAATAGATTAAATCAATAAAAAAACACTACGCACGCCACTGAAATGTTATGTATTTCATACTCACACACAATTCGATGTATTTGACATTATTTGACACAGATATTTTGTTTAACTGTGGTCAAATTTAGAATAGATTAATGTTTTTTTGTATATTAATAACCATAAAAAATACTTTGAATATTATTATCATCATTTCAAATTTGACGTATCCATGTCATTATTTTGGAAGGAAAATTGTGAAAAAGCGCTCGCTCAGTTTTTGACAAAGCAATCTTAATAATTTTCAAACTTATAATTTAAATTAGTTATGGTCGAATATGGTTAAATAGGTAATTAATTTATCATCATACAAATTTGATTTGATTATTATTTATTGTTAGAACAGGACAACGTCTGTCGGGAGAGCTAGTCAACACTTACGATGAACGTATTTCGAACATAACTTATTAAACTACTAGCTTATACCCGTCTTGCTTTACGTTTTTGATTCCGATTGTCAGGCTTGATCGGTAGGTAATTAAACAGGTTCTAGTCTAGCTTCCCATTGCTTAACAGACCTCTATAACTGACATAAGCACAGGAAAAGAAGAATGACACTTACAATTATTTCTGTTTTACCGACCTCATAATATTATACGAACCTACCGACATAATTTGCAAGTTTTCATAGAGAGAGAGATAGCTCTGTGGTTTGAATCTTAGCTACATTCCCTAATGTGTGATAATTAATTAGGCTCTCCACCCATAGAGGGTGATTTGCGCTATCTGTCAAACTTCAAAATGGAGGAATCATTTTGCAAATTATTTCATTAAATCTTTATTTATTGAGAATAATAAGATTTGAATACCTAACATTTATATGTAGGTATAACAAATCAATCTACAATTATTTTATTACATTTTCATACCGTAATACCAAGATTCCATTCAACGTTTACATGAGTAATTTTGTTTCCAAAAGATGGCTTACTGTCTTTTTGAGAAATTTGTATGAAGATCCAAAAAAAAATAGAGTTTTTTAAATAGCTCTAAATATATTAAAGTTAATGCAGAAAATTGTATTTAAGAACCTTCTCAAGCAAATTGCACCGCTGTGCGCAGATTCATATCTGACGTAGCATTTGTATTTTGAGCGTGATGTTCACATATACGATAGAAAGCACACAAACATTTGAACATTATTATGGTTAAATTGTCAAAGACTGAGCGAGCGCTATTTCAAATTTTTCTTTCATAAACAATGACATGGATGGATACCTACGTCAAATTTGAAATGTTGATAATATGTACAAAGTTTTTCTATCACAAACAATATTAATCTATTCTCAATTTATATCCCGCCTTTTCCAGCTCCACCTTCCATTTGAATATACCGCCTTCAAAAAGCTTTCGACGCCCATTTTGAGGCGCTTTAGATTTTACATTTAACTCTATGAAGTTGATCTTCTTTATAAGTAGTCTGTGGAAGTGTGTGTGTGAGTTTCAAAACATAACATTAGAGTTCGTAATGTTTTTTTTTTTATTGATTTAATCTATTTTTAACCCAAATCACTCGTCGACGAGTGCAAAGGGTATTTTTCTTCTAAATATTTTCAAAAACTTCCCACTTATCAAACTATGCATCCTGTAAATTACATTCAGCTATATTTACGGCATCATACAAAGTAAATTTTGGGTCTATCATCACGGTTCCGGTGACTGATGAAACTATGATGTGACTGTTGTGCCTCAATCGAACTTAAAAAGGTTGTATTACTATTATAATCAGCAGCCCGATTCACGGAAAAGTTTAAGTCTAAGTTTAGTTCGAAGTTCGAACGAAGTTCGATTCAAACCCTCCGTGAATAGGTACATAGACTGTAGATAGTCGCCGCCTACAATAATTATTATTACCAGCAGCCCTATTCACAAAAGTTTGAATCGAACTTCGTTCGAACTTCGAACTAAACTTAGACTTAAACTTTTCCGTGAATCGGGCTGCAGATGATTATGGCAAATGACAAGGCAGTGCTGTTGCACATTGGAGTTGCAGAATTTGATCCACCTTGTCATTTAAGTACCTACGTGATTTATCGTTGCAAAGATAGACACGATGTTACATAATACGTAGTTAACTTTCTGAAAAAAAAAAAATAACCGCTCTTAGTTTAAGAAAACAAAAATACGTCGATCTTCTTTTATTTTATTGTGGATTACTTTCGGCTCATTCTCAGCTCACGTAAAAGAAATTTATGGGTCGATAGAAGAAAAAGATAGAGAAAAAATACAGAATGTGATAATTTATGAGGTGGAAAATACCCTGAAGAATTGACAAAACATTCATCTAGGAACTGTTTCTGGATATGAATTGCTCCCCACTAAACAAAATGATCGTTGTAACTTCTAAAATGTATCGGGTGTCCCGTAAGCTACTCAAATTTTTCATTTAAAAAATACCTACGCTTATCCTCGTCCAATTTTTATTCGTCGAAATAATTAAAAGTGACACAACTGAAGTTTTACCAAAAATAATTAAGGAGTGATATACAAAAACTCAGAACCCGGAATCAACATTCTAGATTATTGAAGATCAAATATTTCAACATACTCGCGATGAATTGTACCCACGATGAATTGTACGCGATGAATTGTTTGCGATTAATTTTCCTAGACCCATCGCCACATAAATAAAGAAGAATTATATCAACAGAAAAATAATTTAAATGAAACAATTGATTTGTTATTCCACTATATTTCGAAATATAGTGTATTCCAAATATAGTGGAATAACAAATCAATTGTTTCATTTAAATTATTTTATTTAAATAATTCCACCAAGAATGCACGTTCAATTCGTTAATTTTATTCAACAGAAAAACTCTATTTACTCAAACAAAAAGGTATGATGAAGATCAGGACATCAAATAAGAAAACACTACCAAGAAATGAGAAAAAATCACAATCTGATTCGTTAACAAAACGTCCTACGCAGAAAGGCTATGATTTCTGCTTAATTTAAATAAAGCACATCCGCTACATCTCTGTAAAGGTGAGTCATCGTCATCATCATCAGCCCTCCCTTCCCGACTTCCATTGCTCCCTGTCGGCAGCCACCCTGTGCCACTGGTGTCCGGTCACCTTTCTTATGTCGTCAGACCTGTGAATTTTTTCCTCTCCAGGGTTCTTTAGATAAAGGTGAGTGATAAACGTAAAAAAGCCAGAGATAGAATAGAGGATTCCTTCTTGATCTCTTACAGTCAGTGAATGCAAGTTTTCAGAAAAAAAATTTACTGGGCGCACCACAAAAAGCAAATTAAAGTTTGTGTTGTCAATGTAGAAACTGTACATACGAAAGCCGTCGAGTGATACCACTGGGCTATCTACTACCTTCTCCGCTAGTTTAAATCTTGTTTTTTTTTTTATAAAAATGAATCTGTGCTCACTCGAAGTGAACACAAATACACTTTCAACATCTTTCACACTAATCAAAGGGTTGTGTCATGAAAGCGGAAATGGTCGGCACGGCCGGGATTCGAACCTGTGCGCATGAAAGCTGGCGATTGATACCACTGGGCTACCAACAATCTCTTTTACAAGCAAATATCAACAAGCAAGAACTAAGAGTTCTATAGCAAATGCTCTAGACATGTTAATCAGGAATGCCAAATATTGATTATTCTTCAATGTGTCTGATTTTGAGACTTAATTGTTTAACCATGTTGTGCAGTTTATATGAAACGAGCGAACATTCTTAGAACGTGCATAGAACCTTGGAGTACAAAGGTAGAGCGATGAAATAATGATCTGTTCACACAAGTAGAATACGTTTAATATTAAAAATGTGCATTCTCTCGTTTGGTCTAAGCTAAAGCCACCTTTATAATTTAATATACGAACATAATGTTTATACGCGGTCTTAGTTCTTAGACGTGGTATCTTGATACAAACGCTGTAAGTACCTACACGTGATAATAATATATTATTATTCCCAACACCTGTAATAATACAACGAGAAAAGTTGTACCGTTCAGATGCCAACTTCATGACGGCTGTTAGTTATAGCGTTCGTTTGTTTCGTTGTTCTTTTGTTTTATTCGGTTTTCTTTTTTTTACATTTGTTTAAAGTGGTGAATTAATGAGAGAGAGAATAGTTTTAAATTGAAATAAATTAAACTCGGTTGTGTAATAGATTTTCAACACTTCCATGGTTTACCTCAGGAGTGATGAAAAAGAGCCTTTTTTCATTCTTTATTTTTTTTTTTAAATGAATCTGTGCTCACTCAAAGTGAACACAATTACACTCCTTGACTCTTTGACAGTAAGCTACTTAAAGCTTGTGTCGTGAAAGAGGAAGATGGTCGTCACATGGGATCGAACCACGACGTCCGCACCAAACAGTTCGAAAGCCGGCGCTGTAACCGCCAAAATGTCTATTTTTATAAATTAACCCTGTATTAAAACTATAATGAATGCAATCACTTAAGTATTAAAAGACAAATTTTTCGTTAAACATCTTCTTACATATTATGTAGATGTCAGCATGTATAGCCGGCGGAACTAAATGCTTATAGAATTCTCTACCAGTCAACCGGTACCTACCGTCCAATCTGCGACAGGATTCCAACCCCGAGTAGAAATTTCAAGTGAAAAACGCATAGATAATTTCTGACCCGATCGGGAATCGAACCCGGGACATCTTGATCTCAAGTCGGCGCCTATGCAACTAGGCTACTGAAGGTGGTCGACAATCAACGAAGGTCTATTTTACCATAGTGGTCTATTTGTTTGTATGCAAAGTGGATGGAATCTTGAAACTGTCAAAATAGCTCAGAACACATAGATTCAAAGCCATAATATGTAAAATGAACTACATTTTTTGATAATGACGAAAAAAAGGATTTGAAAGGCACGTCCTCAAAACCCTATTAGAAAGGCGTGCAAGATGGATAGGGCATGTATTACTAAAAGAAGATCTCCTACATAACATCACTGAGGGGATGACCGAGGGGACAAACTCCCGGGGAAGCCATGTCAGGAGTATCTGCGACACGTATAGTCAGACATGCGCTGTTCCTCATATGAGGAACTTGAAAGAACTGCTTCAGATATGGTGGAGTGCAGAGACAGAGTGGGAAAAAATGCTGCCAACAGCCAAGAATTGTGAACAAAGAAAAAGATAAAAAAAAGACGTTTAGCTGTAAGTGTAAGATTTGTTATAAAAAGTTAACCGTGTAAGGTGATTTTAAGAGATTTTAGCGAATGTATAGGGAAAAAGTTACCTAAGTGCATCATTTGCTACGAAAAATCACTGAAACGGGTGGTCAAAAAGCCTTTTGCTAAACCATACTTAATAATTATTATTGTCACGTTGATTTATCAGAAAATTAAAAAGGGTGGTATACCTGCGCTGTTCTTCCTCCCATCAGGGTCCCGGAGACGAGGAAGACCCTCTCATACTGTGTTCCGCTCCTTCGAGGCAGAGCTGAGGAATCTGGACATGGTGTGGAGGTCATTAACGTTGCGCAAGATCGAGCGCAATGGAGAGCTCTTGTTGCCTCCCTATGCCCCTAAGTGGGGTCTAACGGGAGTTTGGATTGGATTTGGATTGGATACCTAAGTAGGCATAAAAATTTCCATTATCTTACAACATGTTCTAGCTCTGGTAGAAGCATTTTAAATCAACCCATTTTCAAAACAGAATTCATGACGTACAACGTCGAAAGGAAATTTGGAGGTTACCCATGCGTAAAATGAAATTCATAATAATTAAACGCTTATGAAAACAAACACTACTTGCGACAACCAGATAACAGAGCTTGATCATCCTTATTTTAATACTGTACCACCGGCACCGTGTTAACTCAAATGATATAACGTGCCTGTTTGCGATGGGTAAATGTTGTCAAGCTTGTCAGCAAAGATGACATATTATTTTTCGTGACAAATCTTACCACGTAAACAACCAACTACTTGTTGAAAACATTACTTAGTTTTTGATCACTTTCACTCTTTGAATCTTCCATAGGGCATAGACCATTCAATGTCGTGTGGATTTTGATATTTGTTTGATGAGTAACTAATAATTTATGAGCGTATTTATCAGTTCAAGGATTCGGGTCTTTCTAAATTGTCCCGTGGATCTATAGATCACTTACAGATCATACGGGTCAATATGAGTAGGCAAGAGATCTGTATGAATCTTCTGGATCAACTCTTTTCAAATTTGTACGCCTGCAGAAATTTTCTATAACACGAATTAAATTTCAAAAAGTTCACTAGTTTGCGATTGAGTATTCTGACAGCTCGACAAATATTAAACACGATCGGTCGACAGTTAAAATCGGAATTGAATTTTAAGAGTAGCCCTCCTAATTTGGAACACTGATTCGGCTCACTACTGACCCGTGCAGTTCGGGTCGCTCCAAAGAGATCTGTAACCCATGACTGCTGTATGCCCATCAAGCAAACGTCAAATAACGTCACCCTTTAAAAGTTTATGCTTTATAATTATATTTTGTATCAAATTTTTCCCCAAAAAAAAGGAATAACGTATTAAAGCGTCGAAATAAATCTAGTTAATCCAAAATTACACAAAGTGTCCCGTAAAACAGAGACAATATCAAATTAAATAATATATATTATTATTTTTATAGCAAGTCTTCTGAAGAAAACCATAAAGAAAATCAAAATTAGATTCGCGCGTATTTTACGAGTTTTATGGTTTCTCTATGGTGTTGATAGCTTTGCACTGAATAGCGTGACATTCCCGTACTTACAACCAGAGACAAGACGTCCGCGTTATTTCCATTTTATGACACATTTCATTATGAAAGAAGAGAGAGATATAATAATATATTATTTTTATCTATGGATCTCTTAATAACGTCACAACATTATTTTACGATACGATAAACGATTTACCAATATTTATCTGTTGTTATTTTAAAAAAATGTTGTAATTAAAAATATTACCCCATTCATATTAGCCCGTAACTATCCACTGCAGGACATAGGCCTCCTCACGCTAAGTATATACTAAAATATTACCTATTTTCTAATAATTGTGAATAAGTATACTTAATTGCAATTTTATTCCAAGAGGTTATTCAAATTTCAGCCCTTAGTCTCAACAAAATTGTGGTAAATGTGCAAAAACTACGTGTCACTAAATTATTATACATAACCCAAAAGTTCCATCATTACAACAGAACAGCTAATTTTGAATTCCAGTTTTAGTGTCATTACATACATTTAAAAGTTGAATGATTTTAAAATGAAACAAAATTGTGTTTTTTCGTCAAGATTTTGAGAATATTTTGATTCATTCATCATGTTTCACAAAGTTACTTATGTCATTAAGGTGTTCTCCATTAATCACGTGAGCTCAAAAGGGGGAGGAGAGGTTACGGAGAAAATTACGTAGGGGGAGGGGGGTCTAGTAAAAAAAGCACGCGCATTTCTTTTATCCGATAAATTTAAAGAAACACAGTTGCGCATTCACAAATTTAAAAAATTGACGAACTAAAAAGCATTACTTTATTTTCGTTCTTTGACAAAAAAAGTAGACGTGATTTCGGAGGGAAGGTGGTATTCTGTAACCTCACCAAACCCACCAGAGGAGAGGGAGTTCTAAAAACTAAAAAAAAAAACACCACGTGATCAGTGGTCAGCCCCTAACTAGCTGAACCGTCCAACTTCGTCACGCTTCGGAAACAATAATTAAAATGGAAGATTACAATCAAGAATATTTATATTACCTAATTTTATATCAATAAAAGCACAAAAGACCTGTTAGCTTATTTTCAATATTGAATTCTTCGATCAGAATTCTCATATACATATCCTTAGGTCTAAATTTAGTTGTCTCTTAAGACCCTGCCCCTCGCACCTGCTCCACAAGACATTCACCGTGCGATTATTCACCCTCCAATGGTTTTCCGATTGTATTGAAATTTTACTCACCGGAGCGTAAAAAATATATCTGTACCGACTCCATATTACATGTCGATAGAGATCAGCTATTCTTTAAAAAAAATCTATTTTTACGAACCTCTTATGTTTTATTTCTTAAGGTGCATTTATACAAAACGAACAAAGACCCAGAACTTAAAAAAACTATAATATAAAAGAAAGTCGGGTGAGTGTGCACACGTACAACTCGAGATCGAGATTTGATTTGTTGGATTCTTCTCCGCTTCGAAAAGCAGAATACCCAACTATTAAAAAGTCAAAAAATGCATTAGAAATAATATTAAATATAGGTAATATTAAAATTAGTATACCACGAATTTCCTGTGACGCCAACGCCATCTATGAAAAGTTCTATAACAACAAAATTATTGTTTTCCTGACAGACATTGACATTAAAATTGTTGGTACGCAGATTTTTTTATGAAATCGATCTTTGAGAAATACTTTATACATTTTAAACGTATTTTTGTTTAAATTACAAATGTGAAATCAATATTCATAGTAAGGACGACGTCTGTCGGGAAAGCTAGTAAATAATAAATAGGTATTAAAATAAAACACTTTTCCGTCGATTAGTTTTTCTGAAAATTTTCTATAGGCATACACTAAATACGCTATTATACATTTTGTTTATGAGATGAAGAGATCTCGAGAGGAAGGAATAATGACTGCGTCAAAAATACATCACAGATAGTTTAAATCGGTAATACATAAATCATTTATTTTTTTATTAATTTACACTATTTCGCTAAAATAATTAGGCCGAGCTGGGTATATTCATTTGAACAGATTGCTGGTTGAACCATCAACGTACGTACGTCATCCATCCATTAGTTATGAAGGAGAAAAAGGAAGCGTGGCTTATGCCAATGTAGGATATTTTGAATATTTTGATATCCCCTACGTTTGTGGTATGTATGTCAGTGTTGGTGTGGCTTTTTATAATATTAATTTCTGTTTGTGCGCACATAAAATCAATTGTTAGTATAGTTTAGTTCTTCTTTTGAAAATCTAACATCTAGAAAAAAGCTTGTGTCGTAAAAGGTACTTAAAGCTTGTGTTGTGAAAGAGGAAGATAGTCGTCACCTGGGATGGAACCCACGACTTCCAGTTCGAAACAGTACGAAACCCGGCGCCGTAACTGCCAGGCTACCAACCACTTCAAAATAATTATTATAATAAAGAATTTTAAATGACAAGAATGAACCAATATTCCAGCCAATTACAGTTTGTTGTTATGACTTCAAGCCGTAAACTTTGAATATAAATTAAGCTGGGATTCATCCAAAGAAGAGTCCGCTTAGATTTAGTGGCGAGTAGCAAGCTGCTCCGAGCAGGAAGACGTGGATAATTAGCGACAAGTGAGAACTCTCCCTGGATCAACCATCTGTACCCTTAGTACGAATCGTATAGTTACTCGATACGATACTAGAACAAAATGGGTACCTGATTGCCATTTGTCATACTAAACGAGCTGTCAAAAATACATAATATGTTCATCGATAGTTCCTAATATCTATAAGGATATCGATAAAACTGCTACTAAGGTTGGGTTTTTGACACCACGAGTAATAGTAAACAAGCGCAATACTTTATGTACTATCAGGTGTTATTCGATCGTAAGGAATATCAAAGTAAATGGTAATCGATTAGTAGTATGCATACCAACATCACTATGCATGCTTAAAAACATTTTTTCAAGATGCAACATTATGATAAAATTACATTTTTTTAATGAATCTGTGCTCACTCGAAGTGAACACATATACACTTTTGACATCTTTCACACTAACTAAAGGGTTGTGCCGTGAAAGCGGAAAATGGTCGACACGGCCGGGATTCGAACCCACGACCTCCGCACGAAACAGTGCGAAAGCCGGCGTCGTAACCGCTGGTCTATCAACCACCTCATTGGTCTATCAACATTTTTAATGACTTAAAGATTGCTGTTACTTCGCTATTGCTAACGCTTTGCTATTACTAACGATCGAAAAACCCACCCTAAGATAGAACATCATGTTTTTTTTGGCATCTACAAAATAACATAAATAGGTACCTACCTACCTAATTCATTTGGAAATTCATAAATCAAGAAAAGCACATTGTCACAACTTTTATAATAGTAATATACATTTAATGAACATTAATTAATATTTAACAACCTTAGAAAAAAGAATGAAATATGATCAAAATACACATTAATAAACTTTAAATCTAATAATCCAATTAAATTTGTATTTAATGAAAAAAATATTAATTAATAGTTTTTTTTTTTATTTAAATGGCATTACATCCAAAAAGATGATGAAGCCAATGACGCTATTCCATTATGAGTATTCAAATTCGATTAGAAATCATAGAACAATAAATTTACTTCTTATTATATCATTTAGTTTTTGATGTATCGCTATAGATTTTAATGATAACAAGCAGGAAACATTTATTGGATACAATGTGTCATCTACGAACAAAAAATAGTCCAGATGGTTTGAATTTCTTATGGGGCAGGCAAACAAAACATGTTCAGCCGACTCCTCGTCCATGCCACATTCGCAGAATGGAGAAGAGCACAGGCCAATCTTGTAAAGGTGCGCGTCAAGTCTGTTATGTCCAAACTTCAATCTAGAAATGTTTTTAATACATTCACGCGATAAATTCTCGTCAGATTAATTAATAGTGTTGTCGGTAAAAAGGAATAGACTTAACATTGAACTACTGCGTCGTAAATAAGAAAAAATTGTTAACGTTTCGTCGAATAAATTCGAATGTGACCATTAGCGCTTGTTTGTGACACTAATCTCATACTTGGAGTACTGAACTCAGCAGGAAGTTTTAAAAGTCATATCACATTCGAATCTAAACGTGACCGAGGTACTAAAAGAACACACGGCCCACACAAACCTATTAATAATGTAAAGTATTTCCGTAAAGATATGTATGTCGTATGTAGATCAAGAAGAATTTGGTTCTGGAAAAAGAAGGTTTTTTTTTTAAGGCATATGCGGCTGAATCTAAAAAAATGTGGAATTAACAGGCATTTAAATGCGGTTGAACGCTAACTTGATTATGGAAAATACGCTTTTTCACACGAATGCTTAAAATTGGGTCGCATTTGGTGTTGAAAACATTTTAATTTGAAGTAAATTACAGCGCTTGAAAACCATCTGTTGATATAAGTAGCTAAGTTCAAATGTTTTACTGTTATAGATTCAATTAATCAACTTTCTAGCTTGATGTATCCTTGTGAATAAAAACTGTAAGAACAGCGTACCTATTCATAAATAAATTTGGCAAGTACGTCACAATATAACTAGAATTAGTACGAAACTGAATTCTATTTGACAACAACTACAGTGCTGTGCAATTTTATTAAAATACCAATATTGCTGTAGTTAGTTTGACAGTAATGACTCTATTAATTCAAAACTGATGTTCGATTTTTAAATGGAACAAACCACTACCGGCTTACGATCGTCTTCTACTGTTATTTCGAAGGCTGACTTAGTGTGGTCACTTTACGTTAACAACGTTCGCCATTAGGTGGTAATGTTTAAGTCTCCAAAACTCCAAATCATGAAAATTTTCAACATGTCAAAAAATCTCATGTATACAACAAGTAGATATTTAATAATTAATTAGATATAGTGATAAAAGTTGGATATTTTTGAGAACAAGAGAGCAACCAAATTTAAAGAGTGCGACTGCTGTAATGTTTGACAGTTGTTTCCAACAAATATTCAATGTAGGTTAATAACAAAATAAATGATTATCGTCGTTATTTCAGCCAACCATATATTATATTGAATACATTGACTTTAAAATATATACTGCGTACTAGTCTCAACCTTGGGAACAAAAATGCGTCCCAAAAAATCACAAAGTATGAAAATTAAATTACTTAAATCACATTTTTCCTGACTGTAGTAAGGCGGAGCTATTTTTTATTTTTTTTTATTTTTACAATTTTTGAGAGGTCAGACAGTCATGACAATACATATAAATCAATAATATAGAAACAGATTATGAACCAGCAAAGACCCCAACATTACCTACAATATATAAACATCTCTAACTAATTCATAACATCAAAATAGTAAGTAGTTAAAAATTCAAATTAGATATAAAATATAACATTAAAATAATAAAAAGTCAAGAAGTCAATATAGATAAAAAAAAATAATTATTAAAATAATAATAATTAAATAATTAAAATAATAAAACAAAAAACAACAAAATAATAAAAAGTCCAATTAGATAAAAAAAAAATAGGCCATAAGAATATACCATAAGCCAATATACAATAAAATTATTGCAAAAATAACGCACACAAATACACAAGTCATTAAGATTAAAATTAAAAGAGTGAACAGGCAAAGCAATCAAAACAAAAAAAACAAGCAATAATCAATAAGGTAAAATGATAAAAACAAACATTTTTAATTCAAGCAAAAGTCAATAAGGTAAAATGATAAAAACAAACAATTTCAATTCACCCGTCATCATTTAAAGCATTCAACCGACATATTATATTATGGTAAAAGAGCACACATACATTGATAATCCAACAAAACAGCAAGTAAACAGCTAACGAGTAAGTCAATAAAAAAAAATACAATAAAAAATACAATTATTTTAGATTTATTATTAACAGATAGATTATATAGTAAAAAAGCACAGAGAAACCTATACTTAAAATCGACAATAAGATCATCCGAATAATCCAAAAAAATGATCAGGAAGACAATAGACTGACCACACCACTCTAAAACTGGTCTCTATTCAAAGTAAACATATCCAGATTCTTGAAAAATGTGTCATACAGGGAACAACTACGGTGCAAAAATGAGCTTTGCAGATAATTGGCTTTACGCTATGTTTATTCGAGTGCATTACTGACTCTTCCCATCATACTTTTTTTATTTATTATGACAAGCCAGATAGAAAAAAAAAACAAGAAATTTATGCCGACGCGAAACTCATATCAGGGTAAGAAATTCTTTAATAATTAATTAATAGAAAGATTGTTTGTTCAAAAAAACGACAATTTTTAAAATTCGATTAAACATTTTTGCATGCTTAAAATTCTCTTTTTTGCTGATTGAAAATTCATATTAAAATATAGGAATTTGAATCAATATTGATAATAAAACATCAATGAGAGGAGCTTATCAACATTTTGATTTTTTTTATTAATTTAATAAAATATAAGGCATATTTCATTCTATTGAAAAGAATTATATATAACCTGAAGCAATTTTTAAAGATTAATCAAAAAACTCAATTTATAAAAAAATATATATCTACTCGAATTTTTTACAGTATCAAATACTTACCTAATTGTTATGAAATTTAAACTCGCTTACAGATTATTGAGATTTTTGAAATGTCTTTTTTTTCTGTTAGTTATTGAAATTTCGTTTCCATCATCCGGCTAGATCAATTCAATACATAGAACCCCCACCGCCCCAGAACACTGCAAAATAGTTTAGAAGAGAAAAATCTGCGGCAAAATTGATTTGTATGAAACCATTTATTTAGTTTAATCGCTTCAGTGTGCGCGGTCTTTCAAAAATTCAACTAATTCGCAATGTACTAATAAGGACAAATTAAAGACACATTATAAATAAGGCCGGTGCCGGTGCTTCACTTTGACATATATCATAGCCCGCATATTATACAGAAAAATAAGGTAAATTTCCATATTTTCGACACCCTTCCTCATTTTATGACTTTTAGAGAGAATCAGTAATAGAACGTATAGCAAGTCAACTTTTTTACAGTACATAATGGCATTGGCTTACGGTAACAAATTCCAAAATCTTAAATAAAGTAATAAGAATAATAACAAGATATTTTTATTCAATTTTTATGGTTAATTGAATAAAAAGTTCATTCTTCTTTTACTTTCTCACATTAAGTGTTCTTGACACAGCGTGATGGGTAAATAAAGGTATGTAATATATTCAACATTGTTCAGTAACTTAGAAAGAACCAGTAAAGAACCTTTCATTTTTACTTTTCGAAATAATCATTACACAGGTTTAATAAAATGTTAAATCATGGATTGTTGGTGACACATAAATTGACCCATTAACATATTTTCTTCTTTTTTCCAGTGCCCTGCCGTTGGAGATCGCTTCGGCGAATTTCTCCCTACTCTACTAATTTTTCACATTGACCAAATTAAATTACGTACACCGTATCAAAAAAAAAAAAGAATCTTTTTAATTTATTAACAAAAAATTGATGAATAATAGTGGCATTTCTTTCATTTTTTACCAAAACCTCAAAGCTTTTCGATGTAATCACAAAATAGATGGCTGAAAATAATAAGTGGTCATCCACTCCAAGAAATAAAATTCAAGTTAATTAATACTACACACGGGCGACTTGGCGCTTTAGGAACGGGGTCTATGTTGTTCTCAATACAATACAATACAAAACTCCCTTTTACACCCCACTTAGGAGCATGGAGAGGCAACAAGAACTCACCATTGCGCTCAATCTTGCGCATGTTTATGACCTCCTCCCACACCATGTCCAAATCCCTCAGCTCTGCTTCTGTTCTCAATAAATAAACAAATGAAAAAAATAAACAAATCGAAGGAATATAAAAGGTAAAAGGCCTAGGCCGTGGATATTTTATTTTTTTTACCCATCACGCCGTGTCCCGTAAGGGGTAGGCAGAGAGAACGGACCTCCACTCTTTTCTATCCAAGCATACTTCTTTCGCTTCTTCCACCGACATAACATTTCTCATACACCCTCTCCTATTTCTCTTACTTCTTACCTGGCCTTCCTTGAGGACGGAATCGATGTGTTCGATCCAAGTCATTCTCGGTCGGCCACGCTTTCTAACACCTTTCCTTTCAGCCTTATGAATTATCTTTGTCATTCTGTTTGCATCCATTCTTTCCACATGCCTAAACCATCTCAACTTATTAAATTTCATCTTTGTCACAACACTTACTTCTATACCACATTCCTTCCTAAAATTTTCATTCCTGGATACCATATCCTGGATATCATACCTGGATACCATACCCGTGGATATCATAAATAAAAAAAATAAAAATAAATAAATATTGAAAGAGGAATACGGTGGTAAAGAAATCAAAACTAAGTCCCTACACCGTGTTGCCTTTTTAGAAGAAGAAAATATTAAAAAGGCGTTATTTTTATAAAGTGTCAACTATCGGTACATTTACCTAAACCTCATAAAATAAGATTGCCGAAAATTCAAGCTAGTGGAACCTTTTCTAAAATATTTCAAGACGGTAAATTGGCCTTTACGCAAAGTAGGGGCATGCAATTAGGAGACAGGGTAGCCGATCACATGGGACGTTCATTTATAATACTGTATTGTTGACATTTTGCAGGCTATGTTCTACTTGAAGGTGACCCGCACGATGTGTCAAGTTTACAACCAGCCAATATTAATCAGATCACTGAAATTAATTTACAAAAATTTGATCAAAAACATTACAAGTGACGCGTCGCGTCGGCATGGACAACGCCCACTCGAGTTTCCCCGTTGACGATCCGTTGAAGAGATGAGCAATGGCTTGAAGGGATTGTATTTTGGAGTGATTGGATATCCAATTCATCATATCTAGGGATTGCAATCCCGCACCATTTTCAATCCCGCGGGAATTTTGCGGGATTGACACCAACCCCGCAGGATCCCGCGGGATCCCGCACGGTTAGATAGAATTGAAAAAAAAACCTTTTCTATGGTATGCAATAAGCGAATATTTATTGAAAATTGCAAAAATTGAATAAATTTAAAACACCTCAATGTAGATAATTGAATAAATATTATAAAACTTGACTTCTCGTCTACTTATTTAATAAAAAAAATCCAAAAACAATAGCAATACGAATATATTTGGTAGTAGGTTCTTTGATAAATATTTGATAGTGAGTTCTTTGAAATAAATTGTATATACAAAGGTAGAGCCGGTAGAGTAGGTAGGTATATTGCCCGAGGAAATTTTTTTAGTCAACTGGTTCCGTCCAATCTGAAACAGGCCAGCCACGTGAAAAACTATTAAAAACACACAAAGATATTAAATATTTGATAGAACAAACACCCAACCAGAAATTAAACCCGTGACCTATTGGTTAGAAGTCAGCGCATATAACACCAATTTTTATCACCTAGTTAATTAACTAAAAATATTATTTGTAATCTTTATTTTAGGTAATTATAACCAGTGGGGCTAGTACGAGTTTTATCGAAAGCAAATTGCACGCAAATAAGCGCTTATTAGCGTGCAAATAGTGTTCGATCGAATCGTTCGATCATTTTTGTATGGAAATTTTTCGAAACTCTTTCGATGATCGTTTCGATATTCGATCATTTGAAGCCGCCGAAGATGTCTCCCACAGGCCCCCACTTAGGAGACGAAACGTTGGGCACAAGAATCCCAAATCGACAACGGCCTAATATCCCGGAACACTCCACTGCTAATTATTGGTGTTCCATTGTCAAAGACTGAGCGAGCGCTATTTCACAATTTTCTTTCAAAAAACAAAAACAATGACATGGATACGGTAAATTTAAAATGTTGATAAGTTTTTTTCTATTTTTATTTAAGACAAGCAACATTAATATATTCTCAATTTGACTACAAATAAACAAAAGAATATAAGCGTCTATGTCAATGTCAAACTCATCGGAGTGTGTATTAGTATCAAATACGTAACATCACAGTAGTGTGCGTAATTATTAATGTTTATTAATTTAATGTATTTTATATGCATAATTTAAAAAAGTATTAACATTCACCACTTCTTCTCTATATAACCTGTAACTGCTTTATTTAAAGAATACGATCAGTGGAAAAAATAGCTCAGCGATAGAAAATATTACGATCAAGCTGTCATCGAGATAGTTTTACTCATATCGCTTGATTTTGAGCTAATCTCTGCAGATTTTGACCCGCCATATTGGATTTAACGTCAACTGACAGTTGTTTCGAGTATACAAGAACGCTTTCTGTAATAAATACACTGTATTTAAGTTTATTCCCTGTCCAAATATGTGCTCCTGATATTTTGGTCCATTGCATTTTGGTTTATCATTTTCATCATAGAAAATTTATGCAAATATGTAAAGCAAATATACGCTTTGCCGTGATCAGTCGAGCGATCACAACCATGATGCACAAACTAAATTTTTAATAAAGATAATGACGTTTTGAAGGAAAAACCAAAATACTTTTTAAGTAGGTAAAATATGAAATTCAGTATAAGAAATATTATGGAACCAAAGGTGTGGTTTGATGTAATGCAACTCTATCTCAACTATCGGTACATATATCCTTGGTCAGCAACGTTTTCGTAAAAATCGTCACAAAGTTTTTGCTTCAAGTATCTCTAATATAAATGAAAGTCAGTTTAGTGCGAACACTTATAACTCGAGATCGGCTGAACAGATTCTTCCGATGTTTGATTTATTGGATTCTTCTCCGCTCCGGATAACAGAATAAATAATAAAAAGTTGAATAAATGGCTAAGAAATGATGTAAATTTAATATTAAAGTTAGTATGGAACGGATTTTCTGTTGGGGACATTACCGCCATCTGTTGGGGAAATAGGGAGATAGATGTCTGGTAGATTGATATTTTGGTGGAAAGATTCTATAAATCAAAGTTTTCCCTATGTTTCCACAGACGGCATTAATGTGACCACCCAATAAATTAAAAATATTGATACGTACGAACATTTTTGAGGGTACTTTTTTCAAGATTTGTTACAATTTGTTAACATCTAGCTATAATATAAAAGAAAATAGGGTTAGTACGAACACTTATAACTCGAGATCGGTTGAACAGATTTTTATCGTGTTTGTAGTAGTCATGTATGTTAGCTTTCTTATGTTACCCAGCAATGTTTTATTGACTTTAAGGCGGGATGAAGTTCGATGGGTCAGCTAGTTAATATATAGATAAATGAATTTTAATATCTAAGTATCTACGTAAGTAGCTGAGAGAGAGTCGAAGTAACTTAATATTTAACTTAACGACCGAATGTAAATTCTGACCTTTCGAAATACAAAAATATCTAAGACCTGTCTAGGTAAGTCTATAAGGTACCTACCTTTATACCCAGTACTACCTGTACCCGTGATTGAGCTAACACTTTTATTCGCTTTAATTATTAAGGCACTTCGTTTACCTCTTAATTTATTATTTCAGAAAATTTGAGAACAGTTAAGTAAGTTCAAAAATGGCTGTCAAACTTTCACTTTACTTGTTCTATTATGTTATAATATGGACATTTTTTACTCATTTTATAACATACACCATAGATACATTTGCGTCCCTTCTACCCACAGTTGAAGATTGTATGCAATAGATTATTGCTTTGTTGATGAATATCACGAGAACGAAAAGAGATAGAACCAAATTTTTTTGAGTTAATTTGTAGAATAAATTGTGAAATTTAATAACATATTGTACTTTCAAAAAAGTCTACCTTATGGGCCAAATTTCGAAATTACAGGCCAATAACCAAAAGCAAAAAGTTTTATTTCGCAAACTTTTATTTCTTTTCGTATGTAGATTTTCTAGTGAATTTAAAGCAAACACGCAGTTTTCTTGAAGAGAAATTTTTTAAAACACAAAGTTTGAATTTTTTAATTTCATAAACTTCAAGTGGCCCTATAAAAGAAGACATTTTAAAAAAATCGCACGTTCATCGATTAAATATTGTGTTGTGTGATCAAGTGTCTAAATAAAACATTGTTGATGTCGTGACATATGTAGCCATAACCTTTTATTACCACAGTATATTATTTGAAAATACTTTGGTGACTGTGCAAACATAATCTGTCAATCGAATTCCAGTTTCCTTTCCCATAAACTAACCCCATGGGATATTTGTGAGAACAAATACGAAGAACGGTTCCTAGACCTTCGCCCACACATAATAAAGCCAATGAACTCGTTATTCCTACGAAGCAAAAGGAAAACACAGCGTTTTTTTTTTCATTTACAATACAAATAGAAATTGGGAGAAAATCTTCACGATGAGAATAATGCCGCACTTTGGATGGAGAGTCCTTTTTGAATGTCTAAATTACCAAGCTGTTGTTGCCTCCGTATGCTCCTGAGTGGAGTTCAAAGAGAGTTTTGATTTGATTGAAATTACCAAGATTGTTCATTATCATTGTATGGAAAGACGAAAACCTCTCAAATCGTGTTCCATTCTTTCAAAGCAGAGCTGGACGTTTTGGACATGGCAAAGGAGGAAATTATTAAAACAACGCAAAGTCGAATGCAGTGCGGAGCCTTTTTGCCTACCTATAATTCTAAGTGGGTCACAAAATGAGCATAGATAATAATACTTGATCCACGTTCGCTCCCAGTGTGGAACATGTGAACGCCACGAAGTTCCTCCAAGCCTCTCTATCTTGCGCCAGTTCCACAGCAAAACCGCAGTGAGTGCCCACTTGTTAAATTTAGCCCTCCTCTCCTTCTTGTCCCAATTGGATTGTAAAAAAGGCTTGCGTTGTCAAGACTAGCGGGGGACATGCGAAGAACATAACCAGTTCAATCTGTAATTCTGGATTACTGAGGTGATTCGATGTTGTAATGTTCTGGCGCGTACCGTCTCGCTTGAGACATAATGGTGCTACCTAATCCCCAAAATCTATCGCAAAAATCTTTCATTAACACTCAGGATCTTCTGTTGAGCCTTCGTCAGATACCAGGATTCACATCCAAATGATAACAGTGGCAAAATGTATGCATTAAAGAAGCAAAATTTAGTTTTGATGGAGATGTTAGAAGTTAATAGGTAACTTTTATATTTATTTGGGAAAGGCCACACCATCCTGCAAGCCTGTTTTTTTACTGCTTCAATGTTTGAGGGCGGCAACTGCAGAGACCCCGCAGAAACAGCTACATTGAACAGGCGATTGATGACATGTGTTGTAACTTCTGATAATGAAGAGATTGGCTGAAAACAGAGAGACGTTGATCGAAAAACAGGTGCTTGGCACATATCAACTGACAGATTGAGTCCCGAAATAAAAAAAATAACAATCATGGTCAACATGGTATCTGATGATATTTGGCATCTGGACATAAACAATAAAGGCATGACGTCGAACACTTTCGATAATTGGGCATAATTAATCACGAATAAGGGATGGATAATTCTCTCCCCCTCAGTCCTATTCAAGACAATATCATTCGTTCAAAAGTGATAATAATAATTATGTAAGAACCACCCTTTAGCCGAGGTAAATATTTTAGAATCTTCCCCAAGAGTTCCGAAGTTTCGTAGAAGTTTTGTTCTCGGCCAATCAAGAAGTCTGGGTGAAATCTTATCATTATTAATAAGACTTTTTCAAGCTAATTTCTTCTCTTTGATTGTTGAAGAGCCAGTGATCGATTATATCAACTATAACGTTATTTTATTGTAGTCAAATTATTTATGAATTGTTTTCAATATTTGAAGCCAATATTGAAGATTAACTAGTTGGATTTGGAACCATTGGGGCCTATGACCCTCGAATAGAAACTATTCACCATTAGGTTCCATGGATCCAGCGATGTCGAAGGCAGGCTTTGAAGCAACGTTCCTACGATGTGTGTGTAGAAACCCTCCGTCGGTAACCATTGGGTCGCTGGCGGGTACAGTTTGGTTGTCAAATTTTTCATACCTTGACTTATTTGAATAATCTTCTAGGCGACATCTATCGAAATGATCGAGAGATTATTTATTTGTTTTCATACCAAATAAAGACAATATTCATTCATAATTATAAACTTTATAGTTTGCGTCCTCCTGTACTTTCAATTTTCCTTGGTTCCCGTGTCATCTCGTCATTATAACGTAGATCTCTCACTTCTGGATGTCTTCTGAGTTCTAATTTATCCATACATCTCTAATATAAAAGAAAGTCGGGTAAGTGCGAACACTTATAACTCGAGATCGGCTGAACAGATTCTTTCGATGTTTGATTTATTGGAATCTTCTCCGCTCCGGATAACAGAATAACTATTCAAAAGTTGAAAAATGCATAAGAAATAATAGAAAATAATATTATAATACTAGGTAAAGTTAGTATGGAATGGATTTCCTGACAACAACGCCACCTGTGAGAAATTCCATAACTACACAATTTTTATTTACTTTCTTGACAATCATTGAGTTTCAAAACATTGATACGCAGATTTTTACAATTTCTTTCGGGCTTTGACTAATTTTTAACATTCAAACATATTTTAAACGGATATTTGTATAAATTACAAATTTGAAATCAATATTCATAGTAAGGACTACAAGACAACGTCTGTCTGGAAGCTAGTTATACTAAAGATAAATAAGCTTAGTTGTGTTTAGATATAACTGGAAGAATTTCTATTTTTGTTTAGTTTACAAGAATTTTTTTACCCATCACGCCGTTTCCCGAATGGGGTAGGAAGAGAGTACGGACTTCCATTCTTTCCTATCCAAACAAACCTCTTTCGCTTCCTCCAAACGCATAACATTCCGCATACATGCTCTTCTATTCCTTTTGCTCCTGACTTGGCCCTCCTCTAAGACGGCACGGATAATATGATCGGACCATGTCATTCGAGGTCGGCCTCGTCTTCGTGCACCCATTCTTTCAGATTTATATATCCTTTTAGTCATTCTATCTTCGTTCATTCTCTCTACATGCCCAAACCACCTTAATTTATTCACTTTCATTCTAGTCACTATGCCAACATCCATTCCACATTCCTTTCTAATTTTATCATTCCTCACCTTGTCAATCAGTCTCTTTAACTTTCCGCGTTAACAAGTTAATTGCCATTATGTGGCATTACCAGAACCTACATGCAATGCTGAATTCATTTTGTCCGACCTAATCTTTTCAATTAAATTTATTTGTTCAAACTTGAACGAAATTCTGTCAAAAATCTGCGTACCTATCTTTTGAAACCAAAAAGTTGCTAAATAATAAAAATTGTGATGTTAAGTAATTTTTCACAGATTGCGTTGTTATCAAGGTTGGTCCGTTCCATGCTAACTTTAATATTTTATTTTACATTATTCTTTATTACTTTTTCATATTTTAACATTGAATAGATAGTGTAGTGTATATATTTATTTTATTTATTTAATAAGGCAATATTCCCCCCTTCAAAAATGCGTACGCATTTGTGTGAAGATGGGGATAATACAAAATTATATATGTGCCTATAGTTTGAATTTATTGTCTAATCAAGATTCTTACTAACGTTAGTAATTTTCAGGCAAAAAAAAATATTTTACAGCAATATTGTAGCATATTGCAACCAGTAATTTGATCTATTGAGTATGGTTCGATATACTTACTGATGGAAAATTGCTCTGTATTCATAATAATGATCTAGCTAATTATGGTTATTTTGAAACACATGCAACGCTTGTGGTGCATTGGAATATCTTTTTATTCTAATAACATGGCAAAATACAGTATGTCAGTTTTTACAAACTTTTGATGACATATTACATATTATGTATCACTCAAAAACTGTTGAAAGAAAAAATTAAGGAGGTACCTACTGGTAATATAACATAATACATTTTCAAATAAAAGCATAAAATGTGTGATAATTGAAGTGTATATATATTTCAAATGTTTTAGGGTGACGCCTAGGGCAGTAGAATATATTAAAAATATTGACGCGGAGCTATAACTCCAACAAAGGTCGCACGCATACGAAAGAAGAAGAAGAAATGTTTTACATCAGTAATTATTTATGAGACTTCCACTGTTTTTCCTTAAATTTTCTTGCGATGCATTTCTCAGTAATATTGTCGATCTTATTATCGTGTGCCGTTAATGCAACTACTAATTAGTGTTTATTACTACTTACAATGTGCACTGATCAGAAAACTCAATTATTGTGCTTTCATAGTCCATAAGCAAAAGATAATGTATTTAATGAAGTTTTTGAATCCAAACACAAAATCTTAATATATAAAATAAAGTCGGGTTAGTGCGAACACTGATAGCTCGAGATCGGCAGATTCTTCCGATGTTTACTTTGTTGAATTTTTCTCCATTCTGGATGACATAATAACGTTGAAAAATGCGTAAGGAATAATATAAAATATAATATGAAAGTTCGTATGGAACGGATTTCCTGCGACGCCAACGTCATCCATGAAGGAACAAAATTATTGTTTACTTGACAACCATTGAGATTCAAAACATTGGAACGCAGATTTTTTTATAGAATTTCTTAAGAGCTTACAGAAATATTTTTTTAACATATTTTGTTTATTTTTTAAACATATTTTGGTATAAATTACAAATTTGAAGTCAATATTCATAGTATGGAGTATGGACTTCATGAGAACGTCCGTCGGGAAAGTTAGTATACCTAACATAAAATAATTTTGTTAATTTTAATCATAAAATTTCGTGTTAAAATGTCTTCATAAAAAGGAATATATTTTAATAACAATTAATCCTATAACATAAATCTCATTTAAATAACATAAAGGAATAAGAAAGTAGGCACCTAGTGGTTTTATTATAATACCATAACAATAAAATCCGCCTTTTTTATTCCGTACACTGGCAACAATTGCTGGATATGTTACAATCTATATTATAAAAATGGAGACCTATTTTGTGTGGTTATCGCATCACGCTCAAACGGCTGGACCGATTTCGGCAATTCTTTTTTTTGGCGTGTTTGCTTTTGTCAGGAGATGGTTCTTATGAAAGAAAAAATTAAAAAATTGGCGTAGATACTTAAAAAATAAAAGAAAACTCTAAGTAGGTAACCGTCTATGGAAAATATATGGTTTGAAACAGATGCGTCGATGTAAATTACATAGGTTACAAGATAATGAGCTTAATACAACTTCGAATTCAATATTCATAGTAAGGAACACAGGACAACGTCTGTCGGGAATGCTAGTAAGCTATAAATTTCTCTCTTTGATGAAGGTTTAATTAGGGTTGCCATCAAAACTAATTTTTTCAAAATTATTTTTTCATTTTCAGGGTAAATCTTACAAGTAAGTACCTACTCATAAAAAAGGTTAACTATGGTAGTGTCTCGCTCAAAATCGGTAATTCGAGATATTCGTATAAGTTCAGGAAGTATTCTTATTTTTTTGATTGTGTTCAACAAGTCATCTAGGTAAGAAAAAACAGAAGGATGAAGACTACACAATCCACATACTATATTACCACAACGTACACCAAATAATTAACGTGTATAGGCAGGGTTGCCAGGTTTTTTTCAAAAATATACCGAACCAGTGTTCCCGCTTGGTATCCGGAAAGATAGAAGTTCCCAAAAATAAGGTCATTTTCAAATTTGCCATCCGGAAAGTGGAAATTTCCTCTAAAAAAAAAATCATTTCCAAAATTTCCTACCCCGGAACTTGAGAGTTTTTCTCCACAAAAAAAGGTCACATTCTCGAAATTTGCTGTCCAAGAAGTTATGAATTCACTAGGTAAAATGAAAATCATTCCCGAAAATAAAAATACCGAACACTCCATAGTTCGGAATTTTTTTCATACCGAAAACCGAACATGGAGCAAAATTACCGAACACCTGGCAACCCTGTGTAGAGGTCGATCACGTCACATTTCACGAATCCTTATCATATAAGTACAAAAGTATTTCATTTTTGGAGATAGGTGACAAGACCTACAATAGGTCCTATGAAGTAAAAAGTTTCATTGGCTCCAGAAATAAGAAAATTAGAGGAAAGTTGCCGAGCACTGTAGAAGATGCAAGAGTACAAGGATCGATAAGAACTACATTTTTCCCGCATTGAACAGGCATTATTCGTAAATGGGTCGAAGAAAAGTCGATTAACTGTACTAATTTCTAAAATAATTCAAAAGACGTTCCATTAATAATGTTTTGGCAACCCTGTTAATGGGTGTGTCCGAAAAATAGCGTATATGGTTATAGTTGTAGGGCGCGTCTCTATTGAAATAAATCTAAAAAAAAGTATTACTCATGTTATTATTAATGTGACATTTTAATATATGGCAATACTAAGGTTGCGTTGTAACCATAGATTTTTATATAAACCTAGATTGACCGGCACTTTTGATAGATTGGATGGCGAAAAGGAATGTTGGTGTATAGAGATTATTAAAGTTTATTTTGGAAAAACCCGTAGTAGCGAGACAAAGAATAAAACACTGATGAAACCCGATTATATATTTTTTTATTTTATTGAAACAAAAACCACACAACTGAGAACAAGCTAACATATTATTATCCATAGACGAAGGAATGAATCACCATTGATTTTTTTATTCATTGGAATTTGCAATAGAGATTCGTTAGTAAATTTAGATTTATTTATAGAAAAAGGGCAAAAAAATTATTCCAATCATTTTAAAAGCAATTATGAACATCTTTAGTACTTACATTACACACTAAGAAACATAACCCCTGATTTTCCAACCAAACTGTTAATCGTTGAAATATTTAGGGTTCACTTTTGACTTCAAGTGTTTATATAGAGTTCTGTGGCTTTAGTCATAGAACAAATGTATTTGTTTTATATTTTATTTTCTAAATCATCCATGCCAAAAAAGAGTCGATATAAACTTTCACCTTATGCGCAATACGAAAAAATCTTCCAATATTTATATTCAGAGTAGGTATTACACAGTTACATAATATAAAAAAAGTTTGAAAGTGTTATAAAAACAACGAAATTCTTATGTGTCATTTAATATTTAAATATATTACCATGATATATATATTTTATGTAAATCTTCCCTTCGTAACCTCCCCGATGGCCTGGTAAATGTTCACCATGTAGCATTATTATTTTTCTTCTCTGTGTTATATTATTATTATTAGATTTTCTCTTAGTCTATGAACATAATTTTGACGTTACATCACGACCCGCCATTTTCGTTTAAGCGAAACGGGGGAATATTATATGACGTTCTTCTTTTTTATATTATGTGAAATATTTGAATTTTAGAACGTCATGTGGGTGGTTTTGAAAATGGAGCTAAATGAAACTTTCAAGTTACAAGGAACGTCTTTTGTTAGATTTGTCAATATCTAATGTTGCGGCCAATGGGTACTTAATTAAACTATAGTTGAATTCTTACTTCAGTTTATTCATTAGTTTAATATGTGGTTCTGAATGACCTTATATTGTAATGAGCTGCTGCGATTAAATTGTTTTAGGTATGTATTTGAAACCATGCACTTTTTCAATGTCATAATTTCACAAAGTTACCGCCATCTTGCTTATTTACGCTGATACCATTTTGTATGTATGTTTTAAGTTCTATATAATCATATGTATTTACAGCCTGAGTATACTCAACATCTGAAATAATTACGAATTTTTTTTTAATGGATGTAAGCGCAGTGACAAGTTTTACGTGTGTTGCAATGTTTTAATTTCGTGTATTTTTTTGTAAATTCTCTCCAGGAATCGAGTGTTTTATCAAGTACTTGTCTTAAAAATTCCGCCACGATCACTTTGTTCTTTTCAAGAATGACCAAGTTTTGTTTGGAATAGCGTAAAAGTTGATTTTGCCCCGCTCTCCTCCAGCCAGCAGCCCGATTCACGGAAAAGTTTAAGTCTAAGTTCGAACGAAGTTCGATTCAAACTTTTGTGAATAGGGCTGCTGGTAATAATAATTATTGTAGGCGGCGACTATATCTACAGTCTATGTACCTATTCACGGAGGGTTTGAATCGAACTTCGTTCGAACTTCGAACTAAACTTACACTTAAACTTTTCCGTGAATCGGGCTGCAGTACTGTTGATCACGAAAAAGATCAAGATTAAAACTAGTTAAAATGTATTTGAGACTTAAAGCACCTAAACACCCTTGTTTGCTCTTTTACTTAATCGATTTTACTATATTCAACGTCAGGAGAGGGACTGCGGCGGACGCGGAGAAGCATAAGCTGGTCCACGATACCAGACACCTCCTTTTCGGCCATGAGATGGCGGCCCAGAGACTGGCGTCGAGGAAGAGTTTTCTCAAAACAACCACCAGTATGGATGCCTTAACGTCAATGAAACAGCACAGCGAGGATCGATGGAGACTCGAACTTGGTTACACACTTTGGGTGGGTAAAATGTTAATATTAATCTAATAACCAGGCTTTTATTCAGTGTTATGATGCCCCTTATAAAAATAAATACGTTTAGTTCGAACTAATCTTTTTCACGAAACCCTGCAGGTCTCGATTCTGCGTTTAATTATTTTTGGACAAGTTTCCAGTCTGCCAAGAAAATCCACCCAAACTTGCCTATACAATTCTCGTGAGAAGAAAAAGTTATGTTTTCGAAAACACATTTTAGCAATTTTTGTTAATGACACGTCCAGTTCTAGTTAAATCTTCCTTCTAACTCAACTGAAAGGTGGAATTTTCAGTAGGTCGCTTATCGTTTTAATTTAATGTATGATAATAAAATGAATAATTACGATTCAAATCATGAAGTTAATTTATTTGGAGAACGTGTGTAGACAATTATGTATTATCATTAATTTATAGAGCTGAGTGAGTTAATTGGACACTCCTGTGAAATTACATACCCACAAAATACACAACAAAACAAAACATGACAATCATAATAATGAAATAATGTTTTGTATTATATTTATTGTTACGAGCGTCTATCAGTCATGATCGATCAATACCTACAACACTATATTATTTTTCCATTCATATTACGTATCATACATAGGTGCTTTTTCCAGTATACTTTTAAAACCAATCCTTTAACAATTGCTATTCGTTTAACGTATTTTCGGTTAAGAAAAATTGTCTAGAATTCTATTCAAAGTCTTCTATACTAATATATAAAGAGGAAAAAGTTGATTGTTTGTTTATTACCGATAAACTACTGAACCGATTTGAAAAATTCTTTCACTTTCGGGAAGCTACGCTATTTCCGGTGAACATAGCCATATTGATAAAAATTGACTTTAATAACGATTTATTTCTGAAGTTTTTGAAATTTTCTTATTGATTTTTTGCATTAACCATGCTTTCATTTATGAGCTATTAGAAAAATGTATTTTTAGTTTCTAAAATGAAGTACTTTTTTCACAATTATCAATTTTAGGACAAAAGGTTGAATATTGAAAAAAAAAACCCTTAAAAATTCAATAACTCGCAAACCACTGACATTAGATCCCTAGTAAATGGGAACAAAATGATTGCAAATAAGCTCTAGTATAATCCCTTTCAAGGAATAGGTCGAAATACCAGTCACCATAAAGATATAATATATATTATGTCACTCCGCAATATATGTTTTTTCAACATCTTTTGTTAAGGAATGTTATTTAAAAAAATATTCTTTTAGAACACGTTCTATTTAAATATACGTCCAAAATTTATATATTAGAGGTCCTATTGTATCTTGAATAATGTACCACGACAATACCAATAATAATTGTTTGTTCGTGTATATTGTGATGTATTGTACTGAAAAAAGGTGTTGAAAAGTCATGCTTTTATGAAGATTGATGTTTTTGAAATATTCATTCTTGAAATATTGAGTTTTTTTTATAATACAGTAGGAAAGAATTGAATTATCGGGTTGTTAGGTATTTTGTATGGGGTGAGAAAGAATAATTCACAAAACGAACATAGCTAGAATTATTCTTCGATACTTTAAAGGGATTCAATCAAATGTCATTGATTATACCTATTACTCTATCTTTCATTCCGTTTTTGTGTTGTATACATGAAGACCGAAGTGGGGGACACCTCTTATCGGAACATTGGTGAATCTTGTAGGTGTTGTGTCATTTTCAATGTATTAAGATATATCGGTCTTTTGTTCGTGTATCAAAAATTATCCAATCCATATCCAAACTCCCTTTACGCCCCACTTAGGGGCATAGGGAGGCAACGAGAGCTCTCAATTGCACAAGTCCATGAAAATCTTATAATATAAAAGAAAGTCGGGTTAGTGCGAACACTTATAACTCGAGATCGGCCGAAAAGATTCTTCCGACGTTTGATTTATTGGATTCTTCTCCGCTCCGAATAGCAGAATAACTACTAAAATAAAAATAATAAAATTGAACTTAGTATGGAACGGATTTACTGACAACAACTCCATCTGTGAAAAATTCCATAACAACACAATTTTTATTTACTTGAGCACTACAGCCATTGAGTTTCAAAACATTGGTACGTAGATTTTTTAATGGAATTTCTTTCGAGTATTCAGAAATAATTTGCTACATTCAAACATATTTTAAACGTAGGTATTTTGTATAAATTACAAATTCGAAATCAATATTCATACTAAGGACTACAGGACAACGTCTGTCGGGAAAGCAAGTCATAAATATAAAAGAAGTCAGTACGCAGCCCTGTGTGACTCCCGTGATGATCCTATAATTACCTATGAATAAATAAAAACAGACAAATACAGCAGCCGCAATAATACAGAAAATTCGTTTGGGAAAACAAGCATATTATGAAGGTTGAGAGCAAAGCGAGGATCTACAAAACGTGTATGATGCCAATAATTATTATGTTATGACATACGTATGGAATGAATCCAGTGCCGACACAAAAAGAACCAAAGCTTTGCTCAGAACATCCGAAATGAAGACTCTTTGGGACGATCATTACGGGATAAAATTCTGAATATTCCCGTAAGAGAGACCAGCTGCAATAGAGGTCATTTTGTGACTACGTGGCTAAAATGGACAACACCAGAACCGCCAACGGGGTGGCGAATGACATCCCATCGGGCAGTCGCCAACCCGGAAGACCTCCGAAACGATGGAAAGATAGTTGGAGTTCGGCATCCCAGGAAACGTCTAAGTGAATAGAATAGATTTTCGGATGCAAAAAAGATAGGATGGAAGAGCAAGAAGAAAAACGCACCAAGTCTCGCAGATTTACATTTGAATACTCTAAACACAGCTTCGGCTAGGACGAGAAGCTTATTGCGTACAGGCGTGTAAAATTACAAAATAATGGTGTTTCCTTTGAAACTAATATTTGTTTACAGGTGGGACGTGTGTGACTTTGTGAGAGCTATATGTGTTCAATTATGTAAGGCCGTACACAGCATCCTATTACACTTAATTGGTAGGAACCATTAGCGCTCAAAGTGAGAGGGAAACACGCTTAGATGCTAATAGTGTGGCGCTTAAGTAAGCTGTTTTAAATACGCTTAAAATCATTCCTAAATGTTACCGTACTCCCAAGATTGTATGACATGTTTTATTATATACCTACTTAAATGCTTCCAAGGGCCTTTGACATACGAATGATAAAACTGTAAATAGGAGAAGTGTAAAAGGCACGTTCCTAAATGCCTTTTGATCTTCCGATAATTTGCTAGAAGACAAACTCTACAGCGAATGATGCAGGGTGACCACGGAAAGAAATTTTTTGTCTTAAACGAGTGTGTTTTAAAAATCAACGATAAAAATGGAGACCCATTAGAGTGGTGCGAAAAATGTCAAGTTGCTGATATCGATTCGCTATAGTGCGGAAAAGTTGTGATTGGTAAAATACAAGAAAAGCAAAAAAATAATTATTCAAATCGGACTTTATCTTCCGATCCCGCAAGCCACCTGAAATTTGAAAAAATATGAAAATTTCCGTTTTTTATTCAAATTTTTTCAAAAATTTTACGTATACATATTTTTAAACGCTATAGTGAAAAATATTTACAGATTGTACAGTTGAATAATAATATAAAATATTGTGGCGTTTAGATAATCTTTCGATTGAGCATAGTTCGTTAAAAATAGAGAAAAATAAAAATTTTAGTGACATACATACATACATACTCCTATTAAGGTCCCCCACTCTATACGCAAGCCAGTCCGGAGGAGACCAATCCGCATCAAATCCGACCCCCCAGCTCGATCAAAGCAACTAAACCGAAAAGCCGGCCCCATACAAATCAGGCCCGCCGCGGATTCCCCCCAAACCAACCCACAATGCGGGAGGCCTAAGCCGCACTCAGGAGCATAGTGAGGCATCAAGAGCTCTCCATTGCGCTCGAAGGCGTTCGAGGCTCTTGTGCCTTTTCTGACCAGTTGAGGTTTAAGGACGTGGAGTAGTCAACCTCACGGTCCCGATCTGATTTTTCGATTTCCTGCCTCTTACAGGATGCTCGAAAAACCAGCAAAAAGAGCAGAGGTGCTATTCTTAGCCGGCAACCCCACGGCACGGCAATTTTTAGTGAATTTGATGAATTATGTAAAGAATCTCCTGAAGTCAGTTTGTGGTGTCAGATTAAGTTTTTGAATCAATAATATTTTTTTTGGGTGGATCATATAGGAACACATTACAACAATAATTAAGACGCGAATTAACGTACATTTTTCAGAATCCAATGAATCAGACATCGGAAGAATCTGTTCGGCCGATCTCGAGTTATAAGTGTTCGCACTAACCTGACTTTCTTTTATATTATAAGAATGATTGTAAAAACAGCACGTCAACGCGAAATAAGAAAAATAGAAGAATAACAATAATTATTATAGCCAAGAGCTTAAAACACAAGTTATTCTTAAAAATAATTGCGGATATAAATTCAAAATATTAGCACCGGTATTTTTAAAAGGTACGAGCTAAGAGAGTGAATTTAGTGTTGGTCTTCGTGTATAATTTTGTGTATCGATTTTACATAAATTTGAGAAAATCTTGGTCAGGAATCTTGAACCAAATCTTTGAATGTAAAAAATACACGAACTCAGGTTCATGCGAAAGTGAATGAGGAAGAATCGAAAGTTTTCGGTTAAAAGGTAATTAATTTATCATTACACAAATTCGAATTCAATATTTATATAATATAATTATGATTTCTAGGTGAAATGTTCAGTAGTGTATGTATGCACAATTTTGTTTCGTCTGAAAACAGAGTTTAAAATATTTTTTATTAATCTACATAATATTTTAGAAATGTTTGTTTTTTTATTTGCCTTTGACAATACTTTACCGTTATGTCCGAGCATCACGCTCAAAATACAAATGCTACGTCAGATATTAATATGCCCAGAGCCGTACGAAATGCTGGAGAAGGTTCTTAAATACAATTTGCTGCATTAACTTTAATATATTTAGAGCTATTTAAAAAAATCTATTTTTTTAGGATCTTCATACAAATTTCTCAAAAAGACTTTTGGAAACAAAATTACTCATGTAAACGTTGAATGGAATCTTGGTATTACGGTATGAAAATGTAATAAAATAATCGTAGATTGATTTGTTATACATATAAATGTTATTCAAATCTTATTATTCTCAATAAATAAAGATTTAATGAAAAAAATTGCAGTTTGATTTTGAAGTTTGACAGGTACAAATTGAATAAACACATATTAGCATCGCCATCTGTTGAAAAGATACATAAATGTGTTATGAATTATTGATATTGAGTGTTTTGGCGTTGGTTCCACAGATGGCGGTGGTGACTTGAATTATTGATATTGAGTGTTTTGGCGTTGGTTCCACAGATGGCGGTGGTGACTTGAATTTTTTGTATTATTGTTCCGTGCTTACGTCAGTTATAGAGTTCTGTTAAGCAATCGGAAGCTAGACTAGAACCTGTTTAGTTACCTACCGATCAAGCCTGACAATCAGAATCAAAAACGTAAAGCAAAACGGGTATAAGCTAGTCTTAAATAATTGGCCAAAGGAGTGTGGGAAGACAGTCGATGAGGTGGAGCGACGACATCCTGCGTGCCGTTGGGACAGAGTGGATGGAGATGACCAGGGACAGAGAGGAGTGGCGTGAGCATGAGGAGGCCTATGTCCTGCAGTGGATAATTACGGGCTAATATGAATCTTAAAGAAAACAAACTAAAAATAAAAGGTTTTCACAAAAATTATAAAATACACCTTATCCTACCTGAAAACAGAGAAACGACAATTGATGTTATTTCTTATTTAGTTTAATTATTCACTAACAATCACTTTTATTGACAAAATCCAAACGCGTTCTTTTCAGTCGCCATTAGCTGTCAATCTTGATCAACGCCATCTACGATTATAGGCCAAAACTAAGTAAAGTACATAGTACTTTCTTAAATTCATAGTTAGGACCACAGGACAACGTCCGTCGGAAAGCTGGTACCTACCTTATAGAAAAAGCCATATGTACCTATAGTTGGCGAAACTCAATGCTTGGCTTTAGCATTCCTTACCAGTCATCCGACCGTCAAATCTAAGGAATGATTGAGTCCCAAGCAGAAGCGGCTCGTGCCATAAATCACAGGGAGTGCATACAAAAAATGTACCTACCTCCCGAAAACATGTTTATTATTTATGAAGACTCGTTTTATTTTTACATCAGTTAAAATGGACTACTACCAATTACCCTCGGCCGAAACTTGTTATGCCTATAGGTCTCGGGAGACAAAAACATGAAAATATTATGAAATATCTATAAGCGAAACAAACAGAAAAATTTCAAACTACTTCGGTTAGTATACTAAAACCCGTGGGAGGTATTGTGTGAGGAATGCCCTCCCTGACCCCTCTAAGTAATCCTTTCAGAGGCCCTTCTAATGATTTAATTTAATGGTTACACGACTGTGTAACTTGCAATACAAAACAAGTAAAATTTAAATCCTCATATAATCGAACTTGGGTATGAACAAATGTATGGTTAGTAAACTAAGATACTCAAACCTCTACTGCAACCAGCCAATTAATCCAATTTGGTATCACTACCCAACAACTATTATTTATTTAAACAATACTAGCAAATAAACTCAATCACTAGATTTAACTATTAATCTCTACTTGTTTATTTTAATACGTCACTACGCGATTACAGTATACCCGACACCACTCTACGCTGATTTCCCAATATAAACCGAAATTACACTTTCACCGAATAACTAATTATTGTACAATAAATCTACGTATACTTTCGAATCACAACACTACGTCAAACTCTAAAACAACTCAGGCAAGCGTTAGCAGTGTAAGTCTAAATGCGTGCAGCTACGTATAAGCGGTTATGAGGGCTCGCCTTACAATACAGCTATTTTTAAGAAAACTTCCGAGAGGCGGAGTCAGGACAGGGAAGGGGGGCAAAATGGAGTCAGAGGATGTCCTTATTGGTGGGTAAGCCAGCGGTGGGTGTGTGTGTGTGTGAATGAGACAATGTAATATTATAACTGATAAAAAAAAATGTCTACGCGCGAACAACTTCTAATGAAATAATTATACATAGTTTAATTTATGAATCTTTCATATACCTAGTAATTAATAAATCTTTTCTTTATACATCATTTTTTTCTTAACCGATATGTTAGTCTACATTGAACATAAACCTAACTTCAATACATCTCTTAATAGTAATCTTATACTAGATTAAGTAAATCTTCTTATCATTTTATGCTTACTTATCTCTTAAAATTAGTTACACCCTTATTAATATAATTGTACATCGAAATCTTATATACTAGACATGTTCAATAATTCTCTTACTATTAATTATTATTAATCTTATTACAAATGTTGGCCATTAATCAATTCTATCTTAGGTAATTCTTAACCTACACATAGGTATATTCCTTCTTAATTAAGATGCTTATCAGTAATTAAACTAACGTGCCTTAATCAATAATTAATCTAATAGTCTTATAATATCTTATATTACTCCTTAAGCATATGTGTTATCATTTATCATTTCAAAACAACATTATAATCTCTACACATTATTTATTCAGTATTTAAGTCTTGTTTAAACCATAGTCTATTATAGAACAACAACATACCTACTTCTGTTAATTTACAGTTACAACTACATAGGTACATAATTTAATAATCAAAATACAATACATTCTAAACAATTATATTTGCCATACCAACCCCTTATTATATTCTATATTTTATTATTACAAGGGTTTTTTTCATTAGTCCAATTCGTAAAACAATAATATGCACTCAAGAGCTACCCTTATCTACGGTGTTTCGAAGCATCCAAAAAAAAACCGTTTCACTAGAATATTGTGAATCCTTAAAATTAAACAAAAGACTATGTTAGCGACAAACGCCTCACCACCTACTTACAGACTGCGATGCAGTGGTTGAAACGGGGGAATGAAAAATGTCCTGATTCCTCTCTCGAACTGGGACTGGACAGCTGGCCTCTCAGGAACAGACAACAGATCTTTTTCCTATGAACAGGATGGATGTGTCCTCTCTTAAAAGAATTTCTTGCCGGATAGCTCAGATGCAGAACACTACTCTTTACTCTCTCAGGGTACAATGGGCGAGGAGAATTGCTGAGACACTGTTCCTTGAAGATTAACCACACGGGTATATTAGCTTATGGGAGACAACCCAAAGATTCACCACACACAAGTATATTAATTTATGGGAGAAAGCCCAAAGATTCACCACACACAGGTATAAAAGTTATGGAAGAAAACCAAATTTACTTTAATAGAGTTTATTTTGTATTATTATCAGAAGAAAATATAAATAAAATGTTACAAACACGCGTTTAATTCAGATCTCAAACAATTCACACTTTTAATGACTATCCAAACAACACAACAGAACTTGATGTGTTCTTAGATTATTGGTTACACTTATTAATTGTAAACGCTAATTTATATTATACACTGGTTTCTTTTTTTTTGTCCTTATTCACTCGTATCACAATGGCGTCGTCGAGCGCACGAAAAATCGCCCTGTTGGCCGAGGAACCGATTTCAGAGTGACGCCACGGTTTTTGGCGCGCAAGAACCCACGGACATAGCTCATCTGTCAAAAAACAATCATGCGTGTTCACGCCTGATTGGTTGAAACTTTAGTCTTTTATTCTACTTTTATGGCTAATTAAAATATTGTTCTAATCATTACTCTCATTTATTTAATTCTTTATATCAATAATGGAATACTAAATTTTACACGTTACACCCCACTCCAGCTTAGTGGGAAGAAAAAAAAGAAAACAACAAAAGAAAAAAAAGAAAATTCAACCCAGTGTTATCAACAAAAGACATTACCAAAATGTAAGCCGGACAACAAGGCTAGTTCCGGTAACATGACCCATACATAAGGTCAAACATACAATACACTTAAACATATTTTAACAACCAATATTAATATAATTTCTATATAGACTAGGCAATTTATAACTTAATTATCCAGCAAACAACATACTTTATTTATGCTCACAATTCAGGTGAGTGACAAAAGAAATGACATTATGTATACTATGAAATCCAGACCATGGACATTATACATTTTCTATATGCCACCATGGAATAGGTGAGCAATGGTCTTTTCATTCCTGAAAGTAATTAACAAGTCACTTATGATCTTTGTACCTTAACACGGAAGCATGAAATGTAATGGAATGAACAATTGTGGACTGCAAAATTACAAACTTCTTACAAATCATAAATGAGAACTTGGATATTAATGGAGAATACATCATACAGCACTATAGTTATCATTATTCAAGTCTGATTTATACTGATTGAATTAAAAAAAGAAGGAGGAGTGGCTCCAGACCGCACCAAGAGAGAAAATAGGAGAACACTGGTTTCCGTCCGCATACATTCTTCATACACATCTTGCATTCTTCCGCACGTTCTACATTTCCTTCATTCATACAAAAGATTAAGTTGGGTCCCAAAAAAAAAAAACTATTAAACATGCTTACTTCACCCATAATTCTCTAAAGGCGTTAATCAAGAGCGAATCCAAAGTATCCGATCAGTATCTCAAGAATAATATATATAAATTTATACAGAAACAAACATAGAATACAGTTGGTGGGTCAATGTGAACCCAAGGATCAACACATATAAAATAGTACAATTATAACAGGTTTAAAATTCAGATTATACTATACATATGCCTATCTGTGTAGTTATTGAATATTATTAATTTTTGGATGTTAAATTGGCGTACCACAGGTTCCAAATGAACTGAGGCCATCACTTATTTTTCACTGTATGTATTCACTTTTGTTTTATTATACACAGCCTAAACTTGAGCGATGGTAGCTCCAAGTATTAGAGAGATCTATTTATAGATTTGCCAAGGGTGACTTTCAACATTCAACAACATGCACAGAGTTTAAAATTAATATAACTTAGATTAATTAAATGAAATTCTGTATTGCCCAAGTGTTTACAGAGGTATTCGAAGGTCTTGATATCGAAGGCTAGCAATGTTCTGATGGAAAATACAGAGCTGAACTCAGAAAAGAAGGCGCCATTCTGTCTTTACTAAAGGGAACAGAAAAACCCTGAATAGAAAATTAACTATCCTTAAAGATATCTTAGAAAACAAACAATATGGTTCCATGAAAAAGAGGCGTCCCACTTATCATGAACCTAATATTTTCATACAACGAGACCAACTACATTGCCAAAAAAAATTGTTTATCTTAAACAAGGGATTCGAAAAGTATTTCAATAGTCTAACTAGAGACCATTAGATACCAACGATGGTTTACATAAACTAGCCGGAGAATTATTCTAATAAATACTATATCTAAGCCGAGGATCTGCGAGTTAAGAGATAATTTCTCGAAACAATTTCCACAAACCTGGCAAAAAAAAGAAAGGAAATTTGACATATGCGTATTCTAAGCCCGCATCGCTATAATGTGGAGCCTATTGGTTCTTTTCCAGGAGACACCAATCTGCTCAAAGCATGACACAAACTTTCTGATTCATGTCCTCGCATGATCAAGTCACTCAACAACTTGTGTCATTTACTCACACATGCTCGTCCTACAGTGAGCCGTGCAACAAATTCGAATGTTCTCGAATTTCCATGTATAACTCCGTATGTTCATGACACCTTGTCTTTACATTGACGTTGTGCCCACACGGCTTGTGGAATATTACCGCAAGACAAAAAAAATTGTTAAACTAAAATTTACAGTTTTATAGAGTAGTAAGGTCTATGCTAGTTTCCAAACATGTGAAGACTAGGATTAAATACTAAGCCATATTAAAACTAATAAAAAAAATTAAAAGACTCCTTTATCGTTTAAGGAGAAACAGGAGGGGTGGTGACCTGTATAGGCAGACGACAAACTTGGCCAAGGAAACCATAACGAGGTCTTGGACGTGTCACCGTTAAAGTTTCCAATTCCAGACAAATCCCCTCAAGTTCTGCAATCGTTGCGGGTCTTCTTGCTATTAGGGCGTTGGCGTAACGCTGATGCAGACCTCTCTTTAATGCCTTAAGGACATCTGACTCTCGAAGGGGTGACTCTAAGGATTGGTTCAACAATATGATTCTCGAAATATAGTCGCCAGCACTCTCTAGGGGTTCCTGAACAGCAGAAAGGAGTTGCAATCTCTTATAATTGGAGGAAGCTGGAGTTTCAAAACGCCTAATGAAGGAGCTCTTAACGAAAGACCAAGAATGAGAATCTGAGTAGGTGGTGCGATGGAATACCAGGGCACGATCCTTCAAAAATTCTGGAAGGGCGGCACCCAAGTACTCAATGGGGTATCTACGAGATCTGGCTATTTCCTCAAGTCGAGTGAAGAACTCACGTACTTCATTATTACCATCATATTGTGGCACGGGCCAAGCCGAAAAATTAACTGACGGGGGTGCGTGGGCACTGGAACAGACGGATTTACTCTTTTCAGGTGGTGGCGGAGACCGGTTTTTATTAGTTCTAGTCGGCGTTACGACATCGGGAAGTAGCTCGAGCGAAGAAGAAGGTCGCGAGGACTCGAGTGCATTGGCCTCACTTATGATATTAGGAAACTCTTCTGAATCAAGAACAGGAGGAGATTCATCCACGGTTCCTGTGCCTGAACCAATAATGTTATTATATTGTCTACACTGGTCTCGCATGGCTTCTATTGTGGTTTGGGGAATAATTTTTCGAGACGTTAACGCTTTTGCCAGGGTTCTACGCGTGGCATAATCTACACGTGGTATAAGGCAATCTGTGATTCCAGACATAATGTCTAGTCACGAAAAGATTCTCAAACGAAGAAGAAGAAGCGTACTTTAGCAATCGCAAAGGAAGAGAAGAGAGAAAAAAAAATGCCTAAAGAAAAATAAAAGAAAGTTCAGTATTGACGGGTATCGAAATGTCTCTTTGTCTCTGTATGCGCTTTATTATTAAACCTTAGTGGTAAACTAAACTTCAAAAGAAGAAGAACGCAACAGTCACCAAATGGTTTAATCACTTAGTCAATCTCGTCAGTAGGAATCTAAGAAGTTATTGGAATAAAACCCAACAATTCTAATCCACAACCGAAAAAAAGGAAAAAAAAATTTTTTTATTATTCAGTGACTAGAAGATTCGCAAAGTGACGGATCCCCTTCAGATTGTTTGTAGTAATAAAACAAGTCATCCTTAACGATTGGTGAGAACAACATTAAAAGATTATTGATTCTCTATACAACCCGTACTAAATTTCTCTTGGTACTGTAACAATTGACAGGACGTGAGAGAAGGAAGATGAATTGTATAGGTCACTATGACATCATTAGACGAAATGATGTAACAAACTTTTCAAAATTCCATAAACATTTGTGTCACTTTTGACCTTTTTCAACATGAGTGTGCTCTGAGAAGAAGAAGAAGAGAAGACTCAAAGTAGTAAACAAGCACACAACACTTTAAGCAATCAATATTGATTGTTAAAAGGAAATTTTTTTGGTCGCCTAGGAAATTCACTATATGACCAGAAAATTTTTACAACTCGAATTAAAGTTATTCTCAGTGCTGTAACGATTGACAGGACATGAGAGAAGAGGAAGAAGAATTGTATAGATCACATACGACACCAATAAATGAATTGATGTAACAAAAATTTAACATTTTAAAACATTTATATCAAATTTGGCCCTTTTCAATATGTGTGTGCTCCGAGAAGAAGAAGAAGAGAAGATTCAACGTAGTAAACAAGCACACGACAATGTACGCAATCAATATTGATTATAAAAATTATAATTTCTTTTTGTCGCCTAGGAAATTCACCATATGACCAGGATTTTTCACTTGTCTAGAACATTTTATCAATGGGGTGGTTTATCTATTCTCCGATAGATGTCTCTGGAGGCTTATGACAATTTTTAACGGAGTGAGAAAACTGTTTTATCGACAATTATATTTTAGCACTGAATTCCACCACACATTGTTTAATGCAGAAATCGATAGATGGCAATAGGTCTCCGTGCTCTCAAATATAGACAGAATATTTCTACAAGTGAAATATGACGATTTAAAAATGCACTGTAACTACTCCACAGCCAATATTCAAACAATCACAAGAGAAGAAAAAAGACTGAACTATTTCAATAACCAATGAATGAAATACAATGAGTGAGTATCTAGGAACACTTGTAGATTTTGGGTGATTCAGATTAAATTGTTCAAAATGATTTCTAGAAATATATGCTATCAGTTTCACTTGGCAAATCGACAGCAGGAGTTTAATTAGATATTTTGTTTAAAGAAAAACACACCTGTGGAATCCTCTATTGTGGTGATGTAATAATCTTCTTTCCAGGTAGACAGAATGTTCGGAATTGGCTCTTGAATCAGCAATTCTGTGCCTCACACGTTGGAGCGACAATGAAACGGGGGAATGAAAAATGTCCTGATTCCTCTCTCGAACTGGGACTGGACAGCTGGCCTCTCAGGAACAGACAACAGATCTTTTTCCTATGAACAGGATGGATGTGTCCTCTCTTAAAAGAATTTCTTGCCGGATAGCTCAGATGCAGAACACTACTCTTTACTCTCTCAGGGTACAATGGGCGAGGAGAATTGCTGAGACACTGTTCCTTGAAGATTAACCACACGGGTATATTAGCTTATGGGAGACAACCCAAAGATTCACCACACACAAGTATATTAATTTATGGGAGAAAGCCCAAAGATTCACCACACACAGGTATAAAAGTTATGGAAGAAAACCAAATTTACTTTAATAGAGTTTATTTTGTATTATTATCAGAAGAAAATATAAATAAAATGTTACAAACACGCGTTTAATTCAGATCTCAAACAATTCACACTTTTAATGACTATCCAAACAACACAACAGAACTTGATGTGTTCTTAGATTATTGGTTACACTTATTAATTGTAAACGCTAATTTATATTATACACTGGTTTCTTTTTTTTTGTCCTTATTCACTCGTATCACAATGGCGTCGTCGAGCGCACGAAAAATCGCCCTGTTGGCCGAGGAACCGATTTCAGAGTGACGCCACGGTTTTTGGCGCGCAAGAACCCACGGACATAGCTCATCTGTCAAAAAACAATCATGCGTGTTCACGCCTGATTGGTTGAAACTTTAGTCTTTTATTCTACTTTTATGGCTAATTAAAATATTGTTCTAATCATTACTCTCATTTATTTAATTCTTTATATCAATAATGGAATACTAAATTTTACACGTTACATGGTTTATGCGAGAGCAAGAAGTTTTGGAAAACACAGGATAGAGGTGGAGGACCTCGCCACCTTGGATCCCCTCCTAATGCTGGACTTTCTGAAGCGTCTGGGATTAGTGGGGAAGCTCTAATTGGGTAACACCATGAGCAAGTAGGGGAAGCACAATAGACCAATTCAGGTCGGAGCGCAAAATATCCCCTAAGAAAAAAAAAAAAAAAATGTTAGCGACAAACTGTCGCCGTGTTATTGTTTTCTTATCGCTCGGAACCCACAATGGGATCTACACACATCCCCTACTTTCATGATTTCTCAGAACAGATTTTGAACGCTTAAACTGACCATAACAAACTATCAACAGCAATATATAACTAACAACTAGCCTTATGGTATACATATATATGGATTATTTTTAAAAAAATCCACGGTAACCGTATTTTTTAACACATTGCAACAATAAACGAGAAAAAATTTATTGTTAGATTAAAATAAACGAAGCAATCTACAAGGAATCCCTTTATATTAAGAATATTGTTCCGATTATTTCCTTGGAAACACTCAATACGCGGCTCAACATAATATGTACGGTACTTCTGTCAATAATATTATGAATAGGTATTATAAACTATAAACCAATATTGCATGCACATATCTCAAAATTATCCTAGTAAAATAACCGTTGGGCATATTTCTTATACGCACGTTCAAAGTGAAACGTTGGGCGATATTAATTGTAAGCTTTTCAAGGACATCGGTGGTGCAGTGCCCACGAGACGTGGATTCCTTCTCATTCCCACACACTGGATTTTCGATCTATGGATAGTCCGTTTCACTCACTCCACCGTTCACGCTGTTTGAGAAATTTTCATACAAAATCAACAATATTCGCGTGCATATTGAAGTGTGCACCCGAGTATCGGTATTTTATATGCGAGGTAGGGTGTGTGCGCGCGCGCATAATATTCTCACTTGTTCCCACCTCAGCTTAGAATACGAATGAAATAATTATGGATGTTTTATAAATATTTTAATGCTATTATTTTATTTTTTTAGTTTGCTTTTGTTTCTGGGGGGCGCAGTGCACATTATGGACATATGAACGGACCGCCTCTGGTCCCAAGTACACATTTCAAAAGAAAAAAACACATTGAACGATTTGACACATTTGTCTTTATGTTACCAAAAAGAAATCATATTATTATATTGTATAGGTTGTTTAATCTGATTTGAAAGAAAGTTTACAATTTTAATTATTAATTTGGGAAAATATTATATTTCTCTGAATGATTTTGATTTGCCCAAATTGTTTTGAGCATCTTAAGAAATACTGAGAAATCAAATTAATAATAATATAAATGCCTTAAATTATACGCGCAAATTTGATGATGACTGGACAAATAATGATCTGTTCAGATAACAAAGAAATCTGAATTCATTAATTAATTTATTAATTACGAAAATAAGGGATGTAAGATATACTTTTTTGACGTTAAAAAATTAATTGAAGTCTTAATCTTTATGATGAAGAAAGATTTCACATTTTATTTTTTTAATCCTATTTCAAGATTAAAAAGATATAAAAATGTTAAAGTATGCGTACTCGACCAAATACTTATAGCCTATAGGCTAAACTATAACTTGTAAACCAGTATCTATAACCAGGCTTACAGCCTATAACTTTTACGTTTTTGTTTAAATAGTGGTCGACCAGTGTTCGAAACTCGACCATAACTTACTTATTTAAATTTGAAAAAAAAAGTTTGAACATTATTAACGTTCCATTGTCAAAGACTGAGGGAGCGCTATCAAAATGTTCTATCAAAAACAATGACATGTTGAAATGTTGATAAGTTTTTTTCTATTATTATTAAAGACAAACAATATTAACCTATTCTCAATTTGACCACAAATAATCAAAAGAATATATGCGGCTGTGTCAATGTCAAATACATCGAAATGTGTGGCAGTATCAAATAAATAACATTACAGTAGTGTTTGTAATGTTATTTTTTATTGATTTAATATATTTTTTATGCATAACTGGCCTTCCCGACAGAAGTTGTCCTGTAGTCCTTACTGTGAATATTGATTTCAAATTTGTAATTGATACAAAAATACGTTTTAAATATGTTTGAATGTTAAAAAAAAATATTTCTGAAAACTCGTAAAAAAATTCTATCAAAAATTTGCGTTACAATATTTTCAATGTCAATGGTTGTCAGGTAAACAATAATTTTGTTAAAGAATTATCTAACAACTAATGACTCTAAAAATTCATCGCTGATGTTCGATTTTTGAATGGAACAAACCACCACGGGCTTACGACCGTCTTCTACTGTTGTTTCGAATGCTGGCTTAGTGTGATCACTTTACGTTAACAACGTTCGACATGTTCACCATGTCGAAAAATCTCATGTAATAATTTTGTTGTTATAGAACTTTTCATAGATGGCGTTCACGTCGCAGAAAATCCGTTCCATACTAACTATAATATTATTTCTTGTGCATTTTCAACTTTTTAATAGTTATAATGTTACCCGGAGCGGAGAAGTATTCAATAAATCAAACATCGGAAGAATCTGTTCAGCCGATCTCGAGTTATAGGTGTTCGCACTAACCCGACTTTTTCATATTATAAATTTAAAAAAAATATTAGCATTTGTCGCTCTGTATAAACTATAAGTGTGCAAATTTTCATACTCCTCCACTCCATTTTCGTAAAAATAGTCACAAAGTATTTTTCTTCACATAGATTCTCGCTGTACATACTTGATTTTTCCATCTTTATCGATACGAAAACCCTGTATTAAGGCAGTCCACATTACCAACAAAGTTCATATTACCAACGCTCTCTCCAGCTTCAATTATTATTAAAAAAGCAAATAGATTTAATTCGCTTTGAGGTTCGAGCAACAACTGACACCGCCATCTTGTAGAGTAGTAGCGTACACAATATGGCGGTGAAAGGAGAAACGTGCATTTTATTTTAATTACAAAATCTCTTAATACCGAGCAGAGACCTGGAAACTAACGTCTCTTCAGCTGTAATAACATCGGGGTTAGATGGGAAATGTCGCGGCATCTTTAATTTGCTCTGAGAACCGTTTATACTTAAGTGAATAAACATCTAGGAAAATTGGATTCTGTTAAATGTATAAAAAAAGTAAATCTATTTCACTCGTTTCATTTTTAAAACGATTTTTCTATTGGTTTTTTTAGCGCGAGAACTTGTCATGAAAATAACTTCAATAATGCACACGTAATGATTTATCTGTACAGTTTGAACAATATAGCTGTGATTTGTCAAATCTTTTAGTGTTATTAAAAATCTTGGTATAAAGACGTTATACCTACAATGGTTTATACCAGGCGTCGGCAACCTATGGCACGCGTGCCAGGCTTGGCACGAAAAATGAAAAAGTTTACCAAACTTTAACTCACAGACGCGATTTCATTGCCAAGAAAACCCTTACATTAGTGCAATATGTGTAATAAAAAGTTTAAGTTTAGAATTAAGGCGGCACCCTGAATCATATTGGTAGAGTGGCTTGGCATACCACAGCTAAAAGGTTGCCGACCCCTGGTTTATACCATGGTCTTAGAAAAATGTTATTGATAATCCAGGTATACCACAGATCTATGGTATAAATCATGGAATAAGCTTATACCATCGTATAAACCATTGTATAAACGTTATAGCAAGATTTTTAATAACACTGTTCTCTATGTTGTTAAGGTTTGTGTTTTCAATAAAAACTGAAAGATCAACGATAAATTGGTCGAACCGGTGACAGGTAAATCTGTCCAATTAATAATTTTCACTAAAGAGTGGTCTTTAATGTTGGGCTCTGATAAAGAAAAAACAAGAACGATGTTTCGAAACAAACTGGCATTCATAATATTTTACTATGCAATCTAACTACCTTTAACCCATATACATAGCCACACGCGTACGTATAATGTCTAATCTCACCAATACAAAAGTTTTTCTCGCCAAGAAAGTAGGTACATGTTGAGCATGTCGATAATTCTCATGATTAGGAGTTTCGGAGACTTAAACATTACCACCTAATGGCGAACGTTGTTAACGTAAAGTGATCACACTAATGGGTTGTTTTCCTACGGATACGCCGCTACTTTTAACAGCGGTGAATATGTCAGTTGAGAACGCTGTCAATATTGTTTCCATAGTAACGCAAAACATTGTCATATAATTTTGAAAGACGCCGTCTTGTCAGATGACGGACCATTCCCTAGGAACCCACTGCATAAGCCAGCCTTCGAAATAACAGCAGAAGACGGTCGTAAGCCCGTAGTGGTATGTTCAATTTAAAAATCGAACATCAGTAATGAATTGTTAGAGTCATCAGTTGTTACATACTCGTTAAAAAAATATATACCTACCTATGTTATGTGGGTACCTACATAGAGTCGACTGAGAACAAGCAGTGGGTATAGTGCAGCACGGCGAAGACTTGTTGAGTCCAAACGCTCCGTCTAGGGAGCGGACATGGATAAAGAAGAAGTAGGTACCTAGATTTTATCAAAGGCTTTTCTAATACATATTCATAAATCACTCATTTGTGAGTGGAAATGCATAACAAAAAAAAATACATATTCAATTACGTAAAAATTTTACAAGACTTTTCATTATTAACGCGCCTCTAAATACGTTGACTACCCCACTCCTACACAAAAAAACACCCCTCAATAAAAAATGAGACATTGTCTCTAAGACATACATTATAGAAAATGAATTTGTAGAAGTTTTTCTTGGAATCACTATGTGGCTCATGTACTGGTTTTAAACAAGGCTTCTGGATTCAAGCCAAAATTTTGTTCCGTTAAATAGGTAATCATCCATCAGCCTAAAGGCCGATTTTCATATTCGAGGGATACATTACATGAGAAGGCTAGCGCGTTTACAAAAGTAAGTAAGTTCTACCAAAACATTACCTTATTAGTTTGCCAATTAAGGATCGGTTTTATAAACAACCGTTAGCTAATGTTCAGTATCAATTTACTGACAAAACAAACCAACCGCCCAACTGTCAAATGAAAACAAATCTACTATATAAATTAAAGTCGGGTTAGTGCGAACACTTATAACTCGAGATTGGCTCAACAGATTCTTCTGATGTTTGATTTATTGGATTCTTCTCCGCTCCGGATAACAGAATCTACATAATAATTCAGAAATGTTTGTATGTTTGCTTTTTATCGTATGTCGGAGCATCACGCTCAAAATACAAATGCTACGTCAGATATGAATCTGCACAGAGCCGTGCAAAATGCCGGAGAAGGTTCTTAAATACAATTTGCTGCAATAACTTTAATATATTTAGAGCTATTTAAAAAACTATATTTTTTAGGATCTTATTCATACAAATTTTTCAAAAAAGACAGTAAGCCATCTTTTGGAAACAAAATTACTCATGTAAACGTTGAATGGAATCTTGGTTACCGTATGAAAATGTAATAAAATAATTGGAGATTGGTTTGTTATAATACTACTGATCAAGCCTGACAATCGGAATCAAAAACGTAAAGCAAGACGGGTATAAGCTAGTAACTAATAAAAAGTAAAAAAAAAATGGATAACAAATGATGTAAAAATACAATTATTAAGTTTGTATGGAAAGGTTACCTGGGACGCGCCCACGACATCGCGGGTAGTTCCCTCTCATTCTCGCATACGCTCTTACAGTAGCCCATCCCACTCACTCCACCGCACCGTTTCGATAGTTTTAGAAAATTTTCATACAAAGTCAACAATATTATCGGCGAGGTAGAGTATGTGCGCGAGCGCATTTTTCTCAAGTTGTTTCAGAAATAGTTAAATGTTATTATTTTATTAGCTTATCTCAATGGAATTAATTTTGTATTGTTTAACGGGGGCGCAGTGAACATCACGTACTTATTAACGGGCCACTTCGGGCTAGAACCACAGGACAATGTCTGTCGGGAAAGCTAGTTATGTATAAAAAAACGAAGGGAAAGATCTATCGGAAAGATTATTTCAGAAACTAAAAATTTGTAGCTTGGAGATAATTTATAAAAAAAATTGTTAAAAACTACAAGACACAAAATTTAACCGGATCCAGACACAGACACTCCAAATTCCGAAGTGCAACTCCGCTGCGGCTCAACACCACTTTCAGTATAGGGGCATAACGGAACTGCCAATTAGTATTAGGAAAATCAGGAGTTGGACCCTGTTGACGAACAAAATAAAACAATTTTTCTCCCCGCGTCCTTGCGTTGGTTGATGCATTGTTTGGAGAACTAACAGTCTTATTTATAAAAAAAATCCTTGATTACACGATCACTTCCGATACACCGATCAATTTTTACTTTATTTATAAAAAAAAATTATCCGCGTCTTTTATGTATGAAAATAACATTTTACACCATAACCAAGATGCGCTCTGTCAGATTTGAATGATTTAGAGTTATTTATGTAGAATAGGTACCTTATTTAAAAAGTTTTTTTTTTTTTTTTTTTTTCTTCAAAACGCCATTATCTTTATTAAAATTTACTTTGTTCATCATAGTTGTAAGCGCTCGATTAATTATGGGAATGCACACATTTGTTCTATTTGTTAAAATTTTCTATGACTGTCAGTTGACCGTTGACGTAAAATCAAGCAATACTTCTTCAAGTGATATGGAGTATGCCAACATGATAAGTAACACAGAATTCTTAACAAATATGTAACAACTTATGACTAACAATTAATTACTGATGTTCGATTTTTAAATGGAACAAACCACTACGGGCTTACGACCGTCTTCTACTGTTATTTCGAAGTCCAACAAAGATGAGACATTAACAAAAATTGATATAGTCATAATATTATCCTGGCGACAAATACATGACAATAGTCGCAGTCTTTAAATTTGGTTGCTCTCTTGTTCTCAATACTTTCCAACTTTTATCTCTACATCTCATTAATTATTAAATATCTACTTGTTGTATAGGTACCTACATGAGACTTATCGAGAATTCTCATGATTAGGAGTTTCGACGACTTAAATATTACCACCTAATGGCGAACGTTGTTAAAACGTAAAGTGATCACACTAATGCACTGGGTTCCTAAGGAACGATCCGTCGCAGTTAGAGTCATAAGTTGTTACATATTTGTTAAGATCTAGTCATGAAAAATGGTCACAGAATTCTTAGATAAGGCCAACACTAGGAGAGAATAATTGCTGTGAAGGTGAAGAAGGTTTCTTAATTTGGTCATGTCCTCCGAGGGGAGAAATATCGCCTTCTCTAACTGATTTTAGAGGGCAAATTTGAGAGAAAAGGTGGAGTGGCTAGGCTAGGAAACAGATGTCCTAGCTTCAAAATGTCCGGGAGTGGACCGGAATGGCCAAAGTCCTATGAAAGAGCAGTACCTACTTGCTTCGGCAGTAGGTACATATACTAAAATTGGAACTAACTCATTAGAGCAGCGCAGGATCGAGTAGCTTTTGCAGAGGTGGTCGCCAGCGTCGGGGGACCTGATAGAGGCATGCACCCAAAGAAGAAGATTTTCATTCTTCATTTTTTTAGAAAATATTATTTAAAACCTGAGTTACTTTTTATAGTTATCAAGTAGACAATCTAGAATTAAATAATTAACAACTATTCAATATTAATTTCATGTTTATTAAATTTAATTACTTACGTTTGTTTTTATCCTGATTATTTTTATACGTATTTATTTAATACGTAAAATATAATCCGATAAATCGTTTGAATTAAATAAAGTGCTAATTCCTCGAATTACAATCCATTATCGTACAATTTCATTTTTAATATTAATAGCTTTTATAGAAATAATAGACATCAAAGATAGGTGTGTTTGTAATATTAAGTATACAATTCCTGTAGAGTGTAGCACGAATTGATCAATATAAATAATGATACTGGTAGGCTTCTGGTAGGTATATAGAACAAAATATTTAGAGAACTATATGTTATTGGAGCACTGGATATTCTATGTTCCTATTGATGTCTCTAGTGAATAAATAAAATATGAAACGATGTAGGGTCATTTTAATAATTATTATTAAATCAAAATATCCGTTTACAATTAAACCCTCCGCCAGTGTGAACGGGCGCTCTTTAAATATATAGTTCAGTCAAATAACAGGCTTTTGGCTGATCTCACTAATGGTGGTAATTAATCTAGAAACCTACTGAACTTTTATCATACGAACACTTACACTTGCTTACTTACTACATAATGCGTGTGGCCTTTCGCAAATAATAACACATTATGGCAACATTACAGAATACTCCGTTTCTGAAGAGAATTACCAAAAAAAGTATACGAATTTCAAACGTTTTTGCGTGATTTAAAGCGGGTCATACCCGTTTTCCACAAACCTATCATTGGGTAGGAACATGTAAAAAGCGGATTCCGACCCGCGCCGACCAGCTCATAGATTGTTGTCTATGGTTTCAATGCATTTAAATGGGCATGCCGGAAAGCGGGTTCCTGCTTTCTCTGTGGGTATCCCCATTCAAATGCATAGAAACATTCTTTGCGCCGGTCGAATCTGCTTTCTACGTGTTCTTACCCATCGACATAATCTAACCGACAAGCATTATTATTGGACGAAAATGCACCGACCTGCCTCAATTAAACGCGCTAAAAAAAAATTCAAATTCGTATATTTGCTTGATCATTATCCCCACAAATAGATTATAGGTATCTCGATCTCTATGTATACATACATTTCTTTTTTTGTATGCGGCTTAGCTCCTGGGTTGTAAGAAATTTCGCGTGTGTTGATAAGCATGGAGGACTTATTCTAAAAAAAAAAAATTGTAAAGTTATCGGCATGAGGTAACATTTGAATAAGATCGTTAAAAGACCATTTCATGAATACCTCAGCTGATTCATGTCCAAAATTCAGGTTATCCATAATCTCGCCCAAATCATGTCCAAAACTCAGGTTATCCATAATCTCGCCCAAATCATGTCCAAAATTCAGGTTATCCATAATCTCGCCCAAATCATGTCCAAAATTCAGACTATCCATAATCTCGCCCAAATCATGTCCAAAATTCAGACTATCCATAATCTCGCCCAAATCATGTCCTTAAAACTCAGGTTATCCATAAAGGCTAAAATTATACACAAGCTTTAAGCTTTCCCGACAGTCGTTGTCCTCTGTAGTCCTTACTATGAATATTGATTTCGAATTTGTAATTTATACAAAAAAATACGTTTAAAATATGTCTGAATTCTCGAAAGAAATTCCATTAAAAAATCTACGTACCAATGTTTTGAAACTCAATGGTTTCAAATAAATAAAAATTGTGTTGCTATGGAATTTTTCACAGATGGCGTTGTCGTCGCAGGAAATCCGTTGGTTCCATACTAACATTAATATTATATTTAATATTTTTTTGCTATCCATTTATTGAGTTTTTAATAATTATTATGTTATTCGGAGCGGAGAAGAGTCCAATAAACCAAGCATCATAAAAATTTGTTCAGGCGATCTCGAGTTATAAGTGTTCGCACTAACCCGACTTTCTTTTATATTATCGATTATATGTAGGTAAGGGAATGCTATCTTCTAATTACCCAGCATTTGATTTTTTATCCGTATACATCAAGATACCTACTCGTTAACACTCTAAATAGGACAGGATCTTACAGTTCCTTAAATACCTAATTTAGGATTTTATTGTTTATTGTATTTTATCATCCTTAGGTCCATTCGGACAGAGACTTCAACAGAGGCAATGTCTCGGGAGAGGCGGAAGGCAACCATTCATAATCCTAATTCCAATAGAGAGAAAAGCAGGCCATGACCTTCAGTGATGAAAAAGTTCGATGAGAATATTGGAATATGAAATGAAGCCCCTTCTGTTAGGGGTCTAATTGGTCGGTTGCCAAGAAATGGATATGTGAACAGAGAAAGCAAGGGCGAGTGGCCTACAAACTAAACATAAATGTGGCCAAAATAATAGGATGATTATATTATGAATAACTACTGTTATACGATTCTTGAGACTACTATAAAAATACTGCATCCAATATTATGTAAAGCTTTTGAGAGTAGGCTCCTAAACATATTCTGTATCTTTGTCCTTCTTCTTCTTCTTTAAGTGCCACTCCTATCCTATCGGAGGTTGGCGACCATCTGCGAATAAGTCTCACGGTCCTGGGCAACTCTCACCAACTCTGCAGCCTCTGGCACACCAAACCACTGTCGTAGATTCTTAACCCAAGAGGCTCTTTTACGGCCCATACCTCGCCTGCCCTCTATCTTCCCTTCCGCAATCAGTTGTAGGAGAGCATACATATTTTTCATTGCGGAAGATATGGCCGAAGTACGCGGCTTTTCGTCTTTTGACAGGGGTCAACAGGTCTCTCTCCTTATTCATCGCTCTCAGGTGCTCCGCAGCTCTATATACCCGATCCCTCCAAAAGATGCGGAGCATTTTTCGATATGCCGGAATCCGAATGCTTCAATCTTATTCATGGTTGAGACTTTGAGGGTCCAAGTCTCAACTCCATATAGTAGCACTGGCAGAACATAAGCTTTGACAGTCCTCCACCTTGTGTATTAGCTCAGGTCACGAGTCACGATTACACAAGAGCCTCTGCATTTCGTAGAAGGCTGATCTCGCCATCTCAATACAGATCTACACACCCCTAGCATAGATCAAATCAAAATAAAAACTTCGCATAGGGAGGCAACAAGAGCTCTCCATTGCACTCGATCTTGCGGCGGCATCAAAACCTCCAACACCATGTCCAAATCCTTCAGCTCTGCTTCGATTGAACGGAACACGGTGTGAGAGGATCTTCCTCGTCTACCTACCCTGATGGGTGGAAGAACAGCGCTCTGCTCAGCCAATTGTTATTCCGCATCCTTAACCTAATATGGACTATTATGTCCCAGCCAAATCGATCTCCTCTCCATAATGGTAGAAGTGATAGGCTTCTATTAACTCTGCGATTAGCAATTTAAAACATACTTCAAGTGAGTAACCTCCTTAGTGCTTTATACAGTACATAATTTAATGCTAATTTTGAAATTAAATAGGCGTTTGACAGAAAATGACAGTTATTTGAGAGTTGGTGCGATTGACAGAATTTAGATGGAAAATAGGTACACTATGGCTTAAAATAGATGAATCGGTCGGAATCAAATTGTGAAATAGGTAATTAATTTATCATTACACAAACTCGAATTAAGTTTTCATAGTTTAGGACTACAGGACAACATCTGTCGAGAAAACAAGATTGAAAATTTTAAAAACTTAGAGAGTTATCCTATCATTATCGTATAAAATAGAGAGGGGAGACAGGTTGATGAAGAAGAAAACGAAGAGAAAATAACCTCGAAATCAATGGGAGAAAATAAACTGGATTGACAATTATTTCTACCAGTCAACAGGCTCCTGAATGTGAAAAAAAAACAACTAACCCCTGATAGAATTTTCAAGCCGAAAAAAAACAACTAGAAAATCTGAAAAAAATTGAACCGACAATAATCAAACACGAGAAGTGCTTTTCAAAAGTCTGCTCCTAGGCAAACAGGCTGTTGAAATCATACCACAAAACACGTTATTATTTTACTAGTAAATAACGATAATGTTCCGAATTTTGGTTAGTTTATAAAAAACCAACTCTTATTATTATTAATGCATAATTTATATTATAAAAAATACTCATTAAATTACATAAATAATATAGTATCAAAATAATAAATCAAATTCATACAGGTACGAGCAAAAAATGTAAAATTTATTACCTTAGCTTTTAAAAGTTCTCGGAACAAAACAAAAAAAAAGCACTGAATAATTTAAAAATAACAGCAAACTTGCAAAACAGAGTGTTATAATTTATTTTTCATATAAATCACTTAAATTTATTAATAAAACTGACACACAATTATATAGTAATTAATTCAACTTCGAAAATTTTCACAATCAACAGGTAAAAAACTTTAAAATCGCGAGTTGATTTTGTTTCGTGAAATAAGGGTGCAGCGACGCGACCTAACCCTACGGCGATAACTTCAGAACTGAAATCCCGATCCGGTATGGCCGATGGCGATGTACCCCTTTTAGCTAAGAAGGTTCCGAAAAATCAGCGCTTTTCAAACATCGATAATAATCACCGTTATAAAAGAATATACCTACAATTGTTATGTACTTCAATTAAGATAATCTACATATTTTTATTTCAATTGAATTCATTTTAACTTTAAGGGATATGACTTTGACTTTTACTTTTTACATGGGACATGACTTACTTTGCTATAGATTCTGTTTTTGTTGATTGTTTTTCTTTTTATTTATTTTTTGTCTTAATTTGTTTTTCATTACTTTGTTTTTCATTTTATTTCTTCTTTGTCTTAATTTCTGTTTATTTTTATTTTTAGTTTAATTAGTAGGTATTAAACTATTTTACAAATTATGTAAAGCAAACTGAGCCTTGCCCCTCTCAGCGAAACTGTTTCTTTGGGGTAACAATAAAGATTGAAAAAAAAAAACCATTTCCCTCATTTTTTCAAAACCGATAAGCATCACACTTACCGTAAATGATGAGATGTGCATATTTTTATTCAAATGCGTAAGTGAGTGTCAGTTCCCATTTATTTCATCGTTTGTGTCGAGTCCGAATAATATAGAGACCGTCGGTATTGCTGTCTCTCTCATTTTATTCAAATGTGAATTTCCTTTTATCAATAAGGGTCGAGTAATTAAATACAAATTTAATACGATATATTAAAAATATCGATATTTTTATATGATATATCGCAAAATATCGATATTTTTATATGATATATCGCAAAATATCGATATTTTTATACGATATATCGCAAAATATCGATATTTTTATACGATATATCGCAAAATATCGATACAACATTTCGATATTAATTATTATATCGGAAAAAATGTCGATATATTTTTCACATGAACATCACTAAAGTCCATTATTGTCTTGGGTCGCATCAAAACGACTCGCGGATTGCCGACCCATGCCGTAAGCTATGATAATGTTTGATTTTTATGTATTTCTTTAAGAAGGCACTTTCGTAAAAAGTGGAAATTCCGTATGACGTGGAATTACCCCCACACGACGGAAGAAGATCTATTTTATCGGCATCGTCAAAAAATCCAATTTTATATTATTTTACCTGATTTAGTTTAAATTTAGATTTAAAAAATGTTTATCTTATCGTTAAATTTTAACATAGGTAATATAGAAATTGTACAATTAGTAATAATTTTTTGTTAGGTACCTACCTACATATTTTATTGACTTATATATGGAGATATTTTTCTTTGTCCAATTAAAAGGAGTCCATTGTAGCTTTAATATTAGTTTTCTTCGCATGAATAAGTCAGCATTAACACATTATTTTTACATCTTTGGATCAACTTTACTAATCCATCCATTCAATTAAAATTGCCTTTTGACTTACAAAAGCATCTGTCAATCACGACTTATCAAAGAATTATTGACAAATTTTTCACAATGCAACTAGGGATGGGCAAAAATATCGATAGGTATATTTTTTTAACCCATATCTTCCCAGTGTTCCATTATTGGAACGGTTTAGTTAACAATTTTTATTATTTTTTTGGAAATGCGCAACTCGTTTATTTTTATGTGCTTAAAATCTTCGATCAATAGGCTATAGTTAGATATTGTTGCACGATATTCGCATCTGCTTTTTTCTGTTATGAAGCATTCTTTATAGTAGATTTTGTGGAAAAACATTGCTCGTTGTAAAATGTCCGTATATTTTTTGTTTGTTATAATTCACATTGAAATAAAACGTTACCAGTTCTATTGTTGTCTCTTTTATCATTATAAAAAATAATAAAAATAAAGATGACTATAAGTAGGTATTTTCATGTCCATTTTCCTAACCGTTCCATTTTTGGAACACTGGGATAATATTCCAATGTAATTTTTTTGTACTATTTTCTTGCAAAAAAATTATTTATTGTTGGAAATTTATTTTTTTGGTCGTAGTTTAATAGTGTACTAAATATTTGAACATCTAGAAACGAAAAAAGTATTTTATGTAAAGAAAATATGTGGACACAGCTGGTACAACTGAACCTTACACAGTAAGAAAACGTTGTTTGTATGGTTACTTTGAAGGTCAATGACGTCGATTTTCAAAAAGGATCTGCAAAATCATCTTAACCATCGGATTCCACCTAAGGTCTGCTACGATCAAAAACAGAAAAAAATTAATTCATTGGACTTGATGAGTGACAATACTACCAGGAAGCGGTGATATTTTTTTTTGGTCAAGAACGCTATGAATAACATTGAAGCAGATGTTATATCTCTAAAACAGGAGAAAATCCTGCATCAGCAAGCTATTGAAGTGCTTTGCTTTACAGTCAATAGCGAAGTAACCTTCTAGCCTGATTAGTAAGGTCACAGGTTGATAAAGCTGCCGCAGAAGCAGTCTGCTTGAAAGATGTCATAATATGGAGAAACAATGCTATGAGGACAGACAGAAGGTTCGTATCTATAAGACACATGGACTTTTATCCAGGGCAGACACTGTCAAAACAAAAAGCATGCTTAGAACATCTAAAATGAAAACACTCCATGGTTACTCTCTACGTGATCGAATAAGAAACACAGTAATTTGAAAGATCTAATAAGTCGAACAACGTGGTCAGGTGGGTACGTTATAATTTGTTATTATATGTTTTGTTGGCAATAACATGTATTGAGAAGTTAAATAAAAGTAAGAATACTATATCTTGCCCTGCATGGGGGTACTAAAAGGGCTGCGCCGATCAAAAATACTCTTCAAGCGATGGTAAGAAAACTGGAACAAGGCAAGTCAAGATGATAACCCTGATAAAACAGACTCCCGTGTCTATAAAAGAGAAGAAGAAGATTTTTATTGTATTATTTTATACAAGTCTTATAATTTATAAATTGTGGATTAAAATTTTAAAATCTCTTCATAAAGTACTTTAGTGCGCTCTATATCGTTTTTGATTTCCCATACAAAAGCCTAAATGTTACATGTATGTATCTTCCCAGTGTTCCATTATTGGAACGGTTCTATAACAAAAAATCCAAAAAAAATTTTGACACTTATTTATCAATACATAGACCGTAAATAGTCCCTGGTATGATTTTCATGAAAATCTAACGGCTATTTCTATGTCTGGGAAGATATGGGTTAATCAATCGATATACCTATACCTACCGTCGATATTTTTTATTTCTAAACATCAATAGTCGATTATTATTTCTGAATACAGGTCAAATCTCGGACGAACGTACTTCACGGGATCATAAAAAATATTTCGTTAAACTGGAAATGTTTCGTTATACTGGTGAAAAATGATATATTTTTAATTTTTTGAGTCGCCATATTATACCTACTGATGTCAAATAAACTATTATTGCTATTATTAAGTGAGAACATAAACAAATTTCAAGGATGTATCATTCAAGTGAAGGAAATATGTTAGGCAAACACTTAGGACAAACTGAAGTGAAGTGAATTTTATTGCCTAAATTGTAACATGATTATTAAATTTTTAAACAAAAGAGTTCGCTATACTGAGATCGACTTCGTTACTACGATTTCGGTTCAATACGTTTTAATATGGAAGTTTTTCGGGGAAAAATTGATGATTCGTTAAACTGGATATTTCCTTACTTCGGTATTCGCTATCAAATTCGATATTTTTTTTTGAGATCATATTTACTTTAAATATTCACTTTGAAATATTTTAAATGGGTAGGGTAACTGCACTTTGAGGTACAAATACCAATATTTTTTAGTCGACATCGGTATTATTTAAAACTATCGATTCGTTTGCCCATCCCTAAATGCAACAAAATTCTGTTCCTTTCGGTTCACTAGGTGAATATTTTTTCTCTTTCTATTATGCAGGTGGGTTGTTACCGTCATACTCCTCCTTCAAAACTGTTCGAAATTCAATTGAAAGTAGGTATTTTGAGGGATATTCAAGGACGGTTGAGATTTAAAATCACTATCTGCTTTTCAGGACCATCTATATAATATATTTTTTAATATTTGATTTTATTGCAATTCAAAAAAATTATGACAAATATTTTTTATGGCGTCTCATCTATCTGGATGATATGGCCCTATTTAATCACGAAAATCATAATAATATATGACTTGTTACTAGTTTTTTAGAGGCGCCCACTTATGGCCTTTTCTTGCAAACTTTGCTTTCTTATGGCTGAATTCACATGTGAGACTTTAAAGCACTTGGTTGATTGAACTCTTTATGAAAACTCTCAAAACAACTTAAACTTTTTATAACAAACTTTGCATTCAAATGGATTTTAGCATGAGGGTGTTTAATTATTTGATTGATTAAACTTTTTATTGCAATTATATCATTTGTATGGCTTTTCTCCACTATGAGTTCGCATCTTTAAATTACCAGAGTGCGTAAACTTTTTGTTGCAAACATTGCATTCGTAAGGCTTTTCTCCGCTATGATGTCACGCGTGTGCATTAGTTTCCTAATTTGGTAAACTTTTTCATGCAAACTTTGCCTTCTTACGGCTGAATTCGCATGTGAATCATTTAATAATCCGTTAAAATGTTTTTCTCCACATCATGACCTTTAAAAAAAGTGCTCAGCCACCAGTCGTAATAATATGTTACTGTCAGCTGTGCCACATTATTAGAACAAAATTTCTCTTTAGTTGCGAGTGGCGCCAACTTCTGGGAAACGCAGGAACTAACAGCGTTAATGAGATCAGTCAGTCAGTGAGCCAGTGACAGAAACGTTTATATTATAAGATTTCGTCACGTCTATCTGCAAATTTGCCCCAAAACATAGGTTCTTCAAGCTATTACTGTGAAAGATAGACTAGCCATGATATAGCTATTAATAGTTCTGCCATATAATAAGAAATCCTGGGTGGCAACCTATAAATCAGGCGAAAATGGTATTAAAAAAAGCTTCATAGGAAAAAAACTTAAGGAAGTAATTTGTCCAGTAACACCTAGGTACCTATTAAGACACCAATATTATCTATGAATAAAAACATAACCTCTTTTCAAATATTTTATTGTACTGTCTATAATCATCATACAAAACATTTTTATTTATATACACTAAAAACAACACAAACAAAACTGTCATCACCCACAATCTGGAATATCAAACCATTTTTTACATTTCCTGAATGTAGGTAGTTTTGGTTTGACCATATTCGAGTAAAGCAACAAATAAACATCTTGGTAAAAATTCTCCGAGGTACCTATTGCTTTTAGGGACTTCCAAATTTTAAGCAACAACTCTTTGTGCATCAATATCTTCACTGTCTACAATATCTAACGGAGATTTTGCTGGATTCTACAAAATAAAAAAACAATTTATTAATAGATAGAGTTTTCGAACACATTTTTTATCATGTTCTCGAACACATTTTTTATAATAATATCTTCCCCAACTGCATGTAAACGCAATAATAATATTTTTGTCATCTGTTAGTACTATTATCTTCTCCTACCAATATTATACTATGTCTTCAATTTATTTTTTAAAATTTTATGTATCTTTAGTCTCTTGATAATGTCTACATGAGATAGACGAAAGCGCTCGAGCCTCAATAAAATATCGTGAAAGTGCAACTGTGTTTGTTTTAATTCATAATAATGAACTTTCACTATGTAAATACACAAACCTTACAAAAATAATTGTGGAAAAGTTATACAATCTTTTATTTGAAGTTAATTTTAAACAATTTATTATAATAACAGCTATTTTAGAAACTGCAAATGAATATTCTAAAAGATCCATTCACAAATACAGCACAGCCAAGAGCATAAATCTGTGAAGTAGGCAATGGGACCCAAAATGGAGATATAAAAATGTTTTTTTTTGTCATGTTTGCTATTGTCAGATGGTTCTTATGAAAGAAAAAATTGAGAAACATTAGAAAATTTAAGAAAACTTAAAGTAGGTAACCATCTCAGTGCTTTTTACAATATAACTTAATCCTTATTTTGAAATTAAAGTGGTGTTTGACAGAAACTATCAGTTGTCTGATGGTGCGATTGACAGTATGGGGATGAATAATATACGTTTTAAAACAGACACATCGGTTGGAAGTACAGGAAATAAAAGGTAATAGTACAGGCTTGGCCTATTTGGGCAGCAGTTAAATTTGTTATACATTATCATTGTATTATTATGTATGAATAAATAAATAAATTGTATACTGGAAATAAAATACGCGCAAAGCGCCAAAAACGAAAAAAATGAGTTGAGTATGAGGAAATGTTCTACAAACCATTGCCAATAGCCTAAATATTGCACATAGTCCATATCGATGATCTAAAGGCGTAAAAAAACAGATCCAAAAATCATCATAGTACTGTGTCTGTATGGGGGAACAATCTGTTTTATTAGATTATCTCAACATGAATTTTTTGGCGTTTAGTGCGTATTTTATTTCCACTATACAATTAATTTATCATTATACAAATTCGAATTCAATATAGATAGCCAGGACTACAGGACAACGTCTGTCGGGAAAACTAGTTTCAAATAAATATAAAAATTTACCAATTTCTTTGCTCTTTCTTCTAAAACGGAATAGGCCATGTGGTTGATGATGATGGAGGTGGGCAAAGCAACTCCTTGGAATCTGTGTAGAGTGAGATCGTTGTGAGTACCGAGAATGTGGGCTACTGTCACGCTAACACGCCCTATTTGTCCTAAGTGAGATATCATTGGCCCTTGAGATATATCCACATGGTCTAGAACGCGGTATAGCGTTATATTACCTAAAAACACATTCATTTCAATATAAATTACATACATTTCTAGGGTAAGAATATCTGAAAATTGGTTTAAGTACATTAGGCGCCAGATATTGTGATCAATGGTTAATAGAATCAGCCGCTTTAAAGAATCAAAAGTTCAAGTCCAGATTTAAAATGAAGAATTTCTCACAATTTCAATGCGATAAAAGAATCATATTTTCAGGTGCTCAAAACATTTATAATTTTTACCACGGGATGTTGTCATTTTGTGTATTTTTTTTATACACTCAACTCAATAAACAAATTGCATTGCGCATTAGTCACTTTTTTCACAAACTTTCTTTTTGACCCACACAAACAAACCTTTTTTCTATAAAGCATATCTATTTTTGTGTGAAATAAGCAAAATGTCTGCTGCGTTATACAATCAAACAAAACACAAGGGACAAACAACATGATCATAATATCCGGCACCAACTATTGAATAAAACAACAATTTATTTGTTCTGTTGGTGACATGTCGAGAATTCTCATGATTAGGAGTTTCGGATACTCAAACATTACCACCTAATGGCGAACGTTGTTAACGTAAAGTGATCACACTAAGCCAGCCTTCGAAACAACAGTAGAAGACGGTCGTAAGCCCGTGGTGGTTTGTTCCATTCAAAAATCGAACATCAGTAATGAATTTTTAGAGTCATTAGTTGTTAGATAATTCTTTAACAATTTGTTTCCTACAACATATGAAACAGAATCATAAACGCAATTTTACATTACATACCTTCATGTTTTCTGGCTATGTCTGGTATTTGTTTCATCTTGTGTGGATTGCTTTCAAACATTTCTGAAGCTATTTCCTGGGACACCGTCAGTCTCTCAATGGGAGCGTTTGTTCGAGCGAGTTTCACAAATTCAGCACTGAGCGCTCGGTATTCCCAAGACTGCGGAGTCCAATCATTCAAGCCAACGAGTTCCGCATCATAAACAAATGATCCAGACCGAACTTGAAAAAAAAAAATATTTAAAAAATTGTTTTTTTATGCACAGTAAAAATTAAAATAGTGTTAGATCTTTAAAAAACAGCTGTTTTTCTCAACTTGCATTCTAGTATCAGTTAAAACAGTCAGTGACTTGGTCCTATAGTGCTCTCCTTAAGAAAGGTAGGATCAGACGAATACATATACCTACTGCAGAGAAGGCACTGATGACGCAAAGCATCCGTTATTAAATTGTTCCAGATGGAAGCAAGAAAGAGAGGATCTGGAGGGTAGGATCATTCAAGCGGGACTGTCTCCCAACAACATGGTTTTATGGCTACCTAGCAAGACTTGTACGAGAAAACACAATCATTGATTTTTCGCAAATATTCCATATTTTCTCACAGTTTAAAACATCCCTGAACTTTCACAAATATTTCGAAACCAAAGGTAGCTTAATCAGTTCAGGTGTTCTCGAGTTTCAGAGAGACTAACGAACAATGATCCATTTTTATACATAACAGCTAGGTATGATGAATTATATGAGTATAACACGAGACTTACTGTCTGGAGAGGGGAAACTGTGCAATCTAACTTCAAAATTATCTTTGAAAGCTCGACACAATGTGGCGCCCAGGGCAAAGGAACACGTCCTCCAGAAGGCTTTGTTCACTTGATACGGATTTGCCGTGGTGAACGTCTGAAGCTGGAAAACAAACAGAAGATATTAATAAGTCACTTACAATTTAAACAAAAGTAATAATAACAGTGATCCCTCGCTACTTTGTGGTTTGATTGCATTGCGGATTTTTCAAAACAAGGTCGTCGAAACAAATTACAAAAAAACATGCAACATTAGCAAACATTATTTCATAGTAATTGTAAAAAACTTCTTTGAGATTATGTACATACGCATAGGTACCCAAAGCCAATCAAAAAAAGCGTGCGATTAATTAATTCTATTCTATGAAGTCACTTTTATCAATTTAATGATTGCATAAAATAATTGCATTCAATGAAGATTCAAATAAGAAGACGTCAGTTAAGCAAAGAGAATTTAGGAACAAAAGAAAAAGAGTGACAGAAAATATACATGAACATGCTCCCCTCTCTCAGGTGCTAATTTGGACGATCCAAATATACAACTTTCACAGAGTCTTCCAGTCCCCTCGAAAGATCAATGTTACATGATTAAAGAAGTTATAAAAGAGTTTGTTTAGGAGAAAACGTTACAAGTAGCATTAACTCTTTTTATTTTACCTCCAAAGTGCAGCTTTGTGTAAGTGGTCGATGCATGTCCCAAAAATGTGTTCCATCCACTACAGCTATAGCACTCTTTTTCACGTGAGTTTCAGATAAATCTAAAAATATCAAATTTATAAGATTATAAGTCTTTCCAACCAACCAAGATTATAAGTCTTTCCAACATCCAACATGTTTGTGCAGTTTGTGTCATAAATAATATAATATGTCCGCATATTGATCCAAGCTTGTGTCAGGCTAAATTACTTTTATACAAAAATCAGTGAGGATAAACCCACATGAGAATTAGAGAAACTTTAAAAACGAACTGTAAAATCATGGAAAAACTAGCCTACATAATTAATGTTTTGCGCTATTTGCAATTTACATGTTGAAAGTAATGATTTGGAGGTTATTTTATAAGATTCACTGGAGTGTTACCAAAGATAAGAGACCAAAATAAACCCTTATAATTTGCATTTATAGTCCAAAAAATATCTGAACATTTAATTTAATGTAACATTTTAAATTCAAAAGATAAAATAAACATACGTCTTGAACAATCATATGGTGTGGACAAGTCTTTATTCATGATCAATGTTTCATCCTTAGGTAATCCCATATACCTAACTTCAATCTTCTCAATTCGCCCAACAGACGTTTCTTGTCTTTCTTTTTCTTTAGAAAACAGTTCATTGCGTCTTGAAATATTTTCCTGGAGACTTAGACACCCTAAAAACGGAAAATGATATTGAGAGAAAAATCATTTGGAATGTTTGAATTTCAAGAAAGGATGAAAGAAATTTATGAAATCATTCCATAACTAATTTGTCGACATTAAAAAAAAAGAGTATGGATTTTTCTTCTAAAAATAATACATTAAATGAATGTGTAAAATAAAAATAAATATTTTCTTATAAAATGAAAATGTGAATTCAAAACATACTAATCGGCTGTAAACATGAACCATTTCTTGAGTTGGAAAGAAGAGATTTTGTTGATGTATCAAATAAAATTTTAGTTAGTAGCACGTTCATTCGCATATTGTAACTTTTTATAAACTTTCAATGTTCAAAGAAGCAGTATTTTTGTTTTAAAATTATTATAACATAACCCCAAAAGCACGGTGAAATTTTGACAGATCTATTATGACAGCTAATCTCTTGTCTATGATTCCTTCATATTTTTTTTTGCTTATGACAAGATCTTCGCAAAAATAATAATTAAATGTTATATAATAGGGTATTTGACTAATTTCCAGAAACCGTTTTAAATTATTCTACGATACATTATAAGCACATTCTCTTTATATTTTCTGAAGATATGCCATATTTTATATGAAAATCATGTTTAAAGTTTAAATATCCAAAAACGCGCGTAAAACGCTGTCTTGTATAATGGCGCTGGTCACGTGGTGCATTTTACGTCACACTTCTGTATTGGTATGAGGTTGATGACTATCATTTACCAAGGAGTGACGTCACCTTGACGTCACGGGGACCACAACTAATCACAAGGCGTTTTCATCGGTCACTAGTTCCATAGAAATATTTGGATTTTTATTACGTGTTTTTATAAAAAATAAGCCTATTTAAGTTGTAAAATAAAAGAAATAAGCTTTCTTGGGCCATTTTCAAACAGGATGACCACAATCTGTATCTTATTTTTCATAGTGTCAAATACCCTATTAAAATACAATAGTTTTTAAATGTTTCTGTTTGATCGAAAATCGATTTAACCATTAATACCACACTACTACATAAAAAGTATCCTGAAAATTGATGTTTTAAAAAATATTAAATGCATAGACAACATTATAATTTTTTTTCGGGTGTCATTCATAGATAATTATTATTACTGTCACTGTGACGTTTTGTCATATTGAGGTTCGGAGACGCTTTGAAATTTGTTTTGTTTTTAATTTAATTGTTGTGAAATGTTTCCGAAGTAAAATGGATGTAGATTTGTTAAGACCGGGATCTGTCCCCATTCCTCCAGATACTGTCTTATGGTTTGAATTTTTACTAGATCCTAACCTTCTGCATAATCATTTATCCAAGCCTTATGCCGGTAAGTACAATTCATTTTACCTGTTTCTCAATCTACCAAGAGCAATCAAAACAGTGCTCATTCAATAAAACTGGGTTCAAGAAAGTTGCACAGACATAAAATTTAAGAAAACGTAACGTAGGTAAAAATAGAAATGTTTGTAGTATCAAAAGCTCTAAGTTACCTATGTTAAGTTTTCTTTAAGTTTTTTGACAGAAAGGTGATTAATTAATAATTATACAAATTCGAATTCAATTTTGATAGTTAGGACAGGAAAATGTTTGTCGGGAAAGCTTGTTAGACATAAAATCACCATTCTCAATATGTTTTTTACTTTGCAGATCCTTCACCTTGTGATCTGATCATCAAATTTTCTACGGTGAGCCCAGAGTCCCAACAGCAGCGTACTCAAGAGGCTCTTGGTGTTAACAACAGTAATGGAGCCAACAATCGTGCAGTTGACCTGGAATCTTTGCCTGACAGCCCACCATTGAGCATTGTTGAAACGGAAAGATACACCAGGAAACATTTGGCGCTCAAAATATTATGTCTCAAAGTTGCTGCATTTCTTAAGTGGAATTTAAGTAAGTCTCAGCTCCATATTCATCCTCAGTGCTACAACCACTCACATATTTATTTTGTGGCAATCATCATCTAGTCCAGAAGTTTTCAAACTGTTTCCTCTCGTCTACGCCTTGCTAGGTTTTCGGTTTTAGGTTGACCCTCGCTACTCAACATTGCGATAAAGGAAAAAAACATGTTGAAAGTTTTTATCGATCATTAATTAAATTCAAATACACCCATTTTACAAAATACATGTATAGCAAAAAATAAATTCATAGTAGATAAGTATTACAAAGCCCAAGAACAATAAGTATCTGCATTTGAAACAAAGTGCAAGTCAAGGGAATCTTGGGTATAAGATGGTAGGTACCACTGCATCACTTCTACTATTATGGAAGGGAGGTAGACATGGCTGGGACATTTGTTAAAGATGCCGAATGACAGTTGGTCTAGGACGGCGCTTTTTTTCCTCCCATCAGGGTCTCGAAGACGTTGAAGACCCATTCATAGCTGAAGGAGTTGGACATGGTGTGGGAGGAGGTCATAAGCATTGCACAAGATCGAGCGCAAGTTAGAGCTTTTATCGCCTCCCTATGTTCCTGAGTGGGGTTCAAAGGTAGATTGATTGATGCCAAAGTTAAAGTCATGACCTGCTTGGATGAGTTCCTCTATCAAACATTTAAAATATTATTATAGTATCTAAAAAATGAGAGTTTGATTCTTAACCATCCTTGAATAACCTCTAACACACCCGATTTTTTTTTTTTAATTAAAATCTGTCCAGTTTTGAAGCAGAAATATGATAACGACTAATTTGCAGAATAGAAATATAAAGAGATTTAAAAATTAACCAATCGAGATTTTGAGGCTTTGGTGATTTTTATAAATGTTATGTGGTTCTCGGTGGTTTCACGGTCATTTTTGTTTTAGATGTGCTAGAGACCATGTTGCCACCACAAATTCAGTTTCAGCTGATGCAAGATCTCATTTACATGGCCACTGATGGAAATTATTCAACTCCTCCTCAGGTAAAATTACTTAAACTCACAAAGATTCACATTGGTTCTTCGAAATCTATTAAAATTTTTTGAAAACCAAGATTTTGGAAAAAAAACAACACCACACACTGTGAGTTCCACCAATTAGTTTTTTGTTGGTTTCTATGTAAAAAAAAAAAGCTTGATATGAATTCAATTCTGTCCAATTATGGATGGAATTTTGGCAGGAGTGGGGAAGAGGCACTGTCACTCTGCAAGAGGCCTCTGGAGATGAGACACAATAAGAGGCAGCGCTCCATGAATGCACTGAAGGAGGTCACAATAGATCTTATTTGGTCGCCGTGACAGAAGGAACATATTGTGATCCCTTGACCTTCTTTATTAAAAAAAACTTTATATATGCGTGTGCAGACCTTCCACCTCGCCTATGACGTGCCGATGCTGTGTGTGCACATATTGTGAAAGTGCCCGATAATTTTGATGACTTTGTATGAAAATTGGAGTAAATAGGATGGGCTACTGTAAGAGCGGCAATTACGTTTGCGAGAATGAGAGGGAACTACCATCATGCGCAGTAAACAATAATTTTGTTGCTATGGTATCACAGAAAATCCTTTCTAACTGTTACTAACTTTAATAATATTATATTTTATATTATTTCTTATGTATTCTTTCAAGTTTTTATTAGTTATTCCGTTATCTGGAGCTTAGAAAAATCCAATAAACGAAGCATTATAAGAATCTGTTCAGCGAATCTCCAGTTATAAGTGTTCGCACTAACCTGACTTTCCTTTATATCTTTAGATTAGTGTAATGTCTTAATGTTATGCTGTAGAATATCAATATGTTTGCTCAAAATATTTGATTATTTTCAGAATCTATCAGAAGATATGCTTCAACACAGTGGCGTCAGATTCGCCACAGTGCTTTACCACAGATGGTTACTGAGGTTCCTTGTGTACAGAGCTCTGCTTGCCAGACAACCTAAACAAGAACTTTCTCTGTAAGTTTATCTTTAGTAAAACTAACACTTTCCATTTCAAATATAGTCAAATTTCAAAGTTACTGTAACTAAAGGTGTGATAGAACTATACAAGACTTCTTCATTTTTATTTTATTACCTTGCACCTCTGCCCAAAACATCCAAATTCTTGGTAGTAGTTCATATTTACAAATTTTAAGTTAATTTATATCTGTATTAAATTATAATTACAGCGCAGTGTTTCAAGACTCTGCGACGAAACAGCACGCCTTGGCCTTCGAGTCAATGCCAGTAAGACGGAGCTCATGGCGAGTAATGCCTGCCCCGATAAACAGCTACCGATAACCATCGACGGTCACCAGGTCTCCCGGGTGGATAAATTAAATACCTGGGAGCAACCATTACCACCTCTGGTGACCTCGGGGCTGAGCTCCCGATACGTATCGGTATGGCAAGTGGCACCTTTAACAACATGACCAAGATTTGGAAAGCGTCGGCGTTTAGTGTCGAGACGAAATGTAAACTGTTTGATGCGTGTGTGTTGCCCATTCTCTTGTATGGGTGTGAGTCCTGGCACCTGACCAAGGCCCAGGCACAAAAAGTCTCAGCCTTTGAGATGAAGTGCCTAAGGAGAATTCTGGGCGTAAGATGGTACCACCGCATCGCGAACGACGCTATACGCCGGCGCACCCAGCGTGAGCCCATCACCTCCACCATTGTGGGGAGGAGATGGACTTGGCTGGGACATGTGTTAAGGATGCCGATGGACAGTTGGCCGAGGAGAGCGCTGTTCTTCCTCCCATCAGGGTCCCGAAGACGAGGAAGACCCTCTCACACTGTGTTCCGCTCCTTCGAAGCAGAGCTGAGGGACATGGACATGGTGTGGGAGGAGGTCATAAACATTGCGCAAGATCGAGCGCAATGGAGAGCTCTTGTTGCCTCCCTATGCCCCTGAGTGGGGTGTAAAAGGGAGAATTGATTGATATCTGTAATACTACATATTTATATTAATCTTACCATAATAATTTGGTTTTAATGGAGTAGTTTAATTCAATAACTTAACATATTTCATATGTGAATTATTTTCTACTACACTGCTATCTCTTGAATTTTTTAAAAGTTAAGCTACTACCTATACAAACTGCTTGGATAGAAAAGAGTTGCGGTCTGTTCTCTCTGCCTACCCCTACTAAATAAATATTCATCAATGTTAGATGTAAATGGTAATTAATGTATGTAGTAAGTTTAAATGGTTTTCGACAAGCGGATCATCTAGTATAATATATGGAGATAATGAACTAGTTTTCAGGTAGAATTATTGCTTCATTTTGTTTGAAACACAATTCATAGGTCAATAGACTATCCCCAGTGAGTTTAACTGCTTGAAGATGATCAGAATAGATTGGAAAATGTTGGTTGAAGGCATTACTGATCTTGCTCAATGTTGAATTATATTAAAATTTTCATCATGATTTTTTTTGTCTTCCTATTTTAGGGGTTCTATGTCGGCTGAGTTTGCTCAAGCTACATTCGAGAGATTAATTTGGCATTCGGAAGAATCTAGAAAATACAGCCTTCAGTATTTAACTGAAGTCACTGAAAAGCGCATCGTCGAAGATCAGCTCAGAATTCCAACCATGGACTCGTTTATGACACTAACCGAGGATCTCAACGAGTTATCTCACGATTGGGACAACTCGGTGTGTATGGTGAATGAGCACGAATTTTCGATGCAAGTCAATTACGATTTGTGCTGTAATTATTTCTTTTACGGCCAGTACGACCTGGCAGAAAAACACATCTTCAAGTGTAATGAACACAAAAACAAATTGGTCGCAACAAAAAAAGATTTGGATTGGTCAAAAATGGTGTACGCGAGTGTGACAGAGGGAGAGATCAGAGGCTATATGAACGCCCTTAACATCAACAGGGATCAAAATGGACTGCTGTACGCTCTGCAGTGTTCAGTCTTAAATAATTACAACGATTTAATAAACGTTCTTAAAGAGGACAATGTTAAAAGGGAAATTCCACTAGTTCATAGGATAGTTATAGAATTGGACCTCCAAGGATCATCATCGAGCGGTGCAGTCACAGTGGCCCGTGATCTAATAAACAGGGTAGCCGCTCTCAACGCCGTCAGAGCTGTCCTAGACGGCAATCTTCCGTCCTGCTACATTGACTTTAATAAACGTTTGAAACAGCTTGGTTCCAAGTTTATCGACTTTTTATTTTGGGCTTTTAAGACGGTGCTTGCAACCCCAAATGTCAGTCACAAAGATTTAGTGAATATCAAAACATTTTTCTTACACCTGGCGACATCGGAACATTTTATTTCCGGAAGGATTTCTCCGGAAGAACTAAATAAATTAATTAGTAGGAATATTAACGAAAAGTTAAAATGCCAAGAGCCCTTAGGGGAAAATATGTTCAGTCCGTCAGAAATCGACGAAATTAAATCAGAATTAAGCGAGTTCAATACTGCCAATGATCTTCCTCCCGAACTGCTTTCGACCGATTGGGAAACTTCGGATTTGAACGTTCTGAATGACGAGGAGCTTAAAATTGGATATTTGAAACAGAAACTCATTGATGCTACAACAGCAGACAAAATACGCGAGTGTTTAGTGAGTTTGGCATTGGCGAAATCATCCCATCCTCTATGGAGCGTCAATCCCCAGTGGAAATTACCCAATCCGGTTCAGAGTGCCATCATGGCGTTGCCAGGAGGTTTTCAAAAAGACTTCAGTTACATTCTATTAGGAAAAGCTCGACAGTTTTCAGAAATGGGAGACCATAATGCGGCGGTGGAGCTATTACTCATTCTGGAAGCGCAGTTGAACCAAGCAGGAACTAGTAGTTCAGTTGTCTTCAAGCTCAGCAAGCTGGTTGGATGGGAAGCATTGTACTTGCAAATTATACAGGTAGGTGAGAATTTTAAAAATACTATCGTAGATTCAACAAATTTGTTGAATCTACGATATGAAGATATATTCTAGCAATAGAATTTGAAATACAATATGCCTCGACACTCTACGACTGGAGAGTGCCAGATATAGCGTTGTGTGATTTTTCTTCATAATAAATATCCTAAGAATGTCTAAGAGTTGTACCTTGATTCTAAAGAGCCTAAAGCCTTCTCGAAAAAATAGGACGTCAAAATGCAAAATGGTTTTTTTAAATCTGACGAATACTTTCCGATATCACAGCATTCAGACAACGAGTTTGGATATATTTACAGAGGAATTTTGTCGTTTTATTTTTACACTTCTATCTAAAATTGAAAAGTAATACCACTTGAAATCTTTTCAGGTTCTTTCAGAATGGCCACACCATAAAGCCAATATGCCTGTGCTGGTGAATAAGAGCAATCTGTGTCTTATCTCCTCCAATTCCAATGACTCCATACAGCCAAGACAAGAGGTAAGTAGCTGTTATTAATTATGCAAAAACTGGTCTATTCTAAATAAATGTTTGTTAGAAAAACAAAGGTTTTGCTATTTGAAAGGGATGAAGCAAGAACGAATTGTATAATAACTGTAGATAATGAATGTCTTGAGCAAGTGAATGAGAATGTGTATTTAGAAAGTATGTTCAGTAGGGATGGAAAGTGTGAAAATGAAATGGAACGTAGGAAAGTGACTGGCAGCAGGGTGGGTGGTGCAAAATGACTTCACTTTGGGAAATAGTTTATAAATGAAGGAAAGGTTCAAATAAAAAATCAAATAGATAATTTCTAAAACCTCAATAAGAAATTCTTAAAACATGTGTCAGTTTTTTTTTTTCATTGTTATTTTCGATTTTTCGAAGAGAATTACTTACAAAAAGTATAATACACTTGGCGTAAAAATCACAGAGAAAACATTCCCAATTAAGAAGCTTTTCGAAAGGATAAAAATGTTGTTCACTTTAATGTAGGTTTGGAAAATAAACCTTATTAGATGACGGTTGTAAGCCTGCAATAGTTCAAATTTGAAAAAAATTTACCTCTTAAAAATTTAACTCTAATTGATTTAATTATTACATCAAATATATTATGAATTTTCATAATATATAGGGATTTCACCTTGAAACACAATATTATTTTAAATAAATCGCATCAAATATATCATAAGTAAAAAGAATTTTTGATAAACAAGTCAGTTCAATTCTAGATAACAACCACGCAAGACAAATATAAACAGTTTGAAACTCAAAATATACAAGTATCTGTGTTTTCTGTACAGGTTCGTGATATGTGTTGCATGCTCCTGTTAAATACTTGTGAATGGAGCTCGTTGGTTGAAGGACCTGGAAGAGCTTCTGGACCGGCAGAGGCACTGGCGGCTTCAGCTTTAGTCTTCCAACAAGCCACTCGATCCCGGAATGCCAAAAGAATGCCCAAAGATTTGTGGGATATGGGTAAACACATACACATTTTTTCATCTAATGTTTTAGCTCTTTTGCCCCTTTTTCCCTATTACTGAAGCTTTTTTTTTCATTGCAGTTTTGCCAATATTCGCCAGTAACTACTATGGCAATCCCAACAAACGCACGAGTTCGGGGAATCCAGCTTATCAGCAATCCAACAACCGAGATAATCAACAGCAAAACAACAAAATGAAAGACGGAATGATGGCGTTTTTTTCCAAACTCCGAGAACCAACTCTCTTAACTGTCGTTATATCTTTATTAGCTAGACTCTTTAACATTCTCAAAGACGACCCAAACATGGATTTGAATATGGAGTACATTGGTTTATGGCCTTCGTCAGTTTCAAGCACAACATTCTTCAGTTCTAAGGCAGTTTCTGAAACATTACATCATTTGTTAACGCAGGCTTTGATATATTATCCAAATAACGTTTCGTGGATTAAACTTTTAGGAGATATTAACTTGGTCGGCGGACATTATTCCGCAGCCATGAAGCAATATCTGAGCGCTTTAACGATTATGTCCGATAATTTTGTTCAACCTCTTTCTAAACAGCTAGTTGAAGATCAGACTATATTTAAAAGAATGATTAAATGTTGCACACAGTTGAACTGTCCAACGCAAGCGGCCATCCTTTGTCAATTTTTAGACGAGATTGATTACGTTCTCGCTTTTAAGTGTTTAGCCGAAATGTCGCATTTGTGTTCGGACGCTATGGACAGTTACTACGGGTGTATTTGGGACACGACCATCTTGGAATATTTGATAAATCTGCATCATAAAAGAGGGGAAACGCATAGAAAACAATTGGCTGTCAAAGTTATGGGGATGTTGGAGTTGAATTCTAATAATAATGAGGAAATCCAGCGAGAAGCGGCGAACAGTAGAAAAGCCAAATTCATGAGAGCATTAGTTCGCCAGTACATGTGTTAATTTAATGCGACTGAGACTCAGGAAAATAGTTGCCAGGTGTTTTCCAACTATTTGATTTTTTGACAGCTCTTTGATTTTAGAACACCATTTGGAGAAGAATCTAGAATAGTATGGATGAAAATAACAGTTCATGAATAAAAACTTTTCATCAGCCGTAGACTTTTTTGTTATTAATTAATGAATTACCTAAGTATTAAAATGACTAATAAATTTTAATAATGAAAGGGCAGATTGGATTTTTATAATTTTTTATCCCCTTTCCTAGGAATGATATTTTTATTAGGAAATCAATTTTTAGACAATGTCTGTTTATACCTACACTCGGAAACCATGCAACCATGTAGATACTCCAAACCATTAAAAAGGTATAAGGCGCACTAAAAAGGTATAAGGTGCATTAAAAAGGTATAAGACACATTAAAAAGGTATAAGGCGCATTAAAAAGGTATAAGGTGCATTAAAAAGGTATCAGACACATTAAAAAGGTATAAGGCGCATTAAAAAGGTATAAGGCGCATTAAAAAGGTATAAGGTGCATTAAAAAGGTATAAGACACATTAAAAAGGTATAAGGCGCACTAAAAAGGTATAAGGTGCATTAAAAAGGTATAAGACACATTAAAAAGGTATAAGGCGCATTAAAAAGGTATAAGGTGCATTAAAAAGGTATAAGGCGCATTAAAAAGGTATAAGGCGCATTAAAAAGGTATAAGGTGCATTAAAAAGGTATAAGACACATTAAAAAGGTATAAGGCGCATTAAAAAGGTATCAGACACATTAAAAAGGTATACATCGAAAATGGTTTGAGACCACTATACAATCAATATAAATAAAAGAGTCCGTTCGTATATATGTAACGTCCTTTATAGACGGCTAAACTAGGGATACCAGAAGTAAAGTAATACCCTCTATAGCGAGTCATAATACCAGTGGACGTTTAAGGCTATGAATATTTGGAAAATGTTATTTATCGATAAAAATATTAGATTTTTTCATAAATCCCCCATACAAATTAAGATTTTCATCCTGCCATTTTGTCAGAATCAGGTATCTTGAAACTGTATTTAAATCTCATTTAGTTGCACCGTCGCTACTCATGTATGGTTTTGTTTTAAGCTACAGAGTATAAACCTTTATTTTATTTCAAAACATTTAACTCTGTAGAAGGAAAAACATTGACACAAAGTAAAACAATTTAGCTTATTTTACTTATGAAATGTCATCATATTCCTCCATATTGTGAAAATTTAGGGAGATTTAGAGTTGCCGTTGTAAAAAAACTTGTGGAATATAATAAAAGAGGTCTGCACTAATATGTAGGTAGGTATTAATATTGAAATGCATTAATGAAGAAGGTAACTACAAAGAGTATGATTGAGTAGTTTCAGCGTGATGTGATAACGCATGAATATAACAACAACGTTTCATATTTATAATAATTAGAAGATGTAATAAATCAATTCTTCCTAAGCAGGTATAGCTTTCTGTTGAGAAATACAATACTCAGAAGATCAACACTTTAATGGTCGAATGATCTCTGTGGGCTCCGTTGAAACCAGAATGAAAACTTCAAAGTTTGGACGATCTTTCTGGGCTTAGAGAATATTCTTTTAGGTGGCATTTGATTGTGTGGTCCTCATAATTCAACCTAAAATAAATAAATAACATCAGAATACAATTTTTATAATGTTTATGTACGCATGTTTAAGAGGGGAATATTATTTACTTTAATGGAAATTTATCATTTGATTAAACACCACAGTTAATATATTTGTGTAAGTGAAATGAATGATTCATTTCTCTTATCTACTATAATAATAATTAATATAAGACTTAGTATAACCTCATATTAAACTTTTTTTATGAAGGTATACTGTATAATGTTTGCAATAAGTATATTGTTATAAAATAAGTCTTTGTTACAAAATATAAGTACATTTAAGCAAAAAGAAAGTTGTGCAATTAGTTTAGTACCTACCTAATAAAAATAAAAGGAAACAGAATGCATTAATTGAATTTTGAAAAAGGAATTGTGGTACCATACTATTTTGTTTGACGTCTATAAAAAGTTTGACGTTTGGCGATGACAACCACAGACAATAGAACAACCATAAGAGAGGACAGCAAAAAAAAAACGCAAACGTAATGATTCTGTTTTTTTAAATCCTATTTTTATATTTCGTGTACAGAATGATATACAAATAAATAAACACCTACTCTTTAATGATCTTTCGGATTATTTTAATATATTCGTTGTACATCAACAAGTTTGGAAAATACATTTATTGATTGAATATTTGTGATTATGGCAGGAACATTAGGACTATTAGGAGTGATATGTCAAAAAGAAGAAAAAGAAGATGCCATGAATAGCGAGCGCATCTCTTCTGTCAAAAAAAAAATTCTGATTCTGAGTGATTCTCAATTTGATGTTTTTGTTTAAAAAATGAAGATATTGCTGGACATTGTCATTTGGTTATTCTATTTGGATAAATTAAAGGATTTGATAACATGTTCGAATAATAACATTACAATTTGAATAGGTTAATTTAAGATTGGAACATAGTTTTTAGGGGGGTTTCTGGACACCTCCTCGAGTGTTAACACTACACTTTGTTAGGTTAAAACATATTCATTTAGGAGGTTTTTTGTCAAATATCAAAAGAAGCCCGCAAACTTAATAATAATTACCATTTTTTAACGAAATTTAACAAATATTAATTTAAAAAGTGAGAATTCTGTCACTGTCTTCTTTATAATTCCACTATTTCATTAAATATTTACCAGTCTTCAAAACCCAACAAAAAATATGTGTTGCTCATGGATTCTCTGTTTATTTTAATTGAATAATATTTTTTTACAGTGCATCGGGATCAATATGAGTCCTTCAACTGTTGCCGATGAAAATGTTGGATGGTCAAAGTGGTCCCGTTCGAAGGCAAATATCTTAGATGCCCAACATGAGAGATTGGACTGGACCCTGAACAGCGGGGGTATTGAAGTAGTGGTTGCCAATGTCGTGAAACTCGATACGACATAAACAGAAGACAGGCCAGCAGCTCTTCTTTCAATAGGATAGACAATATAATAATTAGATAGACTATAAACAGCACACACTGTACGCTAAATATTCTATTCGTTAAATCTTTAAGAACAAGGCTTTATTTTTATAGATATAATAATATAGTCTATCACACCTTACGTCTATTTAACTTATAGGAACCTTTTTTTTCATTACTTTTATGGATACAAACCTGAGACTTCATAATTTAGTTTAGTTTAATATTGCGATGATGAGGTTATGTAACTAGGACCACAATGTATCCTTAAATATTATATGTTCAATTTTCTTTACACGCCTGTTGTCTTATTGTATTTTGTTTGTGTCTTTGATTTTAAGCTAAGAAATAGGACTAAATAAGTGCACTTTTTCTAATGATTTGGAATATTATTACTTCAACCTACTACATATATTTTTTGTATTTTATGCATCGTCACTATTGAAGTATGATAAATTCAAATACAGATCAAATTTTTTTATAGCAAATACCGAAGTACCTAACGAAATTTCCAGTAACGAATCGTCAATTTGTCCCTGAAAAACTTCCATTAAAGATGTACTGAACCAAAATTTGTTGTAACGAAGTCAATCTAATATCGGCATTAAAATTTCTTCAGTTTGTCCTTGGCATTGGTGAGTTTGAAAGTGTTTGCCGAACATATTTCCTTTACGTGATTGATGAATCCTTCAAATTTGTTTTTGTTCTCACCTAATAATAGCAATTATATTTTATTTGACATCATTAGGTATAATATGGCGACACAAAAAAATAAATTTTATAAGTGAAATTAATAGTTTTATTTAAAAACCAACCAACCAAATAAAATCAAGCAACAATATGCCTTGCCCAATTTAGCATATTCATAGATCCTGGGAGCTTTGTAAACATTGTAATGCTCATGGTTAAACCATACTCTCCAGGATTCTCTATCGTTCATGGGCTCCAAAATCTTACGAAGCATTCTTCTTTCAAATGTGTCCAGCATTTCCATGGATTTCGCAGTCATTGCTCATGCTTCCTATCCATATGTCATAACTGTTCTTATAATAGTTTTGCAGAGAGTGATCTTTGTTTTTCTATGGACACTTCTTGACTAGAGCACAGGCAGTAGAGTAGAGAAGAATGCTTTGTTTTCTGTTGCTATCCTTCGCTTGATTTCTATATTATGTCCCAATTCCTTTGCTGTTATTTCCAAGGAGTCAAAGACTTCTCTTATGGCTATCAGGAATCGTCCTACTATGTTGAGGTCATAAGCATATCTGACGATTTGGCTACTTTGGAAATAAATATTAGGATTTGTACTGTTGTGGTATGTATGTGAGGGCCAGTCAGTCACCTTGCTTGAGTCCCTGGCCATCTAGGAGCTCATCTGTGAGTTCTGCGCCGTTTTTGCATTGGGTTGCCCTAATAAAAACATAACTTCACAGATATAAATTGAAGTATCATGGTCATAATGCACTATTCCTGGGCAACGCACGGGTACTTAAGCTAGTAATATATAAAACACAAATAAGCCTTTCTACCTTCAAATGTTGTACCCTAAACCGGTCTCATTCGAAATATAATAACACGAAGATGATTTTTATTATATTTATTATTGTTATGGACTTCCCCTTTAGAAAGTCTATGCAAGGAACAAGAGGTATACCATTAATAAAGAAATGATCTAATGGGCGAATCTGGATTACATGATTTACATGGACGACCTAGCGTTTTTAATAATTAAATAGTCAAAGAAAAAAAAAGACATGCATATAGGTAGGTACGTTTATTAAGTACTCGGTTTGTTTTACCAAACCATTTATTTTAAAAATAAGTTAATAGTTATTCACAATCCCAGTGTCAGCATTCTAATCAATAAAGACGGTCATATTTTAATAACAATATGAAAGTTTTTGGCCACATTTGTTGTTTTGCGAACCACAGGTTTAGAAACACTGATGCAATCAAGGGCGGATCCAGCATTGGCGTCAGGGGGGGGTCACGACATAGTAAAAAAGGTCATTTCCAAAATTTGGTATCTAGAAACTAAACTTTTTCTAAAAAAAAAAAAAAGGTCATTTCCATGATCCAAGGGGGGCGGGTCATGAACCACAATAACTTGTAATTATAATAGAAAAGTAGTCATTTTTTTAATAAATGTATAAGTACTGTACTTCAAATTAAAGGCCTGGCCCCAGCCCAGGGGGGGGGTCATGAACCACAATAACTTGTAATTATAATAGAAAAGTAGGCATTTTTTTAATAAATGTAAGTACTGTACTTCAAATTAAAGGCCTGGCCTCAGCCCAGGGGGGGTCATGAACCACAATAACTTGTAATTATGATAGAAAAGTAGGCATTATTTTAATAAATGTAAGTACTGTACTTCAAATTAAAGGCCTGGCCCCAGCCCAGGGGGAGGGTCATGACCCCCCCCCCCTGGATGCAAATCTGCATTTTTTATGAAATAAAAGTGTGCTTATTATTTTAAAGCGAATTATTCGAATGAATATTTGTAATACTCTAAATTAATTCGGGGAAAAAGCCCGGAACGGCTCCGTTCCCACCCCCTTCCACCCCCCCTATAATTATAACCTAACCTACCTCATTCCTGTTAATAGTATAGAAAGCTTGCTAACGCTAACGCAAAATAAAAATTTTCGAAGAAATGTGCGTTAAAAGAATTGTGATTTCGTATAATCACCATTAGGTGAATTGTGATTTCGTACAATTGGCATTAGGTGAATTGTGATTTTCGAAGAATTGTAACTCGAACAATTTACGTGTTACCCTAAAAAATCACACTAAACTAGCCTTAACTATTCAATTAAAGTTCATTCTACAATAATGATATTTAAATTTCAGTTTAGCTTCGTATGTTAAAGGACTCCCGGAATCATAAGACCTGCCGCGCACTGGCAACTTGTTGACAGCAACTATTTAGTTGCTTCCACAGAACACATATACTCTCTAACGACCAATGAAACACAGGGTATTGAATGCAGCCCCGCACACGGGCAACTTTTTAGTTGCGGTTGTTTTCTTCGAACTTCTTCAGAGCAACTAAATAGTTGCTTAACAAGCTGCCAGTGCATGCGCGGCAGGCCTTAAAGTGAAAAAAAAACGAGTGTTTAGGTATAAAACACCCTTAAGTCTCTAATAGGTATTAAACTACTAGTTCTAAACATAAACATTTTGATGAATAAACCCCTAATAGTTCTCTCTCTTTCTTTCATTTAGTCATTTTCATAAATCAATATAGATAATAAAATGGTCAGTTCGTCCGTAAATCGTTATTTTCATTGAAACACTAGGTAACTTTATCGCCACGCATTTAATTTTTACATCATACTAAAATAACAGTACCTAGGTACTAATCCAACTAAGAACATGAAAATAGATTTTTCTTTATTTGTAAGTCGATAGTTGTTATGACAATTTCCTACATACCTACAACTGTTGCTACGGGAAACAATATTAAATTGTCTGCAGCTCTCAAATTGGTAGGTATTGTAAAATTGTGACTTTTACGACACCATAACATATCAAACAATCCAAAACTCTCTTCTATACCTTTCGTCTGACAAGTTTAGTTTAGCAGCTAGAAAAACTAGGTACCTACTAGTGTCTGGAGTAGTTGCCACTATTGATACACACTTTCTGTCTATTAAGCTTGGTCCAAGTATATTCTTGAGAACACCCATTTGATAGCCAAGTGCGGTCTTCTTGTCCCATCTGGATAGTCGTTGGCAGGACATTCTTAGAACGATCAAAATTTGACTGCTTTTCAGTTGTTGACCATGGTAGCAAACAGACTATAAGAGGAAAGGTGAAATATGGGGCCAAAAAATATTTTGCCTAAAAAAATTATTAGTCATTTGGTATGCCGAAGGCCGCAGCAAATTTAAACTGGCATAAAATTGTTAAATTCCCGGTCATTAGCCTCTGATAGAAGGAGCAATGCAGAACGACACAGATCACATTTGGCTTATAGTTTATTGCTTACAGAAATTAGAACAATAGGTTTTAAATTTCATTAAACATATAGGCTGTCACTTGTCAGAATGCATGGAGTCATTATTTTCATCCTAACAGCTTAAGTGAATTTCAAAAAGGTTGTGGTAGGACAAAATAAATAGAGTTTCTTTCTGTTATATGAGGTATTCTCATTTGCAGATGTTACAATCTTAAAATTTGTTTGCCATAAGCAAGAATGTTGACATCTTTAATATCTCTATCACTCAAAAGTACCTTCTCTTCTCAACATTGGCTTATCCATTTGAGTCAATGTCTGTAATTTTTAATATACACATACCTTCCTCATTTGTAGGAAACAACCCTATTTATTTTCATTTATTCATTCATCAACGGCATATAAAAGCCTTTTACATAAAAATATACCTAAAAATATATACATTATAAAATTAAAAATTACTGGTTGTTAGTTATAATATACCTGATGTTATGGCCTGTCAATTAAGCTTGCTAATGGGAAAGGCTACATACATCTAGAATTCCGAGCCTTACTCATTTAGCCCACTGTTTTCTACATGTTCTGATCAATGGGCCCAAATAATCCGTACATTATTGTGCCGTCCAAGCTTCCAATTTGTACATCCATATAGGTAATTAATAGAACTCGCGATTTTTTTATTCCTTTCAAGGTCTATAGAGTCTCCCAGTTAGAGCTTCCCCAACAGTTCCAGACATTCCAGGAAGTCAATGGGAAAGTTCTCCAGCTCTCATCTGTGTTTGCCAAGTTTTCTGGGTCTCGTTTGAACAACTGTTTCGTAGTCTGGTTGAAATGTTTCTGCTTCGAGGTTTCCCGCTACAGGTTCCGACTTTCTCGATCCCTAATTTTCTTAAGCCTTATCCCTCAGTCTTAATAGGAAATCTACCAGGTTCAGAAGTCATGCTTTACTTAGATTCGATCATGTTTTGACTCTTCCGGAGTTTATGTCACCAAGATTTTCTCGGATGCTATAGGTACCTACTCCATAAGAGAATTTTAGGTAATTCACTCAGAATGTTGATCCGGAAGTAGAAGTTAAGTAAAGAATAGAGGCAGCAAATTCTGCATGTTTTAAAATGAAAACTCTGTTCTGCAATTGTAACATAAACATAATATGAAACTCCGACAAAGAATGACCTGTGTGGTCTGTCATATTGTGCAAATATGAAACATGGACTTTGAAAGTCAACACCATGCATGGAGCATTTGAAATGTAGGTTCATGGCAGAATGTTTAAGTACACCTGACACTCCTGACAGACATGATAACAATTACCAAAGTCCTAAGGCGAGCTGGAGGAGGCAGAGACCTACTGTTAGCATGCAAGATTTCATACTTGGGCCATGTGCTGCGAGGGGATAACGTCACCTTTTGCAACTTATATTAAAGGGCAAAATTGAGTGGTGACAGGAAAATTGTTCGAAAAATATTTGTTCAAATACACGATTATTCGAAAATCATTTTTTCGAATGGCAATTATTATTGTTCGCATTTGGTAGAAATTACAATTGTTCGAATTTTAACGATATTGCAACAATTCTTATGTATTGTGGTAACACTGTAAAATTATCACATTCGAGAAAAATATTTTTATTGATTGCAAAACACGTAAAAAAAATATAAAATGACAAATCACAATGAGTATTATGTGGTGTGGAAATCGGAGGCACAAGACGTTGAAAAAAAAATCTAGGTAATTAAAATTTCTGACAAATGTCTTCGTATAAGCATTTTTCGAACAATTGTCATTCGAAAAATTGATTTTCGAACAATTTTCATGTAACCAAATTGAGGACGTCGAAACAGACTTCATGAAGCAGCGCAGGAGAAAGAGAGCGATTCGCCGAAGTATAATCACCAACGTTGGCGAGACTCGGCAGGGCACTTGAAGAAGAAGAACAGGATATTGATTCTTTAAAACTTTTTATTACTTTAAAACTCTTAATTTCACATTACGTCAACCTATGTGTTTTAAAAGGAAATATATCTTTAAAGAAAATAATAAAGAATTCAGTTTTTAGAAAACCTGACTTTACTTCGTCAATAGGTAATTATTATGAGTTGGCCAAATTTGCCGAATATCACCTGTGCCCGAACCAGTCGCTGTGCGGTGATTATTTACCAAAAAAAAAAGAAAAAAATAATCGGCAGAACTGTCGAGAGAGAGAGAGACAGAGAAAGAGGGTCGGTCGGTTATCGAACCCGCGTCTCCGTTGAGAACGGTATTTCTTACATAACACTCGGCTACTTGCTCCGACGTTCTCGAGTTCAAATCCTGTTACGGCCGCAGTCAAGGAATTGTAATTTCTTTACCAGCACGGCGACGACGCTCCGATATATTCTCAATATCTGAACAGATTTTTATGATTCTTGGCTTAATGGAATCTTCTCCGCTCCAGACAACAGAATAACTATTGAAACGTTGAAAAATGTATAAGAAATAATATAAAATATGATATTAAATGTAGTATGGAGCGGATTTCCTGCGACGCCAACGCCACCTATGAAAAATTCTATAACAACATTATTGTTTACTTGACCATTGAGTTTCAAAATAAATATTTAGGACTAGAGGACAACGTCTGTCGGGAAAGTTATTATTCAATAAATTCCGTCTACAGAAACTATATGCTGCGTCATTTTTTCTTCGTCTTTCTGTGGTTTCTTCTCTTCTCCTATTTGTTTAACTTCCCTCTGATCTGTCCCTTCAGATTTTTGAAGTATACACCTACGGTATTTACATATTATACCTATCAATGTTCATAGTTTTTTATTGTGTTAGAATTTGAAAATACGAAAGTGTTCTTTTACTACTACACATTTAAATAACAATAAAAGGCGTTCTTTTCCTTAGGCACTTGTAATTTGTTGTTGATGGAGCGAGATATTCATTAAAGTTGTCCAAGCACAAATTAAAAATAGTATTTGAATATCAGTTTTTCCCAACAAAGACGAAATGTTTGATGTTTCTTGAATCTATACATGAAGCCATTGAGGAAATAATATCATAAAAATATCTGGTAGAGTAGGTGCATAAAAAAGCAATAAAATGATTGATAAATTCAAATTGAAGTGGATATATAGGTAGACTATTTTCGTTTTGTCTACAAAAGATCGTGGATTCGAAATATGTCAAAAGAGTATTTGTAGCCCAGATCAATTTTTAGGTAAAGGTACTTATACTTACTTAACGAGTCCGATCGCCCATCCACTAGGCTACTCATCCACTCCAATATTCGGCAGCTGCAACAGCATCAGGTAAGGATTGATGGAAGACTCAAGAGATCTGAGCAATCACGAACGATTTTAAACTAAAGACAGGCCTCTTGTGGATAGAAAATTCTTGGAAAGGGAAAGAAAGGAAGATACTTCATGGAAGACTTTGATATAGGTATGTTTCACATTCCAAAGTGTATATACAGTCTGCAATGTGAGTACGTTCCTTAAATGGCAATGAGAACAAGGTTTAAAAGCATAATGAGTATTCTTAGATCGATTTTTAAAATAAACCCTCATGATGGACAAGCTTAGGTAGTAGTTGTGGGAAACTGAAAAAGAAGGGAGGAAGAAAAAATAGATGATGATGAAGATAATAATGTTCATATCATGGTGTTCCATTTGACACTTTTACCATAAATATCCATACTCAATCATTGAATGCTCCCAAATGTTTTGGTATGGGGTAACGACAAACATCCATAATATATTCAAAGTGCATACTTTTGAAGACAGTACCGGCTGAAACAAAATGAAAATATGGAAGTATGTTATAAAAGAGGAAAGATACAACTTTCTGAGAATCCCCAAATAAAGTGGGCAATTTATTACTGATCATTGAACAGATAACATAGGTATAATTTTGGTAATGCACATTACTTCATTAAAATTTCACCGCTTCGGGCTAAGGCAAATAGGACACATTATATTGACTTACCTACATTTTAATTGGTTCGCATCATTGTTATGACTTATACTCCTACATTCCTTTTGGTGATGAAGTTTTTCGCCATAATATTGGTTGAGACGTCTGCTAGTTCGTTTCGAATACTACTGTTTTAGAATATTATACACCCTCAAAAACCTCAGAAATCAGTAGTTTTCACTGACCATAATGTGAAAAATAGTTTCAATTACAATTCATACAAACGTTTTCTTATGTATGTATTGTTTCTAATTTCTTTTAGGGACTGTCACCCTCTGACAGTTTTGATACGACTGTTGGTAAAACAGTTACCTAATATAAAAGAGAAATTATTAATTGTTGGTAATTTATTTATTTATTTACATAATGTTTTTATTGTGTTAAAATATTCCGCTGCCTTCTTGAGAACTAACATCCGTCCTTGACCTCATATGACTCATTCGCTGTGTACAGTCTGAATGGACGCAGTTCTCTTGTATCTCAATTGTTTTGAGTTAAACTTAAGACTCATGATTTCAAAGTTCACGCGATCTTTATTGCGGTAGTCCGTTCTTACTTACTTACTTTTACTCCGGCTTTCTTCTTATGTCCAGTAATTAACAAAAGCCTCGTCTTCTGGACTCCAATATTTCTCTGTTGGACAAAACTGTCTTTCAGTGCAGTCCTACTTTTCTAATGCTATCCCATCGAGCTATTTTGTCAAGGGGATAACCACGATTATTAGCCTCTTGTCCAGCACTTTCTTCGTCCATCTACCGTATTTGATATTCTTCATTTTTATAAGAGCTCTCCATTGCGTTCGATCTTGCGCAATGCATACATGACCTCCTCCCACACCATTTCCAAACCCTTCAGCTCAGCTTCGAAGGAGCGCGCTCCTGGAACACGGTATAAGAAAGTCTTCCTCTCCTTCATTTTAGGGACACAGATGGGAGGAAGAACATCGCTCTCCTCCGCCAACTGTCATTCGACACCCTTAACACATATCCCAGCTAAGTCCGTCTCCTCTCCATAACAGAAGAAGTGCATTGTGCAGTTTGTTAATTGTATAGCAATAAGAAATCCTCTATGTTTTTGTCAGTACCATCAAAATAAAAATTCTTGAGATGTGCCAAGTCCCAAAGCATCGTCATAACACAAAGTTACTGAATGTATCTGAAACAAAACGGAGATATTTTGCTCTTTTATCGTTACATCCAACTTCTTACAGCCGTTATTTTAAAATTGGCATTCACTTGTTCGAGAATGTCCAAAACCTTTTTAATCCTGTATGATTTATTTCTTATTCTGTTTTCTTAGACTTATTCCCAAAAATGCTCGGCAGAGAGATTCTCCATAGGCAAAAGGACGTCCCAGCCAGAAAATAATTTTAAAAGGGGCTTAGCTTAGTTTCATAGGTACTCACTGCATGAAGAAAAGGGTAACTTAAAAAGGTATTCGAGTCAAAGTATTTTTTTAGGAGATTTTTAATGTCAACTCTTACATATGGGTAACTCATCGCTTAAGATTGATAGGTATTCAAGGATCTTTAGGATGTTTCGTTCCGGATGGTCATTCCTTACCAGTTGTCCTCCTCACTCTTGAGGGTCGTCTTCATCATGCTTATTGGACTCTGTCGTAGACCATTGTTTTAACTAGCTTGCTTGTCTACAGCAAGATGTACGATTAACTAACTATATGACTGATAAAAAAAGACAATATCAGTATTTTTTGCAAGTTTTGTCTTATTCTTGATAGCACTGCAATACTTCCGTCTTTTAATGCTCAAGTCTGCAGAACAAAGTCAGTTAAACCAATGATATAATCGAGATAAGTCATCAGCAAATCTCTAAAAAAGCCATATCGTCGGAAAACTTTGTTGCTTTTATTATAATTACCATATTATATCGTAATTCCATTGTCTTCTGTAATAATTATTAATTGTCGGGTTCATTTATATTCGTATTATAATATTGTTATTTGAAGAATAAATAAATGACGTCGGTTGAAAATATAGTCGTTTACGTAAATTTAGATGTATACATAGTATCCACATGAACTTTGAATCTGAAATAAATTAACTATTTTTACTCGCAGTATATTCGAAGGAAAACATACTGCAATAAAAAAACAACGATCAAATTTCTAATACTGAGATATCTTTTTCTATTTCATTATCAGAGAAAGGGTCATATTTCTCGCTGTAGTGATCGGCTTCTAGAAAAAGTTAACTAGAATGATTAACTGAGAACATTGCGATGACAACATCAATATAAAACTTCAATAAAGTAGGTATATAATACTTTATAGTAGGTACACAATAATATACATTCTCCCTTCATACCCCCATTCAAGGGCATAGGGATGAGGCAACAAGAGCTTGGACTGGATCATGCGCTGTTACTGGGAAGGTGGGGAAATTTCCAGGAAACTTACTTCTTGCGCCTTTTCTGACCTGTTGGAGTTTAACCAATAAAGTATGGACAGATATACAGGGTGGGGCAGAATGGACTCCCTATTTAGTTTCAAATATTCACTATAGAGCGCGCAGGTGGGTTAGCGAAGTGGGAGTAGTAACGTAAGTTGGGGGAAGCGACGCCATTTTTATTTCAGTAGTCACGTGCAGTGGTTCGGTGAGCATCGAGGCTTTGTCGTAGAAACGTTCGTTAAAAACAATGATAGTGTGGTGGCGACGCAGAGGGCTTTTCGTAGGGTATCATTGTTTTTAACAAACTTTTCTACGACAAAGCCTCGATGCTCACCGAACCACTGCATGGCGACTACTTGAAATGAAAATGGCGTCGCTTCCCTCACCTAACGTTACTACTCCCACTCCGCTAATCCAGCTGCGCGCTCTATATACAGCGAGTGTTTAAAACTAGGGAGTCCATTCTGTCCCACCTGTATAATGTACTTAGGTAGGTATATCCAATCCATACGGTGTGGAAATATAGACCCTCAAGAGGTCCGCCATTCACGATCACTCCATCTGTTCAAATGGAGTGATGTTACCCAATCAATCCAAAATTATTCAATCGCGCCAAGCCATTAGTTGAACGTTAATTTTAAAAACTTGGTTCAGCCAAATTTGTCTCATTTCGTCATTATCTTTCCACCAGGGTTGGTGTTGCTGTGTATAACTTATAGTAATAGCTTTTGAAATGTGGATAGGTACATCCGAGAATTTCTAAGTAGGTAGGGTAGAGCGGGGTCACATGAACATGATTTTGCAAAAATCGTGTAGTTTCTTATATATTGATAACTAAGAAATTATATCTTCTAAATCTGTTAACTCATTCATTTGGCTACCTTATGTTATAATAAAAGTTTAACAATTACGTCATTTACATGAGTAAATTTATATTCCCAGCAAAATAGTCAGATGGCTCACTAGACCCATGGGTAGGGTCAAATGAGCCACCCTACGGGGCTTAATGAGCCAGTGGGCTTAGTATATTTTGTCCTTAGGAGAAGTATACAATAAAAACATTTTTTTCATAAAACTTTATTAAAAAAGGTACAAACATAAAATATAATAAACATAATAACGTCTTTCTTATAGCTTTAATAGGAAATATTTTCAAATATTTAGGCAAAATAAAAAATGTCCTTCAGCTTAAAAATAAAATAGTTAAGAAACATACCTAAAATAAAAAATAAGTAATTTTTTTAAACTTTAAAACTTTATATAAAAGGTACAAATATAGTAAAAATAATAATGCCTTTCATATAGATTCTTATATATTATAGTTCCTTGGTGACCAGTTCTGTTTTTCTCTTGTAATTACGCATCCTAAAATGAAGGAAAATTTTAATATAAAAAATATTATTAATGAGGTAAGAAGGTACATTCAAGTAGTTTGAGTTACGAGCACCTAAATTTAAATAAACTTTGACTAGAATTATGTTTTTAATGGTAAAATTTGATTGTATAATATAAAAAATATCAAGCTAAAATAATTGGGGTCAATTGAGCCATGTTCAAATGACCCCGTTTATTATGTCTCAAATGACCCCATCCCCGAATTTTTTAAACTATATTAAATAACTCAACACCTATTAAATACAGTATAATTTTGATATAGCAACATTATATGCACTATATTTTAAAAACAAAGTATACTTACTTGATTGCTGTAACACCAAAGACGAATTTTTAAAACAAAAATTTCGACAACACAGATTTTTTACTTTTAGCGCGAAAAAACACACTTTATGTCCTTGCACTCGCATCGAAAGCCGCCGGGCTACTAAACTACAGCGGTTGAACTATCTTGACCTTCCGCACCATTCTACATGATCGGTTTGTATCTATCACGCACGGTATGAGTGCTAGTATGGGTGGTTCATTAGACCCAGTGGCTCAGGTGACCCCGCTCTACCCTACCTATTTCTTAAACAGGCATACCTCCATGTCAGTACTATAAAAATAATGTTCTTCATAGAGCCGTATAGTTGATCGGGAACCAATAGATGATGATCCTCATATAGATGAATTGTGTAAGAAACTGAATTCCGCAATTTATGCTATTAAAAAAATTAAGGCCATTTGTGGAACGGACACAGCAAAATCTGTATACTATGCATATTTCCATGCACTCTATCATGTCATATGGGGTGATGTTCTGGGGCATGGGATCCGGTGCACTGAGAGTTTTTATTTTACAAAAACGTGCTGTCCGAACCCTGTTGGGCATGACCCCCAGAGAGTAATGTAGAGACGTGTTTAAGGAACAACGTATTTTAACTCTACCAAGTTTATTTATACTTGAATGCTTAAAGTACGCAAAAAAAACTTGTCAAATACTCCCCAAAACTCAAAATTTGATGACCACGATACCCGCAATAAAACCCTACTGCGGCCTATAGGGCATAGACTGACAAAATTATCAAAGAGCTTCGTATGTATGAGCGTGAAATTATACAACCACCTCCCGTTAAACCTTAAAATTGCTGACAATGTACGTTTTCAGAAAAATGTTAAAAAGTATCTTGTTGAGAAAGCTTTTTATTCCATTAATGACATGTTAGCAACTTAATCATGTTGTCTTCACAACATTCATGTGTTGTCTGTGACATTAATTAATATATTAACATTTTCATTATTCCTTTTGACTTTGCTCTTGTCGCTACTGCAACTATACTATTTCCGATTATAATAAACGAAATGATCTTAGTTTCGCACATTGACGAGATGTCAATGGGACCCTTTACACCCCATTGACATCGATTTCCACATTTTTTATCGTTTTTGCTTTGTCATTGTATTATTGCTTATGGTATTGTCTTGTGATGCATTATATGTATAGATTGTAAATTATATTTAATGAACCCGAGTGCCTCGTAAGGGGTCTATGGGGGATAAATAAAGATAAAGATTAACGTCCACAAGGTATATCCTACTTAGAGCATGCCCTGAATGGAGATAGTTCAAGTACCTACCTACGCATTCCTTCATATAATATGATAATCAAAGGAAAAATTTGGCGCTACCGAGGTGTTGGGAGAAGACAGGTATCGTGGTTGAGAAGTTATGGACGGGACGGAGGAGTAGTGAGAACTGTGGAGGAGTTACAGAGTCGTTTCCATTTTTTCCAGGAATTGAGTCATCGTATATTTAGCTAATAGCGCAAGTGACCAAACAAAGACAGACTTGGAAACCGAGACAGATTTCGTTTTAATGAATGTGTGCTCACTTAAAGTGATCACAAAATTCATAGTAAGCCATAAGTACATAATATAATTAAAGCTTGTGTGGTAAAAGAGGAAGATGGTCGGCACCTGTGATCGAACCTACGATCTCCACTTTTAAGAAATGTACCTATAGGGCATGGGATGTTTCAAGTTTCAATGAGCATAATAATGCTAAATGTTTCGAAAATTCTTGATCGTGAATTTGAATCTAACGGCGAACGTCGTTAACTTAAAAGTGATTGTGCTAGTGATCACTATTGTGCTGTGCTATGCCAGCGTCCGAAACTACATGAGAAAATAATGAAAATTCAAAATCGAACATAATTTAATTAGGTGTTATCTTAGCATCATATTTTTTTATATCTAATTGAGGACAAGAACCTTTTTATAAGGGATCTAAAATTCAAGATACATAATGAGCTATCACCGAAGTCAGGGTCAACTTAGGTAAACGGGTGGCTAAACCTTATATTTATTTTATGACACTCCAAGAAGAAGACATTTCAAAGATGGTGTAAGTACCTACTTAAATAGTAAATACTGTGATGGTTTTCGAGAGACAATGCGAGAATTGTCATAATACAGGAAGAAAATGCGAATCGCTGAAACATCAATTTCGGAAAAAATACAATGTTGCGTACTTTGTAGAAAAATCGTAGAAAATCTTCATAAAAAACGACGCTTAATATTTTGTTGTTAATTAATAAGTTTATAGCGTACAACTCAAACTTATAGGTATTATGTACCTAGTAGCAAAAATATGTAGGTAAGTCCTAAAAAAACAGCTGTAAATGTGTCGTGTAGTGCAGTGTCTATGGGAATATTATTATCTATGTATGGGAAAATAAAAATAATATTACAAAATAAAATATCTATGGTAGATGTGGCAACGTTGCAAAGGCCTCCTCACCTGGGACGGCCTCGATAGGGCTGCCACTGCGCCACATTTCAATAATTTTTTTTTTTTTTTAAAAGATTGACCTTTCAGATTTACCATATTGTGTAATACGTCATATTGCTACCTGTAATTATTATCAAATTGCGCACGTGCCTGATAATTGCTCACAGTGAATTCATTAATTAATTGAAACATATTGATAATACAAGTAAGACAATGAGTAAGATATGATGTAAGTGATATGAGAAAGATATTAATATGTAGGTGATTGGTAACCTAACAGTTACGACGCCGACTTTCATGCTGTTTCGTACTGTAGGTCTTCAATTCGATCCCAGGTGCCGACAATTTCCCTTTTTCGCGACACAAGCTTTTAGTAACTTCCTGTGCAAAACTCAAACCGTCTTACTTAAATATATATAATATAAATCATTGATCAGTTTTTACTTCAAATTATAAAACAATATTTAATCCGCGTTTGTTATGTATGAAGATGAGATTTCATACAAAATTTTGTAAACAAACAAAAAATAGTAGCTGGGCAACGCGAGTGGTAACTACCAATATTCGCTATGTCAGATTTGAACGAGTTAATGATGCAGAATAGGTACCTTATTTTTTTATTATTTATTTCATATCAAAATATAGTTAAGTATCCTTATTAAATCATACGAAACCTTTATGTTTCAGCCAAAATGAACCAATTCACGTTTGATCACTTCAATTTTAATATTTGTACCTACTTAAAAAATATTCTTTGAGTATTTTCTTCAAAACGTCATTATGTTCTTATAAATTTAGTTGGTGTATCATGGTTGTAAACCCTCGAATGATTACGGGAATGCATATTTGCTTTATTTGTTTAAATTTTCTATGATTGATATGATAAACCAAAATACAATGGACCTAAATATGAAGGGGCACATAATTGGAAGCGAAAAAAACTCAAATACAATGTATTATTACAGAAAGCGTTCTTGTATACTTGAAACAGCTGTCAGTTGACGTAAAATCCAACAAGCGATTTGCGTTAAACTATCTCGATGACAGCTTGATCGTAATATTTTCTATCGCTGAGCAATTTTTTTCACTGATCATGGTTTTTAAATCAAGCAGAAAGAGTATATTTCTGTTAAATTTGATTGAGCACTGATTCATTAAAAAAAACACATTTTATTTCAGTAACAATACTTTTTATTTGAAAAAAAAACGTGAAATTTGGGGGTGGAAATAGCCACTCCGTTAAAGTTTATCTTATTAAAAATTATTATTCATGCCGGATGAAAAAATATGTGGATATGTAACATAAGAACTAACATAACATATAAGAACTTTTTGAAAATGGTATATCTTTTAAAATATTAATTTATCGCATTGCATCCCTTCTTATAACATATATACATTTATTTTAACAAGAACTAAAACAACAACTAGCATAGGTGAATCTGATTCCCATAGATATATACGTTTATGTCAATATTTAAAATGAATTTATTAAAAACTTAGATATCTATTTAAACACATTTCGATATGTTGAACATATTGAGAATTCTCATGATTGGAAGTTTCGGAGACTTAAACATTACCACCTAATGGCGAACGCTGTTAACGTAAAGTGATCACACTAAGCCAGCCTTCGAAATAACAGTAGAAGACGGTCGTAAGCCCGTAGTGGTTTGTTCCATTTAAAAATCGAACATCAGTAATGAATATTAGAGTCATTAGTTGCTACGTAACATTTAGATAAATTAATAATTAGCAAAATAATAAAATAAATCTATTGGTTTGTTTGAATATGATAAACCATTTGAGAAATATATCAACAAAATATTGAATTGAATTGAATTTATTGAATACAAATAATATTTTGCACACAGATACATATTAGTACATTACATTAAACAATGATATAAATAACACAAGGTATGTCCCAATCTTCCCAGGTTGACCACTTCAAGTCCTTAAATCTCGGTATTTCGCGGCGGGCTTGATTTGTCCGGGCCGGCTTTTTGGTTTGATTGCTTCGATCGAGGTCGGTTTCGTGCGGGTCGGGTTTGCTGCGGATTGGTCTCCACCGGGCTGGCTTGCGGTGTGCGGGGTGCCTTAAAGGGAGAATGTATGTATGTATGTCCCAATCAGATTTTTTTCTGATATAAGGAATAATGCAGATCCGAAGTGCCTCAGGAGAATTTTGGGTATAAGATGGCACCACCGCATCACGAACGACGCTGTACGCCGGTGCACCCAGCGCAGGCCCATCATTTCCACCATTACGGAGAGGAGATGGGCATGGCTGGGACATGTGTTGAGGATGCCGAATGACAGTTGGCCGAGGAGAGCGCTGTTCTTCCTCCCATCAGGGTCACGAAGACCCTCTCATACCGTGTTCCATTCCTTCGAGGCAGAGCTGAGGGAGTTGGTAATGTGGGAGAAGGTCATAAGCATTGCGTAGATTGCAATATTATTAATTCTAAAGAACATTTTAGTCAAATGAATTAGTGTGGAATAATTCGATTTATCCAGAATCACGTACAATAGAATGTTCTAGGAACAGAACATGATGCACCACCGTATTGTAATCCGACGCGACGCAACCCAAACAAAACGTCCATAGAATTATTATTATAATCATAAGAATATTACCGACGCGCACGTACTAACGAAATATCCAAAGGGTTTTCAATTTGAAAGCTAAATAAACATTGTTACAAAACATGGATAGTGATAAAATTAAATTTTAAACTTCTTGGTCAGTAATCATAAAATTAAAATACAGTGTATTTTTTAGGTCATAACGTCGGGTAACACGTAAATTGCTAGAATTACAATTCTTCGAAAATCACAATTCACCTAATGCCAATTGTACGAAATCACAATTCTCCTAATGCACAATTCTTCGAAAAAAAATATATTTTACGTTAGCGTTAGCTAGCTTTCTACTATTTACATTAATGAGTTAGGTTAGGTTAGCTTATAATTATAGGGGAGGTTTGTATACCATTTCAGCTCCTCCCCCCGAATTAATTTAAAGTAATACAAATATTGAAAAATTCGTAGAAATGATTTTTTTATTCCAGAAGTTCGTTTGAATCGGTATCTTTTGTCGATCGAAATTGAAGAAAAATAGGTTTTGTTTAAAGCTTGAAAATGATAATTCTTTATAATATGTACCTATATTTTCTCGTTGTGTTTAATAAATATGTAGGTATATAGTATATAGTTATCATTTTGGTTAATGAAAAAACAAGACGAAAGTTCTTCACATTCACGGCGTTTCGGGTGTTTCTAAACGTCAGTGAACGCTATTTTGACAGCCATCCTAGAGATAAATCGTTATCCAACACTAGGGACCTCCTTTTAAAAATGGCGTCGTATATCCTTAAGCGATATCTATAGATTGATGCGGCAATGGATGCCACGGAGATGTATGTATGAATGTGTATTGTATGTAAGTATCAAAGTTTTTATAAGCTCAATAATGTGACATACAAAATCAGGTTAGTCAAAACACTCTCTCAACACAAGCTCTATGCTTTATGAGAGAGAATTGTTGTTAAAAAATTTTAATATTATGTTTTTATATTTATATTATATTTTGTAATTTTAATTTTCATTTTTAATAAATAAAAAAAAAAAAAAAAAAATTATTTCAAAGAAAGATAAATTTAAATTTCTGTAAGAAAAATTTATCAATCCTCTGATGAAAAATAAAACAGAATAAAATCAACAGGTAGTCGAAGTGGCAACCCTAATTCGGTCGTCCCCCTACCTGTATCACCTGTGGAAGAATCAGTCTCTCCGTGGTCTGACGCCGCGAACCACGGCCTAACATTCTGCGTCACATTACCTTCGAAAATATCAAACGCGGGTTTATTTATTTTACATTATTTCTACAAAATATTAACTTTTTAAAACGACAAACAACTTTCAAAATAAACGACAAAGAAATAAATAAAACAAATCCAAAAAATTTAAACAGCAAGATAGTAGATAATATATTTTTTTGACATTCTTGTCTTGTGTGGAGTGATTTGAAAGTACATACAAGAACAACAACTAATACACAACATAGTACACTCTGTAAAAATATTTAAAATAAAAATAATGTTTGTGTATGTTGTTAGCTTGTTCGCGAAATCTATACTATAATAAAAGTGCAAAATTTAAACGTGTGTTTTTTTATTAACATTACTAGTTTTTATAAAACAAAAAAACTGAAGTGTTATTTTATTGTGATAAGAATTATTTTTTTAAAGGATATTTTTGATTGGCTGATGTCTTTAGCCTTCCTTTTGTACGATACTACGAGACCTCTCACCATTCTCACCATATAACCAATATAGCCGGATGAGTACAGGTAAGACTCAGGTGTATTTTTCAAACCAAGCATGACGCTTTTCATACCTTCCTGCGTTTATAGTGTGTGACTGTGTAGCGTGCGTGCTCGTATAGATATTGTATAATCATCATATTATTATCTTTCTATATACTAAATATTTTTTAATCGTATAATCTCTCAATAGACTTAACTCGTATATTTTGACTTTAAAAGTAGCTTTAAACTAATTTTATCAATTCCTGACGGTTATAAACCTCTTGACAAATTTGGTCAAAATCCTGCGTGAACAATTTAACATGAAAATAATACTAATTTGATTTTGACATAGGTACACAATACCTTAACCTCAATTGAATGTTAAAAGTATTGTATGTGAATATATTACCAATAAGTAAACTATATTATATTAAATTACAATTTATAATTTAAAAAAAATAAGTAGATCGTTGGCTGTACGTACACCAATCAAAATTTCGGTCAAAAAAGTCCGACATTTCATACAAGGTTATTCTCTACTGTTGAGGGGTCGTGTTAGGTATAATACATACATTCCTTCTTATTATATATTTTATTATTATTATGTAGTATCAAGGATCGGCATATGAACCACGTGGCTAAACATTTAAGATTCTAATTTTCGTAATAGGGATCTATTTAAAAAAAAATTCAAATCATCATTTTCTGTGGCTTCTATAAAACATAAAATGATTTTTGTTTTTTTTTTCAATTAAGCAGACAGTAAGTAAACTTTAATTATTATCTTAATAAGAGTACCTAAATAAAAACAAAAAATTAGGTGTTACCTAGCGTCTTGGAATATTTTACCGTTCGCTCGAAAAAATATATTTTTTATAATATTATGAAGAATAAATTTTTAAGTACACAGTTTAAAAATGGATGATTTTGTATTGAAATTCGTCTGACCGTCTGTAATAATTGAACTACCGTTATACACCGTGGAATTCGAATACGTGTATAGCCATTAACCGCATGGACATTGGACATCTTGCCTGTGGTGGTTATTTTGTAAGAAATACCTGTTTGAATTCAAGTCATTACGATTTCTAAAGAAGGATCCTTCGCTTATCTGTTTTGGGACCAAATTGTTTTTAAGAGTCTATTTCGGAGAGCTTTTAAAAAAAAATATTATCGTTTTAGTTTAGGCAGGTACCTCTAAGTACTTCTACAATCGGGAAATAAGTTTTACAATCTACAGCAAACAAATTGTATACCTACATAAGTACCAAAGATATTTAAGACGAGGCATAGAGAAGGCAATTAATTTTATTGTTATTTTGTCGTATTTTGGGTGTTGTGCTATTGGTGGATGATGTCGTCATGCGAAACTTGGCCGCTACCAATTTTACTTTTATCACGTATTATAATAGGTCTGTGGATTTCATCCCGTAGGTGTATGTAGGATCCGCTGATCAAGTATCACATATTTCGTCGATAGGTAGGTACACCTGCCTATAATATTTCCGCGTACACCTATGATCATTATTATTGTCATAGCAACGAATATCGACAGATACAGATGAATAATATATCTATGTGTGTAAAATATTTACCGTAATTGGATTGGTTTTGTCATATATGCATGAAAAATATTTCTCGTGCATAGGGCTAGGTTTCAACGAAGAACAAGGTTACGGACGAACTTACTACTTAATATATAGGATAATACAATCATCTATTTGTTTTATTTTTCAGTTGTGCTATGAATTTTTTTTTGTATTAACAGTTAATAATAAAAGCACGTGTCGATAAATTCAATTCGTTGTGTTTTTTACGGGACTTAACTTTTCTTAATAAAGTAGGTACTTTCGGAACATTTGAGTAGGTAGAAGATTTTTTGATAGAATCTTTCTGAAACCCTTAAATTTATGACGTGCTAACCAGTTCTGATGAGATGAAAGCCTCAATTATTGGCCTTTTTGACATTCCAGCTGTAGAATGCATGGACCCCGATGGCTCAATTCCGTATATTATAATAAAAGCACAATTTAACAGCGAAGAATCAGTTTTCCCGGTCCCTATTTTTACACCTGGATAGGTACTGCCACAGAATATTAAATTTTCCTTATGAAATAGGTATGGAAGTTTTATTTATTTTTTTATTGTTACCGCTGGATTCATAATTGATCACGATAAAGACTGGATTATTTTATATTCGAATATCACTGGCTATTAGGCATATTGAGGAAACATTAACCACCACCTCCTCATCAGTCAAACCGTGTAGGTACAGGTTTCGAACTGGCTACACCCGCATGTGCGAGCTGTATAAACCACTAAGCCACACCTATTATTATAACTGCGTATTTTACTTTAAATATTTACAACATTTTTTGGTATTTAATCTTTCCATTAAAGGCTAGTTTAAGTTTTGAACGTTAGTTTAATGTTTGCTGATACAACCATTATTAACCTTCAAACTTTTTTTTTTAGCCATCACGCCATGTCCCTTAAGGGTTAGGCAGAGAGAACGGACCTCTACTCTTCTTCCACCGACATACCGTTTCTCATACAACCTCTCCTATTTCTTTTGCTTCCGTACTGGCCTTGCTTGAAGACGGATCCACGTCATTTTAAATCGACCACACTTCTAGCACCTTTCCTTTTAGCCTTTATACATTTTTTTCAACAAGTCCAAAACAGCTTATTGATTTCATCTTTGTCATTACACTAACTTTGAAGTGGTTGGTATAGCCTATAGCGGTTACGACGCCGGCTTTCGTACGGTTTTGTTTGGAAGTCGTGGGTTCGATCCCAGGTGCTCATCAACTTCCTCTTTCACGTTAAAAACACGTGATAAAAGCATCACACTATATTGTCTATTCATCGAGAATATTTTATTTATGCGCATGCACACACCTTTTTGCAGGTGTCAACTATAATAAAATTCATCACCAATAACAAAATTAAGTATCTATTTTTAACCTCCCATCACATCAACCCTTTTTCTTTCTAGTTTGTGGCACTTCGGCCACTTTCTTATTTCTAGTATTCGGTTGTTTACATCAAGCACACAGCACACGCCTACGATAGCCGACTTATAATATTTGAGTCCCTGCCTAACAACCAGCCATTTTTTAAATTTGGCTGAAAAACTTTTTCCATTGCAAGTAATTATACCGACCCGCCTTACCTAAAATTGCGCAAAAAAAAAACTCTCAAATTTGGTACATTTGGTTTTTTTTTGGTCACTTCTCAAAGTTTTTGGGAATAGGTTATAGAAAAGGCTTTCCATAACGCCTAATAAGTTTTCTAAGACCTCTTGTGCTGGTTCGAAAATTGCGCGTCATTTTGACGTTTCTCGCTCGACATTACTTGTGTATCAATGTATTGTGATTTTTTTAACTTTCATGAAATAATAATATATGCGCTAGGTACTAACATTAAAATGATAATGCATTTCAACGTCATTTACCTACTTAAATCGAACGTATCAAAGTCTTTAATAAGACCTTTTAACATTGTCGCACGTAGGTAGGTAGTAGGTACATATGTACAAAAACAATATTCCTACAAACATTTTATAAACATATTTGAATGTCATTCTGATTTTGAAAATGGAAAGTGTTATAGTGTTGTAAATTGAGTTAGTTAGAATATTGTAAATTTAGTATCAATAGAGTAGGGAAAGGAAAGGTGTAAGAAAGCGTGGGCGACCGAGAATGACGTGGATCGAACACATCGATTCCGTCCTCAAGGAAGGCCAGGTAAGAAGTATGAGAAATAGGAGAAGCTGTATGAGAAATAGTATGTCGGTGGAAGAAGCGAAAGAAGTATGCTTGGATAGAAAAGAGTGGAGGTCCGTTCTCTCTGCCTACCCCTTACGGGACACGGCGTGATGGGTAAAAAAAAAAAAAAAAAAAAAAAAAAAAAAAAAAAAAAAAAAATAGAGTAGGGACTAGTGGATCAAGCAGAACGATTTTTAATGGTTTCATAGGCATTGCAAATTGATGTCAATCGTACTTTTTATAGTAGTAGAAAATGAGACATTTCAATCATTTCATGAATGCATTCCTTTCAACTTTCATATCGAATAATATCTCCTTAAAGCTTACGCGAAACTTTATTAAAATTTACATCTACATAATTAACCTCGATAATAAACAAAATTACTTTTTCCTTCGCATTTCAAATGGTCTATTATATTTTAATCCCGCTTAGTTTTCCCGAATTTAAGTCTTTTCAAGTTTTTAGAATCTTTAGCCTGTTCACAACCAATTGCATTGATATTTTGTTGTAAAAACATAATTTAAACAAGTTTTTTCCAAGTATTTAATATAAAAAAGAGGTATAAGTAAGTATTTTACAGATAGAGTTTGGAATTAGACAACTGATTTATACTACATCTACAATCCCTCCCAAATAAGACACTTGTCTGCTAACCGGTTTTTTTTTTCATCTACAGAAACTTTTTATAGTAGCATCAAATTTTTATGACGACCTCGGACATTGGACGGAGTTTGTTTTTAATGCTCTTAGGTAAACCGTGGTGTCTTAACAAATTTATCTATCAGTCCCAAATCATACATTTGAGGAAATAATAAATCTGAATGTGGATGCATTAGGCGAAAGACTTATTGTCTATGCAAATTTCTTTATTTCAAAGGGGTTGTTTTAAAGTAACATGCCTGCATCTACATTAACCAGTTATTTTTATTATAAAACATACAAATTCAACATTTTGATTTGAACACACCCACATCTGGGTGGCTGTTCAATGCGAAGACAACGAAAAATAAGGATCTATTTTTATATAATGAGATTATCATCAAAAAATGTTAGGAGTTGGTAGGTAGGTACTTGAGAGCCTTATTTAAGGACTAATGTGCGAATTCGCGTGTTAAAAATCCTGGTATCGATCCTCGAATGCGGTGTTCAGACGAGGCGAATATCGCCAGGACACTAAAATATCGCCAGCCAATTGAACCGTGTGAACAGATTGTCGATAAATCTGAAGCGATAAAAATGGTTGAAAGCGATATCGTCTCAAGTTGAACGCCCTTCAACTTTTGTATCTGGTGGAACAATTCACGCATGCGCAGATATGCGCGGCGTCCGTATGTTCTGTTTCTTGACAGTTGACAGCACTGATCTAAATTTATTGCTCCTTAGAATCCAATTCCCCACCCAATATCTGCGTTTTTTTTTATTTTTCCTCAATTAGGAGTCTTTTTATATCGCCTAAAACAATATTTTCAACTAACTCCAATTACTCCGCGACTTCTACCTCGACGTCCGCCATTTTTAAAACAATCAGCGCACCTGACAGATTGAATGTATGTCGGTGGACTCGTGTGAACACATCAGACGATCAATGGGCGACCGAGCGATATTTTTTTTATGCAAGCGAAATCGTCTGGCCTTACATCGCCCCGTCTGAACACCGCAGAACATATTCCTTTTTTCAAAACATAAGTTTAATACATAAGTTCAATATAAATAACGATACCTACCTAATAATGCAGGTCGACAAATGATAAGAGTTTTGCAACTTGAGATACTATAGAAAGATGAAGAAAATGTCGTCAGTTTATTTTACGTGTAGTATAACTGCTATGACCATTACAAAATAACCTAAGTAATGAATGGCCGTCTATCTATGATTTTATATATGATAGTATAGTTGTGTTTGGGCAAGTAGCAAGCTTTTATATTATTGTATAGTGTGCCCATAGTATAATATACGGCCAGATCGTTCTTACAAACCAATTTCTAGAGACTAGTTTTTCTTATAGGTAAAAAATGTAATAACCACTATACTTTATTCAATTTCGTGCGGCACCATTTTATTCAGTCAAATACGAACTGATCGTTAAGTACAAGTTCCTTTTTTAAACAGAATTCTGAATACAAACCGTTTAGGTACTTCTGTTTTCAAAAAAAATAGAAAAATGGTTTGTATTTCCACATGTTTTTGGCAATCAATTATAAACGATGTCATAATTTTCAAATATATGTCCCCCAGCAAGTTCCCGATTCCTTTTTATTTTTAATAAAAGAGATTTCAAATAATTACAGATAATCAAATCAAATAACAGCCTACCTATATACAAGAAAAAACTGGTAAAATAATAGAGTTTAAGGTTCGATTCTAGTTGAAGTTTACGATTTACAATATTTCATTGTCATTTAGGTGAATGTTAGAAACCATACAATATTCGGGTGAAATTCTCATTGTTAAAGATATAATAAATAGACGTAGGTACATCCATGCATCAGTATCTCATAATATAAAGAGAGTGTAATTTACATGATTTAGGCCCAACGAATCAATATGTAGATAAAAGTTCTTGGTAGCCATCTATAAGATAAAGTCATGTAGTTGATAAAGTGATGGATAGAATTTGACAGCCGCATTAATTGAAAACTATCCAATAGACGGATATCTAGAAGATAACAGTGTTGCTATGCTGAAATCTATTGATTTCTATGGCAATTTCTGTGGATTCCATTGAAATTTCTATGGATATGCTTTTTCGCGCCAGATTTGATGTCAGATGAAGTCTTGTTTTGACAATAATTAATGCGTATTGAATCAAATCTTTAGGTTAGGCTCTAACGTTGTTTTTTGTTTCGCATATTATAAATTTGTAATATTATTTCTAAAACTTGTAACTGTACAATGATTTAACAGAAAGTTTAAGAATTTAACAACATTTCGATCACAATTTAGATTTTTTATTCTTCCAGATCGTTTGTTTGAAAACCGGCAAATTGTTGTCTTTTGTCGATCGAAATTGTAGAAAAATGTGATTTGTTCGATGCTTCAAAATTATATTTCTTTATTTGTATATTTTCTCGTTATGTTTAATGATGATGTATATAATTATCATTTTGGTTTATGTAAAAACGAGTCAAAAGTTCATCACATTCACGGCGTTACGGGAGTTTATAAACGTCAGTGAAGGCTATTTTGACAGCCATCCTAGAGAGAAATCGTTATCCAACAGAAGGTACCGCATGTTAAAAATGCCGTCAGATATCATAAACATAAGCGATATCTACATATTGATGTTGCAAATATCTCAAGAAAAGGCTTTTCTGTAAGAGAAGTTTTTTTTTTGACTAACAACACTAATTTTGACAGACGTAGTATTTTTGCTCCAACAATTTAAAATAATTATTGTGTTTTTTAATGTGTTTTGAGGTGTTAAAAGTTGCACAGCAGTCAATTGAAGCACCGCGCATCTTCTGAACAGACACATTTCTTCATACCATTCATATAAGGTACCAAATCTTGTCTTGATTTATTCACTGAAGAGCCAACACCAATAATATCAAAATACATCCAGTGGGTAGCTGAATATTTTGTACTGTATCATCCAAATTATATGTACTGGATATTTCTCAACGACGTCACGCGCTGTCATAGCTGAGATACTTGAGGCGGCGTCCCTACAAAGCGTGTCTGTTTGGTGGGCCTGAGTTCGATCCCCGGTGTGGTCGCTTCGTGCTCTTGATTTTTTTTCAAGATAATTTAAAAAAAATCACCACAATGGATTTAAATAATTCATCCAAGATCCAAACCAGAGCAAAAACGATTATAACAAAAAATAATTCACCAGCGACATCTAGCGCAAAGATCAATAAGAACAAGGGCGACGTTTCCGTTGGTAAAAATAAACCATCAGTGCCATCTAGCGACAGAAGAAAGAGACAAAGTGTAGACAGAGACGTCTCTATGAACGACGTCATCACCATAGATGAGAAATTGAAACAAAATTTGAGCAGCTTACACCATAGCGTTAATGATGTGAAAGAAGAAATGATGTCTCAAAATAGAAATATCATCACTAAAATGAACGAGCTAACATCCAAATTATTAATCATCGATGAACTAGTCGCCAAAAATCTACTTTTAAAAGAGAGAATAAATAATTTAGAAAAGAAAATCGATAAATTAGAGAGTAGTAAAAAAGCTGACGTCACAGAGATGAACTCAATAGCTAATGAAATTGAAGAGAGAAGCCTCAGAAAGAGCAATGTAATAGTTTGCAATATGGAGGAAAGTTCATTAGCGGAGCGGACTGAGATCATAAATGAAGATAGGATGAAGGTGTACAACTATCTTAAAGATGCTGATAGCTCGATATCCCTTTCCGATTTAAGGTGTTTTAGATTGGGAAAAAGTAACAACAAACCAAGACCTATCAAAGTTGTACTAAAGAGTCCAATTCAAGTTGCGGAAGTGATGAAGAATAAGATGAATTTGTCAAGCCATTATAGGATCTACAGAGACCAAACCGTAATCCAAAGAAATCAATATATACAATTGAAGGAAGAATTAAATACCAGAGCCAAGAGTGGGGAAAAGAATTTATTTATTAAGTTCATAAAAGGTTGTCCCAAAATTGTGAGTAGCAGTAACTCAAAAAACTCCTATGCTACTTACAAAACGTTCGCGGTATAAACACGAAACTACAGGAACTTCGCCAGTCTCTTCCTCACTTTTCTTACGAAATTATTTTACTCACAGAGACTTGGCTAAGTCCTAGCATTGGTAACTCTGAAATTGGTTTCTCCAGCAATTTCAATGTATTTAGATGCGATAGAAATTCGTGTACTAGTGGCAAGTCGAGGGGTGGGGGTGTGCTGATAGCAGTATCCAAAAATATATCAAGTAGAAAGTTATCGACAAAGCATAAGAACCTTGAACAGGTGTTTGTTTTAGTTAAGCTCCCCCTGGAGTCAATTATATTTGGCTGTGTATATATTCCGCCAGGCGCGGATGCAACACTATACAAAAACTATCACGAGGAGGTTGAAATCTTGAGATCCAAATTTAAAAAGCATAAACTTATTTTAACGGGCGATTTTAATCTTCCTGAATGTGACTGGAGAACTGTAGACGTTGCCGACAATGATCATGGTCCTGCCGAGCTACAGATCTCCAATAGTAATGGTAGTGAAAGGGCTTCTGAGATTGTTGACCTGGTTAACTTTCTTGGTCTCCTGCAAGTAAATGATGTTGCTAATAGCCTTGGTAGGACCTTGGATCTTGTATTTACATCGGATCCCAATTTAACATCTGTCAGTAAGTCTAACTCAATTCTCCTACCTGCCGATGCTTACCATCCTCCTCTCGATATTGCTATAACTTCATGTTTGCAAAATACGGGCAACAGAAAAATCCTTAAAAGAAATTTCCATGGAGCTGATTACCCATATATAAATACTTGTTTAGAAAAAATTAACTTTGACTTTTTACACAGTGAGGCTGATTTGAACACTGCTGTTGGTCTTTTTTATAAAAATATACAATCTTGTATTGACGCTAATATTCCAGAACGATGTGTGAAGCCTTCACTTTATCCCAAGTGGTTTAGTGAAGAGCTGAAACATCTGGTAATAAATAAGAAGCTTGCGCATAAGAAATATAAGGAGACTGGAGATGAGAATGATTATGCTTATTTTTCTAGTTTACGCAAGCAGTGTTCTATGTTAGCCAAACAGTGTTATGCAGAGCACATTGAGAAAATTGAAAATAATATGCCGGGTGAATCTCAAAACTTATGGAAGTTTGTTAATGGAATGAGAGAAGATCGGGTTGAAATACCATCTAAGGTATTTTACAATAATCAGCATTCTGATTCCGCCCAAGATGCGACTAATCTGTTTGCTTCTTTTTTTCAGAGTGTATATGATTTACCATCTTCACATACATGTAATCATCCTGATTTTCTCTCCAACAGGATTATCGATCTGCCCAGCATTTACATTACAGTGGACGAGGTAAAAAGCGCGATCCTTGCCTTAGATGCTTCAAAAACGCCGGGTCCTGATGGCATCCCCAATGTATTTATTAAGAATTGTGTCGACACTTTTGCCATGTGTCTGCATGCCTTGTTTTCTTCATCCTTAAAATCAGGCATATTTCCTGATATTTGGAAAGAAGGATTTATAAATCCAATACTAAAGAAGGGTGATAATAGTCTCGTTACTAATTATAGACCTATATGTATTTTGTCGGCAATTCCTAAACTTTTAGAGTCTATTATAGTCGAGAAGATAAAGAAACCCATTAATAACATAATTACTGACTTGCAACATGGTTTCATACCGAACAAGTCAACACTAAGTAACTTAATCATTTACCAGGAGAAAATAATGAAAACTCTTGCACTGAGAGGGCAAGTCGACTCCGTATACACGGACTTTTCTAAAGCTTTTGACAAAATGTCTCATGACATGCTACTCTGCAAGTTACGTGGGTACGGGGTCGACGGCGTATTCTACCACTGGCTAGAAAGTTACCTCAGTGATAGGACTCTGAAGGTTAAGATAGGTAATTGCGTGTCAGATACCATATATGCATATAGTGGTGTACCGCAGGGATCGCACTTGGGACCAATATTATTTAATATCTTTATAAATGACATAGTCGAGATCTTCGGAGATATAGAGGTATTATTATTTGCTGATGATTTAAAACTATATAAATCCATAAAGAGTACGGAAGACTGTAAAGTCCTGCAACACAATCTTGACTCTTTGAATGATTGGTGCAAGAAAAATAAACTTCACCTTAATATAGCCAAATGTCAAGTCATTAGATTTCACAAAACTAGATCTCTAATTTCTTTCAACTACACAATTGATGGTATTTCACTCGAGTGTGTCTCGAACTTGAGAGATCTAGGCATTACCTTCTCCGAGGATCTGACTTTTAATTTACACATTGAGGAAATTGTCAACAGGGCTATGAGGACTCTGGGATTCATTTTTAGACTCGTCTCCGATCTCCGGTTGATTCGGTCTTATAGATTGCTTTTTGTCTCTCTCGTGAGACCATTATTGGAGTACAATACTGTAGTATGGTCCCCAAATTATGCTGTCCATATCAAAAGCATAGAGAGAGTTCAGAGAAAGTTTTTGAGAGTAATTAATTTCAAACTCGGTATACCCATTGAAAACATTGATTACTCGGCTCTGATGAATGATCTTAGACTCCCCAGCCTGGAAAACCGAAGAACACTGTTTGACCTTTGCTTCCTTTACAAACTCGTTAATGGTGTAATTGATTCTCCTGAATTGCTAGAATTAATCAAATTCAGTATCCCCACGAGAAGTACTAGACAGGCAGTGTTATTTCGGGAGCCTTTTACCAGAAACAATTACACGTTCTATTCTCCCATGGTCAGAATACACAGACTGGGAAATCTGGTAGGCAATATCACCGATATTTTTGTTGACAGTTTACCTAAGTTCAAAATTGACGTAATTAATTTTCTAAATGTTTAAAATTGACATTGGGCATTTCGAAGTTGTTTGTGTTTGTATATGCATGAGAATGTATTTATTTATGTGTACATGTACCTATGTATTTTTGTTTGACTATGTGCATTTTTTTCTTTTTCGTTATTTTGACCACAATATTTAATTTCTTTCTAAATTTCATCGACATTTATTCACCTTTCTGACCAGAATTTGATCATATCCTAATGACATTGATATTTTTATGATAATTTCCTTTTTTGACATTAGTATTACCTGACATCCTGCTATTATTGACATTAAATTTGTATTATTTGACTGCCTACTCCGTTATGGCCGATTATATTTTTTTAATACTATTCAATGTTGACATTTTTATTTGCGTTTGTGATTGTACAATATTTATTATTTGTTGATATTATATTATTATTTGTTGAAATTATATATTACTTATATATATTGCTGTGTTGTTGGAGTGTAAGATATTATGATTGTTATTTTTTTTAACATGTAAAAGGCTATTGCCGTTGATCGAATAAAAAAAAAAAAAATAAAAAAATAAATAAAGATATATTTATCTATCTACTGATTGATGCGTTGGAAACTGTACTTTTACTCAAACGAGAGGATCCTATCATCCTTACTACTCCGTGCTACTGTGTATGCCGAGCATGTTTTCTTATGCTTTTTAATAAGATAAATTGATCACATGCCTTTACAGTTTTCTTTCAAACTTGAGTTCAATACATATGAAATCAATATTAAATAATGTTAAAAAAGGAGAAAGAATTATTTACCAAATGCCACATGATATTGAGTGTAGTGTAGGTGTTTAGAGGCCCGTTAAATTCCTTTAAGTTAAGTCCCCTATTACATACAGATGGTGATAAAATAAAAAAAAATGTATTGGATGAAAACTGTTTCATGGTGTCTATACCTACTCATTTAAATTCTTTCCTTATTTCTGTGATAGAATCTTGTTAGACGATAGTCCTTTCCGGCATAAGATTATGTACAGATAATAATTATTATCCTTTAAAAATAGGGATTTGAATAATTATGTACGGAACCTGAATCATAAGTAACTAACGAAGGTTCGAAAACCTTTAACGTCTAGTCGATTTGGTCAAATATCAGTGTGAATCTCTGTTCTTCTGTGAACAAGTATTGTGATAATTCGGAGGTTTTAGTGCATAATATTATTCTTTTTGGTAGAGCATGCGATGCTCAAATCATGTTCATCATTTTTTAAATATCGTTTGTAAGTGATTGACTTCGCATTAGGTACGTTGAACTCAAAATTTCATATCTAGCCACATATCGTAGGTATGTTGTGTACCTTAAATTTCTATAATATAAAGCGCTTCTGATTCCAACATCAAAGGGTTGCCGTTCATACCACGTCGGGTCCCCAGTGTGCAGGTCCCAGAAGAACTTATATTCTCTATCGATAGTAAGCGAGAGTTCTTTTACGAAAATTGCGCGGACGGAGGAGTATGAAATTTCGCTCACTTATAGTTTATATAGAGAAGGAGTGGCGAATGCTAATATTTTTCTAATTACCTTTACATAAAAATATATTAAATCTTTAAAAAAAAACATTACAAAACTACTGTAATGTTACGTATTTGATACTCACACACATTTCGTAGTTTTTGCATTGATTCAGACGCGTATATTATTTTGTTTATCTGTGTTCAAATTGAGAAAAGATTAGTATTGTTTGTCTTTGATAATAATAGAAAAAAACTTTGTACATATTTGACGTATCCATGTTATAGTTTTTGAAAGAAAATTTTGAAATAGCGCTCGCTCGGTCTTTGACAATGGAACCTTAATAATGTTCACACTTATAATTGAAATAAGTTATGGTCGAATTTCGAGCACTGGTCGACCACTAGTTCGATCAAAAGGACGTACCAGGAATAAAACTGAATTTATTTACTCGTAAACAAAAAAAATCACACCTCTCCACACATCTTCCTCTTTCAAAACAAACCCAAGCTTTGATTTGTGTTCAATTTGAGTAAGTCCAAAATCATGAAAAAAAAAAAACGGTATTGGAGACTGAAATACAATTCGATCTCGATTACAGTTAGGACAGAAATCGATGGCAGCGATGCGGTTAAAGTAGAAATGTATTTTTTACTGTGTCTAAAAGAAAGATTAATGGTGATGAAAAAAAATCCTTAGTTTGAGTTGCGTATAATGACGTGCGCTAGAATACGATCGATTGTGCATAATTATTATTCGTATCGGAACATGGAAGAAGGTTGGAGATAGAGAAATACCTCGATGCCTCGTTAGCACGCAGCTATGGAGAGTTCCGCTTCATAGAAGAAAAATATTATAATGATTGCTAACCGTCTGCGCATCACGATATCAGTACGCAATTCCTACTTTCAGAATGCTCACTGTAGAGTCCACGTAGGTACTGAATTTGTAAAAGGTCAGTTGTTTGTGCTTCGCTAAGCGTGGGCCCAACTAATGGTTCTTCGATTATACCATTATTGGTTAGGTTCGTACATAACTCGGAATTTTCATTGAATTTTCGTTGTTCTTGAAGTGGTTGGTAGCCTGGTGGTTACGATGCTGGCTTTCGTACTGGAGGTCGTGGGTTCAATCCCAGGTGCCGACCATCTTCCTCTTTCACGACAAAAGCACTAAGGACCAACGCATCAATATGTAGATAAATGTTCTTGGTAGCCATCTATAAGATAAAGTTATGTTGTGGATAAAGTGATGGAAAGAATCTGACGGCCGTATCAATTGAAAACTATCCAATAGATGGATATCTAGAAGATTACAATGTTGCTACGCTGAAATCTATGGATACTATGGAATTTTTTAAGGATTTGCTTTTTCGCGCCAGATTTGATGTCAGATGAAGTCTTGTTTTGACAATGCAATTACGCATTAATGCGTATATTGAATCAAATATTTAGGGTAGGTTCTATTGTTGTTTTTTGTTTCGCATATTACCTATAATTTTGCAATATTATTTCTAAATATTGAAATTTTACATTGATTTAATAGAAAGTTTTTGAATATAACAACATTTCAATTATAATTTAGATTTTTTATTCCGGATTGTTTGTTTGAAAGCCGGCCAATTGGTATCTTTTCTCGGTATAAATTGAAGAAAAATATGATTTGTTCTAGCCTTCAAAATGATAATTCATTACAATTTGTATATTTTCTCGTTATGATGTAAATAATTATCATTTTGGTTTATGGAAAAACAGGTCGAAAGTTCACCACATTCACGGCGTTACGGGAGTTTATAAACGTCTGTGAACGCTATTTTGACGGCCATCCTAGAGATAAATCGTTATCCAACAGAAGGTACCTCTTGTTAAAATGGCGTCGGATATCATAAACATAAGCGATATCTACACATTGATGCGGCAAATATCTCATAGAAAGGCTTTTCTCTAAGATATATTTATCTATCCACTGATTGATGCGTTGGGCCTAAGAAGCTTACTGAGAAAGAGTCAAAGAGTGTATTCTTGTGTTCACATTAATGTCGATAGTTGCAATATAGTAATAATGCTTGATCAGATTTTCCTACATACAACTGGAAAAGCTATTTTGATTAACATTAACCCATCCAAAAGAGTAGACTTGAGTGAGACATCGACCTTAAAATAATAAGCAATATTATGTATTTTCACAATGTACCAAAGAGATCGTTCAACATTGTATTGCAGTTGAACCATTACATAACTCAACGGTCAATGATTATTATTGACAAATAGGGTTGACGACCTTCATCATTGGCTTAAATTCATCTGTTTCAAATCTGTCATCTAAGATGAAGGTCGGCAAAACAGATGAACTTAACTTAATATATTGATTTATTGCAATAGTACAATATTTACTGATTCAACTGAGATATTTGCGACATAATTGTTCGAACAATAATTGCAAGTGTATAGATTTAGAAAAAGCCCTCGATACAGTATCTCACACAGTAACTTATTGAAAGGTTCTTGACGGGGTTAGTTCAAAAATTGGTTTTAGGTACTATCATCAATTTTTTTAGATTATCTGTGCCACCGTTCAGAACCTACTTTCATGTTTACCGGAATCTTTTTCTGAGCTTTTATTTATATTGAATAGTCCACTTAGTTAGGAAGTTAAGAATGTGATTGGTGAGAGACCGCGGAAAGCTTTGTATTTTTTCTCGTGTTGAAATGTTCCGAAGAAGTATGAAAGCGTCCAATCGAAATGTCAATTGTTTGAAGAAGTTCTTTTCATACAATGTTGCATTCCTTGAAGCAATTTTTGACTCATTGGAAATGTCTTGTTGTTTCCATAAATGAGGCCGTAAAGAGGAAATGGGGTGGAAGGATCAATAAGCGAGTTAAATCTTTCAATTATTCGACTAGTCTGTAGTAATCGACCGACAAAAAATCATGATAAAAGAACCGATAATAATAAAACCGAGTAAGCTGAGCTGCAGTACCTTGGTTAAATCTGTCGGTTGTTGAATTAAAATTCATGAGAGTCGTATCCGTAATTGGAAGGTAAATGAACTTCTGTGTGTGTCGGTGCGCGCTGCATGAGCGCTAACCACCTGCCCAGTGCCCATAATGGCAGACTTTCTAACCGCATGCTACGTTATTGTAATCCTTCTTCGTCTTCTATATTTCACCTATCTTTATTATCGACATAAAATATTTGTTTGTATGGTACATAACACGGCATTTTTTCCTCTGATGATTCGAAGACCGGCTTAATGTTACAAATTTTTACAATGTTAAGAACGATCGCAATGAGATGGTGAAATGTTTCCATATCAAAATATCAATTCTGCGTTCTTTAGGAGTTTAACTCCATACGCTTCCTCAAATCCAACAGCCAGATGATTTTAAACTTTTATGTAGATGACTGATCGAATTATTGATCACTCTCCCGAGAGTGGATTGCTGCGTTACAAAGAAGAAGAAGACTGGTCGAATTTTTAGACATCTCTTTGAAATTGCGATATCTTTGATTGGTCACATCTGATGTCTTGCGGGATATATAGATGGTTAAATGTATCACTGCTTTGTCTCTCTGATGATCATTATTTGCATTAGGTAATTGTCTTTCTCCCACAATTCCACATATTATACGAGTATCATTGACAGCCCTTATTCGATTTTCCCTCGGTGTCTGTATTTCAGTACATTAATGATCCTTTATTTCAACCTCTTTCTAAGGTTTTCCACTCATCTAAGGACCTTATAGTATGTACTTACTTTCAAATTATGTATATCTTATTCAAGAATATTCCAGTTTAGGTACTGTATCTACTGATATCTTCGCGCAACCGATATCAATCGATGAGGTACACTATCGAAGGCTTTTTATAAGTCTATGAAGACTATTGGCATTTCGGCGTTGTTCTAATGAGATTCTTGTTGTTTTTATGGCATCTGTCGTTGACATGCATGTTAAATATTTTGTTTTAAAATGTCGAGTCACAATTTGTTAAATAATTTTCTTACAATGTTCGCATTTGGTATGATAATAAAATGAAATCGTGGTTTTTTCACCAAGATAGTTCATACCGTTATCTAATCAAAGATGGAAGGTAGATAAGAGAGTATATGTACCTACCATAAGTGTGTTTATATAGGTCTGTGTTACCTAGAATGTGTTATTATATCAATCTGCCAACTTATCGTTATCATTAAATAATAATTTATATCACTAAATCATAAGGGATTGTGCATAAGATAGTCCGTAAAAATGTCTAGACTTTTTCTTATAACTAAACGTTTTTCCAGCGTTATTTTCTGTTCAGGTTTTCGACCCGTAACATGAAAAAATATATACTTAAGTAAATCAAGTATTTTGTTAAAATGTTCATAATATTCCCATTGATTTAAAGACCTCGTAAAATATTTACTATGTTCAAACTATAATCTTCTATATTATAAAAAATTGAGATATATTTTCCGATGTCATCGCATCACGCCTAAACGGCTGGACGGATTTACCTAATTCTTTTCTTGTCGTGTTGGCTTTTATCAGGAGAAGGTTCTAATATTCATAGTTAGGAACACAGTACAGTTGTATTGATAGTATCAAGCTCTGAGGCACTCTGTCGAATGCCTTTTCGAAATCTATAAAGACCAGGCAAGAGGATAGATTTGATCGTGTATAGCCATCAGCCAAATCGCTCTTTATCCCTTTTTGTTCGTAGTTTGAAGCATTATGTTAGAACAGGGAGGTAACTCTTGAAAACTCAAGCCCGATTTCAATGTTGACCGTCAATACTTTTAGTACTTATGTATATAAATTGAACATTTGAACCCCAAAAAAAGCTTCTTTTTTCAAACATTATTTTGCATTTAACCTCCACAGATTATCATATTGGTAAGGGAGCCAATAGTATCTGCTAATATTCCAACATTAAAATCAACCATTCGTCTAAGATAAAATGTATTTATTTATTTACCAACTTTTAATTATTATTACACCTTAGCGGAATGCAACGTTTGTTTGTTGTAATTGTAAAAGTTGTAATACTATATGATCTTTGCGCTTTGCGAGTTAAATACATATCTAATTATATTAATTACTTACAAGTCTATAAGACGTATTTGCTCACCTCGGTGTTGGCAATTAAAAATATTAACTCGACTAACTTCGATATGAGACTTGGTTTAATTGTATCCTCTAGTTAGATCTAGAGAATCTATATGAAAACAAACTTGCGATACAAATAAATACATGGTAATAAGGCCTTGCGGAAAATACACAATTCTTGTTCTCAGTGTGCGTTTACACCAAAGGAACATTGAGCCAGAGCTGCGAATTAAGCATTATTTATTGATCTTTGATGTTGTCATCAAGCAAATAACAACGATCAAACTTAGGCAGTGACAAGCTCGCCTGATTTCTAGTTCATCCTCGTTGTCGTTTGCCCTGTGTTAATAACAACGATCAAGAAGTAATGTTCTTTTTCTAGATCTGGCTCTATGTTTGCCCGGTGTAAATGATCGATACACAACCTGTTGCCCGCGGTCCGCCGAGCTTTTCTCTGCGGCCCACCCATTTTTCATTACGAGCCACCTTTCCTATTACAACGTAGGGTCTTTTGCACCCAGTCATCGAGTAGTGATATCTTGGTGACCGCAAATTAAGCTAATGTTGTAGAGTAGAATAAATGACAGCCAATTTGATGTATTTTCGCTTCAACTAAATGGCCGCTGTTAATTGGTTTACTTGAAAATTACTTTTTTTATTAAAAACCCTTGGGGATACGCAAAAAGTCCTTTTCGGGGAATACCTCCCTTGCTTAACTAATAGGTACAAAAATTAACTATTTGCAGCTAACAATACTTACCTTAAGTGATATTTTTTTTAAAGTTGCCAAATTTACTAGATTAAGAACGCTACATCATTATTCCCAAAAAAATATTTTATGCATTTATAAAACTAAAATACAAACTATGGGGGAGGGGGGTTGTGGGGGACTTTTAAAGTTGAGTACCTACTATTGATGCTTCCTTACCGTGTTTCCTAACTGGAAAGTTTCATGTAAGTATTCAAACGCGGACTTCAAATTGAGAACATTGTATGATCGCTCATCGCAGGTCGCGCGATCACTTTTTAGTTCGGACAGGGTCTTAGGGTGCGTTTATATACCAAACAAACCCAGAGGAGCTGGAAAATATAGTATATTATTTTCTTGATTTTTGATGAAATCATCAAGGAAATAACAACGAGAAAGAACTGTCATCACCCTCTAATTAATAATTTATTGCTTCTTGTTGTTTGCCCGTTGACGATATCAACGATAAAGACAGAATGCACTATTTTATTGCTCTGGTTCTATGTGCATTTAGATTAAATGCACCCATGCATAGACGCGTGCAAGTAGGTACACTCAAACTTTATAAAGTATCAAGTTTTTTGTAAATATAGAAGCTGACAACGAAAGCTTCGGATCAGAATCCTCTCTTAGCTTGTACTATGTTATAAAAACAATGATATACAATACAATAATTTGCTGATGTACCTATAAGGCAAAACAAAACTGGCTAAACCTACGAATACAAAATCCCAGATATGCTTTTTTATCAGACGCAGTTTATCTTTTCATTCTATAGTGGTTGTGAAAATGTTCCCATCAAGATTAGTGTCGAAATTAAAATCTTTTTGCAGGAGTCTGCAGATAGATGCTAGGTAATTTTGAACGTACTAAATGAATGTTAAAGTTGCAGCATTTTGCTAACCCAATCTTTATATTTCTACAATATGTACAGATGAACCAGTATTACTTATACCTGAACGTTATCTCAGTAACTATCAATCAGATTAAAAAAAATCTTTTTGTATTTGGTAACATTTTTCTTGGAGAAAATTAATGATATTTTTGCGAGTGATATGGTTTGTAAATACATTACGAAGAAAAACTGCGCGATGCTCAAATACGTATTTGTCTCTGACGTTTATAGTCATAGATTGTCGAGACATGCACGTCTTGAATTTTGTTATATTATAATACTAGCTTTCGCGACAGACGTTGTCTTGTGGTTCTAGCCCGAAGTGACCCGTTAATATATGTACATAATTTGCACTGCGCCCCCGTAAAACAATACAAAATTAATTCGATTGAGTTAAGCTAATAAAATAATAACATTAAACTATTTCTGAAACATCCATATTTCATTCGTATTCAAAGCTCTGGCGGGAAGAACTTGAGAATAATGCGCTCGCGCACACATCCTACCTCGCCTATTACCAACACGAATGTGCCCGATAATATTGTTGACTTTGTATGAAAATTTTCTAACGCTCGAATCGGTGCGTTGGTGGAGTAAGTAACTACTGTAGGAGCGTATGTGAGAATGAGAGGGAACTTCCCGCGATGGCGTATAGGCGCGTCATAGGTAACCGTTCCATACAAACTTAAATATTGTATTTTATATCATTACTTATCCAGTTTTTAAACATTTTATTAGTTATTCTGTTATCCGGAGCGGAGAAGAATCCAATAAATCAAACATCAGTAAATTCTGTTGAGCCGATCTCGAGTTATAAGTGTTCGCACTGACCCGACTTTAATTTATATAGTAGATATGATTCAGGCTCGCGTTAATAAAAATAAACAATTTTTTATGGTAGTACAAGGTTTATGGGATGAGCTGGCTGAAAATAAAGTAAAAAATCAACAAAACCCATTTAACCTTTGACTGCGCAGGTGAATTTTTTTCCCATAAATACACATGTGTGGTCCCCGGGACCCACATTGATTTTGTCGTAATATTATAAAACTATAGAAATAATTCAACTAAATAATCTTTATTATTCAAGATTTAACTATCATAAAGTCAATTAATTAAAAAAAAAAAACGAAAAAATAGAAAAACTTATGGTAGGTATTTATTAAGTTTTAAAAAGGGTTCCCAATTATACACGTAAAAATCACACCTTAAGTAAAAACGTAATAGACTAGAAAAATAAAGCAAAACGAAATATTTCTTTTGTAACCAAAAATTAACATAAACGTCAAAAATAATATTTTTTTTTCAAACGGTAAAAAAACCTGCATATGGTAAATATGCACGTATTCATCTTGACCTATACGCATACTCTTTGCGAACACGTGAGATATTGGATAATGGCAGCATAAACATACCTACATATTATGCTGTTTTGGTTCTTTTTTTATCAGAAACATATAACGCATGCTTTTTTTTAAATTTCAATATAATCTTTCTACTCCAATATTTCAATAAACAAGCGGAGAACCAGTTATGCAGTGGGTTCCTAGGGAACGGTCCGTCGTCTGACAAGACGGCGTCTTTCAAAATTATATGACAATGTTTTTCGTTACTACGGAAACAATATTGACAATGTTCTCATCTGACATATTCACCGCTGTTTAAAGTAGCGGCCTATCCGTAGGAAAACAACCCATTAATACGAGGGATGCATCCTAAGAATTTTTGGATTCTTTATTCGTTTCAAGAGTAATTGCATTTGGAGTTGACAAAATTAACAAATAAATTGTGGTTTGGTTTAATTTATTAGTGCTCAGTGCTTAAATTTAAAAAAATTACAAAACCACTTTTGTTACATTAATGCACATGTGTGGTCCCCGGGACCCAGCCACTACAATAAGTTTAAAAAAAATTGCGAAACAGATTCGTTTTTTTCTCTCTCACAGGGGTTCGACATGAACAGAAAGAGCATACACGAATCGGCAGCACACAAAAACAAAAAATAAAGAAGTTATGATGACTCTTAAATAGTGCGTGGCCCCAGGGACCACACATATGCAGTTAAAGGTTAAGGGTGAGACGTGAGTGTCGAAAGACTCGTACTTAAATTGTACGAAATAAACGTTTCAGCACTGTAACCTATTGACCATCTGATAATCGAAACACATTTGACTTATTCTGACTACGTAAGACCGACTTCTTTGAGACAAGATTGTAATCATCGGCAAGAATATCACAATGGTTGTGTTATATGACTTATTTGTTACAATTTTACCTACAATTCTATTGAATAAGAAAAGAAAATCGTTCAAGAAGACACGTCAAAGTGCTGCAAATGATTTAGAACTGACTCATTGTTATTGTTGGATTTAACATACAGTAAGTATTGGGACACTGGTGTCATAGGTCACGAACTAAGCACGGTTTAAAATATAATACAATCGCTTCGGTGACTATTTACATAAGTGTTTTTTTTTTATCATTTTTATATTCCGTAAGGCGACATGTTTAACCGTGTCACGTTTCTTATTGTAAGCGTTTGTCTTGTGTTATGACGCAAACGCGAATGGTTATCAAGGAAAAACAATCTTTGAACTGTTTTGTCGTTTTGATGTCATCGATATTATGTACGTAGGTAAGTGCATACTTATTGGAAGATTTTCTGTATTATTTATCTTATTTTTTTTGGATAAGTTCCTCCCCCATCCGAGTTTTACACGAATTGAGGATGTATTTCTCGCAGTAAGGCTAAGGCGGGACTCAAACATCGTCATATATCTTACTCTTTTTTTTATGTATGGAAAATAATGAAACAAAACATTGATAATTTTTCAGTAGGTACTCTTTATTCAGAAAAAAGTGAAGTACCTATAGGGTAAATTTTAAAAACTAATCACTAACAATTCAATAATAAGTTTTTTTTACATTTAAAAATCGATCATCAGTTGTTTTGATGACGAACATTGATGAATTGTTAAAATCATTACTCATTAGTTGTTATAGGTATTAACTGTCTATATTCGTTAAGATCTAGTCCTGAAAAATGGTCACAGGAATCTAGACATAATTAGAACGTTGTGCGCCAACAAAACCAATATAGGCGATAAAGATGAGACATTAACAAAAATGGATATATTCATATCCTGGCGCCTCATACTGCTTATACTATAAGTTATTTATAGGTAATATCGAATGTCACAATGTAGTTATAAAAGAGGAATATTTTCATACCTTAATGACGTCCTACTGCTCGCCTCTATAGTCACTTCTTAATGACATTCAACTTAAAATGATTAAATAATCGATTACTTGTGCAAGATTCGATCGAATGCGCCTGCGATCCGCGGGAGGTCGGTTGCTCACAACGGCTGCATTCCACTTCGATCTTGCACAAGAATGTCTGTTGACAAATTAGAAAAAAAAAATTGAAACCTGATATATAGATAGTAAACATATCATATTTTGTATTATTTTTAAGGGGTCACCCATTAATGACGTGAGCTCAAAATGGAGGGAGGAAGGGTGTCGGATATAATGGTGAAAATCTCAGGGGGTGAGTTTTGAGCAAATCGCGGGTTCCTATTTAATACTTTGTACAATGATTCTAGTTCACCGCGGGCTTACGTCTATCTTCTACTGTTATTTCGCCGTTTTTTAGGTCTAGATCTTATTACGTACATAATATAGAACCAACTTTTTGATGCAGACTTTTTTTTAAATGAATCTGTGATCACTCAAAGTGAACACAAATACACTCTTTGACTCTTTCATAGAAAGCTACTTAAAGCTTGTGTGTTGAAAGAGGAAGATGGTCGGCACCTGGGATCGAACCCACGACCTTCTTCGCCTTGTACTTATTTATGTCCAGATCACACCAGCATAACAAAAACTTGAAAGTTTAACAAAAATTTCAACAAAATGTCGATTTGACACGAAGCGTTTAATTCATACATACGTGTTGGATTTTTTACTATTTTAATAGGAATATAAAAATCCGTTTTCCTCAACATGTTTTTTATGTGCCTGATCACAGAATCGTATTTAAATACAAAACAAAAAATATAAAAATGATTTAGATAGTTTGCTTTTATAAAATCCTGTCCTGATCGGGATGTGATTAACATTTTTTCGACATAAAAAGACAATGTGACATTGTGCAAAACATATTAATTAATATTGTGTATTTTGTCAAATTCAATGTGATAAAACAGGAAAACGTACGTATAAAAGCAAAATTTTGAAGATATATAGGATAGGTGTGTACCTATAAGTTAGACCCATAAAATGATGTGATATTTCTAGAACATTTTTAGAATGGGTAAATGTTATTATTTCAAATTTAAATTACCATAAATAATTCCATTTCCTATATGTTTCATCATAGAGGAAATATAGACAATAAAAACACAAAACTGATGAGATCAAAGCAGTTTTTTGAGGTAGAATAAGTTATCTATAATATGTATGCCATGCATCCATGTAACAATATTAATTTCTATTCCTTTAGTTCAATTTAAAAGAATATATCTGCTGTCAACATTGACATAGTATAATAATAATATGACAGATTCTAGAATCAATTTTCCATTTCTTTGACTATACATTTTCTTCTTCTATTATCTTTGTAATTAGGTACTCAGTGTTGCCAAATTTGTTAAATTTTTGACCCGAGTCTTAAAAAAAGGTCATTTCGAAAATGTGGTAAGTATCCAGAAAGGTGAAAATTCACTAGAAACAGGTCATTAAGTAAAGTTTTAAGGCATTTTCGGTTTCGCCCGGGCACCCGGACACACGTCGCGAATTCCGGACAGAAGGCAACAATGTACTGCTGAATGCAGGGTTCTGCTTACCATTTTTAACTACTTTTCTATCTTGAGTCTTCCTTTTTACCCTTCATTCTTAAACCTGGACGATATACTTCCTTCCTTCCTATTTTAGTTTCGCAATCTCTATGTTCCCAGTTTTACTACTTTCCCCGATGGCAACTCTGTTTATGAAACATCAAGGGGAAATAGGCCCAGCGTATGCACGGAAAAGTAGGGTTATTCTCGTAGCGGTCTTAATACGCTCATATCTTGATTGACAATATTAAAATGGCGGATTGGTATCCACAAAACAAGATATCTAGCAGATATCTTAAAAATTCCTTATGTTTGAAATATTAGTATGAAATTCTATGTAATCGGCATTCCCGTAACTATCTTACAAACGTCAAATTCAAGGGCGACCTGATTGTGATCGTGTCTTAATCTTATCGTTAAGTGATTTTTAAATGCGATTGATTACTAACTCTGCATTTAGGTACATTGCGATTCCGATCTCAATAACATTGTGTCATTTAGTTTTTAGCTGTTTAGCATGAAAATAGTTCCACTAGTCGCGAGATATACCGGGAGCTTAGCGACATCTTGAACATCAAAGATTCCCAGTATAGAACTTGTCTAAAAACCCAAAAATGATGAAAGTTGCTAAAGTAAAAAACTTAATCATACACTAACACTAAGCCAGTCTTTCAAATATCCGTTGAAGATGGTTGATATTCATTTGTCGTTCAAAACCTTTTTCTTCGTAATTTAAAGCTTATAAAATAATGTAATTATTCCTATCGCTTCTTTAGTGTTCTGTACCCCTATTCTCTATTTTATCGGAAGGTAGTCACGGTGTAAAGTGAGTATTACACGATACATTTTGTATGAAAAACGTCTATACGTATCGAATGCGAGAATCGCATTTGTTTCTTGAAATATTTCTGTGGCGGCGCTATACACGTTTCCCATACAAAATGTATCGTGTAATACTCACTTTACTACCGTGACTACCTTCCGATAAAACAGAAAATTGGGGCTCTGCATGGAACTAAATTTGAAAAGAAAGTTTTCTTATTGGCTTTTTACGAAAAAAAATTATAGGTATAGGTACCTACCTATAACACATAACAACGTTTTGTATACCTATAATATGATGATGTGGTTTTTTATACACACGTAATAAATATGTAAATAAGTTAGGACTTGTCAGGTGAGTAGGTATGATGTGTTACTTCTATATAGGTAGGTAGGCACTCCATCCTCTTAGGTCCGATTCCATAGTTCAAAACCTCCGTGTTGTGAGGCAAACGAGTTTTTATTTATTTGAATCAATCCTTCTCTCTTCATCTCCCATTAAATCAATAACAGACCGTATCGGCGTCCCTCTCGCACGTGGTCTAACGGCACCTCTTATATTCTTTCTCTGCGATGACAAGTTGTAGGCAGGTAAGTAGGTAGGTACCTACCTCCTACCACATCGAACAACTTTTCAAATATCTTATTTTGCTTTATGGTCAGACAAGTCAACTTAATTCTCTATGGTCGATTGGACTTCTGTCACGATTTGGCTAACTGTTCTCTGACAGTTTGCCTAAAAATACGTATATCATTACTATTAAAGTTTATTTTAAAATCATGCGAATTTAGCGTAAAATGAGCGTTTAAATTCCGTTATTTTCATGGCGGAACAAAAAATAATAAGATATATTTTTATAGAACTCATTGCGATTATGCATAGAAAAAAACCTTATTGTGTAAATGTCATGGATTTTTTTTTGTAACAAACGTATCTCTACTATCAAAAAACCTGATTATTAGTTAAATAGAAGAAGACTATGTGCAATTGTTATTGTAGACCAAGCGCATAAGAAACTTAGTGTAAAAACAATTATTATAGCCATAGATAAAAATTGGCCATAATGGAAAATAATCTTGCCAACAAATTTTTATACTAAAGTTGCACAATAAAATTATTAGATTAAGTATTATAAAAAATGTAATTTTGAAAAATTTGATGAACCTATATTCTGATGTGTATGATTTTGGTTAGTTTGCACATATTATATCTAATTTTGTGTGAACAGAAAATTTACTCAAGATCCGTATTTTGTCGACAAATAAAACACTTGACCCATAAATCCGCTGTTTGTTTTAAACTATACAATAAATAAAATTATTGCATAGAGTTAGGTTCGTTCTTAGTATTATTTATTTGACTAAAGTGTTTTTACTGTTTAAATATTATTTTCTCGAATAATATGCAAATATGCAATGTTGGGACAGATCGAAGACTGTTGTCATTTTCTTCAACAGCCTCGAAAAACTGAGAAACTTGTGTGAACACTACTCTGAATAAAATTCAAGCTACAAGTGGGAACGGTCTAGAACGAATTAAAATGTCTGAACGATTATTTTGATCGTAAAATACATACTGTTTACACTCAACAGACCGATGAGTAATTATTTTGTCGCGTATTTGACATTCATTACACCTAATTATGCATTGAAACATCAAACAAGCGTAAAATTCCAATTATTGCTATCAAATAACAATCTTTTCACGCATGTACAATATTAGTAGAAGGAAATTCAAAGATTTCATTCGTTTATTTTTCACTTTTCCAATCTTCCAGTGTCTGATAAATGGTAAGCAGAGAGTTTTAACACACATTCTTATTGGGCTTACAACGTTTCACCAACTTTTGGCCTTATGACCAAGGGGGTTTCATGCCCTTCCCCCTCAAATATAAATTAAGACTTATAGTAAGTAAGTACCAATGAGAATGCGGCTTCTTACGGTGTACCCACCTTTTCAATATATTTTTATACTGTTCGACTACGCGACTAAGCTAAATGCCTCCGAAATGACTTTCTGTATAGTGTATACGGTCTTGCTTCTGAATATGGTTTTCCTTTTCTCTACTAAACTTAACAAACGTGTGCTCAATTGATCATTTATTACCGTAATTTAATTAATTCGATAGTTTTAAAAAAACAATAATAATTAAAAACTGACGTATAAGTACTTCCATAGAAAAATAGCAAATTCTATTATTTTGTGGTTATAATTTCTCTGATATCAATTTGATTTATTTTTCTGGCTATGGCAACACATCCTAAATCGTGATGCGAGTTTAATTTTACAAGAAAATTATACAATCCACGCTACGAATATAGCTGGCTGCCATCATAGAGCGGTGTATAATAGTACTAGAGAATAAACGGCTCGTGCGGACTTTGACATTTCGACACCAGAGACAAAGTACAGGGACACGTTGAAATGAATGACAATCACTCTCAGCTCTTTGTATACTTATTCATACCTAGTCGGTTTTTTTTAACACAAATCAGCATCAGATCCATGATTATAAACAGTTTTTTTTTCGTGTTTTATCGTCACAATCTGTTTATATAAGTGTGTATGCAAATCTGTTTTGATTAGGTAAGTTTATTCAGCGATGTTTTGCAAACAGCTGTAGAATGATGTTATTTTTATTGAACACAGATAATATTTTTTTTTAATATTTTATCTGTGTATCTGTTCTCTTTTTCTGTGCTATAATTTATGCTGTCATAAAATTGTCTATGCTTATTATAGCCTTTTGACTCCTATCGTATAGGAAAGAAAACACTAACACACGATTCGTGATTCTTTACCGAGGTTGTTGATGCAATTTATTATCTACTTCTTTTGTATATATTTTTTTCAATTTAACCTCCTCAGACCGAAGCTATTGAGACAATTAGGTCGCATTATCCGTCAGTGCGTTTAGGCCCACCGCGCACTAGGCAGCCTGGCTGCGCTGCCAGAATATTCGTAGGAAATCGTGGCTGCCTAGTGCGCGGGCTCCCATACAACGTCATATGTTTTACTGGCTGCCGCAGCCATGGCTGCCTAGTGCGCGATGGGCCTTAAGTTCTGCCATTGTAGCTAAGAATGCGTAGGTACCTACATGGAGCGCTATTTTGTCATATGATGATAAATATATCCTTCTGAGTTGTAGTAGCCAAATAAAGCGAGCTCTAATTTATGCCATCAATTCTAGTATTTAAGTATTTATTTTTTTCTCTTGCAACGTGGCAATCCACTCTCGGGATGGGTTAAATATGTTATTTGTTCTCAATACCAGAAAAGCGTACGAATCTAAGAAATAATGCGCATTCTTCCAGTCACAATAAATATCTAAATTAAAGGCAATAACAGTAACTCTAACAGAAGGGTGTGCCCATAAACAAGATCCATGGATAGACAAATGTAAGGGATGAGTATTCGAGACTGAAAATGAAATGAAGATATCAGACACTTAACTAAAGGCACTAATTAATATAATGGGTAATTAATTGTTAAATGGCAATGGGTAGATCATGTGGCGGAATAAACGATGGAAGATGAACCCGAAAAACGACAATTGGCGGCTGTGGGCTAACCCAGGAGAAGTGTCGACAGTTCCTCAAAAGATGGACTGCAAAGGTTCACTATAGAGATAGATAGGATGAAAAGTTTAGAAGAAGCTTGAAATAGTGGACAGGAGGGTGAGGAGAAGATCAGAAAGTAATACGTCACGTAACCACAATAAAAATGTGTTCGGATTTTTCAATTCAAAATAAGTCAATACTATATAGGAATTTGCCAAGAGCAGCCCTTGGTTTGGTTGATGAGGCAAAAACACCGGGGTCCATAGTAATGATGAGGGGTCCGTGCACTCTGCGGTTCCGCTTGGCAGCCGGTATTACCATCACAACGGTAATGCCCTCATGGGATATCATATCATATTGTCCAAACCTTGACGTAGTGATTTATATCATATCAGTATGAAAAGTCGGAAATAATCCACACCAAATGTTGTTGTAGTATAACACAAAGCACGATCTAGAATCACTGGTGACTCAATCATGTTCCTACAGAAATTTATTTGCTCGACATTTCTTGGATTTTTCATAGAAGTCCCATTTATATCTATCTATTTCATTCATAATAAATATAACACTTGCCTACAAGCGTTAGACATTTCAACGATGGATTTAGCATCAGGCTCTGTGCAGTGGTGTTAGATTCTGAGTTTCCGCACAATTTCGAAGATATGAATTTGATACTATATAGTTTTGTTAACGTCTCACTTCTGAAAATTCTTGGTATAACCTACTTCCATTGAAAAACAAATGCATATTTACTCTTTAAATCTACATATAAAAAGATGTTGAGAAAATGCACCATATAAACACATACGCTTATATGGGTGTGATTCTCTCTTAAAAAGTGGTACTGAAGATGTTTCCCAGAAACATAATTTAAGCATTTGCCTCTGGGCATAAGAGGAACAGGTACAAAACATTTATAAGACGATACTGTATAAAACTCAGGTGGTATCATTAAAAAGGGCCAATACCAATAAATAAACCGTTATCCTTCTGGACAAGATTCAGATATTCGCCGAATAACCGGAAATTAATTGCGACGTATTGAGATTGGATTCTGGACAAGGTATTGGAATAAACCATACACCAAAAAAAGATGGTTTAAGCATCGGTTCACTTAGGCAATTAATTTTCTACAATAGATTGTATCTGTGCGCTTGGGGATGGTAAATGCTTTATTCAAAGAAGAAGTGGCTCTTTCTTTACAGTCTGTATATTTGAGAAACATGGTGGACGTATTATTATAGACTAACCCACAAGAACCCGATGCTTTTCCCTGATGTGAATATCTCTATGTCTGTCCTATGAAAGTTTCGTCCAATAATTCGATCCCGTTGGCTGATGGCTACCAATCCCGGGTAGAAATTTGTGGACTTCTTGTTCAGAAGTCAACCTTTTAAAATTAGACTGGAAACAATATCAACTTGAAATACTATTTTGAATGCTCTTAAAGTGAAAAGGCCTTTCGAAAACTTGCTACTTCCCACATTTTCATACCTCAATTCAAAGATTTTAGGAGGTTTCACCAATTTTGCCAATTTGATCGTGGTTTCGTTTGTCCTGAAATTCACGGTTATAACTGACAAGAAAATCGTCCATAATTATTCAATATGAAATTAATAAACCAAAAAATAAAAAAATCCATAATATTGCGCGATGCTCAATTTAACCTAACCGGTTGTGAAGAATCTTCAGTAACCATGAAGGTATAATTGGCTACACTGAACGCCATTGCATTTTGTTTAATAACGAGACACCATAGAGCAATAATTAATCTACCGGTTAAGGTTTTTTATAGAACCCATAAAATATAATTAATAATTTGACAATAAATTGCCAGTTGTGAAAACTCTTGGTGCACACGTTGGCATATTACATATTAATTATGTTGATTTGTATTCCCTTATAAAATTATTATGCTTTTTTTTCAAATATACATAGTAGCCTAGCAGCTACGACGCCGGCTTTCACACTGTTTCGTACTGGAGGTCGTGGGATCGATCCCAGGTGCCGACCATCTTCCTCTTTCACGACACAAGCTTTATGTAACTAACTGTGAAAGAGTCAAAGAGTGTATTTGTGTTCACTTTGAGGGAGCACAGATACATTTTATTGAAAAAAAAATATCTATTAATTAATATACTTATACATTTTGTAATAGTTGCAAAAGCTTGTAAAATCTGTTTCATGTTTTATTCTATCAAAGGCTTTCTCATAATCCATAATACTCGGACGTATTTTTTCATCTAATTCTAACCTCTAATGACTTTGGATTTTATTTCATCATCGGTAGGTTATATACTTCGTCTTTCCACCTAAATTATAGCGCCTATTTATTTCTTATGTATAACGACTTCAGTCGAGTCGAATGTAATGAGTTTTCAAATTACCCCAGGTGTAATTCTCGCGATATTATTACACAGCAGTTGGTAACAAGTCCGTGCTTTGTATCTGGGACGGTGATCTCAAAACCCGTCGCAGTATCCTTAATGGAGGACAAAAAGGTCATGAATAAAGGTACATTTTCTCGTCTTAGTACCTACTGCAGAAAAAGACATGGACATTACATTAGTTAAAGGCTGAAATGGTTTCAATCGATTTCATCGAAAAGAGCAGGATGGTGAAAGTAAAATCCATGAGAATAGAAACTGAATAAATAAATTGTTGAACATTGCCATTAAAAAAACACCTGGACAATGACAAAAGGCATTGAAGAACCCATTAAAGATCGAGCTACGGCTGTTGGTACTGGGTCTAAAATGTGTCTGCTTGAAACCAACAAACCACTCACCTTCTCGGAGATAGAGATATTGGTTTGCAGAAAAGCGGTAGATAAATTTTGATACATTTGCATTTCTAGTTGTAAATTGAAAGAAATCCAGAAAAAGGGAAAGATTATTGGTTTATATATAGTCACAGTTGGTTTTTGTATGCTGTGTCAGCAATCTGACGATATTTGATGAAAGTACTCAGAAACCCTTCGAATAATACTACGGAATACGGAAATCCTAAGGGTATGCGAATTTGAAGACGTTGCCAAAGGGGACGACAGATAAGTTCTGGAACGAGCATGTGTAAAAGCAGCTAGAGCTGACATTTCATAATCTGGCAGGCTTCCAGGACGACCACCTAAAAGATGGAAGGTAGTTGGGAATCCACGTCACAAGCGGCAAACATAGCAGGAACATATCATTATATTAATCGTCCACCTCATCTCAACATTTTGTAAAATAATTTTAGGCGTCTATAATGATTCTCTTTTCTACCTCTCTCTTTCCGGTATTTTTACCAGAATTGTGGACGATTAAATTCGTAGTCCCAAGACATTGTTAACAGAACTATCAAATTGATGAATCTCAAAATTGTAAAGTAAGATAATATCGCAATTAAGTCCATAGTTTTTTCATCACAACCTTCACAATCTAGAGTCCATTATTTGTTGGTTCTTCGTTTCATACATTCGTGCATTTTTATCAATTTTTGTATAAATATTTCGGTTAAGTTATTATGCCCTCCACATCGGACGATGTAATTTCACACTCTACATTTCATACTAACTGACCGCTAACAAAAGAATTAAACTTAATGAAGAGGAACGAGAGATCACGCTTTTTGTATGCATCGATCGGATTTTTTGGCTATTTTATTTGAATCAGACTCTTTCATCCGGTGCTGTCATTATCGCCCTTGACAAAAAATCTCAAGTCATCGTCTGACAATTCCATTTAGGTATCAATTGGCTAGATCTGAAAACTATTTATCGCTTGTAAATCAGATTTTTAGACCCTATGTATGTGTTTTAACTGAAATTGCTTCTTCCACTCGATTCATCTCCTTTGATCGTGGTGAATATTTTCGTATCTCTTGAGAATGTTACCTTATTTTAAAATCTACTTATAAAATTATGAACCTGTGTGTTAATAAAATGTTTTTAATTGTTTCAGATATTTGAACGTCTGTATAATGTTCTTCAAATTCGCCTAATAGAACGCTTCTAGATACAAAATCGGTTGTGAAATAAAAAGTGTGGTGTTCCACAAGGCTCTATCAATGAGCCATGGGAATTAAGTATTTCGTGTTTGAATTGTTATCGAAAATAAGGTGATTAACGGTGTTTAAAGTGTAGTTTAGTGTTTCAAGTTAATCAGCCATGGTCCGGAGTTCCGAAGGTCATGCCTGTGCAGTATGGGTTGCCACAGCAGGACAGCAAGGATCTGGCCTTGGAAGTGACGAGCAACCGCTGGTGTTACTGTCATACGTGATTATAGAGCTTTCAGCAAATAAGGTAAATATCCAAATACTAATTTACTGCAATTCATGTTTTAAACAGTGGTATCCGAGAAGTATTATAATTTCCTCGATGGAAAACTAATAAAAACAGATATTTCTTTATGTACTCTGATTTCCCTTGTGAGCTTTGAAAATGTTCTATGGACAATGCATATTTTAATCCTCAAATACGTAGGCCTTGCAATTTGCATGTCATGATAAAAATGATAAACAGTTTGGACAATCAACGCGCTCAATGGCGTTATTGCAAGGTCCAAGTATGTTTTTCAAACGACAATTTCTCGAAAAGTGTGACATTGCTTGTTTTTAAACTGTACCGATCAAATGACATGAGTCTAATGTTTGTAATAAAATGTTGGGAGTTAGTATACATTTTAGAACATTGATAAGTATTGTGCCTAAGTAATTATCTTTTCCTTCATTTTAATTATAATTGGATCAATCTTTATACTACCCAATATTGTATCAATTGTTGTTGAATCAATCATAATGGGAGAATTGTGGTCTGCAACTGATAATTTTTATTCTGTTTTATTTTTTTAAACAATAGATAGTTTTATCATTATGAAAATAACTGTTTACTATTTTAATACCCAATTGTGTGTAATTGTTGTGATATATTGTTAACAATAATCAACCAAACAATCGCTTTTATGTTTATGGCGTGTTTATCTTGATCTGTAGTGGCGAATATTATGAAATTGTGGATATAACTCAATGCAGTCATCTTCGATGTTTTGGGCAGAAGGTGCTTGGTGATAGTCCATTTCAATATTAAAATGAAAAAGTCTTATAGTTCTATCACAAAATTTATTGTTCAAACATGAACCGGTTTTCGGAGACTACCGTCTCCATTATCAAATGTTTAAGACTGATTTTATATATCAAATTCAACAGATGACAATCTAACTAAAAGCAATAAGTTATGAATGAAATATAAATAACTACTCACATTATCCCGGATCCTGTAGTGAGAGCGTTGTGCTTCTCTAAGCCAAATCCTTTGCGCAGCGTCCTTGCATCTTCTGGCTTCGGGTGACTTGTTGGCGATTTTGATATTGATGAATCCAGGAAACACTTTCCGAAGAGTACACTCACGCAGGAACCACAGATGTTGCGTAGATAATCGAAGCTTAATAAAAGCTTTCGATATAATTTGCCCAAATGTCGCGTACTAGCGATTTTAAGATCTTCGATGTTTTGGGCAGAAGGTGCTTGGTGATAGTCCATTTCAATATTAAAATGAAAAAGTCTTATATAGTTCTATCACAAAATTTATTGTTCAAACATGAACCGGTTTTCGGAGACTACCGTCTCCATTATCAAATGTTTAAGACTGATTTTATATATCAAATTCAACAGATGGCAATCTAACTAAAAGCAAGTTATGAATGAAATATAAATAACTACTCACATTATCCCGGATCCTGTAGTGAGAGCGTTGTGCTTCTCTAAGCCAAATCCTTTGCGCAGGGATAATGTGAGTAGTTATTTATATTTCATTCAATGCAGTCATGATGTAATTCACTATTAAAAATACTTTAAAATGCAATTTCTACCCCGCTGAATTCTTTTCTGATTTTTATCGCACAATTTAATGGACTGTTTACCATTATAACTATTATATAAGTCGAAACATCGTGTTAAAAGATTTTTTATCACTTATTGCTTTACAATACATCCCAATTATCCTCTTAGTTCACAATCCATGTCTTTTTATAATATATACCACGTACGAGAGCCAGTTCAATTTCATCTCTGAAATTCATTATTCTTCTGTGGTCATAATCTTAGTATTGGTTGGCAACAATTATCCCCACTCTTTCTCTCCACTCCGCCGTAGCGGAAACATTATTTTCTTTTACATGCATGCCATAATAGCACAATTTCATGCCTGAATATCTTGTAAATACTCTTGATCTGGTTGTTAGGCCTCTCTGTCATCCCGTCAATAATGGTGTTTAGGAGACTTTCATTCCGCATTACATGTTCTGTCCTTTCATACAGGGCTTTGAACAGGTGTTCTTCTTCGATTCCTTAGAGAAACTCTTTAATTGTTATGTGATCCCTCCAGGATATTCCTAGAAGTCTTCTATAGGACCACATCTTCCACTTCCATCAAACTTTCCAGTCTCCTTTTATCCCTTTCAGATGAGCACAACATGGTTAAAGGTGAGCGTTATAACGGAAGCTGATGAAAATATTTGTTAAATAAAAATCCCCCCTCTAACGTTATTCATATTAAAACAATAATATTCTTTAAGATATGTATGCCTCAAAGTCAGCTGTTAAAATATAAGTTGAATAAAAATATCAACGGCGTAAATTAAAAAAAAACGTTATAGCAGTTTCATTAATTGTAAATAACAGTATTTTTAAAACTTAAATAAAAATCATTCGTTGAAAATTGCCTAAAAAAGGTCCACAATTTGGTGACTTTAGGTACTCAATAAAACTGTACTCTTTATTTTATTTACACTTTACTGTACATTGTTTACGTATACCTACCTACACATAAAAACTTAACATAGCAAAGACATCACAGAATCAACATACTCTTCTGAAACAATTACCTTCTTCTTCTTCATTTAGGCCTTGTGGCCTGTAATTCAGGAGGAGGGGTTTGCCTTCTGCGAGGTCGCCTCCCAGCTGTCCCTCCACCTCTTTGGTGGTCTGCCTGGGAGCCGTCTTCCATGGAGTTGGCCGTGCAATGCCATGTGAGGGGGTCTGGAAGAGTCCATTCTACCCACACGGGCATTCCAAAACCTTCATCATTGCCTTCCCCATCTTACTAAGTTTTTTTAATGAATCTGCGCTCATTCAAAGTGAACACAAATACACTCCTTGTCTCTTTCACAGTAAGCTATACTTAAAGCTTGTGTCGGGAAAGAGGAAGATGGTCGACACCTGGGATCGAACCACGACGTCCGCACCAAACAGTACGAAAGCCGGCGCTGTAACCGCCAGTCTATCAACCACTTCAATTCCACATTTACTATGTCCTCGACCTCGTATATTTCCCGTACCCTCGTATAAAATTAATAAAACTTGTAACACTTTTTCCTCGAGGACCAGAGACTCCTCATAATCTCCAGTACTCGAGAAAAGTCATGCACACAAATAAGCTGCCTGAATTAGGACTGAAGTCCTCTTTCAAACCGCTCGTTGTGGTCTGCCATCAGGAGAGAGGCTTAAGAGAGTGTGGTCTCATCCACAATAAATCTTCTAAAAGATTCTAGAATATTTACTTAATCACATTACCTTCATTATGTGATGCCCGGCTACTAAAATAAAATTCTCAACTATCAAGCATGTTTGATTTTAACTCTTTTCTCAAGATAGGGTTACGATGCAAGCCTACCAAATACCATTTCCTTTAGAGGGCAATTAGACAACACAACATTATGTTCAAATGAAAGAAGTAAATTAATAACAAATTGAACATCGTTTATTTTCAAGACCAAATCATATAAATTTCCATAAATAAAACAAATATGATCAAATTTCATAAAAAATTCTCTACAGATTCTACAAATATTAACATTTTCTTAAAACTAATCAAAAAAACATTCCAGTCGATAATTAACTCAAAGGACTTTCTTCAGTAGAAAGTAAATGTAAATTCCACCAAATACTAACTTATAGACTGGTAGAAATTTCTCAAATATCAAAATAAACTACTTCGACTACATTTGAATATTACTTCAATTTCTTTCCTCGCCTTTATGTACATACGGTATTTCAACCGTTGCGAGTCAAACGTACAACCATAGGTACAAAAGAATATATAAAAAAAAGGTAAATTTAACAAGCGTATTCACAGCTTCATCAAACAAAATACTACAACGATTCGTGTGGTCACCAAAAGCAAATACTACATAAATTAAGAAAACTTCGACTTAACTAAATTAATCCTGATTTGCCGCTACGCTCACCAGATTCACATCCATGGTAGACGTTCAATACTTGAAATTACGATTCCCGCATCGCAAGAAGGAACCACCATTTTCCAAGTTTATTGACCCTCAAATCCGTGGACAGCTCGAGTTATACCTGGATCATCCCCAGATTCCCTCCTGTACAATTTGCCTCATCATGACTATACAAGACGGCATGATATACTTTACGACCCCAGCCCATCGATTTAAATTTTCAAACGCAGGGACATCTAGCTCAAGTTAGCAATTATATATCCATACTCAAGCCTAGGTATTTATATCCTAAGCCAGCGATACTTAAGCCTAGGTATTTCTACCCCAAGCCAGCGACCCGTATTCTGAAATAAGAATACAAATCGTGTCATGCTAGTTACCAAAAAATCTTTAACGAAAATTAGTAATGTTGCGTATCAACACTATGAAAAAATAATTTAATCACAATTACTTATAAATTTCTCAACTACATACCTGCCAATTAATACGGGCTCGCGACACATTTGAAAACCCTTAACAATTTATCCCACAATAACTAGTTTCACTTAAACTAAATGGTGATTTAAAATTAACACAATAAAAGAATTACATTCTCGTCAGGGCGTCTGATCTTTTTCTCTCGCCGTTGCTAAGTTCACCTCTAATATATAGTGTCCAGATACGACATGTTTAATACTTAGTATTGCCGCTCGGAGCGCTACCCATCCTGACGACGCATAGATGTGTTCCTTAATTAGCATACACTGCTACTCGATATTAAACGTGAAAAATAACTGTTACAAATACACCCCTCCTCACATAAAAAAAAAAATTTTTTTTTTAAATGTGTTCCTAACACATCACCCGCATTACCCCATTCTACCCTATTCTCGGATAACCTATCTCCAAACATTTTCCTAAATTTCACACCGCGCCAAGTGACCACACAACACTTCATCATAAAACTTAAACTAGGTACCGAATTTGAAAGTTAATTAAAAAATTACAGGAAAATCACTTATAAACCTAAGTTTCCAAAAATTGGAGAATTCAGAGAGTTCATTGCCAACCAGCTCAGATTACTTAAAACTAATATTTACAAATTTAATTGGGCGCCAAACGATTTGCTTCAGATTCAATGTCTACTAGGTAAATCATATCTTCGGAGGTAACAAGCAAAATCGTTAAAATCATTACCCACCTCATCTAGTGGTTCCGACAAAATTTATAAAAACAAAAATATAATAAAGTAAAAAAATACTAAAAATTTTCATAATGAAGGGTTTAACCTAAAATGAACTCTCCAAACTTCCATATTACATTTTACAAATTCATATTATCAATTACAAGATAAATTTTACCAAAAAAAATTATTAATACAAACTCTTTCTCACTTTGATTTTAAACATTATGAATCAAATTCAAATTCAATTTATCCAACCTTCAATTCTTTTAATCTTCAAGAGTCTTCAAAAATCAAACTATATTTTTATGACTTCAATTTAATGGAGTCTACTTAACTTGTACATTGTACATAACATCAGACAATATCAATAACATTTGTCTCAACTGACTCAAAAAAAAACAAAAAAAAAAACTTGTAAATTTAACATATAAAAATCATTATATGATATGTACTACACTTAATCAAATCAAATAAATGAACAATTAACAAACAAATGAGCATCTCGGAATTCAAACTCGCCCAGACGCACTGTACGCTGACACAATTGACCTTAAAGTCAAAACCATCCTATTCTCTTACAGAGATTTCACCTCAAACTTTGAAAAGTCGAGTAGTCTGTCCTCATCCATTTACCGTTAAACAATTTCAATAACACCTTTACTCTCCCACTCAAACCTTCTGTTACATACTCGAATAAACAAAGTATTTCACGAAACGGCTAACATTTTTCTCACAAAAAAAAACTTAATTTTTATAAGTTCATCCATACTACAACAGAACATTATTATCTTCTCTATCTAGAATATCTTCGCTGTCCTGTGACAACTGCTTTACTACAACAACCCTAAAGACAGACGAACCAAATCTGATGCGTCAATGCGAACCAAAATTTTCTTAACATGTCACTACCTACCTTCATCACATTTCCTCATTCATTCATCACTAATTATTATCCATGGATTTTCAAAACTTCAAACATTCCGTTCTCAAACTCTCTGTGTTCTCACATACATAATTGATTTCACATAACCCTCAAAACGGCCCCGCCGATAAAGGTTGCTGTATTGCATCTTAAACTTGAGAAGATTACATAACAAAAAAAATAACTCCTTTCTAAAACCTCAAACGAAACAAATCACTAATTCCCTTCGGCGCAATCAAAATATAATTAAATGGAATAATTATCTTTAGAGTGGTTTGTTACTCCGCTAACATACAAACACGCTCACGGCGCTTACAGTAAATTTCGCCGTACACCACGGCGCTATACCGTTTCTGCAATCAAGTATAAATATTTATTATGGGAATTTCTATTTTTCCCAACTTTTACGGACTGAAATAAAAATCTTTCAAAACGAAGATTATTTTTTCCTTCCACTGGTGGTGCTATACCGAACCGATAAATAAACCTAATTGCGTAACGCGCACTCAGTAAATACTACGTATACTTTTTTTTTTAATCTATACTTAACCTGAATAATATGGAAATTTTTTACTAAAACCTAACCTATTTACATGATTACATCGTAAAACAATTCTATTACGCCTTAGATTGTTCGTTCTTAACCTTATAAGGTGTCTTCTCACCTTTCCGATTGTCATCCGAATTGAATGCTTTCCCCTCTCTCCTCAACCTTGTGAAACAGTTCGCCTGAACATGCCCCTGTCTTTGACAATAGAAGCAAACCTTTCCAGCCTTCCCGTATTCTTTATTAGAATTTCCGACACCAAAATTTCTACGACTTCCCGAAACTTCTTGACTCGTTCCTACCCTATCACTACGCCGAAAATCTATATCTCTCGAATCAGACTCTACGCCTCGAGCTTGATTCCTCCTATACTGATGTAAAGGGAGCGTTTCCCTCTCGTTACGAGTAGTATTTTCATGATGAGGAGAATCGCTTGAAAACTCCATCATCTTTCCTATCACCTGAGATTTCTTCTGTCGCCTCGTCCCCGACAGTGCTTCAAATTTAGAACATATATACATAATGTCTCTTGTACTAACTAATTTTGCCGTCGATAGCACACCTGCATATTCTTCCGATAACCCGTTTTTAATGGAGTCTATTAGATCTTCCTCTTCTAAAGGTAAATCTAACGACCTATTTTTCGCTATTAAACCCAAAATAAATTCGTTCGCCGAAACTGTACTTCCTTGTCTAGCAGACAATATCTCAAGTTTTAATTTTCTCTGACTCTCTGCCCCTTCAAATTGACTTAGAAATTTGAGTTTAAAATCCTCCCAACTATAGTCAAATTCGTTAGCTCGGAACCAAATCAATGCAAAACCGGACAACAAAATTGGCATGAATCTTATCAAAGAGTCCAAATTGACTTCATAAACTCCTGCGAGTTCTATCAGTCTAGTAAGGAATTCTCTGGCCTCTGTAGAACCATCAAAACTCACGCCCCATTTCTTTACATCTACCTCCTTGGCTTTCGCTCTCATAAATTTTGACCTATCCATAACCTCAAAAGGTTGTTCTGACCTATTAAGAGACTTCTCCTTCTGTCCTGGTTTCCTTCTAGTGTAACTCTTAACTGAAATAACATCTACCTTATCGTCTACCTCCTTCTGATAACTAGTACCCTCATCTGACACAGCAGACCTACTATCCTGCTCTACCAAAGGTATTTTTAATTTATTGTCTAGTTCGGAATCCATTCTAACTTTGCTTTTCTCTGCTAAAAAAATTAGAAACTATATCAATACCTAATAGCAATAGTATAAATTACTCACTACCGAATCCTAAACACTAGATTCGTATACAGCACTAAAATTTGCTCTGCGTCTTTGATCTAAAACTTACTTCAAACTTTATACTAACTCATATACCTCTTCCTACTTGAAAAACAAAATTAAAGTTATTTCACACCTAATCCTATCGTGAACTACTATTCACATAAATGTTCTTTACACTTTACGCAATAATCCTTTTCCATACACATGCATACCGTTCCACAGTATCAAAATATTGTGAGGACAGAATACCTAACACAAAATAATTTCAAACAAGAAAAATCAAAACAAAAAAATTTATAATAATAATTACCCGATTTTACCCATAACTTCTTCCAAAGAAAAAATTAGCAAAATAATCGTTCATAAAATCAAATCTTCCTTCCGTATACTTTATGTTCTCGATTAAATATTGAATTGTCAGCGCAAAGATAGTCCAGACGACTTCGCTCTCCGTGGCTGCTTTCATATGGGAGCTTCACTCTCCATAAATATACATCAATTGTAAATCTAGAAGAAAAAAATACAAGTTATTTTCATGCAAACACAAATCTTTTCCTTGAATTTACCTAATCTGATCAGTGTCTCAAACAATATTTAAAAAAAAATAAAATCAAAACGAAAACTTGATAAATAATAATGAACAAGAGAAATAAATTTTAAATTTTGTTGCAGTTCAAAAATTTAATATTACCCCGAATTTAATTTAGACACTTTGTTACTACGAAAAAAAAATTTTGCTACCCTACAAAAATATTTTTTTTTACAATATGTCACGTGGTTATTAAATTTCAGCAGAAAAATTTCCTACCTACCATGATTAAATTAAAAAATTTTACAAAATTAAAAAAACAACCCAATTTAAATCCAATTTTACCCTTACTTAACTAAACTTAACTAATTTGGAAAGAAACTGATCAGACACCCGAGACGAGAATCCAAAATCCAGCAAAGTAAAAATAACATAAAACAAATTTCAAGAATATTTGACCTCAAGGAAATGGCTTGGTTTATTGAATACGAAGTTTCAACTCGAAATTCTGTCTTTCCTGATGCCAAACACGTTGGTCGCCATCTTTATGTAACACTTTTTCCTCGAGGACCAGAGACTCCTCATAATCTCCAGTACTCGAGAAAAGTCATGCACACAAATAAGCTGCCTGAATTAGGACTGAAGTCCTCTTTCAAACCGCTCGTTGTGGTCTGCCATCAGGAGAGAGGCTTAAGAGAGTGTGGTCTCATCCACAATAAATCTTCTAAAAGATTCTAGAATATTTACTTAATCACATTACCTTCATTATGTGATGCCCGGCTACTAAAATAAAATTCTCAACTATCAAGCATGTTTGATTTTAACTCTTTTCTCAAGATAGGGTTACGATGCAAGCCTACCAAATACCATTTCCTTTAGAGGGCAATTAGACAACACAACATTATGTTCAAATGAAAGAAGTAAATTAATAACAAATTGAACATCGTTTATTTTCAAGACCAAATCATATAAATTTCCATAAATAAAACAAATATGATCAAATTTCATAAAAAAATTCTCTACAGATTCTACAAATATTAACATTTTCTTAAAACTAATCAAAAAAACATTCCAGTCGATAATTAACTCAAAGGACTTTCTTCAGTAGAAAGTAAATGTAAATTCCACCAAATACTAACTTATAGACTGGTAGAAATTTCTCAAATATCAAAATAAACTACTTCGACTACATTTGAATATTACTTCAATTTCTTTCCTCGCCTTTATGTACATACGGTATTTCAACCGTTGCGAGTCAAACGTACAACCATAGGTACAAAAGAATATATAAAAAAAAGGTAAATTTAACAAGCGTATTCACAGCTTCATCAAACAAAATACTACAACGATTCGTGTGGTCACCAAAAGCAAATACTACATAAATTAAGAAAACTTCGACTTAACTAAATTAATCCTGATTTGCCGCTACGCTCACCAGATTCACATCCATGGTAGACGTTCAATACTTGAAATTACGATTCCCGCATCGCAAGAAGGAACCACCATTTTCCAAGTTTATTGACCCTCAAATCCGTGGACAGCTCGAGTTATACCTGGATCATCCCCAGATTCCCTCCTGTACAATTTGCCTCATCATGACTATACAAGACGGCATGATATACTTTACGACCCCAGCCCATCGATTTAAATTTTCAAACGCAGGGACATCTAGCTCAAGTTAGCAATTATATATCCATACTCAAGCCTAGGTATTTATATCCTAAGCCAGCGATACTTAAGCCTAGGTATTTCTACCCCAAGCCAGCGACCCGTATTCTGAAATAAGAATACAAATCGTGTCATGCTAGTTACCAAAAAATCTTTAACGAAAATTAGTAATGTTGCGTATCAACACTATGAAAAAATAATTTAATCACAATTACTTATAAATTTCTCAACTACATACCTGCCAATTAATACGGGCTCGCGACACATTTGAAAACCCTTAACAATTTATCCCACAATAACTAGTTTCACTTAAACTAAATGGTGATTTAAAATTAACACAATAAAAGAATTACATTCTCGTCAGGGCGTCTGATCTTTTTCTCTCGCCGTTGCTAAGTTCACCTCTAATATATAGTGTCCAGATACGACATGTTTAATACTTAGTATTGCCGCTCGGAGCGCTACCCATCCTGACGACGCATAGATGTGTTCCTTAATTAGCATACACTGCTACTCGATATTAAACGTGAAAAATAACTGTTACAAACTGCTATAACGTTTTTGAATTTATTCCCATCTCTAAACATGGTAATTCACGGCCAACTCTTTGCTATACGTTCCCATTAGACAGACCATCAAAAAGGTGAAGGGTTACTGGACTTCTTGAATTACAGACAACAAGGCATAAATAGAAAAAAAAAAATCTTACAGCAGCTCAATTCAACAACTTGACTCACCGAGTGGGTTTTGTCGCTTTGAATAACGACAAAAAACTCGAATGGATGTTAATTCAAAAGGCAAACTGTTTCATCACGTAATGAAGATGTTAAAAATAGATCTTCTGAGAGATTTTTTTTGCACTTATCTCATGATTGCGCAACAATAGATCTGCGCGCCACTAGATAGACAAATCGTGCGAATCACAGAATAGAATAATTCTCCTGTATTCCGGGAATTTTAATGCAATCATTATTACTTGTGTATTTGCTAGATCTATAATCTCTTTTTGTGAGCGTTTGTTGCGTTTCTCCGATATATTATTGCATGCTTTAGAAGAAAAAAAACAGTAGGTATTAATTTTATTATTTAAACAAAAAGTTTATTAATCTTCGTCACGACAATCTTCTTGAGTTTGTTAATAAAATTCAAATAAAAAATTAATTAACTATTTTTTTTTATTCTGCTCTATGATTTCCTGGCTATAGTTTCTTAGGCACACGTACCTATAGGTATACGAGTTAAGAGAGAACTTTCTAAGGAGTTTCAAAATATTGTTTGGATGAATACAGTTTCTTAGGCAAGCTGATCAATTCTGTAAAGGTAAGACTAAAATTTAACATCACCTAAAAATTTTTTTTCTTGTGTTATCGATCGCACTGAATATTATAGCTACAAGTGATTTAAAGCGAATGATTTCTAAATTAAATGTAAAAATTCTCGTAAAAGCCGCCAAATTCGATTTTTCTCAAACCAACTCATCTTGATCAAGAAATATAACTCTACTAGCTTATACCCGTCTTGCTTTACGTTTTTGATTCCGATTGTCAGGCTTGATCGGTAGGTAATTAAACAGGTTCTAGTCTAGCTTGCCATTGCTTAACAGACCTCTATAACTGACATAAGCACAGGAAAAGAAGAATGACATTTTAAAATTTTTTGTTTCACCGACCTCATAATATTATACGAACCTACCGACATAATTTGCAAGTTTTCATAGAGAGAGAGATAGCTCTGTGGTTTGAATCTTAGCTACATTCCCTAATGTGTGATAATTAATTAGGCTCTCCACCCATAGAGGGTGATTTGAGCTATCTGTCAAACTTCAAAATGGAGGAATCATTTTGCAAATTTTTTCATTAAATCTTTATTTATTGAGAATAATAAGATTTGAATAACATTTATATGTATAACAAATCAATCTACAATTATTTTATTACATTTTCATACCGTAATACCAAGATTCCATTCAACGTTTACATGAGTAATTTTGTTTCCAAAAGATGGCTTACTGTCTTTTTGAGAAATTTGTATGAAGATCCTAAAAAAATACAGTTTTTTAAATAGCTCTAAATATATTAAAGTTAATGCAGCAAATTGTATTTAAGAACCTTTTCAAGCAAATTGCACCGCTCTGCGCAGATTCATATCTGACGTAGCATTTGTATTTTGAGCGTGATATACGATAGAAAGCACACAAACATTTCTGAATTATTATGTAGATTCATCTTTTACGATGAAAATAAGAGAAAAAAATCTGAGAAAAAAATTTAGAGTCACTCCAAGCCAAATTTCATCACAGACATAATTGCAGATTTTGTATAGGTACTTACTTACTACTAGGGTTGCCAGATGTACGGTTTTCGACCGAACAATCCGGTTTTCGTTATGCTTGGTCCAGTCAAGAAAATCTCTATAAAGCGGACAGAAGATTGTCCGGTTTCCGTGAAAATTACGATTACTTTCATAACTGACTGAAAATCGTGCAGAATGTGTGTAGTGTTCCCGTATCTAATGCTTTTGTAGAAAGAATCTTTAGCGTCATGCATGGGAAAAGGACAGAAGAAAGAAATCGTCTCGCCGTAAATACTGTTAAAAGTGAATTGTGCGTTTTCTTTAATATTATACCTACTGCTGTTTGAACTGAATTTAAAGATGCCACATCTGGCAACCCTACTTACTACTGAAATATTATAATCTTTGATAACGTAATATCGTGTTTAGATAGCGGTGATATTTTGGGCATATCAGCGCATATAATAGTGCAATGCTTCGTATTACAAAATCCACATTCGATAACATTTCACTCTCTACCTACCTATCGATGAATCGCTATTATACAATGACATATCAATTTATTAACGTTTTTTAAAAGGGCAAATTTATAAATCGCTTTTTTTAATCTCTCTCTATATATAAAAATGGAACAATATTTTCTGTGGTCATTGCATCAATAATAGGCTGATTTATTTGTCGAATTTTCTTTTGTCAGATGTTTATTTTGAAAGAATAAATTAGAAAATATAAGAAACTCGAAAGTAGGTAGATAACGTGTTTTGTGCTTTTCACAATATATTTTTCCAATTTTGAAATTAAATCTGCGTTTGACAGAAACTTTTGTTTGGTAGTTGGTGCGATTGACAGAATGCGGATCCAAAATAAATGGTTTATAACAGATGCATCGGTCGTAATCAAATTGGTCATAAAATTTAACTATAATGTATCATTTTACAAATTCAGTTAGGAGAACCACACTTCAACGCCTGGCAAACTTTATAAAAAATCAGCCCAGATACGTAAAATTGTAAAATTTTTTTCGAGTATCGCTTAATATGAGATACATTTATAAATACATTAAAAATAGTTCACGACCAATTCTGAAAATTTTAACATTTTAAATAGATGTTGAGGTAGGTACTTTACTCGGGATTGATATTTATTTCTAAAAGGTGTTTTTTTTTCTACCTATACATACTTTGTTTTTTATTTATGTAAGATAATTTTTGTTTTTTTTTTATTTTCTTAATTTTTAATTTCACGCTTTGTAGATCTAGTTTTTTTTCCACAAAAGTTACTGCATTTAGAATTAAAACTCAAGGTACCTACTTCTGCCCTAACACGGATCAACTATGTGTCGTAATGATCTGTCTGAGGTGCGATGGGAACTTGTGCAGGTTGCGCATGTCTGTATTATATATCTTGTTTGTCTGTATTCTTACTTGTACTTTGTCTTGCACGTAATTAATAATTACGCCTAAGTAACGTACACCAACACATAGACAACACAATAGTGTTGCCTAATGGAAGGTAAGATAACCATAATTTGCGTAACATATCAGTTGAGAGAAAAAAAATAATAAAAAAGTTTTTGTTCTAGAATAATTTTCGAATGAGTTCAAAAACGTTCTGCCGCCATTTTCTTTTATCTTTGTTTTCGTATTTGAAATTCGCGCGTAGAATCGGTACACCAATCATCACACGCCGTGTCCACGTCCACTAAATTGATTGGTCGGCTGAATCGAATCGAAGAATATGCGAACATTTCAAATTTTGAATTTGACTCCCAATGAATGACGAAGCTTTACGAATATCTTCTCAGGGTTGCTGGAAGGATAATTTTACTAACACAATAGATGATTGATGACATTTAATCATTAATATATCTACTTAAATATATTTTAGGCAAGTAGGTACTTTTAAAACATAGGTAGGTACTCGGACACACTTTTGCTTTACCACGTTGAGGACTGCGGACATTTCTACCTGTAGCAACAGTTGTGTTAGTGTTTCAACGAAAATAACAGAGAACTGGGCTCGTATGAGGGACAATATAACTTATTTAAGAATAGGATAATCAAAATATTATTGCCGCTTTTCAATCATAACTAACTGTCGTCCAACAGGTTTTGCATGCTGCTAGTTATGCGTAGGTATAATCTCGGAAAAAAAAACTGTTACTCACACTTTAAGTCAATTCAAATTTAGAACGGGTGAAATACCACACCGAAAAAATATATGAATTACCTATAGTTGTCTATGCTTGAACTTCAGTTTATTTTTATTTAATGTCTTCATTCATACCTAATCATTTTCGAACCATAGATAATCATGGCTGCGAGACACAATAGACAATAAAGATTAGCTTAATATGTAACGGCTTATAACTCTTTTTTTATGGTAAATATAATAATTATGATATTTACACATTTATCTGACTGAAAGCAATAAGAAACCATACACATAGTCACATAAATGTCAAATATTCATGGTATTCACCACAGAGTACAAAAACTACAGAACATATTTGGATGCGCAGAAACAAAAATTGGTTCCTTTATTCAACAGTCACGTGACTAAAGATAAATAATTAATTATCAATAGTAATTCATTATACTTTCAACCGCCAGCACAAGATGACAAAACAAAGTAAACAATGATAAAAACATAAAATTCCTCTGTATTATAACACTAAAATATTTTAAATAAAAAATCGAATGTCACACGTCGCTATCGACAAACGTCACAGTTTGTATGAGTTTAACATCAGCAGTCACGTGGTAGGTAGGTACTTGTTGGAACATTTGCTAGTAGCACATTATTTCTCTAGCATTATTTCTTCTCTAAGATATATTCACCGAAAATGGCGAGTTTAATAACAAACAAAAAAAACTTACCAAAAGATAAAATGGAAACAATAAAAAGAAAGGTCGATTAAATGATACTAACTTTGGATTGTCTATTCAGGGGTGCTACTATTCCGATTTCAATATCGACCGGTCCTGTTTGAAATTGTCGAGCTGTCAAAATTCTCAATCGCGAAACGGTAAACTTATTCGTTCTGTAAATGTTACCGTTTATAGAAAGAAAAAAATCAAAGATATCTGAATATTCTCAAACATTGCTGTCGGTTATGTTACAATACGATTATAGGTAACTAGGTATCACCTACTTATCATTTATTTTTAAACTAGCTTTCCCAACAGAAGTTGTCCTGTAGTCCTTTACTATGAATATTGATTTCGAATTTGTAATTTATACAAAAATACGTTTAAAATATGTTTGAAAGTTAAAAAAAAATATTTCTGAAAGTGCGAAAAAATTGTATCAAAATCTGCATACCAATGTTTTGATACTCAATGGTTGACAAATAGGTAAATAAAATTTTTGTTGTTACGGAGTTTTTAAAGATGTCGTTGCTGTCAATAAATCCGTTCCATAATAACTTTAATATTTTTATATTATTTGCTATCCATATTTGGAACTTTTAATAATTATTCTGTTATTCGGAGCGGAGAAGAATCCAATAAACCAAGCATCATAAAAATCTGTTTAGCCGATCTCGAGTTGATAAGTGTTCGCACTAACCTGACTAATTGATATCTACATATATTTTAAGATTAATGAAGTAGGTACTTATGTTTTATATTTTGCGTGTATTTTTTATACTTAGGTACCTACTAGGTATTCATGAAATAATATAAATACCTACCTATACGAATATAGCTGGTGAAGTGCCTACGTAAAAATCCTTAGGTATTTTACCTCATTATACCATATTTTAAAACCAGATTAAAAAAAGACCATGCAAGCGTTGAACCTTCATGATGCTTAGCAATGCAACCGCCAAAAATCCATTTCTTATTCTCCTGTTTTACATATTATTATGTTGATATCTATGTTGACTTGGTTTTTTATAAAATCAGTTATAAATTAAGTACCATTTTTATTTACTTTTTTTTACCATTTATTACTTATTATTAGTCATGTTATTAGATTACAAATTTAACAAAAAAATTAAATTGCGTTTTTTTATTTCTTACTCAAGGTTTTAAAAGATCTGTTTGAATTTTCCTTATTTGTTTATTGTTTAACTTAATATCCCTGTTTATTTACCTACTCTATACTAAACGTCACAGTATTTATAATTTATAATCTTTTGTGCAAAAAAAAAGGATTATTTAAGTAAGAAGGCAAGTAGGTACCCACCATGTATACTTTTACGCAAGTAAAGGATTTAATGTAAGGTTATCTATCTTAATACGAGTTATATATATCTACGTGAAATTTTGTACAAGAATGATTATTTTAATATCTTATTTATTTAATAATTACTGAATTATTATATAGATTTATTAATTTACTAGCTTTCGCGACAGACGTTGTCATGTAGTCGTCCTCACAGTGAATAGGTATTGCTTTCAAATTTGTGATTTATACAAAAATACGTTTAAAGATTTTTGTAATTTGTGATTTATACAAAAATACGTTTAAAGATTTTTGTAAAAAAATATAACTTATATCGACGAAGTACCTAATACCTATTTTATTTGTGATACTACTTGATCAGAGTTTCCTGCGTACAACCGTTACTACGGGAAGAAATGTCAAATTATCCACAGTTCCCAACGTTGTAAAGTAAAATGGCGGCATTTTAAGGGTTGATCGGTTGAACGATCTGTGCATGATTCCATGAAAATTCTTTGAAACACAATTTTTCGAAAACTCAATTGTTCGAATTATGTAGGTACAATTGTTCTAAAGCGAATGAATATTTAGAATTATTTATTATTATTATTATTTTTAATAATAATTGTTTAATAAAATTAATAATTTTTATTTTAATTACTTTTTTAATAATTAGAAGCTATTAGGGGGCGTTCAAGTATTACGTAACGCAATTTGGGGGAGGGGGGGTTCTTTAAAACGTTACTGTGCGTTACAAGGGCGGGAGGGGGGGTTCGAACAACTCGTTACGTAACGGTATTTTTTTTCTTAAATAAAGTTAGCAAAGGAACCCTTTTCGACAATGTTTTACGGGAAGTCCCTCGATTGTACCGTACGTCATTTTTATTTTGTTCTCCGATGTTAAAGCTTTTGGTGGAAACACGTAGAATGCCGATTCCGACCCGCGCCGACCGGCGCAAAGAATGTTTCTATGCAGTTGAATGGAGATACGCACAGCAAAAGCAGAAACCTGCTTTCCGGCATGCCCATTTAAATGCATTGAAACCATAGACAACATTCTTTGCGCTCTTGGGTGTTACGTAACATTTAGGGAGGGGTACAGAAAAACGTTACGGCGCGTTACTTGGGGGGGGAGGGGGGGTAAAAAATCTTCAAAAATTGCGTTACGTAATACTTGAACGCCCTCTTATTTATTTATTTAGCGTATGGCCATTTCATCACAATTTATATATTCAATTAATAAGTTTAGAAGCTATTAATAGGTTTTATGAAAATAATTCAATTGGATATGGCCAATAACTAAAATTTTCACTGATTATTTTCTTTTAAAATGTAATTTACCTACTTCCGTGGACAAGGTCAAATGGAAAAATGATATTTTTGAGGCTAAGAAAATGAAGCAGAATTTTTTTTTTCAGATTAATAATTAGTCAAAATTTGTAAATTTCTGTTAATTATTTTATTTTCTATTTCCAATAAAGTTTTGTACCTACTTGCTAAAACTGTTTGTGACGAAACTATGCAAAAATGTGTAACATTAAAAAACACGTTCCCCTTTCATTTAGATATGAGATAAATATATAATACCTATGTTTTTGTACTTTTATCATTTTTTTTATCGTGAAATAAAAAAAATATTATAAATTCTTATTTGAAAATAACATTGGCCCTTGTTGACCTACGTTCACCTATGTCATCTTTTTCATTTTGCCAGTGTACAATTTTCGAAGAATTGTGCATTAGGAGAATTGTGATTTGTGAATTGGAAATTATATTAAAATATTCATTTTTGCCCAGGGAGATAAACTCTATTGAAATTCCCCACTCAGATAGGAGTAGGTATACGGTGAATAATTGGATAATGGAATGTAAAATGGTGAATAAAAGCAAGAATTAATCAATAAATGTTGGGCCAATAGTGTAGCCAGGTGTACAAGTATATTTGCCAAATGTTGCTACTTGCCAATGCTTGGCAAGAGCCCCTATTTGGCCAGCCTGGACCAGCATGGGCCAGCCTGCACCAGCATGGGCCATAGTGTAGCCGTAGCTTAATTCGAACAATTTAAGTGTTACCACGATCGATTGGACAATCATAGGTGAAAACACGTAGAACGCCGATTTCGACCCGCGCCGACCGGCGCAAAGAATGTTGTCTATGGTTTCAATACATTTAGGTGAATGGGCATGTCGGAAAGCGGGTTCCTGCTTCAAAAAATGCTATCTGCTATCGCAATTCAAAAAAATGCATAGGTATAGTAACATTCTTCGTCGGAATCGGTGTTGTTCACCCATACATTTGATGACTCTTTCTCTGTGCGTATTGTCAGTCAGGTTTTGCAGCTAGTTAATATTCGTCCATATTATCTAAAATGTAACTCCAGCTGTCAAAAGATAACGCCATTTAAAATAAGGACCTGAATCGTGTCTTATCAATATTCCCGCATTGGACAAATGTTGTAAAATAGGGCAACTCCTAGTGGTAATACATGGGTAACACACTGTTTATCTATTTATCAATTGGCAACACTGACAAATAATTATCTGTCAAATTATTTGGTGATATAGGTGGCGGGGTTTTCATTCAAAGTTCCTTTTCGACTAATTAATTGAGACTCGAAAAAGCAGCAAAAGATCGAGCAAAGGTTCTACAATAATTACTATTACCTGTACTTACCCGATGTATTTCTAGCATGACTATAGATATTAAAACTACAATAATTTGTGTTTAAATTGAAATATAAATAAACATGACAATACGTTCAATGTGTAAAGAAACATGTCTTCTCCTTATACATACATACCTACTACTTGCTACTTACATATGTACATATGTATGTATGGTAGCCATATAAGGGGTCATGTTAACGAAGTGGTTTGTATGAAGTGCATTTAAGAGTTGCTAAAACTTAAAAATTACAGTGATGTCTGCGGGAAATTATTATCGACGAAATAATATAATATTGATTTTCGATGAACTAGTCGTGAATCAATGATTTACGAGACAATCAATCAATATTTTTGTAAAAGAACACAATTAGATCCTTCTATCAAAATGTCATATTATTTCCAAATAATATTTGACATAGGTACTCATGATATTTGGCCTGGAATGGATGACTGATATTTGAAAGCGAGTCAACGTTCTTTTATTTATTTGCTAGCTTTCCCGACAGACGTTGTCCTGTAGTCCTTACTATGAATATTGATTTCGAATTTGTAATTTATCTACATAATAATTCAGTTATGTATTTACGCTTATGGCAGCATCACGCTCAAAACACAAATGCTACGTCAGATATGGATCTGCGCAGAGCCGTGCAAAATGCTGAAGAGCGTTCTAAGATACAATTGGCAATGTAAACTTTAATATATTTAGAGCTATTTAAAAAACTTTATTTTTTTAGTATCTTCATACAAGTTTTTCAAAAAATACAGTAAGCCATCTTTTGGAAACAAAATTACTCATGTAAACGTTGAATGGAATCTTGGTATTACGGTATGAAAATGTAATAAAATAATTGGAGATTGATTTGTTATACATATAAATGTTATTCAAATCTTATTATTCTCAATAAATAAAGATTTAATGAAAAATTTTGGAAATATAATTCCTCCATATTGAAATTTGACACATTTAAAAAAATTTATGGCCACATTTTGTGTAAAACTGTCGTAGCCATTAGATGAGTAAGTACCTGATAAAATCATATTAAATGTTGGTAAATAATAAATATACATTAAATTAAACTCATAATACATTAAAATCTATCAATCGTACCTTCAGGAAGATTTTCATGTAAAAATGATTTTTGAAAATTGAAATGAGTATAAAAATTCTTTAGTAGATTTGGTCGGTAAAAAAGAACTCTGAAAGAAAGCGAATCTGACAGGAACTAATGACGTTCCTGTTTATCAAAATCATAATGGATTTGTCAGGTATGTGTGCATGTTTATTATAGTAAAAAATATATTTGTTTTCTCCACATCATAATAATTAAGAAATACTGTATAATATTCATATCTGAACTATTCACATAAAACAGATTTTTGTGGACAGAATCATTGAATATCACTTTATTCGAAGATCATTTTATTAACTACATAATATAATAACAAAATTATCTAAATTCTTAATTAATAGGTATGAAGATAAAGTAAAAACAATGTTAAATATATATGATTTTTTTATTGCATTAATATAACAATCTTCATGAATGTTTCATAATACGACAAGAAGCATTATATTAAAAAAATATGGTATGGGATTATTGCTGTAGTAGTTTCTTCCGTCAACAACATATTCTCTTTACACATCTCAAACATGATCGAATAAAGAATCCTTGAAAGACCAAAACTGCAATCGTTGGATGTAGTCTGTGCAGCAGGTTTTGACGCAAAAAAAACCCAAAGGTGTCTCAGTCACAGCACAATTTGATGACAGATAAAACCAACCAAGGTTTGTGACACTGAAAATGAATAAATTTATCATCAGTCAATAAATATTTGCGTTCTTTACTAACCCCTTTGCACTAATGGTTGAATTTAAAATCAAATCTTATAGTTTAGCATAAATCATATTGCTTATATATTTTGAAAAAGAGTAAGTCTTGGTTCATTTGTTTTCAATTCCGTAATCATTACAAAGTGATTCATGCATTCTTAAACTAAAAAAATTAAATACTAAGCGATGGAAAGAATGTTACAGAAAAGGTCATCATTTTTTATGGTTCTGAGTCAGTACTTAAAAATTACAAAGAAGCGATTATATAATAAATCTTAAACAACATTACGTACCTACCGAAAATATCTATTGAGCAGCAAATTACTTTTATTTTTAACTAGCTTATACCCGTCTTGCTTTACGTTTTTGATTCCGATTGTCAGGCTTGATCGGTAGGTAATTAGAAAGGTTCTAGTCTAGCTTCCCATTGCTTTGTAGACCTCTATAACTGACATAAGCACAGAAAAAGAAGAATGACACTTTTAATGTTTATTACAATTTTGTATGAAGATCCTAAAAAATAGGGTTTTTTAAATAGCTCTAAATATATCTATTAAAGTCAATGCAGCAAATTGTTTTAAAGAACCTTCTCCGGCATTTTGCACGGCTCTGTGCAGATTCATATCTGACGTAGCATTTGTATTTTGAGCGTGATGCTATGACATACGGTAAAAAGCAAAAAACATTTCTTAATTATTATGTAGATAGAGAAGGAGGGGCTAATGCGAGTTTTATTTAATTTCCCAATTTACCACGCAACTTTCTTAATTTTTTCTTTCATAAGAACCTTCTACTGATAAAAGCCAACACGACAAAAAAAGAATTAGTGAAATCGGTTCAGCCGTTTAGGCGTGATGCGATGACATACGGTAAAAAGCAACTAAAAAAACATTTCTGAATTATTATGTAGATTTACCACGCAACTTTCTTAATTTTTTCTTTCATAAGAACCTTCTACTGATAAAAGCCAACACGACAAAAAAAGAATTAGTGAAATCGGTTCAGCCGTTTAGGCGTGATGCTCGGACATACCGTAAAGTAACGACAAAAGGCAAATAAAAAAACATTTCTAAAATATTATGTAGATAAAATGCAATTTACGATGTAAAACTTAATTAATTTTAGCTAATAAGCTATTGAATTATGTTAAGTTATCGTTGATTCGGGTGAAGGATGACGTTCGATGGGACATAAGCTTGAAATCAAAACATTTCCTCTTTAATTGCTTTACTTTAAAAAAATTTCAATAGATGGCGGTGTAGTAGGAAGTACATAACATGTGATGTATGTTTGCGTATTGTATAGATATGTCGAAAGAATTGACCCATTTAAACCAATTTTTCAGAATTATTATGTTAAGATGAATTATTTTGAAATTGGAAGCATTCCATCACTCTATTATTATTTTTTTGACATATCAATATTTACCAAAGATATTGAGTGTCAAGTGACATTGACAAGGAATTCTATTAATCTATGTATAAGTAAATCTATGGTTCGGCAGCGCATCTAATTAAAATAAAACAGCAATATTAAGCAACGTTTAATATTGCTTAACTAAATTATATATATTGTGTGCAAATGACATCTAATACATATTATATTTTTATGAAGGTTACTTTTACAGACACTATCAAATCTAGAAAATATGTATTGCAGAATAAAATGTCGTCTATAATTACCAAATTTCCTACGTCATAATTAATTATTAAATAAAAAAGGTCTTAATTATTTAAATGAATAAAAAATATAAAATTTCAATATTATCAATTTTATAAATATTTAAATAGAATGAATTATTTATATACTGTATTTTTTTTTCAATATGAAAGGGTTGGAATAAAGTTGTGTGCACAGACTACTTATAGTGTTGTATGCGTCTTCGTAATGATATAAATTTCTACTTCTATGGTCTATGGTGCTGTCAAAAGTGTAAAATTTTATACGCAGTAAATAATCAACGCGTAATAAAAATGAGATAATTGGCAATATGTAATAATAATATTATCATTTGTTTGTCTTGATAATTATAGCTTTTGTGTAGTTTTGAGTAATATAGCGAATTAGTTTCACACAAAGGTTATTTTTATTGTTTGAGCTTTGTCGAAAATAGCCGTCAGAAATTATTCATTCCTTGCAAAACCAAAAACATACAAGTCAGTATGAGTTTGATAGATGGACTGAGATTTACATTAATATGGAATTCTATTTCTCAGGTATGTAACATGTAACCTATTTCAAAAAAAATGTTTACCTCACAGTTTTATATGTTTAATTTAAATGTATATACTTCACTGGTGTATGTTTTGCAAATTGTATGTACTGTCTTATTTTTGTATCAATTTCACTGTTTGTATATAAATGTTTTAAATAAAATAAAATAAATACAAATAATAAAAAGAAATAGACATTAAATGCAGCAACTTTAAAGGGCTCAATAAAAACATTTTTCAACACACATAATTTTTTATTGCAGATAAGTCTTGCGTCTTCTCAATATTACTTTACAAGGCGGCATCAGTACGGTTGAACACCTACCATTCACTTTATGGACTGCCCTCAATAGACTTGGGTTGGTGTCACCAAGTGTAGGAAAAACCTACATAAATGGGGCTACCTCTCTGCTGACAAAACTGAATGTGGTGAGCTCCAGGATGACAATCACCTCTTGACATGCCTGCTGATTGGTGAAACATGTAACCTGCAAATACCTTATCCTTGCGAACGAGGCGATGACTGTTGCTGCTTACTGGTGTGGCAAAGTGTAGACCGGAAACGCAAAGTAAGTAAGTAAATATTAAAATAATTTAAATGAAACAATTGATTTGTTATTCCACTATATATTTCTTTATTATTTATAAAGTGTAATCCCATTATATGTTTTTAAATTTTGCGTAAGAAATTTTGAGATATCTAACCTCCCATCCTAATATTGGTTAATTATCATAGGCTACGGTGGGCCAGATATGGACAGAGAATGCCATCATTGCGGGCACCAAAGAGAAAATTATGCTGAATTGGCAGACCTTGGCTGCGATGTGCGAATGAAGTCAGGAAGGATGCGAGCAATTTCTAGACTCTCGAAATTAGGACAGAGACAGGGTTGTCTGGAGGAGTCGAATTATGGAACACAAGGCTAGAATTGGGCTGTAACACCATCGGAAAAAGGAGATTTTAATTGGAACAGGCCTTATAATCTTAACAAATGTTATAATAACCAACGCCTGGACTATTAAAAAATTATTACTTAAAAACTTCTAAAAAACTTAAACTTCTCACAATTTTTAATATCATTCTTATGAATATAAAGATTACCTATGTATATTTAATTTACAGATTATGCCGCTGAGTGCTGACAGCCGAAATGTATGAACTTCTCAGAAGCGTCCGTGCTGACAGCTACGCGTTATTCTAAAACGCTTCTTAGAAGTTTATACATTTCGCATGTCAGCGCTGATGGTCAGCGTGACTCTAACTAAACCCAACCGTCGCGCACTGACTTTTTCATTATTTTACTACTTACTGAATTTTTAATATCATTCTTATGAATATAAAGATTACCTATGTTATATTTAATTTGCAGATTTTATGTGTATTAAGTAGGTAAAAATAAGCATTCATAGATTAGTTAAAAGAAACTTACAAGTGATTGCCTTGGAGGACAATAATTATTGTAAGCCTATAGCAGTTTAATCTATATTCTAAACCATTAATTTTTTTTTATTTGGAGACAATTATTTTAATTTCAGAATTATTATTATTGTAAACAACATGTTTTTTTTATGTTGAAATCTAAAATCAGGCCTTTTTGCTATAACATTGAAAAGTGTTATATTATACAGACTGATATATAATATTTCAACATTACACCATTATTTATGGTCGATTTTAAAATGCTATATTTTTATCAATTTGACCAATACTGGATTACGACCTTCGTCTCCTGATGTTTCAAATAGCTTTGTGTAATTACTTCACGTTAACAACTTTCCTTATTTAGGTGGTCAAATTGAAATCCTTGAGTATTCGACAAATTCAACAATCTGCTAAGACGCTAGCCATAGGGCCAACGGCTCGATGCTTTTATGTCTTCAATAATTCTTCAATGGAGCTGGGATTCCTAGAGTTATATATTATCATTGATGCAATGCCAAGATGTCTACAGAATTTTAAAGTGTGTCAAAATTTTTAAAATATTTTCTCTAACAATAACTTTAACTTTTGTATACCTCTTATTAATTGTCAACTCTTGGTATGACTTATATTAAGCACCTATAGATGAGAGGTCTAATCCTCTAGAAGTAAATATTTATACTCAAAATTAACATTTATTAAAAAATTATTATAAAAGTTTTACCCTGTAAAAATGAAGTTTAAACAGCTACTGTAAAACCCCTTAGTTATGTATTATACAAGAGTGTTTCTTTACCAATTGTATTAATTGTTTTATTTATGTAAGCAAATTAAATTTTTGAAATATTTTAATAAATTGATGGGATGCCATAGCAATTTGAAAATTTTTAATTACTACCCTAATCCAGTTTTGTTTGAAAAAAGCAATCTACAATGATTTTTCTACTTACACGAAGGATGGCATCATGCAGGAAGTATGGTGCAGGTTCGAATCCTGATAATGATGGCCACAACATTAAAATTACTATCTGCCCACTACTGATAAGGAATTTCTGGTTCCAATTCCCAGATGGGTTTGAATTTTTATAGTTTTTTATACAATATTTCTTGCTGGCTGTACATACTGAAAATTCTTCATACAAAAGATTTTCATGTACAAAATCGCTGGCTCGGTAGAGGTCTAGAATACTAAAATAATTACCTATGTGCCTACCTGTTAAATTTGATATTAAGAATAAATATAACTTTGTAGGTACATAATAATTATGTTGTTACAGAAGAATAAGATCAGCATTTACAGAAATCAAGTCTAATGTCCATGATGGGGAAGGTATGGTAAATAGATAAAAATGCTATATTTGTGACTCACTTTTGTTGCCTCCACAGCAATTCTACATATTTCTCATACAGACACGCCTACTATCTAATTATATCTACCTATTTACCAATTCAAACCCTCAAACTTTTTAAATATAAGTAATATAAGATTAAAGTAGATCAATCAATCAATTATTCTCCCTTTTTTGACCCTACTTAGGGTCATACTTTAAAGGTACTTTTATTTTATCCAGAAATCAGGTTCTATAATTCCCATTTTTCTCAACAAACTTCATCAATAATTTTATGGACGGGTAAAAAGGCTAGTAGAATAATACGTTTAAAATATGTTGGAACGTTAAAAAATTATTTCTGAAAACTCGAAAGAAATGCATGCTATCAAAAAATCTGCGTACCAATGTTTTGAAACTCAATGGTTGTCAAGTAAATAATAATAAGTTGGGTTACTATGGAATTTTTCACAGATGGCATTGTTGTCAGTAAATCCGTTCCATATACTAACTTTAATATTATATTTTATATTATTTGCTATCCATTTTTCGAACTTTTAAAAATTATTCTGTTATCCAGAGCGGAGAAGAATCCAATAAACCAAGCATCATAAAAATCTGTTCAGCCGATCTCTAGTTCGCACTAACCCGACTTTCTTTTGTAATATAGGTAGATCTGTAGTGCATTAAAGTAATGAATTTAGATTAACATCAATCAATTCTCCCTTTTACACCCCATGCACTCAAGAGCTTAGGAAGGTAACAAGAGCTCTCCATTGCGCTCGATCTTGCGCAATGTTTATGACCTCCTCCCACACTATGTCCAAATCCCTCAGTTCCGCTTCGAAGGAGCGGAACACAGTGTGAGAGGGTCTTCCTCGTCTTCGGGACCCTGGTGGGAAGAAGAACAGCGCTCTCCTCGGCCAACTGTCATTCGGCATCCTTAACACATGTCCCAGCCAAGTCCATCTCCTCCCCACAATGGTAGAAGTGATGGGCTCACGCTGGGTGCGCCGGCGTATAGCGTCGTTCGTGATGTGCATGGTGTTACCATCTTACACCTAAAATTCACCTGAGGTAATTCATTTCGAAAGCTGAGACTCTTTGTGCCTGGGCTTTGGTCAGGTGCCAGGACTCACACCCATGCAGGAGAATGGGCAGCACATATTCATCAAAAAGTTTACATTTCGTCTCGATGAACATAGAATGGGGTAAAAAATGGTCAAGGGCTGTAGATAAAATGTGCACTGTGTCCTTCAATGAATGTTGCAACTTGTGCTCAAGGCCGATGTGTGTTTTGTAGCTCACTGTCTGTCTTTGTGCGAGGTGCGAGTATACCTAGTTCTACACACTTTCTGAGTTAAGTACCTAGTGAGTGACTTATTTTTTGAGCGCGTGCATCACACTTACAGGGGATGTGAATGGGAGTTTCGTTATCCACTGAACAAAATCTACAATAACTGGGTTGTCTTATGTTAGTTCAATTTGGGACATATACCTATGACTCCACAGTGACTTGTTTCAAAAATTGATCATTTATTTTTGTTACCCATCACGCCGTGTCCCGTAAGGGGTAGGCAGAGAGAACGGACCTCCGCTCTTTTCTATCCAAGCAAACTTCTTTCGCTTCATCCACCGACATAACATTTCTCATACACCCTCTCCTATTTCTCTTACTTCTTACTTATAGCCTTCTTTGAGGACGGAATCGATGTGTTCGATCCACACGTCATTCTTTGTCGGCCACGCTTTCTTACACCTTTCCTTTCAGCCTTATGAATTCTCTTTGTCATTCTGTTTGCATCCATTCTTTCCACATGCCCAAACCATCTCAACTTATTAACTTTCATCTTTGTCACAACACTTACTTCCATACCACATCCCTTCCTAATATTTTCATTCCTTTCCATATCCCATAAAGTTTTTCCACATATTATTCGTAGAGATTTCATCTCTACTGCATTTATACTACATTCTTCTTTTTTCGTCCATGTCCTCATTTCTCAACCATACATCATAGATCATTACTACAATTATATCTGCAAGGATCAACGAAGGTCTAAGATTCAAACAGTTGATACACAATTCAATCCTGCAGGATACCATCCGTGATGTATGGAAGTGAAACTTTAACAAGAATGAAAAATCTGTAAGCTGGTATAAATGCTGTAGAAACGAGTTCTTTACGCAAGAGATACGGAAAAAGACTGATTGATAAGGTGAGGAATTATGGTATTAGAAAGGAATGTAGAGTAAATGTTAGCGTAGTGACTGGAATGAAAGTGAATAAATTGAGGTAGTTCGAGCATGTTGAGAGAATAAAATGAAGAAAAAACGACAAAAAGGATCTACCTATAGCTAAACAAGAAAGAATGGGTGCACGTAGACGTGACCGATCTAGATTGACGTGGGCCGATCATATCGGTGCCATCTTAAAGGAGGGCCAAGTCAAGAGTCAAAGGAATAGAGAAGATAATGTCATCATGTTGTAGAATGAAGCGATTTTTTGGATAAGAATTAATGGAAATCCGTACTCTGTGTAACAAATAATGACGCTAACAATTCATTAGGTAGGTACCTACTGATGTTCGATTTTTCTCTTGTTCTCGATAATTTCCAACTTTTCTCACTATATCTCATTAATTATTATTATTAAATATCTATACTTGTTGTATACCTACATGGGATTTTTTGACATGTCGAACATGCCGAGAATTCTCATGATTAGGAATTTCGAAGACTTAAACATTTCCATCTAATGGCGAACGTTGTTGACGTAAAGTGATCACACTAAGCCAGCCTTCGAAATAACAGTAGAAGACGGTCGCGAGCCCGTAGTGGTTTGTTCCATTTAAAAATCGAACATCAGTAATGAATTGTTAGAGTCATTAGTTGTAACATATTCGTTAAGATCTAGTCCTGAAAAATGGTCACAAGAATCTAGACATAATTAGAACGTTGTGTCCGTACTCTGAGCCTACCCCCTACGTGATTACGGCGTGATGTGTAAAAAAATAAATAATATAAAGTTTATATGCGTGATGTGATGACATACGAAAATAAGTAAGTAGGTACCTACCTACATAACTGAAGTATGTATGGAAGATTATTTCTATCAAAACTATCTGTTAAATTTAAGAATTTTCTTTAACTGTTATTTTTAAGTGAGATACACACCTGTTTGATGTATAAACTTGTTAACTATTTAGTTAAGAATGAATACATTGATAATCGATAGATAGATAAGTAGCTAATATTTTAATAATATTTGAAAGTGGATCATAAAATTCTCAATCACTGCTTAATATTTCGGACATGAAGCTGTAAAAAGTTTGAAGGATGTAGCTTAACATTTTTAAAACATGAGATGAAACATTACTATAATAATCAAATTAACGATATTAAACGATATACTTAATATCTGTTTTTCAAATGTTTTATTATCCAGAACAGTTGCGTAGTTGCACGTAAAAGATGGCTTGGAAACTGTGAATAGTAAGAGACCTATTTTTAATTAATTTAATTGTTTTTTTTTTATTTCCTTGTCAATCAGCATTAAAACTAAATTTTAATGGAATTCATAATAAATATTTTATGTTCAAAATTTGAGTCAGTCCGAACTCATAAGTTCCGATACACTGTGACTATTTTGAACACTTTATTTCATCTTTCTGAGATAAGCTTAAAAATTAAGTGTGTGATTTGTCTCTCCTTTCAGAATTATATTCTTTAACTTTTCGAACTGTTTGAGTGGTTGGTAGCCTAGTAGGTACGACGACGACTTTTGTACTGTTTCATGCGGAGGTCACGGGCTCGATCCCAGGTGCCGACCATCTTCCTCTTTTACGACACAAACTTTAAGTAGCTTACTGTGAAAGTGTTAAAGAGTGTATTTGTGTTCATTTGTGAGTTTTACAAAAAAAATAACTACATATCTCAATTTTCTCCTTTCGTTATTCATTTATCCCCTATCAACTACCTGTGACAACAACTGTCATGTGATGAAATTGATGGTCACGTACATATTATAAACGGTAATATTGTTTCGCCAATTAACAATTTTATACCTATTTATTTTAAAATCATTGAAATATACCTATGTTCTTTATTAATGTCGGCCTTTCATGATTTATGTAACCTTATATAAAAGGAATGATCAGTTGAGGGAGGAAACAGGGGGAATTTAGTGGGAGGCCCTGTACATGGCAGCGGATCAGAGACTCTGGGGCAGGCTGTTGAAGCTGGTGTGTGATGATGGTCACGATTCAGCACTGAGGGAACGATGAAGATGATTATTAAAAAAAAAAAAAAAAAACATATAAAAATAAACCGTTGAAAGAGTGTTCTTTAAAGTTATGTAACAGACCACAGGTATTCAATATTCATAACATTCCAACTTTGCATTCTTCAAATTCATAGTGTTTATCTCAATTATTAAGATCCCTCCCATCTTTTAGTTGAATATATTCATGGTTATCCTTTTTATAGTTAGTTGCGAATAATGATTAGCCACGTAATGCGTGTATGAGAGAATGTACATGTATAGGTGTTTGTGTGTATGTATAGAACGTGACTGTGGGTGTGTGACTTATTCACATGTGGTAGTATGGTGTGTGGTAATGTTGCATGTATGTATATATGTGTGGGCTGGTCTACTCCCGGGGCAATGTACCGTTATGTACTTCACGCTATACCAGCTGTCCTAAACATTTTATTTTATATATTTTTTATTTAAAAGGTATACTTTAAACAATACAATAAATCGATTTAAAAAAAATGCATAAAATACATGTATGTATGCCAGATTCGTATTACATTAAACGCACGTAGGTATTTTAGATAAATGCTAAAAATTTACACTTTCATAATATAATTATTACACTGAATTACATATTTTTGAAAACAAATTCAAATTTGTTTCAGACGAAATTTAATAATTCAATAATACGCATTAATAGTAAAAACAAGACGTCATCTGACATCAAATCTGGCGCGAAAAAGCTAATCCATAGAAATCAATAGATTTCACTATAGCAACACTGTTATCTTCTAGGTATCCATCTATTGGATAATTTTCAATTTGATGCGGTTGTCAGAATCTTTCCATCACTTTATCCACTACATAACTATATTTTATAGATGGCTATTGAGTAGGTATTGGCTACCAAGAACATTTATCTACACATTGATGCGCTGGGCTTGAGACTCGAGAGTAGCAAAGGTCCCGCTACACTGCCTAAATGCGTGACTTCACCATGGTCCTGCCTATGGGAAATCTGGCAAAGAGAATATAATACCTTACGGAAATCTGGCCTGTATATGGGAAAGGGACAGCAATCACGAAGGTCTTGCTCAAACGGAGAAAAAAAAATTCGAAATTCAAATAAAATTGAGAATAGGCTACCGATTAGGTACTTGACGTAAATATGCGAATTGTAAAAGTGGTTCTGTGTTCGTACCGTTGGCAACCTCTACCACGATTCGACGTTTATACCTACTACTACAGCCTAGCTCGTACAGCATGCCTGTCTTCTTGGAGGCTTTAGGTACCTACACACTTGTTCAACCATTACTCCTTACCCAAATAACATACCTAACGTACAATTAGTTAGGTACGAAATTTCTATGCAATGGGTCATCCAACAGGTGGATAGAACCTTTTTAAAAACTAAACCCTTACGTAAGTCGTCCATAGACAAAGATACGTCAACATTTTCTTGTCTGTTATACAACTTGCCACCTTAGATTGAAAAGTTTGTCAATTTTTTTTTCTGATATGCATGTTTTTTTTTTATTAGGTAGGTATTACTGAAGACAAAATTCTCAATTCGACCACAGATAAACAAAAGAATACATGCATCTGTGTCAATGTCAAATACATCGGTGCGTAATGTTTATTTTTATTGATTTAATGTATTTTTATGAATAAAAAAAAAAAAATAGCATTCGCAACTCCTTCTCTATAAAAATTATAAGTGTGCCAAATTTCATACTCCTCTGTCCGCGCAATTTTTGTTAAAATGGTCACTAAGTTTTTGCTTCACGTATTAATATATAGATTACAAGATTAAAGGTTATATTCAAGGCATTTTGTTTACATAAGTCTGCCATGACAATCGCCAATAAAAAATCAAACAACCCATATTGTATCTATAATTTGCAGTTTATTGAGTGTACCTAAATCTATATACCTATCTCTTATATTATTTCTTTCAATTTCAATAAATATAATATAGGTATTCGTTGACTGTCTAGCTAAATAAATGATAAAAAATGTTAGGGCAATCCATACACAGAAAACATCCCTGCTCTCAATCTAAATATGTAATGAAGTTTCGTATAGTTGCATTTTTAATTGGATTGATACAAAGCAATATTAATATCTTATACATACATATTTAAATCGTTTATCTCCTGAAGTTATTTCGGTCCTATCTTCAAAACAATTTCATTGGATGAAGTCAATTGAAAACTTCACGCAATTGGTGACTTCAATTAACATCAACCAATTGAATTGCAACATTGTCTCTCGTAGGAAGATATCCAAATAATGTTTAAACGAAATTTTTCCTTAATATTAGTTGACGTAAGGATGATAATTATATGACAAAATCTATAATTCTAAATTTGAAACATTGTAAATAGTACTTAAGCCCACGCGCACTCAACAGGCACGGTTCCAGGTTTTGTAAAAAATAAAAAAAAATGTTTTTTTTGCAGGTATAAATTTAGTGTTGCCATTAATTTTATTTGAAAGTTTAATGTGGACATGTACCTATAAAAATAAAATTTTTGTCTAAAAATGCAGTGAAGGTGAAAACCTTGATTAGAATTTGATGTGGAATGATTTTGTGATTACATGCGTAATATTAATTTCATAAATAACTTTCTTGCAGATAATTGGTGTGGAGCAGTATGTCATCCGACCTGTGGAGAGTGACGAAGGGGGCGCGGTGGCATGCCCTGGGGCCCCGTTGCTGGGTCCTGAAATGCTCCAAGCCTCCGCCCTCACAGACGACCTCGTCAAAAGAGCGGGGCAACCTTTAGCCGCTGTTATCAATCAGGTAATTTAATCACCACTTAAAAGATTTTTGAACCACTTCTCCTTTCATTCGCGAAATTATTAAGTAAAATTCATCAAGTAAAGGTGCAAAAAATTGACTGAGCTCCTCAATAATGGAATTACTCTGAAAAATTCTAACAAAACAACAGAAAATCAAGCCCAGTAATTCGTAATTAAATGTTGGAGCCCCCTACAAATAGGCTACCAAGGTTGATTTCAACAAGAATTATCTTAAAAATAAAGTTAGTAAAGTTTTGTCACTCGTCTGTATTAAAAATGGCAGCGTATTCCGTGTGTAGAAGAAAATGCAAAACTTTTTAAATTGATAGACTTACTTACCTAGGTAGGATTCTTTATTTTTCGTGGACGAAAACAATAAATCATATTCAATTTGAACAAAATACTCTTCAAATCATTTCGAACAAAAAAATACAAGGTACCTGTCGTATAAAGTAACCTCAAAATAATTAGAAGTGGTGAGACTGAAGTATAACCAAAGAGTCTCGCAATGTTGTATCTTCTGCGGAATAATTGAACGAGAGTGCTTTGCCTTCTCTGGTGGATTTTCTGTAGGGGCTGCCATCCCTTAGCTGGTTGGATTATTCCAGAAATTCGCCTTTCATCGTCTCGTTTTCTCCTATGTTTCACATGATGTGAATTGTGACCACATTTCTCGGGGTATGTAACGCGTCAGACTAACCATTAGTATCAGTGGTTTAATGCAATTTGGCATTTCGCAGCCTTATAGTTATAGACCCATATCTTCCAGAAAGATGTAGTCCTATGTGACTCTATTGGTCCTTTTACCCAATATTGTTTCGAACACAATTTATTCACCATTATGTTTATTTCATTTTCCTCCTAGTTATTGGCAAAGCCACAGTATATTTAAATATAATATACAATTTGTTTGACTAACATACTTTTTTGTTTATTTTACAGTTCGATAGATATATTAGATCCTTGCAAATAGATCCAGATTCACATGATTTTCATCTAGTCACAAATGGACAATTACCGTTAAGGTAAATATTTATGATTTACAAAATTTCTTAAAAATTGTATGAGTGGTAATGAAATTACTATGATTGAATGCAAGTAAGCAGTATGAAATTGCTTGAATTTTAAGGAAGCAAATATGAAATTCTTATGCTTGTTGGAAGTAAATATGAATTTGCTATGATATTATATTTTAAAAGTAGAATTTACTACGATGTTATATGTATTTTAAAAGATGATTTTGTTAAGATGTTTTATTTGAAAAGATGAATTTGCTATGATAATAATTATATTTTAAAATAAGAATTTCCTTTAATGTAATATTTTAAGCCTCTTAAGCCGTACATTGAATAAATAAATAAATAAATAAAATTTTAAAAGATGAATTTGTTGTGATTTCAGGCAATGTCTTCACCCGCAGGCCTGTGCCAGATCATTACCTCTCCCCACCTACTACACACACTTCCATGACCTACACAAGAACTTCCAGAAAACGTATTCAGAACCTATTGCTCAAGATGACGTCTCAATACAAGCTTTTTTAGACTGTATCCTTTTTGAAATAGATTAATTATATGTACTTACCTATTTACTGGTTAATAAGACGGCTGCTAGGCTATTAGTTTTCACCTTTTTTCAACAATAGATGTCTCATTACACGTAAAACATAACTACCTATGTTCCTATAGACAAATTTACAAAATGTGAAAAAAGCATAAATATGTATATGACCGAGTGATAGAACATTGCCAACACTTTTAAAAGCTGCATAAAGTGATAGAAAAGCTGCAGTTATTAAAATATAACCTTTAAAATGTTTGGCGGCAATATTTTGACAGATATGAGTGCTCATTCAGAGTGAATAGAAATACACATTAGACATCTTTCACATAAAGCAAAGCTTTTGTTGTGAAAGAGGAAATGGTGGACACTGGGATTCAAACCCACGACCTTCAGTACGCTGTATGTACGTAAGCCGTCAAATGATACTGGTTTACCAATCACTTCATAGTATATCTAATAAGAAAATTATACAATGAATAAATCATCAGTCGTATTTAAATCAATGTCATTGCCAGATAACAGTTGTGTAATGTCTGCTTTTGGTTTTCTATCTTATCCGTAAAAACAATAAAATTAGTATTAAGAAATTTCATACTCAGAAGAAAAGTGTCCAAATCATTGTCATTCTTTTCTTCTGTTTCAATATTTTTTATAAACTTATATTACTCTTTTGTGATCTTAACATCTTTCAAAAAGTCATCCCGTCATTCATCTGGCAGTTTTCCTCAGTCTACTTGTGCAACTTTTAGCTCATCTAGTGATGAGAAATCATTCAGGAATTATACTTGAGACACCTCGCAATTACTTATTCCAAAAATTGCCTCTTAAAAGGTCAATGATTTGCTAAAAATCTACAGATCCCAACGAGAAAAAAAAATCATTTAGGTACTCAGTATATCTTTGAGGTAATTCTAAGAACAATTAGCACTTCTCAAAGTAAACTTACATTTATTTATCGGTTTGGTTAGTCACTTTTTAGTATATTGATTCGTAACGTATTGCTATGTAAAATGTTTATTTTCTTCAATCACATTGTAAACTAGCTTTCCCGACAGACGTTGTCCTGTGGTCTTAACTATGTATGAATATTGAATTCAAATTTGTATAATGATAAATTAATTACATACCTTTTAATGTAATTCTGACCGATACATCTGTTTTAAACCATATATTTTCCAACTGTCAAACGACTGACAGTTTCTGTCAAACAAAACATAATTAAATTCCAAAATTAGAATTTTATTTAAATGTAAAAAGCACTAAAGAGGTGACCTACTTTCAGTTTTCTTAAACTTTATAATATTCTGCACAATTTTCTTAATTTTTACTTTCATAAGAACCTTCTCCGGACACTATAAGACTGTTGTTGATTATTGTTCAAATTCAGCATTGCACAAAGAAACAGATTTCTAAACTTGATCTTGTGTCTGGCTTTTATTTTTAATTATAAATAGAAAATATCTAAAACTAAATATCAATTGTCAAAATGTCATATCGTGAAGTGCATTTCCTTAAAATATTATAGTTATAAGATTAAACGACGTATTATCATATCGATTCTAGCAGGAAATAGCTGACATTTTTAAGGTTATAAAAATAACACGACCACCATTATAACTAACTTTTTATGATTATTTTTTAAGTACTTCAACTTGTACTGATAGATAAATAGATTTCATTATCTATAAAAATATAATAATTATTACATAACATAATAATATTTAATTTAATATTAAACTAATTGTTTTTCTGCAAACTTATCGTAGTTAGCATATGTTTTTATAATATATTTTTCCAAATTTCAAAATATAGCCTCAAATTAAAAATCAAGCTATAACTCAGAGTTAATCTCGCAAGAAGCTACATCTGTGTCTGAAATAGTAGGCCAACGTGTTCAGTCTAGGCATTTGCTTTTTTCACATTTTACACTCGTCTTAATCCAGGATATTTTGATTTTGTGTCCTACCAACTCTTCACCACCCTTAAATCATCTCTTAGTTTTCGACTGGGGAGGTTATTTTCATCTCCTCAATCAACCATTTTTTTTTTTTTTTAAATGAATCTGTGCTCACTCAAAGTGAACACAAATACACTCCTTGACTCTTTCACAGTAAGCTACTTAAAGCTTGTGTCGTGAAAGAGGAAGAATTGAATTATATATATTATGTACTAGAAGCGGCATATCTTCTTTGAATTTTTCTATAAAAAAAAGGAAGCCATATTAATCTTGCGTTTAGTGTATGACAGTCTGTAACACATTTTTCAAAAGTCTCTAGATTAGAATATTAGAAGATAAAAGTTTGGTGTTTACTTTCCAACTTTTGATAATTATTTAAAAGAACAAGATGGAAAAAGACAAGGATATATGACATCAAATTTTGACATTTCGTAGTACTGAAGGGGTATTCACGAAAAAGCTTAGTCCGAACTCAACTCTGATAAAAAATTATGTTAAGGTAAATGAGACAAATTCCAATTATTAAGATAAATCTCCACATTTTACCGCATATACGTTTCTATAAATATTAAATTTTTGAGTTAGGTATGGATCGAGAAAATTTGGGAGACGTTACAGAAAAAAGAAAATTACTCAAAAAGCACCCTGAACCAGCTAAACTATTTAATTAAAGTCCATTCTACAATCAAACGTTAAATTTCAGTTTTGTAAGTTAAGCATTCGCGAAATTATTAAGTAAAATTCATCAAATAAAGGTGCAAAAAATTTAAGTAGTCTCAAATATTTGACTATTTCTAAACTTAAACTTTTTCGTAAATATTCCTGCAGTACTGAAGTACATAATAATTCAATAGTAGGTATGTCTTCTTCTTTGCCCTAGCCTTTATCCCATTTACATGGGGTCGGTTCTCCTAGTCCTCATCCTCCAAGTCCCTCTGTCCCCCGCGTCCTCACGAAGCCTTGCCTATCTCAAGTCCCTTTATATTGTGGACATCCACGTAGTCAGGGGTCTACCTGGTCTTCTGGTTCCTACTTCTATGTACATGTCTTCCTTATCATATTTTTCTGTGGCATTCTCATTACGTGTCCGTACCATCTAAGTCTGTTCTCGGTAACTTTTTCTCCAATGGAAGCGACTTTGAAACCACGGATATGGACATTTTTGACCCTATCCAACCTTGTAACACCACCAGCCCATCTGAGCATTTTCATCTCGTTGGTGTGCAGAGTTTGGGCGTGATTGCTTTTTAGGGCCCAGCACTCAGATGAGTAGGTCATGGTTGGTTTGACCACCATTTTGTAGACCTGACCCTTTATTTTTATGGACATTTTCTTGTCACACAGAACACCCGAGACAGATCTCCACTTCATCCAGCCAAGTCTTGAGCGATGTGCTATGTCCTCATCAGTAGGTATTTCTTCTTCAATAAAATAAAACCATCCCATATTAAAAGGTCAAACATAATTATATATGGATGAAACTTTATAAAAAACTTCTTAAAATGCAGTTGTTTATAATATTACCTATTGCATCCATAAAGTGATCGTATATTTACATTATTCAAAACCTTTTTGGTGGAAAAATATCAAGATTTTGTTATAGATAGATTGAATTACGGAAGCATATTATTACTGTTGTCTGTCCTACAGAATATTTTAAAAGAAAATTATAAAAATCTTTTATGCATGAATAACCAACAAATTCTTATTCCAATTTATTTTTAGACACATCAAAATTCGACAAGATTTTATCAGCTGTGAAAATGTCATCCTGGTTTATCTTAAGCCGAATCTTGTTTAAAGTTCAAATAAGGGTTCATAAATATTTATAACTTGAATTCTTCTTCCTTCTTTTATACCAGGGTTGTACTCTTGAGAAGCTGAATTCCGGATCTCTTTCCATTGTTTTGCATATCTCCCTATCAGTGTTGCCTTGCCATGTTTCTACTCAATCATGCAGAGCAGAATATTCACATGCTTTTGTTTATATAAGTGCTATTAGGGCATGGCCATGGATGTCATAACAAATTTGATATGACAGACCTGAACAGCATGAATACGTGTTGCACTGATCCAACAATATTATTTCTTCGTATAAAGGTGCACATCAGTTCAACTATTATTCTTTCCATACACGTATGTGAGATACTTGTCAAGCTTATTGTTCGGTACTTTAGTGAATTCTGCCAGTTTCCTTTCATGTAAATTGGTCTAATAACTAATTGCCGTCGAAGGAAAACTTCCAGCATCAAAGCAACTTCTCATTAACTTCCACACCTTCCATGATATCCTTTATTGTTTGTTACAAAGATGGACTGTTTTATTCATTGAATTTACAATTTATATAGATAATATACCTGTTCACTAAATTGTTTTATCTTATTTTGAAGTAGGCATTTTAAGCTACAAATTGGTGTATAATATTTTAACTGTATACGATGTCAGCGAATGTTTAATAAAAGCAATAAAAAAAGTCCAGGATTCACAGACATTGTGTGTGCGGTGTGACTGCAGTATTTTCTTCTGAATGCGTGTGACCAAATGTTAAGAAATTATGTTATTATTTTTAATAATTTCCTTAATATATTCACAGATTTAGGATTACCAAAATATGAAGGCAATGACTTTTATATGAAGGAAGCTAAAGATATGGCCAACATACTACAAAAAATGATCTCTGATGGTAAGTGTCACTCTTGTTTCTTTATCTACTCTCTTATCTTTATTAAGTTTCATTTTACAGAAATATGATCTTGGATTTTGAGTAAATTTGTTTAAAATGCCGCACTTTTGAACGAATTAAGGTGGGTTAGTGCCCCACACACTTAAGACTTTCTATAGGCCAACCACTAAGACTAAATAGTTTGCCCGATAATTCACAGATAGTTTTTTGTTTAATCCACCAAATTCCAAATCCACATTATATTGTCAGGCCAATCCAAATCCAAACTCCCTTAAGGCCCCACTTAGGGGCATAAGGAGGCAACAAGAGGTCTCCATTGTGCTCGATCTTGCGCAACGTTTATGACCTCCTCCCACACCATGTCCAGATTCCTCAGCTCTGCTTCGAAAGAGCGGAACACAGTATGAGAATATTGTCAGGCAATCATATATATTCTATCAGCAAAGTAAATTGGCAAACAGGGTAGTAAACCATTTTTTTATGACTATAGGATCCTTACAAAGAGGCATAATCGAGTGGTATTATTTACACCCATTGAAAGGTTTTAGGATCCATACATATGATAATGTTGATTTATTTATTTAAACTTGACTGTATACCCAAATATGGCTGTATCACCTAATGGTGAACGTTAACGTAAAGTGATCATACTAAGCCAGCCTTCGAAAGACGGCAGTAAGCTCGTAGTGGTTTGTTCATACCATTTAAAAATCAAACAGTATTAGTCAGTCATCAGTTGTTGATATATTCATTAAGATCTAGTCCTAAAAAATGTACACAAGAATCTTGACAAACTTAGGATGTTGTTCAACTATCATCATTATCAGCCCTCACACTTGGCCAGTATTGGCCATCCTTATCGACTTCCACAATTCTCTGTCTCTTGCGATTCTGTGCCACTGATTGTCGACCACTCTCCTAATATTGTCAAACCACCTCAGCTGTAGCCTACCTGGGTTTCTATGACCTGTTCTTGGTCTCCACTCCAGAGTTTTTTTTGTCCATCTATTATCTGTTGTTTTTACTATACGGCCAGCCCAGTTTCACTTTAGTAACACTATTTTACGAGTCACATCGGCAACTTTGTTCCTTTCTCTAATACATTCATTTAGCTTTCTGTCTCCTAGACTAATGTTTAACATCCTTCTCTCCATCGCGTTGTGTAACTTGGAGTTTTTGTGTCGACTGTTTTGCAAAAGTGGTAGTTTCAAAACCATATATCAACACTGGAAGGATGCACAATATATCAAATATCTTTTTTCATGAGGTGGTTTGTGAATCGTTTGGACTTGGGTATATTCGATGGTCAAGAGCACAGAGGTGATACGTCCACATTTTACGATTTTGATTTTTTTGGCGCATATGACGCGCTTGGTCATAAGGAACATTTCTGTATACATTTTAGTCGCCTAAACTCCACCAATAAGAAGTTATTAAAGAAAATAGATAGGTAACATGTCCATTCCAACATTTCTAAGACAGCGCAAAGTAATAGGTCCAATGTGACGTTGCGCTCCGCAAATCTAATTGCTTCTAATGACTAATCAGCGGTGCACACTGGTAATACGTCCCAATTATTCTTAGAAAACACGGCAACTAAGCTTTTACTGTCGTCATTCTGCACAAATTTCATATTTCTGATGATTTTATTTGATAGCCTGCACGAGGGAAAAATAATAAAATCAAACCCGATGCGACACGACAAGTAAATTAAGTGTCTAAGGAAAAATTTCGAAATAGTTCTTGGGAAAAAAATCTCAGTAAGCACATAAGCACAAAATTGATTGATATCTTATTGAGTTAAAGGAAGACATGAAAACACAAAACACTAGTAAATGAAAAAAAAACATGCTTTACTTATTAACAAACATATGAAAGTACTGTACGAATTTTTTTTTTTTTTTTTGAAACCCTCTAGTGCTTTCTTCACGTCAACTATATTAGTTCATTGTGAATGGATTTGCTGTTAGAGGTCACCCCACAGTCCGATCTCGCGGATGAACTTTAGGATCTTTTGTGGGCTGGTTTCTTTGATTTGAGTTTGATCAGAGATGTGAGATCCAATTATTTTGTTTCTGGTCTGCATCAGTGGTCCGCAGTCACATAGCAGGTGTAATGGTGTTTCATGTTCATCTAGGCAGAATCTGCATAGATGCATGTCCATCAGTTTCATTGTGCTTAGATGTTTATTTAATCTGCAATGTCCAGTCAGTGCTCTGGTTAGAACTCTGATGTTTTCTCTATTTAAAGCAAGGATTTTGTCTGATCTCTTTTTTATAAAGCCGTCTATTAATGATTTGGCATGTTTTTGTCCGGGTATGTTTTCCCAGTTTAGTTTTGCTTTTTCCAGCATATTGTTGTTTAACATTGTTTTTAGAACAGTGTTGGCTAAGAAGCAGTGGGGGTCTGGTCCAAATGTTTTGGTGTCAGCCCCCATGTTTGCAAGTTTGTCCGCTTCTTCATTACCTTTATGGTTTGAGTGTCCTGGCACCCATCTTAGAACAACTTTTTTGTTCTTTTCTATTGTGAGTTTGTACTGTACGAATAGGTGATACGTGCATTTCTAGGAGCTGTTTTGTATGCAAAAGTAATTATGTCTACACCCGATGTCATTATAAAATTAGCAATTTTGTTCTAAAAAACTTGGAATAATGGCATGGATTTGTGGGATATTATACAAAGAACATATTAATTTATCGGTTAATTGTTATTTTCATCACTTAGTCACATAAACTCGAATTATCCTAGCGTTACAAACTTTGAAATTTGGTTATCTCAATAACCCATTTTCGGACGTATTACCTGTGTGCTGTTGACCATCTATGTAGGATAGTTTACCAAAAGCAGCCCATGTCGAGCCTCAAGAATATTCAATTATGCCTTCTATATAAAACATTTGCTTTCTTTATAATAATTATGTTTTTAATAATGTACCTATTTTTTATTCGCAGGTTTCCAATTTGACGTTCCTGAGACGGTAGATTTGGTTCTAGAACCAGGCATATGGTGAGTTTATCAAATATTATTAAAATACCTTAGCTTATTTAAATCTGAAACTATTGTATATTTGAGCACTATCTACTTTATTTATAAACTCTGATCAGTGGAAAAAATAGTTCAGTTATAGAATATCATGCGATCAAGCGTTTCGAGGTAGATTAACCCATATCGCTTGATTGTGAGCTGATCTCTGTAGATTTTGACCCGCCATGTTGGATTTGACGTCAATTGATAGTTGTTTCCAGTATACAAGAACGCTTCCTGTAATAAATACACTGTATTTAAGTTTTTTTTCCATTCCAATTATGTGCTCCCTTCATATTTTGGTCTATTGTATTTTGGTTTATCATTTTAATCATAGAAAATTTTAATAAATAAATCAAATATTGCATTCCCGTAACCATTTGAGCGCTTACAACCATGATGTAGAAACTAAATTTTTAATAAAAAAAATGACGTTTTGAAGAAACAAGACAAAATACTTATATAGGTTCAAATATGAAATTCAGTATAATAGACATTATGGAACTAAAGGTGTGGTATGATGTAATTCAACTTTTTATTTTCTGAAATAAAAATCAGGACTTGTCTATCTACCTTTATTTTGATAGAAAATAAATCATTAAAAATAAGGTACCTATTCTACATCAATAGACCATTATCGGAATCGGTTGTCTGGTTCACTTAAGTCAGTTTTGTGATACTTTCCAGGAATAAAACACTATTATATATTATTTTTCTTGTAAAATACAGAAATTTTGTATTGTTCGTATTAATTATTAATATCAAATATCTTATAATTAAGTACCTACATATTAAAATATTTTTTTCCATTATAATATTATCAATGATTCTTCTCGTCATAATAATTGTTTTTTATAATTTTATTTATCAAACCCATATTTTTTGTCATCTGAAAATTGATTTTTGTGTCTAATTGTTCCATTTGATGATTATTTAATTATATATTCTAGTTATTTACTTAGGATACTTAAATGTTTTGCAAAAGCAACGTTGCTGTTGCGTAGAATTCATTAATTTATTAATCAGCTATCTATCATAATTAAAATTTATGTGATTTTTTGTTTTCTTATCATGTTAAGCAATGATATTTTGTGAAATGTTAGCCAAAATAAAAAGTAAATATGGTAAATAGTATATATTATATCATTGCTTTTTTCTCAAATTTTGACATTTATTCATTTATCGTATACTCTAATTGTCTCGCAACATCTGTAGATTCGCTCTATCCGTCACCCGATAAACACACTCATACCAACTCTTAAACTTTTTGTTTATGTTTGTCCCTCCAGTCTAATGTCAAAATCCACGTGGCCGTTAATGGTCTTATAACTCGAAATCATTCAAATCAGACATAGCGCAGTTGCCCAGCTACTATTTTGTTTGTTTACAAAATTTTGTGTGAAATGTCATTTTCATACATAAAAGAGGCGGATGAAATATGTTTTTATAAATAAAGTAAAAACTGATTGGCGTATCGGAAGTGAATACGACTTATGATCTCAGAAACTGTCGTTCAATTTTTTGAGCGACTAGAAATTAAGTTGATACACTTGGGATGTGGGTGATATGTTGATTGGTAGCACAGTGGTATCAGTCAAAGGCTCTAATACATGTGCTGACCATTTCCACTTTCACAACACAATCTTTGGTTTATGTGAAAGATGTCGAAAGTTTATTTTTTGGTGACAAAAATTGTTTTCGCATTTTGTTCACAAAAATCAATATTGTAGTATCTACACCTACAGTAAAATTGTAAGAGACAGTAAATAGTATCCTTTTCCAAATTCCAAATAGGTTATAATTATGTTAATTTGAAACTGAAACATGCTTTTTTTTAAAACAAGTCTCCATTGAATCATGAATCTTTTAATTATTAAACATTGTTTCAATTAATATAATATAAGAAGGTATTTTGAAATAAACTGGATTTGATCAAAGCTTCCATCCAGTCTGAAAATTACACATACCTGTTTTGTTTCTTTATAAAATTCGATTACAAAACTATTCATAAATAAATGGAAACAAAAGAATATTTTTTGTTTCATCTAAAAATATGATATTATATTATTCAGCTTAAAGAATTTTTTCTATAAATTGTACTCATAAAACTATTCAAACTGTGTAAATATTAAAAAATATTATAATGGTTACTGTTTGAATTGTGTAAACTTTGTACAACTGTCAAACTAAATGTCATCGAATCTAAAACAATCAATTTAGGGCTGCCAAAAAATACAATGTTCCTCTAATAGTTATGATAATCTCGATAATATTTATTTTAAATATCTCGCAATATTATTGCGCCTGCTATAAAACGAACCTATGATTATCTTTTAGTTTTATACTTATCGATGATAACACTGATTAGAATTCCCATATTTCATAATAATTACGGTAGTAATTATTTCAAATCGCACGGCGTGATTTCCTTAAATACAATATGTACATGGTGATAACTGATAACAGCCCTGCTGCACTTCACTTGTTCACTTCTGAATGCAGATGCAAGTAGTTTCCAATAGTGATGTGAACACGTTTGTTTATACTTAACTTACTGGCGACATTCTACTAGAAAATATTCATTCTACCAAATAAGCGCACTATTTTTTTTTAAAGTTCTAACGTAAAAATAAATTAGTTGCTCTTTCATAGGGGTATGCATATTGCTAAAATAACGAAGTTACATATTATTGGCAGCTTAATAAGTAGTCTGTTTTACTTCCAAATTGTGTGTTGCTCTGTGTAAATGAGTGATAGGTATTTGATCTCAATATCGAACAACCTGCCTCACAAACGGACCAATTATCTTATTAACACTAATTTATTATACCTAGTCACGAAAGAGAAATAATTATTATTTTAGTTGTGTTCCAAAAATAATCATTGAGAATTAGCGGGAAAATTTATTACAAAATAATATTTTATATTATAACATTGCGTGTATTAAATGACCCTGATTTTAAAAAGCAGTGTTTGGAAGTAATTTTATGACACCCAGATAATAGCTAATAAAAATAAGAGAAAATAATATTACTTTTAAATTGCTCCGAGTAATGTGATTAAACAGTAGAATTAATGGAATTCGCAAAGCGAACGTATAAAGGCATAATCTAAAAAATATAAACCAATTTATTGTGAAACGTTAATGTAAAATTTACGATATATATTTTTACAAAACCACGTGGTTCTAGTTCTATTTAAATTTGTTATTCTGTGACAAACTCGCCGTCCATCACTATACGTCAAAACTTCATAATCAAACCACGGTCCACACAAACCATACAGTTCAACAAATTGTTTATTTCTCCACCGGTGTCCGTGCGGGTGGTAGTGCTTTTTCATTACATCGATAAAATATTTAATTTTCATACGTATTCAGTGTATTTAAAAACATGTGCTTATCATAAAGTGTAGTCATGAAATTTATTATAATATTTCTTTCATAATAATAAAAGAAAACTAACTAATATTAATTTGAAACTGTTATTAACATTTTTAACTCCGTATTCTTCAGAATATTCTCGTGTGATAAGAAAACAATATTCTTATCTTTCGTGTTGTACTTACTTAAGTATATTATTGGTACTTAAAATAATAATATCGAAATATCTTCATAAAAGTTCAAACTCAGTTTTGAAGAAAAGTAATAATAATTATATTATATTGATTATAAGAACGAATTGTGATAATATTTATATTATTCGTTTATGAAACCAGTGTGACAACTTATTTAGTGATATAAATAAATAATAGTAATTAATACTTTTAAATAGTTATTGTTGTAACTATAATACATATTTATAATAACAATTAGTGAAATCTTGACAATAATATTGTCCATCATTGCAGAAATTCCTTCCCACATTCTTCATACGTAAGTCAACTTTATTCAAAACCGATTAATTATGATTGTCATTCCTTGATGTAGGTATTTGGTTACAAAGAACATGACGAAAATTTATGGTTATTTTGTTAAAACATTACTATAGATAGACCATTAACGGCCACGTGGATTTTGACATTAGCCGGGAGGCATAAACATAAACAAAAAGTTTTAGAGTTGGTATGAGTGTGTTTATCGGGTCACGGATAGAGCGAATCTACAGATGTTACGAGTCAATTAGAGTAGGTATACGATAAATAAATACATGTCAAAATTTGAGAAAAAAGCAATGATATATATTAATACTATTTATCATATTTACTTTTTATTTTGGCTAACATTTCACAAAATATCATTGCTTAACATAATAAGAATCCAAAAATTCGTGCTGTGTTTGATAAAAGGTCCTTGGGTTTTCAAAATATTTATTTGAGTAATTTTTAGGATTTAGATATCTACGATTTTCAAAAGTCTCTAGAAAATTCAAGTAATATGCGTTTGTTATTTGCTTATCCCATGCACTTGTCAAAGAATAATTCAAATTAATAGCAAATTAATATGACATATTGTATTTTTGTCATTTTTATTCTGAATACCGCCTGTTCTTAGTAGGTACAAAGTGATTCAATAACATATTATATAACGTCAAAATCATATACAAAGATGTCAGTTTTAATAAGAACTGATCCCGCCTATTAATCTAATACAAGCTTCAAAAGATACCTACTGCACCTGAACCGCTAGAAATCAAACCGAGACCTTTGTGATTGCTATCTCTTTCACAAATACAATACATCAATGCGAATGAGAGAGACAACAAACGCAATGATCGCTATAAAACCCGGTATCATCTTTTTGAAAAGTGTGCCGTCTAGACAAATAGTCCACTCAATGTTGGTACAAGTCTTTATTATAAGGTTGTGTTTTTTCGGACCCATCTCTATAGTCTATAGACAAAAGAATTCCCAAAGTTCTTTTATTAGTAGGCAAAGGATAAAAGCTAGACCGAACCTTTTTTTTATATTTCTTTTCATCTAAGCAGATTATTTCTTTACTATTCTTAGGTTAGCGAATTACCCAAATAAAAAAAAACAAAACCTTTTTTCTTTTCATATGGTTGACAGAGAAACGCGTAACGGCGTCATGCTAGGTACCTAAATATTTATTTATTTATTTTTCCTACTAGCAGCAAAACCTGTCGGACGACAGGCATAGAAAATGATTTTTTTTTACCCATCACGCCGTTTCCCTAAGGGGGTAGGCAGAGAGTACTGATTTCCATTCTGTCCTATCCAAACACACCTCTTTCGCTTCTTCCAAACGCATAACATTCCGCATACATGCTCTTCTATTCCTTTTGCTCCTGACTTGGCCCTCTAAGACTGAACCGGTATGATCGGACCATGTCATTCGAGGTCGGCCTCGTCTGCGTGCACCCATTCTTTCAGATTTATATATACTTTCTGTCATTCTCTCCTCGTTCATTCTCTCTACATGCCCAAACCACCTTAATATATTAACTTTCATTCTATAGTCACTACGCTAACATCCACTCCAAATGATTTGATGTCCAGTAACCGACGAACCAACCAATTATCATATAGGATTCCAATCCTTACCTATAAATCTGTACCTCAGAGGTAAAATATCGTATCTCCAAATTTGTAGATTTTTTGGTAAACTATTGTAAAGTCATTGGCGATAGTTTACCTCTATGATGCTTTGTTCTTTACGATAGTATCACATTGCCTATTTTGTATATTATACTGATAGCTAGAGATACAATACTTGGCAACAAGAAAATATGCACAGTTTGACAAAAATCACTAATAACCCAAAATCTAAAAATTTAGAGATACGATAGTTTACCTCTGGGGTACAGAAATGTTCTCAATTATTCGATTATGTTTGTAAACAAACTAATTAATTATCTTTTAAGTATTACGTAGCAATTAGTAGGTACATAAATACTTAAAATTTATACTACGGAATCACAATATTTATATCTATATCATGCGTAAGTATGTACCTTCTTACGTACTTTGCGTCAGAGGCGAACATTATTTTATAAGTGAAGAGAATCTATGGTTTAGTACAAAAAGGGTGCAAATTTACCCATCACTCCGTAGGAGTAGACAGAGAGTACGGACTTCCATTCTTTCCTATCCAGACAAACCTCTTTTGCTCCTTTCCACAACAAAATGTTCCGCATAAGTTTTCTTCTATTCCTTATTCTTAGTAAAGTGGGTGCAAAGTATTGATGTAAACTCAGACAACAGAACTCGATAATACAATCAATCCGATGAAGTTGAAATCCGTTCTGGGTTCTTGCTTCATCAAGAATTTGCCTCTACTTCACTCCATCTGTTGCTTCTTGTCGTAAATTCTTAACGCATATCGCCTCCAGGTCATCCATCTTAGCTTCGCCTTGCCCACGTTCCTTCTACCAATTTGTAAGTAAGAATCCATTATTTGTGATCCAGCCATCGAAGTCGGCATATTTTGATATTCGTGGCGATATCGACAGCATGTCCCAAATGTTAGAAGTAATAGTCGTTCCTTATAAGGATTGTGCCGTAGATGCGTCTTAAAATTATTCTTTCACATAAGAAGCAGCTCGTTCGTGACCTAAAGTCTGCTTTTCAGCGTTATAAGATTAGAAGACACTCCAATCCAATCCAAACTCCTTTTACGCTCCACCTAGAGGCAACAAGAGCTCTCCACTGCGCTCGATCTTGCGCAATGTTTATGACCTCCTCTCACACCATGTCCAGATTCTTTAGCTCTGCTTCGAAGGAGCGGAGCACAGTATGAGAGGATCTTCCTCGTCTTCGGAACCCTTAGAAGACATTGCAAAAGAGAAAAACAGTAAAGAAAATTTCTTTAGCAAAGTACCAATCCCAACTTCTTTTTTCGTGTGTTTAATCGATTGGTCTGTCCTAATTGTCGTTCACGTCAGCAAAAAATTCGTCATCCATTCTGAATGTTTCGAATACCTGAATTCCCTTCAAGTTCACTCATAGTATAGTCATAAGTTATTATTATCCCTTTCGTTGGTTACCGCGTGTGTTTATGTTGATATTATTATATTGTTTGTTTGTTTGATGATTCAGTTTGTTCCGAAATCATTGAAATACATAGTTTCTGAATTAGACATTTTGCGGTTTACAATACAACATTGTGGTTTATAAAAAGGAGGCAATAATGAGATCTACTATGGATGTTTATTTCTTCTCCTGCTTATTGATAGTAAAGCATTCTATTTGCATAAGGAAATTTTTTGGTTTCTTTTCTTGACTCACGCCCATACAGAAATAAGTATAAACATCCAGAACCTTAAAAAAAATAATAAAAAAAAATGCAATAACGGTGGCATGCTTCTGGTTAACCATCACTCAGGTGCTGTCTGGCTGGATGAATAGCGTCTCCCATCGCTTTTGAGATTATTCTATGCTTTTCTGCTGCCCCACAAATCTCCTTTTCAGAATTCTTGGTGTCCAACATCCCGTTCTTTATTATCGAAGTGCAAACATTTTCGGTCCTTCGAAAAGTGAATATATTTTGTATCTCTGAGTAAGACGGAGATAATTATTAGTCAAGCTTATATTAATGTTATGGGAGAGGTTTAATGTTAACAAGAATGCAATAACGGTGGCATGCTTCTGGTTAACCATCACTCAGGTGCTGTCTGGATGAATAGCGTCGTCCATCGCTTTTGAGATTATTCTATGCTTTTCTGCTGCCCCACAAATCTCCTTTTCAGAATTCTTGGTGTCCAACATCCCGTTCTTTATTATCGAAGTGCAAACATTTTCGGTCCTTCGAAAAGTGAATATATTTTGTATCTCTGAGTAAGACGGAGATAATTATTAGTCAAGCTTATATTAATGTTATGGGAGAGGTTTAATGTTAACAAGAATGCAATAACGGTGGCATGCTTCTGGTTAACCATCACTCAGGTGCTGTCTGGATGAATAGCGTCGTCCATCGCTTTTGAGATTATTCTATGCTTTTCTGCTGCCCCACAAATCTCCTTTTCAGAATTCTTGGTGTCCAACATCCCGTTCTTTATTATCGAAGTGCAAACATTTTCGGTCCTTCGAAAAGTGAATATATTTTGTATCTCTGAGTAAGACGGAGATAATTATTAGTCAAGCTTATATTAATGTTATGGGAGAGGTTTAATGTTAACAAGAATGCAATAACGGTGGCATGCTTCTGGTTAACCATCACTCAGGTGCTGTCTGGATGAATAGCGTCGTCCATCGCTTTTGAGATTATTCTATGCTTTTCTGCTGCCCCACAAATCTCCTTTTCAGAATTCTTGGTGTCCAACATCCCGTTCTTTATTATCGAAGTGCAAACATTTTCGGTCCTTCGAAAAGTGAATATATTTTGTATCTCTGAGTAAGACGGAGATAATTATTAGTCAAGCTTATATTAATGTTATGGGAGAGGTTTAATGTTAACAAGAATGTAACGCGTTATATTTTCCGATGATTCATTCCGTCGACAGGTTGTCGCGATTTTACGACGATTCGTGATACAATAACCCGCTCATTTATACGCGTAAGTACACGTCTAACGACTGTCGCAAACTTTCTTGATAATGTTTATTGTTATGAAGACGCAAGAATCTCGACCGACAACGGACTCGTCGTCAGTAATGTATATTGTCGTTTAATGAAGTTATTAGAACACCATATTATGCAATGTTGATCATTCGTGATTATGTGATAATGACGGTCATCTAACCTGCGTTCACTGCAGGTTTGACATTGACGAAGCTATGTTGGATCACGTCTTCTTTGCGTTGCCCAGTTGAGAAGAATTTTCAATGTTAAATTGCCAATAGAATAGCACTTATTCAAAATCAAAACTTGTTCTATGGAAGAGAAAAAAGTCACCACTGGAATTCGAACCCCTTCACAGACTACCAAACCAACAAAGGTTACAAATCTTTCGACTTTGAAACTTATTCCAACAACCAGTGAACCATCTCAAAGAACCGATTGGATTGTTCTAACCACAAAGAGTTGCTGTGGCGTTCCACAGGGGTTGAATCTTGTCCCTCAACTATTTAATATTTTTATAAACGCTTTCATAATTCATAGCGTTTTTATTGTAATTCTTTACGTTTTGACCTGCGTTTTTATTGTTCTGTTTAATTGGTAAACTCAATGGGATTTACATTCATGTCTTGAGGTTAATTTTGTATTTAATAAAGTACTCATATCATTCTTAACGCACCTTCGATGTACGTCCTTTCTATATAGTCGGTGCTATCTTGCTTTTGTAATAAAACGTATCTTTACTAGGTCGCAGCATAGGAACTCGCCTGTTTTTTATCAATTTGATGGGATAAATAATATTATGTAGGTATACAAAACATATTCAATACTTCTCGGTGGAATACCGTTTTTGAAAATTCAATTTGAAGTACGATTTAATGGAATATTAATTTGTAGGTGTGGACTGTCCCTGCGCCGTGATTGATCTGAATCCCAATGTTATTACAATTTTTATTGACTTGTACGTAATCAATGTGTCAACACTCAACAGTAAATAAAATAAAGGTATCAGCTATGATCCTATTCAACGTGTCATTAACCTTTCTTGATATGTTATTGATATATCGCTTTGTCTTACAAAAAAACATACCATAACAGCATCATTAAAATGTGGTTTAACCTTAGACAGAATGAGCAAGCATGTCCACACTTTCATTGTTTATATATTATTATGATCCCTCTAATTACGTACTTACATTAAGTTCCAAAATGTTGATTTCGTACAATTCATTATGTGGTATTCTAGATTCGTCCATTCTGCTAACATTATCTCTCCAGAACCTTGTTCATCTTACGATGTCTTCAGTTCCACAGGTCTGCCTGATATCGACGTTGCGTATTGAATCTTCCCTTAAGATGTTCATTTCTGATGTTATGAGCAAGTTTATTAGTTCTAAAAGTGACGGTTCTTGTTCCACTGCGTATGTCATGATTGTTCTAACACACTTCTGTTAAATTCCGACCTAAGCGACACGTTGCGAATATGTGGGCATCATTCTTCTCACACATTCTTGTCCTCTGTTTGAAAGAAAACTTTCTTAATAGAGAGCATTCGCGTGGTTTATTCATTTTCCTTGTGAGCTTGCAAACCTTGATCGATCACGTGGTTTCTTCTCAGCCCTGCAAAACGTATTTTAAGCTGAAAGGAAAGTCGAGATTGTTAGTTGATTTCAATTCCGTTTTCAAGTCGGAAATAAAAGAAAATGGATAACTGGTTTTTGACGGAAGAAGCAGAGGAAAAGATTGAATGAAAGCAAAGTTTTTTTACGAGCTTTTGTAGGTTTATAATGGAATAAAGGTTTTTTTTACTTCAGTGTAAGAAATGTTGCTCATAGTCCCGTGTCGGCAAGACGTAATCTTGTTTCGATACGGTTGTAGAGTTCATATCGGATTTGGCCGATATCGCGAGAAAACCTTGTAACTCCGGAGATGATTGGTTGGTTGTTAGAGTCAGAGTGTTCTATAACTAACCTCATAGCTGTACGATATATAATATTTCTGTTATCGCTTCTCAACAATTCTCAAGCAGTTATTCAGTTATTAGAACATGTCACAACAAAGTATCGCTATTTTTATGGTTGTGAGAGAATGGAAATGAAGTAAAAAGGCTTAGAACTTAGGATGGGTTTAAGCAACACGAATTTTACCAGGAACCCTATTCTCGAATGTCGAACGATGGGTTATCTAATAGAATTTTATGACTTTCGTATGATTTCTTTAAGAAAACATACGAAAGTCATAACAATTCTATTAGATAACCATCAATCGATCGACATTTTTTTACAATACGGCACCAGCGAAGTGGGAAAAACACTTGGATTAATTCTCGTAACTTATGCAAAAAAAACAATGTTTCTTATAGCTATAAGTGTTTCAAAGAGTTCATAAGGTAGAGAATTTAGAAAAACAATATACCTACTTAAGTTGTCACGACAAAGTACACCATTTAGAATATTGTTTATGGGTTCTCGACCTGTCATTTTATTCCAAGCGCCTCTCTTGGCACTTAATTTCCTATGCAATTGGAGACGTTTTTCTTTTGTTTTTGTTGTTGTTTATGACTTGGAATCGAATTTCGTCGACTGTGTATCGCGACAGTACGGCTGTGGAATGCTGAAACCCATAAAAATATCATAGTATTTTGTTTCTTTAATTTTATTGTTTATGTCGCTTTTTAGAATTATTTAAATAATAATGTTTATGCTTTGCATATTATTATTGACAAAATGAATAAGTGGGACTCCGAATACTCTATGTTCTGGTACTTCAAAACAGAACTGAGGAATTTTGAAATGATGTAAGTAGTTGGAAGTCTCATTGACAAGCAAGATTAATCGCAGTGGATAGCTCAAAAGTTACCTGTTTATTTAACTATCTAACTATACAACTTTATACTATCACAAAAGAGAATATTATATTAAAGAAAACACAAAATTCGTCCCATGTCTATTTTCGAAATCACCCGATATCAAATATTAAGAAAAGCCTAATTGAATTTAAAAAGAACAACAATTCTGTTGCAAGTCTGACAGGCGTTAAGAAGAATAAAAATAAATAATTTCGAATTCAAACGCTCGTTCTAAATTTGAAAAGTTGGCGACGGGATGGGATTTTTACCGGTGTATAGAAGTATCCAGAATAATAGTAAATATAGAGGCACATTCGTTTATAACAGTTTTTATATAACGGTTTTTTTAGCAGTTTTATCAATCCCAGCATTTGAGAAGAAAAAATAATGTGCTTCTGCGCATGGTCCCAACAAGTACCACGTAACTGTTGTTAAGCTCATACAAACTGTGACGTTTGTCACATTCGATTTTTTATTATTAATATCGTTAAAACAGAGAAATTTTATGTTTTAATCGCGTAATCAGTTAAAGGGTGTCATCATGGGGTTCGTTGTGTTGTGTTTGTTGATGGAAGTACTTATTAAAATGAATTATTATTAAAAATTTATCTTCAGTGACGTGGCTATCAGATAAAGGAACCATTTTTCGGTTCTGCGCATTTATAAAAGCTCTCCAATAATATTTGTACTCGGTGATCCCAGCGGGTTAATTTGGTGTAGGAGAAGATAAGTAGTCTCCATATTCTCCCTTGTAGAGTCTTAAGGTAGTCTTGGGCTAAGAAAGATACACAAATCACAACAGAGGACGAGATATTGTATTTTATTGGTTACCCCACTCCTATTGGTCACATCAATAAAGTGTGATTATTATTATTTTGTCAACACATTTCTCACCAGTCTTTCTCAACCTTTGACCCTGTGAATGCGTGTATTATCATAAATATAAAAACTGAAGATAGGTAGTCATTTTGTATCGGAAATTTTGAAGACGAAATCATATGAATTTAGCATCGGGTAACCGCCATATCCTGTGGGGCTAGTACGAGTTTAATCGAAAGCTAATTGCACGCTAATAAGCGCTTATTAGCATGCAAATAGTGTTCGAAAATCAAACGATCGAATCATTCGATCATTTTTGTATGGAAACTTTTCGAAAGTCTTTCGATGATCGTTTCGATATTCGACCATCGAAAACTTATACTAGTGGTACTGTGCCAAATTTATTAACCGGTAGCCGTGATAATATATATTATGCCGTTCTGCTATTTTAAAGTATATTTTTAATTAATTATGTACTTACCTATATAAATCAAAAAAATATTTACCCAATTGGCAGCCTTTAATTGCCTTACGCAAATTCTTCTAACCAAACAATTGGGAAGAATCATTTCAACGGTTTCTTGTTATACACAGAAATAAAATTACTAAGTATTTAGAAATAAATACATAATCAATCAATAAAATCTCCCTTTACATCCCACTTAGAAGCATAGGGAGTCAAAAAGAGCTCTCCACTGCGCGCATCTTGCGCAATATTTATGAGTTCCTCCCGTACCATGTCCAAATCTCTCACCTCTGCTTCGGAAGAGCATTCGGCATCCTTAACACACGTCCCAGCCACGTCCATCTCCTCTCCATAATGGTAGAAGCGATGGGCCTCCGCTGGCGTATAGCGTCGTTCGTGATGCGGTGAACATTATAAATATATAATACAAAAACATTATAAATATATAATACAAAAACAATTAAAATCTGTCCTCACACAAAGTGAACATAAATACACTCTTTCGCAGTACCTAAGGGGGCGTTCAAGTATTACGTAACGCAATTTTTGAAGATTTTTGACCCCCCCTCCCCCCCATGTAACGCGCCGTAACGTTTTTCTGTACCCCCCCCCCTCCCCCCCTAAATGTTACGTAACACCCAAGAGACTATTTTTTTACTGAACTCTCGAAAAAAATAAAAGGGTTTCAAAGGGCTCCTTCGCTAACTTCGGAGAAAAAAAAATACTATTTATATGTTCCATAAATTTATCTTTATTTTTTCTTTTGCTGTTTTCCAAATTTTGGCATAGCTGCGTTGGCAAGTCCAGTTGATGATGTAAATCCCCCCTTTTGACAACTAACGAATGCCGACAACGAAAATAGAATAAAAATGACGTAAGTATAATACAGTCGAGGGATTCCCCGTAAAAAATAAAAGATTTGCTAACTTGGGAGGGCGAAATAAAAATTACATACAATGCAGTCGAGGGACTCCCCGTAAGACTTAAACGAAAAAGGTTCCTTTTTTCGCAGAGCGAAAAATTCTTACGCTTAGGGTGAAAACACGTAGAAAGCCGATTCCGACCGGCGCAAAGAATGTTTTCTATGGTTTCAATGCATTTAAATTGGCATGCCGGAAAGCAGGTTTCTGCTTTTGCTGTGCGTATCCCCATTCAACTGCATAGAAACATTCTTTGCGCCGGTCGGCGCGGGTCGGATTCGGCATTCTACGTGTTTCCACCAAAAGCTTTAACATCGGAGAACAAAATAAAAATGACGTACGGTACAATCGAGGAACTTCCCGTAAAACATTGTCGAAAAGGGTTCCTTTGCAAACTTCGGAGAAAAAAAATGATGTACAGTACAATCGAGGGACTTCCCGTAAAACATAAACGAAAAGGGTGCCCAACTTGGAAGATTTATTTCCCAATTTTTTTTATTTAAGAAAAAAAATACCGTTACGTAACGAGTTGTTCAAACCCCCCCTCCCGCCCTCGTAACGCACAGTAACGTTTTGCAAGACCCCCCCTCCCCCCCAAATTGCGTTACGTAATACTTGAACGCCCCCTAAGCTACTTAAAGCTTATGTCATGATCATGAAAGACGAAGATTGTCTGCACCTAGGATCGAACCCACGACCTCCAATACGAAACAGTACGAAAGTCGGCTTTGCAACCGCCAAGTATCCATCTTAAACACTTATGTGACATACAAAAGAAACAGTTTGAGAATGTCTGCTCCAGACCAATAATAATTTATTGGAACTCAACTCTTCAAATATCATGAATGTTTCACCTCTTCACAACATATAACTTCTCACCATTATTGCCAACCATTGAGCATGCAGTTTAAATGAAGGAAAAATAAATACCTACCTTACCAACAAAGAATGTCAACAATCTATAATAGAACAGTTCAATATACTGACTGATCGACTAACGCCGCCTACTCGAGACGATACCCGCGTGCGAAATATTATACGTTGGTTATGTCCGTGTATCTACTACTAGACGAAACAATGGAGCTGATAGAACCATACCATCATTTTGTCCACAAAAGAGTTTTGATTCGGTTTTTAAGAAGTAAATTTTAACAAATTCTAAAAACTACGGGGCTTACGACCGTCTTCCACTGTTGTATTAAAGACTGGCTCTGTGTGATCACTCTGCGATAACAAAGTTCGCCATTTAGATTGTCAAATTCGTCGAAATACCAAAAATTCCACATCATGGAAATCTTCTATATGTTCAATATGTCAAAAAATCCCATGCTAAACCTGCACGACTCGAACCCGCATCGCTAATACCTAATTGTCTTAAGCAGAGACGCTAGCCACTGTGTTAACCGACCGGGCGAGAATTAATAGATTCGTATTACTTAATCGTATTACGTTTATACTAGACATCTGCTGAAAAAAGGTGCAAACATTTAGCTAAGTACCAAATTTTATTATCAACTGCTTATCAATAGATGGCGCTAGGATAATAACTATATCCATTTTAAGCTACCTTTATTTATTGCCTATTGGCTAGGTTGAACACAATGTTCCAAATTTAATATTCAAAAATCCAAACTTTCGGCACTTTGTAAATTAACAGACTTCCATTCTGCCACAACATTATGTACATAACAGACGATTGGTAATAATTGATGCTAATGTGCATGTTATAAATTATAATTGAAATTTGAACGGGTAGGTACGATAACGTTTGTTATTACATCAGGCTGCTTGCCGTTTCTGTAAACATCCAGTATTATACTGCACTGGAACAATGCAACTCCAGTAATAATAATATATCCAACACCGCTCCAACTTTACCAGGAGCAGCGAACATAACATCAACAGCTTTTATTCAGTTATTCAACAAATCTATCAGTATGACAGTTAGTGACAGGCCTATGAATACTTTCATTGAAGATTTGTTGTGTATATTGCCTCTCCACACAAAATTTGATTAATGTGTAAAGTTTACTGTTTAAAAAAAATTGACGTAAGTGCATATTTTATGAAAAATAATTTACCTACGTAACCAATTTTTAACAATAATTATTATCAAATGAGTAGTTACTAAATTTTGGAGGGAAGGATTACACCAACTAATAAACTATTAAACATCTTCTGTGTTGTTTCGAAGGCTGGCTTATGCCTGCCACACACGCTCCGGTATACCTGTGCAGGCGGCCTGCGCAGGTATACCGCATCGGTATCCCTTCCTCTCCTCTCCTACCCGTTCCCGTCCTTCACTTTTCAATAGCATGTATTATAATCTATAAGATAGGATACATTAATTGGCGATGTAAAAACAAATTGTTACTACCAATTACTGTAAAAACACATATTAGCTGTTGTATCTTTTAAAAAGAATAATAAAATAATAAAAAATAAAAATAACGCCCACACACGCTTCGGTCTACCGTAAGGTAGACCTGCGCAGGCGACCGGAGTGCCGCCACACACGCTCCGGTGAACCTGTGAAAGAATTGATTTTCGATTCTTCTCCGGTCGCCTGCGCAGGTCCAAAAAACTGCACAGGTCTACCCCCACACACGCTCAAGGGCGGATCCAGGGGGGGGGGGGGTTAGGGGGGTCATGACCCCCCCCCTAGGCTATGTAATCTCAAGTAGGGCAGTGATATTTATAAATAAAATCTTTATTTTGCTAGCATAATTATAATTTCATGTGGGCCATGACCCCCCCCTGGAGCAAAAGTACCATATAACAAATTTAGGAAATGACCTTTTTTTTTTACTTTGTGACCCCCCCCTGGTGCCAAGGCTGGATCCGCCCTTGCACACGCTCCGGTATACCTGAACAGGCCGCCTGCGCAGGCGACCTGTGCAGGTATACCGTAGCGTGTGTGGCCTACATTAGTTAGTGTGATTATTTTGAGGTAACAACAAAGGATATGGGATCTTTTAAGATCTTGAACACTCATTATGAATTGGGTTTTCGAAATTTTACTACCCAATGGCGATATAAAGTGATATTACACTAAGCCAGCCTTCGAAACAACAGTAAAAGACGGCTATAAGCTATAAGCCCATAGTAGTCCAAATTAAAGATTAAAAATTGAACACAATTTGTTGTAACATTAAAATATTGGTAACTTACCATTGAAAATGGCACAGAAATGTACTTCGTAGACCTATAAGTGAGTTATGTTAGGGTTCTCCTCTTAAGATGCTGATTTCCAGCTCTCTTTTCGTAGTTTTGGGATTATCCTAGTCGGTTTTGCACATTCGGTACTCCAGCTGGGGTAGATATGGTATCCTTGTTGTGTTCATCTTTTCCATATGTTGCTGCTAAATATCTCTTGTTTCCATCTGACCATATCTTTAACCCCGCAGATCTTTCGGATTGTTGCGTTTCTTATTTGATCGTTTCAGTTTATTTGTTGTAATTCATCACTCATGTATGTACATAGTCAATAAGTCAATAGATTAAAGTTATGTCGCATGATGTTGCAAAATAGTAATTAGATATTGTGTTTGTTTTGTTTCAGTTCAAAAGATGATGAGATTGATGGGAACTGTATCGTGAGAGCCAGAGGACTCCCCTGGCAGTCTTCGGACCAAGATATCGCCAAATTTTTCAGAGGATTGAATGTTGCCAAGTAAGTTAAATCACATTTCTGTAACATTACCATTCATGCCATCTTTAACTCTTTCCTTCAAACTGTATCTGTTATTGTGTTGGCATTCTTTTTTTTTATTCTCTTTATTAGAACGAACCTCCACTCTTTTCTATTCAAGCACACTTCGTTCGATTCTTCCACCGACATACCATTTCTTATAGAACCTCTCCTATTTCTCTTACTTCTTACCTGGTCTCCTTAAGGATGGAATCGATCCACGTCGTCATTCTCAGTTGTCCATGTTTTTTTACACCTTTCCTTTCAACCTTATGAATTCTCTTTGCATACATTCATTCCAAATTCTTAAACCATTTCAACGTATTAACCTTCATGTTTGTAACAACATATTCCACATTCCTCACCACACCACATTCCATCCTAATATTCTCTTTCCTTTCCATATCCAAAAGAGTTTTATCACATATTCTTCATAGAGATCTCTACTGCGTTTATAACATTCTTCTTTTTTTGTTCATGTCCGGGTTTCACACCCACACATCATTTATGGTAACAGGATTGCGTAATGCACAATTTTTTTAGCTCGTAGTGAGACGAGTAACATCACATATTACCACAATTATAACTGCAAAGATCAGCGATGATTAAAATTGAACATAAAGTCTGTGGCTTCTGATGTCATAAGAAAATAAGTACACGACTGAATTATTAAGAGTTTTATGTGATTTTTTTGTAGGGGTGGAGTAGCTTTGTGCCTATCGCCACAGGGTAGACGAAACGGAGAAGCTCTCGTCAGATTCGTATCTATGGAGCACAGAGACATGGCTTTGAAAAGACACAAACATCATATCGGTAATCGATACATCGAGGTGAGCCAAGTCTTCACTTTTATTATTATTACTTTAAAACAATTCCTATCATTCTATGGAATAGTTTAATTTTAAAATTCCTTAACAAGCGAGTTATTAAGTGCTGAATAAACATTAATTAATATCATAGGTCTCATATTTCAAATGAGTTTTTGTTCCCATCTTTGGAAAAAAATCTTTTGATACGAAAATAACTAATAGGATATACCTACTTGCCTCGAACATTTGTTTTACTTCTGGAGAAATCAAGGTATAAAAAGACTTCTCTTGTTTCTTTTTCTAAGAATTTGACGATAATGGTGAGTTAAATGTATAGATTCTTTCTGTTTTCCCAGTAACGGGATTATTCAGTAATGCGGTGTTCAGACGGGGCGATGTAAGGCCAGACGATTTCGATTGCATAAAAAAAATATCGCTCGGTCGCCCATAGATCGTCTGATGTGTTCACACGAGTCCACCGACATACATTCAATCTGTCAGGTGCGCTGATTGTTTTAAAAATGGCGGACGTCGAGGTAGAAGTCGCGGAATAATTAAAGTTAGTTGAAAATATTGTTTTAGACGATATAAAAAGACTCCTAATTGAGGAAAAATAAAAAAAAAACGCAGATATTGGGTGCGGAAATGAATTCTAAGGAGAAATAAATTTAGAGCAGTGCTGTCAACTGTCAAGAAACAGAACATACGGACGCCGCGCATATCTGCGCATGCGTGCATCGTTCCACCAGATACAAAAGTTGAAAGGCGTTCAACTTGAGACGATATCGCTTTCAACCATTTTTATCGCTTCAGATTTATCGACAATCTGTTCACACGGTTCAATTAGCTGGCGATATTTTGGTGTCCTGGCGATATTCGCCCCGTCTGAACACCGCATAAGAAATTTAGTGCTTTACAACTGAACTCACCTAACTTCATCATCATCAGCACGACAGTCCTGGGTGGACCCTGGCTGAGTCAAGAGATTTTTTCCACTCCGTCCTTCTGAGTGCCGCCGTCCTCCAGCTCCTCAGTCCAATGACACCTGCATCCATGTTAACACCGTCCATCCACCGTAGCTTGGGTCTTCCTGCTCTTCTACGACCTTCGGGATGTGTGAGGGTTAATCGTCTGGTCTGGGCTTCTTCGTTCATTCGTATTATGTGCCCAGCCCAGCGTAATCTTGCTATTTTGACTCACCTAACTTGGGCCCCTAAAATTGATGCAATGTTGCACGTTCGTGGACCTACTGGGCGTTAAAAATAGAATCTTTTGAAAGTTACATTCTTTTAAAAATTATTTGTTTGTTATTCTTCTCATTACTTCTTATGTATGTAATCATTTTGAATATAATCTTTATTATGGGACCAGTCAGTCAGTCAAAAAAATTCCGTAACAAGCAAAGAAAGACTTACTACAAAGGAAAAATCATGTCTCATTCGGAACATCCTTACCCATCACCAACACCAGTAGCCTAGTGGTATCGGTGTTGAATTCTGATCAATAGATCCCGAGTTTGATTCCCGGTCCGGTCGCAGTTTTATATGTGTTACTTGAAATTTATAGCCTGCCTCGTATAACATTGGACAAGACGCGTTGGCTGGCAAAAATTGCCATTTATTTACTTTTTCATTCAGTTTAGTGACATTTCAGTGTTGCCATACAGTTACAATAATAAATTGATTTGAACTATTTGAAAAGTTGGATAGATAAACGTAAGAATGTCAAAGTTCAATATCAATAACAATAAAGAAATGAATAAATTTGATATTATCTCGTTCCAATTATGTATGTTTGTTTTTAAAGGAACAATAATATTGAGTAAGTATCACAGGTTGAAATATGAACCAATTTAATGTTGGTACAAAATCTATACTTAACACATGACACCAAAATAATAATTTATTTTATTATTATCAATAGCTACTTGTAACTTAGAATAATTACAATTTACAGAGGTGACATCATCACCTAGGTACTACAGTTTCGTAGTACAATAGTTATTGCAAGTTCGAATCCTACTCATATTCTTTTTAAATTTCAAAATATTTCTGCCTTAATTTATTTTATTCTTTATGCATTTTAAAAAATTGTGTATACAAAGTGGCAATGGCGGGATTATAGTCGAAGCAATCTTTAACATCCAACCACAATACTTATCTAGGTTAGATACGTACTTATTGATAACTATCTTCCTTACGGATCCGATGTTTTAATAATTTTATTTATTTAGTTTATAAAGTTACAATAAATACATATTTTATAACTTAACAATAACAATATTATGAACTGCAACACAGATTCTGACATTACCTTTCATTAATCTATATTTTTTTAAATGTCACACTAACAACTTCTGATTTTCAGTACTGTTTTTTAAATGTAAATCAAATAATGCCGTCTACGAATTGCAAAAATTGTATAACAAATATGCGGGCATCAATGAATTAAACAAATTTGGAAATATCTCTTAACAGTTTAAATTCTTTCTCTTTTTTATTGTTTTTTTTAAACAAAGAAGATAGAGTAAGAAAAATATATATAAACAGAATAAAATGGCCACACCTCGTACAAAGAAATCTCAGGTTCTCTTCGTGGAAGAGTCATTGTGCCCTTGGTTGAAAATCTGACCCAGATTGAACGGGATCGGTTGACGATAGAAGAGAAATGCTTAAAATGAATCTTGGTTTATAGGTGTATCGAGCAACCAGTGAAGATTTCTTATCAGTGGCTGGAGGGACAACCAACGAAGCCACTGCCTTCCTAACAAGAGGGGCCCAAGTGATCATACGCATGAGGGGGTTGCCCTATGATTGTACAGCACAGCAAGTAGTAAGTGAATTTTTTTACCCATTGCCCCCTGAAAGGGTAGGCACAGAGAACACACCTCTATTCTTTTAGTCTTTATTCTTCTCTAGTTTTAACACTCCTTCTCAAAGCGATATATTCAACCTTGTATATTCTTTTTGTCATCCTATTAGTATGCATCTTAACAAGTTAACTTTTATCCTCAACTAGCTTTCCCGACAGACGTTGTCCTGTGTTCCTAACTATGAATATTGAAATCGAATTTGTATAATGATAAGTAGAGGTACGTAATTTTCGCAAATAAAATATTAAAAATTCGCATTTAAAAAAAATACAAAAGCAATATTTCGCATTTATTTGCATAAACTTACATTAAAAAATCAATAATTAAATATAGTATTTTAAATATTTAATTAAAAACTATAGCTAAGTAAGAAAATGTAGAAGTCTCTACGTTTTCTTCCTTTCGGTCATTTATAACTATGTTGTAGATACTAAAATATCTCTCAGCATCTACACTGCTGACTGGACTGAAGAAGCTTTGAATAGCTGCCTTTGCAAAGCTAGGGTAGCAGCATTTTGTTGCTACTAAAATCTGTAGGTATGACATCGACAGGAGTTTCTTGGTTAATCACGTCAAGTAGTGGTCTATGAAAACGAGTATATCCATCCATATCTAAGATCATTCTGTAGCATTTCTTTGAAAAATGCTATTTTTGAGATTTCTACGTACTTCCGTGCCTACACCATTTACGTTCATAGATGATGTAGGTACGGTTGCTGCTATTAATGGAGAAAATAATTTGCCAATGTGCTGGTAGGCTTGCTCGTGGTAACAGGCGGTCGTTTTGACGAGTTACTTGATGGTTTCGCTTTAAAAAATAATAATTATCGATATTTCGCTGAAATTGACTAAAAATTAAAAAATCGCATTTATAGCACATATTGGCAAATTTCGCCTATATTCGCATCTATTTCGTAAATACGAAAATTACGTACCCCTAATGATAAGCTTATTACCTTTAACCAATGTAATTTAGATTGATGAATCTTGTTTCAAACCATATATTTTCGATCGCACCAATTATCAAACAACTGACGGTTCCTCTCAAACTTTAATTTAATTCCAATTTTTCAAATTTGGAATAAAAATTATATTGTTAAAAGTAAAGGTTACTTACTTAGAGTTTTCTTTGATTTTCTAATTATCCACAGAGTTTTCTTTGATTTTCTAATTATCGACGCAACTTTCTTCATTTTTTTCTTTCATACGAACCTTCTCCTTTCAAAAGCAAACACACCAAAAAAAGAATTAGCGAAATCGGTACAGCCATTTATGCGTGACGCGATGACCACGCAAAATAGCTCTCCATTTTTATAATACAGATACAACACTTCGAAATGAAAAAAAGAAATGTTTTTTTTATTCTATACCAATTTGCCAATATGATGTCATTTGATTTGCATCGTATCAACAAATTGTCTTGGTTTTTTATAATAAGCAAAAATATTGAAATAACATGAAAATGCATTGTTTAGTAAATATATTTAAGATAAACATGTTTTTTTTTATAGTTGGATTTCTTCTCGACGGGGGCGAATCCTTGCACCGTTCTAGACGGTGTGGAGGGTGTTCTGTTTGTCAAGAGGGCTGATGGCAGAGCGACAGGAGACGCTTTTGTACTGTTTGCAAGAGAGGAAGATTCTCCCAAAGCTCTGGCCAAGCACAGAGAGCTGATTGGCACCAGATACATCGAACTCTTCAGATCCACAACGGCAGAAGTTCAGCAGGTTATTCATTGAATTCATTATTTAATTAGTGTGAAAGATGTCAAGGGGTCACTTTTGAGTGAACACAGATACTGAACTAGGTACCTAATTTATAAAAAGAAAAACAAATGAAGCAATGTATTTTTTCAACAAGTTTATTATCGAATATGTAACAACCAATGACTCTAACAATTCATACTTATGTTCGATTTTTAAATGGAACAAACCACTATGGGCTTGTTATTTCGAAGGATGGCTTAGTGTGATCACTTTACGTTAACAACGTTCGCCATTAGGTGGTAATGTTTAAGTCTCCGAAACTCCTAATCATGAGAATGTTCAACATTATTATATTTCATTTTTTTTATGCAAATTGTTAGTTGTTAGCTAATTATTTAGTCTTAGTTTTTAATTTACTCAAAATGAAATGATGTTATATTACAACAATATGGCTTATATTGTTTAATTATTTACCTAGATAGATGGAAGTACTAAAAGATGAAAAATTATAACATTAATACATAGCTACAACAAATAACTCAGCGTATTTCATTTTAATACATTCATGGTTTTTCTTCTGTACCATTCAATAACCTAATGTTCATTACACTTTTTTTGCAATCTCAGCATATATTTGGATTTGGAAATGGTAAGTTATTTGATAAGTCGGTCATATTTAAATGTTTGTTCATTGTTACCTTAGATATAGCTATAGAAACTGTAAATAACTTAAGTGTATTTATTACTATTATTATTTTTGACAGGTTTTGAATCGCTCGCTAGATCCAAAAACCTACGAAACTCCTGCACCACTCATCGGAACACTCCCGCCCGTTCCTCTTCTGCCCCAGCATGTTATCACCTCCGGAACGCTAAAGGATTGCATCCGTCTCCGAGGGCTACCTTACGAGGCACAAGTGGAGAATATCCTCAATTTCCTGGATGAGTTTGCCAATAACATTGTCTTTCAAGGCGTTCACATGGTCTACAATGCACAGGTATATTTTTGATTCATATTACGGAACCAACAATATGACGCTATCATTAAATTAATAATTAATTAATTAAGTTCAAATGTTCAAAACTCTCTATCATAAGAATTTTCAACATGTCGAAAAATCACATGCACATTGCAAGCATCCCTAGCCGTCTCCATAAACACTATATCCTGAATATGTGTGTATAAGCATTGTGGGTATTAAAAATATTGTTGACTCTGGTTCGTTGATTTCGTGGACTGTAGATAGGATTTAGGATTGCTCTGGTAGATTGCGACCGATTGGTGAATAGAATTTGCGTGTTCTTCTCTCAATATGAAAAGAGTATGATACGCCTTAATGGCTTCGGTGTGAGATCACAAAGGAGGAGGAAAGATATATGGACTTACCCTTGTTTTTCTTGCTCTCCTCACACTAGTTTGAACTACACTTTTTATTTTAAATAATTTAATTTTATGGATTAATCCGGCACGAGCTTGTGTTTATTTTTATTATTATTATTTAAGTTTATTTATTTGATGCGATTGATAATATGATTTAATGATGATGCGTATGCGGTGAGTTATTCAATGGAACTGAATATTGCTCCAATATTGTCACAAGGGTAATTAAGGATTGGAACAATAATCAGGTAGGACGTTATGACTTGATGGAACTTAAGGAAGGTTCACACCAAGCCACATAAAGGCGCATCCATGCCCCCGGGGTTGGAAGGCCATGCCTTTCTAAACAAATTAAGAGAAAATCAAAACCCCAAAAGGTCACAATCAATATCTAAATGTAATGAAGTAAAGACACTTCTTCTATAAACAAATGAACAAAACAAAGAAAAAGAAAAGGTATTATACCAGGGTTTCCTTAATGAAGGATTAAATAATAAAGAACTGCGCATGCCATAGAGATAATATTACTATAACAAAATCACTTAATCTATGTTCCTTAAACTAAATTGTAACGAAAAAAAAGGGGGTCATTGTGTGGGAAGCGGACATAAATTGGCCACCGATCGGCGATAGAGTCCTCTAGAAGTTCTCACATCAACGACCCTCACAACTCCATCTTTTCCGGGATAGAGATTATGAATGACACCCAATGGCCAATGGAAAGGAGGAGTGTTCCCTTTGAGGAGAACCACTACACCCTCGCGGACATTCTCACTTTGAGATGTCCATTTTTGTCTCATTTGTAAAGTGTGTAGGTATTCAGTCCTCCACCGATCCCAGAACGAATGAATTATTTGATCTAATAACAATTTTCGGTTATTCAAAGAGCGATCACTAATTGGAGTTATTGGTAGATTTGACACGGGCGTCAAATTAATAAAATGAGCTGGTGTTAAAGGCAATGGGGCAGAAGTGTCAGATGAGTCAAGCACAGAAAGGGGACGAGAATTGAGCAATGCCTCAATCTGTACCAAAACTGTCTGCATCTCTTCGTAAGTTAGAAGTTGATTTCCTACAATTTTACTCAAATAAGATTTGACGCATTTGACGTTACTTTCCCAAATTCCGCCGAAGTGCGGAGAATAAGCGGGGTTGAACTTGCATTTTATTCTATTCTCGAGGAGGTATGCTTTAAATTCTTCATTGTAATCTGAAGAGTGGATTAAACCATAAAGTGCATCCAAATTTGACTTGGCTCCAATGAAATTAGTTCCTCGATCGGAATAAATGCAGCTTACGGGTCCACGTCGAGATATGAATCTCTTAAGAGCATTCAAAAATACTTCAGTGGACAGATCAGAGGCTAGCTCTAAATGAACTGCCTTTGTTACCAAACAAACAAATAGGCACAAGTAAGCCTTTTGACTATGTACTCCTCTTTTCCTGTATGGAATTATAGACAGAGGACCGGCGTAATCTACGCCTGTATGAGCGAACGCCTTTGCTTCTAGAACGCGGTGAGAGGGTAATTCTCCCATTAATGGAAAGTGTGGTTTAGGATTTGCCTTGAAACAAACATTACATTTGTGAACACATTTTCTTATCAAATTACGCGCTGACAGAATCCAATACTTTTGTCGCAATAATGACATTAATAAGTTTGGTCCTGTATGGAGATGAATTAGATGATAATGATTAATAATTAATTCAACAGTACGCTCATTGTGTGGTAGTAAAACTGGATGTCTTTTGTCGAAATCAAGCACAGAATTCGGCAGTCTACCACCTACTCGTAACAAACCCTCATGAATGAATGGCTGTAATTTTGCCATTGTTGGTGGCAGAGGTTTATTTTTCCTCAAGAGTTCTATTTCTTTTTGAAAATGGGTTTGTTGTATAATTGCGATTATTTTGTTTTCTGCGAAAACATAATGATCAGGAGAAAGATTGCCTGGCAATAACTTTCCAAATCTACAAATGTAAATGACAATATGGAGTAATTTTCTCCACGACGATACTTTATGAACTAATGCGGGTAAAAAGGATTCAACCTTATCAACAATATTTACTAAGACATTGACCTTTGCTTCAGGTGCAATGGCGGATGCGACTGTATCCACTCTCTGTAGAGGCCATTGATCCACTGGCAACTTTGCGAAGGGTGGACCGTGAAACCACAAAGGGTGTGATAAAAGTTGCGATGGCAGTAGTCCTCTCGAGAGGCAATCTGCGGGGTTATCAGCACTTCTAATATGAAAGAATCTATCTGATGATATATTATTTTGTATTTTAGCGACACGATTGGCAACGAAGGTTTGCCATCGTGATGGTGGTGCATTTATCCATGACAGAGCAACTGTGCTATCACAGAAAGCGTAAATATTCTGTATGATGCATCGTGATTGATAAGCATCCAGAACGGTGCGCATTAAAGTTGAAAGTAATAATGCTGAGCATAACTCCAGTCGAGCTATGGACTCCGTTCTAACAGGACTGACCCGAGAACGCGCACATAATAGTTTTATTGCTGTTTGTCCCGTGTTAGGAAAGGAGATGTGCACATATATGACAGCTCCGTATGCTCTCTCACTTGCGTCAGAGAATCCCAATAATGAGATAATGCATTCGTTATGCACTCCTATATGTCTAGGCACTGATATTTGTTGTAATGAGGGAAGCTCATTTCTGAATTTTTCCCATAATGTTACAATGGCTGGAGGTGGTATTTCATCCCATCCAATACCGGCTTCCCATAAGGACTTTACAATTAATTTTGCTAAAAGAGTGACTGGAGCTACCAGTCCCATGACATCCCAGAGACGAGCTATTACGGAAAGAATGTTTCTTTTTGTACATTGACGTACGTCTTCTGAAACTACGAAGGTAAAACAGTCGGATGCTGGCATCCACCTAAGACCTAATACCTTCAAACCATCTGCTTCATTAAAATCTACAAAGTCTTGAGATGTATTTGTTATAGGTATCGACCTCATGAATTCTCGAGAATTGCTCGAAAACTTAACCAAGTCAAATCCTCCAGATTTGAACAAATCAATTAATTGTTTTGATTGCACTATTGCATCATCTACTGTTGAAAAACTCACAGCAAGGTCGTCCATATAAAATGATTCCTGTTCTATTATTGAAGAAGCTAAAGGAAATCGATCTCTCTCATCAATGGCTAGTTGTTTGATTGTTCTCATTGCTAAATATGGACTACAAGTCATGCCAAAAGTTACTCTATTAAATTCAAAAAGTTTAATTTCCTCATCTTCTCCAAATCTATAGAGGACGCGTTGGAATTTACGAAACTCTTCCTGTACAATAATTTGCAAGTACATTTGTTTGATATCAGCGCAGACGGCTAATCTAAATAAACGAAAGTTGAGTATTATTTTGAACAAATCAGATTGTAAGTTTTCACCTCGATGTAAAATATCATTCAAAGATACACCTGAGGATGTTTTCATACTTGCATTTAAAACCATTCGACATTTTGTTGTCTGTTTGTCGTCACGTATCACCATATGATGCGGAATAACATAAGCATTATTTATTTCATTATTTGATTCTACTATGGAGATGTATTTCTTTTCTAAATATTCTTTGAAAATAGCGTCATATTCAAGCTTTAATTTTGGTTGTTTTAATACACGACGCTCTAATGACAAATATCTTTGTTTGGCAAACTTATATGATTCTCCTAACACATCCGTATTGTTTTTGAAGGGCAAAGCGACTTGATACCGCCCCGTTGTATCGCGCGTAACTGTATGAACATATTTGTCTTCGCAGTCTTTTTCTTCCAATGTTAATGGTAGTTTGACAGATATGTCTTCTATTTGAAAGAATCGAGATAAGCACACCTCATCATTCTCTGCAAATGTGCAAAAAGTTTGTGCGACTTGTGATGAGTTACAAGAAGTAGGTATTTTACCCATTACAACATAACCGAAAGTGGTTTCAAAGGCTACAGGCTCATTGAGAGAGCGGCGAATCCTTCCATCCAACACGACCTGTGCAAAGATGTCGCTTCCCAGAATCACGTCCACCTCCTTAGGTATGTTAAACGTGGGGTCAGCCAACCGATGCTCAAGCTCTGTAATATATCTAAGATTGTCTATTGGAATTAATGTTGTAGGTAATTTATCTGTGATGCGATTTACTATTAGGGGTTGTATTTCATAAACAGCATTTTTGTCAATACGAGAAGAGATACTTAAATTAATAAATCCATTAATGTTATTTTTAGAATTTCCTAATCCAGAAATTTGTGTGCGTGTGGACGAAAATGAGTTAAATCCAAGACGAGCACAGCAATTTTTAGTAATAATTTCACTCTGTGAGCCGCAGTCTAATAAAATATTAATTGTTTGAAAATGACCATTAACGTCCTTTGCTAGGATCGTAGCCGTACCGAGTAGAACGGTATTCGTCGGTACATGATTACTAGTTGAATACAGGGAGACTGGACTAATATTTGGTCTATGGCTATCAGATTGTTCCTGAGTGGGTGAGGCAATATCGACAGTTTCTTTTGGACGTGAGTCTGCATTGAAATGCAGCAATGAATGATGAGCTTTATTGCAAACTTTGCATCTGCTTTTTGACAAACAATCCTTTATCTTATGTCGGTCACTTAAGCAATTTATGCACAATGTGATTTTAGAGTTTTTAATACTGGCATATCTTTTTTCAGCGGTTTGGGATTTAAATTTCTCGCATTCATATATCCCATGATTATTCCCACATATTGGGCATTTATTAGCAAATGTATTGACAAATGTTTTTGGTACTGTATATTGTGATTTATTTTTTGAATTATTAATTGGACGATTCAACGTCATTGTATAAATGTCCGTTCTATTCTGTATTCTTTGTTGATCCCTCAAAAAACTAACAAATTTTTCAGTATCGGGAAATTTATCTTTTTCCTTCAGTGTGGCTTCGAACGCCGACACTGTAGAAGCATCAAGACATTTAAGACCTAAATGCACTAATATATACTCTAACAAGTTTTCAATTTTTAATTGCTTAATGGCACATATTAATGTTGAATATTTATCTACAAATGTTTCCAATGAGGAAGAAGAAGAAATTTTATTTAATTTACATAATTGATCTAAATATGATATGGCAAGAGCCCGATTATCATTATATTTATCACACAAAGTTTTCCATAGTGTCTGATAATTTTCACCAATGGGATTGATCCCTTGACATAATTTTAATGCCTTCCCAGATAATCTGCCTGTAAGGTATTGTACCCTCTCTGTATCGTTTAACTCAATATTTTCATGAATTGCATTTTTAAATGTTTCATAGAACCTAGGCCATTCTTCAATACTTCCATCAAAGGACGGAAGTTCTAATTTAGGTAATCTAACCCTACTAACTAACTTTAGTTCTTTAACCTCCTTAATATCTTTAACTTCTTTCAATGATTTAGGCTGTAACTCCTGAGTGAAGTCTTGCTCCGCTAATTTAATCAGAGCATACAATTCGTCGAATTGCCCAAGCAAACAGTAATCAACTTCACCAGGCGGTTCTAAAGACAGTTTTAATTCATTTAATGTTTCTAAATCTCTTATGAATTCTGTTCTTACTGTATTTAAAATTGAAGCCTTTGACAGGAACAATTTTCTTAATCGAGGGTTTTCCCCAATATTTTCTATAGTGTCTACTATTTTTTGAATATTTAAAAGGTTTGCTGACACTTTAGCTTCTAAATTTGTAATGCGTCTTTGAGACATTTTGAATGTATTTAGAAAACTTGTTCAAGTTATTTGTTATATATGAATGAAATATCAATATTACAAAATGTTGCAATATTAAGATTGAACGTAGTTTGATATAATGTTAATAAGAAGTAATATACCTTTAGATGGTATGCGATGTTGTGAAAATATATTGTAGAACTATAAATAATATTACAAATGTTGCAATATTAATATAGAATGTAGTTTAATATCTATAAATTAATAACAAGTAATGTATTTAAATGATATGAGTGCGGTATTTGTTATTAACCAAAGTTCGAATAACTTTAGTAATATTGTTGACATTGACTGTCAACGTCAAGTTTGTTTACATGAAATGTCACTTTCACAACCATAGAACATAAGTATTTTTAATGTTCTACAATGTGATCCATAGACGATAATAATGATAATGCTACAAATTAACACTTCTATGGCATGCGATACAATTCTTTTTTCCTAGCGGAAACACAATTAATTATAGAATAAATTATTTTTATATTCTATCTATGATGATAAATTGTTAACAAAAATACTAATGATATTGATGTGACCTGCTCACCAACCCGTCACAATCCACAGAGATCCTTTTCTGATGCGGTTTATTCGATTGAATATGAAATTATACAATCGAGCTAAAATGATAAGATTTTCTAAGTTTATTACCAAATTTTTATGATCCGGCTCGAAGGACCAGATTTTATGTTGACTCTGGTTCGTTGATTTCGTGGACTGTAGATAGGATTTAGGATTGCTCTGGTAGATTGCGACCGATTGGTGAATAGAATTTGCGTGTTCTTCTCTCAATATGAAAAGAGTATGATACGCCTTAATGGCTTCGGTGTGAGATCACAAAGGAGGAGGAAAGATATATGGACTTACCCTTGTTTTTCTTGCTCTCCTCACACTAGTTTGAACTACACTTTTTATTTTAAATAATTTAATTTTATGGATTAATCCGGCACGAGCTTGTGTTTATTTTTATTATTATTATTTAAGTTTATTTATTTGATGCGATTGATAATATGATTTAATGATGATGCGTATGCGGTGAGTTATTCAATGGAACTGAATATTGCTCCAATATTGTCACAAGGGTAATTAAGGATTGGAACAATAATCAGGTAGGACGTTATGACTTGATGGAACTTAAGGAAGGTTCACACCAAGCCACATAAAGGCGCATCCAATATTATTTTTTTAAAGCAGAGAGATCTGTTGGAAAATGGTGAAAACATTTTACTTAACAAATTTTAATAACAACAACTTATGATAGATGGTCCTAGGATATTAAATACGTCCATTTTAAGCTATCTCTATTTTAATGTGGCTAAGTTGAACACAACATTCCGAATATTTTTGGATTTTCAACATATTATGTTAAGATCTAGTCCTGAAATAGGATACAAAAATCCATAAATATAAGGCATATCTAAATTTTAACATCAAAATTGATCCTGAATTTTGATTAATATTTGTGTGTAATTTTTGACCAGGGCCAACCTAGCGGAGAGGCATTTATTCAAATGGACAGTGAGACGAGTGCGTTCTTGTCGGCCCAACAGAAACACAACAAATACATGATTTTCGGCAAAAAGCAACGATACATAGAGGTGAGTCTCTTGTGCTTCCTATTAACCATTATTAACTTACAATAATACATCTGTTGATATCTTTCTATATTATTATTTTGGCTTTATATTTTTTGATGTTGGTTAACTATTTATGTGACTTTTATTAGATTTACCAGAAAACAAATGAAGCTTCATGTTGTTTGAGAACAATTTTATGTCTGTAGGATCATTCTTATCGTTTATGTAATATTTTGGAGGAAGGATAATGCTTTTTTGGATTATTGATATTTTAACCTATAGATTTTGTGGATTATTAATTTAAATTTAGTTGAGTTATCGCACTAAGCTATTTATATACTATTTGGTTTCTGTGATGGTTTGCCATCTCTCTGTTACTGAAATTTTACTACGAAAGAGCATTTTAAGTTTATGAAATACATTTGGGAAAATTTAATAATTTGTATGTAACATTACTTCAATTATATCTGCAAGGATCGGCGACGATTAAAATGACAATAGTTGTAACTTTCTCTTTTAAACAGACGGAAGTGAGCATATTGTTGTTGAGCTAGGAACACATCCTTATTTTGTTTTGCAGGTTTTCCAATGTTCAGGGGACGATATGAACTTAGTGTTAACTGGAGGTATGGCGTCACCATCAGCTGGAGGAAAGGCGCTCTCACCTGGTAGGTCTCCCGGAGACACACCACCACCCCCCTTGCCGCCACTCCCCCCTCCCTCCCTGCCCACCCAGACCACCGTGCCCCCTCCTCCCCCCTCCACTCTGCCACAACTGCCCCCCTCTCTCCTCACCACCCACCCCCCACCCTCCCTGCACGCCCTCACTCCTCAGATACAGGCACAGCTCATCGCCCAGCAGGCGCTGCTTGCCAGGCAAAATAATAATTTGGAAAGGGAGATGATCTATCAGTATCTCCCTAACCCGTATTTGGCTCAACAACAGCATTTCCAACAGTTCTTCGCTAATCCGTTGCAGACGCTTACTCAGCAACCTCCGCCAAATGCTGCAGCGGCTGCGGCTTATCAACAGTTGCATTTGAAACCAACGTTGACATTGCCCGGAGCCAATGCTCCGTTCTTCGCACAACATCCTTATTTAATGTTTGCTCCTCGTTTTATGCAACCTCCCACTGCGAGACAGCCTCTAATGCAATCCCAGACTCAGATGACCCAACCACAGTACCTTACGCAGACGGCTTTAATAGCGGCAGCTCAACAGGCGGCTGTTAAGAGGTCATATGAGAACGCGTTTGCATCAGTGGCTAATGACATGCCTTCAGCCAAGAAACCCTATACATCATACGCAACTGCGTCTTTACCGACAGGAACTCTGCCAACGTTAGCTCTGCCCCCTGCAGCGTACCAGCAGTACTTTTCTACCATGTAGACCAGCATAGCTTATAGTTCATACAAAATGCATTCCAACATTTCATACAATTTATTTTAAGTACAAGTTAAGACAAAATATTTACATTGGAACTTTAAACCATTCCACCGTCAGCTTATAAATTTCCCACATTCCTTTTTGTTATAATATTTTGACAATCAAATTGTTTGGATTGGTGTAGTTGTAGGGTACAACATAAGATATTTTTATGGCAGTTAATTATTATGTTTTTATAAATTTCCTATTTTTAAGAGTTGCGCGTTTTTTGAAAAGTTTTTGGTGTTCACCAAAGTGCCTTTTAATCATGTGGAGAACGAACATACAAATAATTCTCTTTATGATATTCTTTTTTAAAGGTTAAGTTTTTTTTTTAAGAAGTTAAGATTATGTAACAATGTGCAGAGCTTATTACTATTGTAACAGAAATTCTCGGGTCGATATTGTTTTGTTTTTCGCACAAATACGGATAGCGTTGTTGAGCCAAATACCCACACATACATATATATCGCTAATAAATAATTAACTTTTCATGTTCACAAATATCATCTTGTGTCTTCCGTTCTGGTATACATATACATTGCTATAATAATTATTATTACTAACTACTGTGGGTCTATTTCCCGCTCCAACTAATTGTCAAATTTTTATCATAGACAAACATTCCTATTATCCTCATTGTCTGTGGTCACTTCACCTGTCACTCCGCAATAATTACTATTATTATTATGAAACTTTTTGATTTTTATTTTATACAATGTTGTATCTTTTGAAATATTATATAAAATAATAGTAGGTATATTGTGTTTTTGACATTAATGTAGGTAAGGTTATGTTTGTTATTGTTTTTTCCCGTTTAATTATAGTTTAATTTTCCTTTTTAAACTTGTGATTTTATAACTTATTCTTAAATCCTCAAACACCTCGAGAAACATTCTCAATCATTCATATTTTTTTATTCGATTGCATTCCTATAACACCCGTCATTCCAAATAATTGTATATATAACGCACTTAAAACAAAAACAATAGGATATTGTGTTTTATAAATACTTATGTTGAATATAGAAATTGATATTTCGTATACAACACATTTTGTTACGCATTTGTGTTGGAGACAGATGATTTATTTTTGTTGATGATTTTTTATGTTTTTAGATATTGTTTATAGTTTTGACCTATTTCTGTTGCTTTAAATTTTCCTTGAATTTTAACTTAATGCTTTCATTCACTGTAAAATGCATAATTTAACTTTCTCTCTATATATATATATATATTATATTATATAATATCTTTGTTTCTCTGTGTACCTGATGGAGAGGGGTGTTTTTTTTTTGATATCGGCATCTTTTTATTGTAACTCAATATTACATTTTCACAATGTATTTACGATTGCAAAGTGGTGATTTAGCGTATCTTTCATATTATTATTTAACATTTTTGTGTGAATTAGTTGTTAGTTTTTTTTTTACTATTATTTTACATTTTTATTAACTCATTGAACGAAAATTGGGTATTTTGAATACTTTTTTTTTTTTTTGAAAAAAAAAATGTATGGGGGCGATTGGTGTTTTTGTATGATCAATGTTAGGGTGATTTTGTGGCAACTATAATAGTTTCTAATTGATAAAATTATCATTCACTAAATCGACACTGTTCGTTTTGTTTTTTTTTCTATACTAATTATGTCGGTTGTTTAAATTTAAAAACAAAAACTGGTTTTTGGGTTGTTTTATACACAAATAAATGCGCTTTTTGTACTTATGTAACTGTTTATTCCGGGTGCAGTAGAAAGCAGTCAAAGCAAGCTATTTCAAAAGACACTGTAATAATTTTGAATCTGTGATTTTTAATATTTGACACCCTGTGTAAATAAGTTTTGTGTTTTTGGTAATACTAGTGTTGAATGGAATATTTGTAATGTTTTGGGAAGTTTTGACGATGAAAAAAAAAGCTATTATAAATCTTAATAACTTGCAGTAAAGTTTAGCTTAGTCAAATTTTTTTTATTTATCTTTCTTTCATATTTAGGAGACAATAATAGTTGATACACCCATTGGAATATAAAATATATTAGCTTAGTTTTTTTTAAAACTTATACTTACTTAATGTTATTTATTGTAATTTTCAAAAGCTATTTTTTAATGTACGTTGTGAATTTAGGGTTGTGCTTTAGGCATTTACTTATTTGAAAACAAATAAAAAAAAAACATTTTCGGAAGAGAAAGGAATATTTTAATGTGATCATGACAAAAAATGTTGGATATATATTTCCTTTTGTTTGTTAGAGTTACTTAATTATTATGAAATAGTTTAAAAAAAAAAGAAAATTTATTTGTCTTGTAAAAGACAGCTTATTTTAATGTTACATTTTTAAATTTATCTCATAATTTTTTTTATCATTCATTTGGAATGTTTTTTGTATGTAAAATTAAAAAAAAATAGCTAATGTGAGGCAAAAAAAAACATTTTATAAAAAAATAATTGTTACTTATTTTACATCGTTATAATTTTATTGTAAAAAATGCAACAACAGGTAAGACATCAAATTCAAAAATGGTTGATGATCTGTGACTACAGTACGTATCGGTAACATGTAAATTTTCATAAATTTAATGTTTCCATATCTCGGTGAATGGATGTATTATAAAATGAGACAATTTCAATTCATAGCCATAGTGTTGATGTTTGATTTTTATTGTCTATGTCCATTATTGCATGAACAATTTTTGATAATATTGTCTATGGGAGTGGAATTTTCACTATGACGCCTAATCTAATCAACTTCACTTTTATTAATTAGTTACTAAATAATATTGCCTATATACAAAGGCCTTTTTCAGCTCACGATTTATAAAATTAATATTTGACTTGCTGAAGGGAATCACAACAGTACAACATTCGCCGTTTATGAATTTTTAACAACATCCGTAATATTAAAGCTACAACAAAATTACTTATTGAAATGATTCATGATTTACAAAAGATTTTAATTTTACTTCATAACTGCATGCAATGTGTTGCTTCGGGTTGTGGCTATCATAGATTTGTTATATTTTAATTCACAATAACTGTATGTTGTTCTGTTTTGATTATACTGCCACATTTTACAGGTCTCGTCGTGCGTCAATGCGTAGAAATATTACATATTCCCCCTACTCCCACTAGTTCTAAAAAAACATCGTATTCCGAATTCAATTCAATTACTTAACAATAAATTGGCACCACTTTCAATATTGACTTCGTGAGGTTACGTCTACATTAATAATTCGGTGATTGTATCACCGATTATGACTTAATCTAAAAAAGTCATAGAAAATTTCTATCAAAAATGACAGCTCACTTCATTTGTCACTTTTTTGGCATACATAATGGAGGGAAAGAATTGTATCGGTTGACATTTAGTCATTTTGAATGTAAGTTTATTTGTACAAAACAACGTAATATAAAAATAATTAACACACATGATTTTATTCAAATATAGAAGAATATGGGGATTCTTGTTATTTGGTGTTTTTTTGTTTGTACCTCTTGGTATTTGTTTATTAGATGTAGTTTGGTTTGAATTTTCCCGCTTTGAAACTGAAGTATTTACTGCATTTTCATTGAGTAATGACATATTGTAAACCATTTATAATCTTCCTACATATTCATGCACATTATCTAACAATACATTTAAGCCATGTGGTTTCCTTCATATTTCTATCTTACAATAAAGTTCTTGGCACCGCTCTACACCGTTTTTTGTCATTTGCAAAACTAAAATGTGGCACAGTTTACAGTACATAATGAAACCTCCACTCTCTTACAAACCTGTTGAAAAATACAATACTTAATGTTAAATTATATTTTTTTTAGTTATATTTTAGCCTAGATACTTAGACGTGTCTTTAAAATATTAAAAAAAAAATGTTCATGATTTAAAAAATTTGATTTTAAATACGTGTAAGTACAATAAAAAAAATCAATAAATATAAGACACGTGAAAATGACATATTCATAGTTATGTCATGACCTAATAATCATAGTTGGGTTTTGACATATTTATTGTTAGGTTTTTAATTGACATTCCTTTGTTTTTTAATTCGTAATAATTCACTTTTAATTTTAGTCACAAAATTTTTTTTTAAATTGTTTTGTAAGAATATTTTTACATATTTGGAATATTTTAAGTTATGGAATAAACATTTAATATATTATAATATAGTATAAAAAATATTTTAAAGATGTTGTGTTTTTAACAATCTCCCTTCCTTTTTGGATATTTGACACAAGTCGCTCATTGCCAACTGTAAACAATTCTTAGCTTCTGGTGGAACAGTCACAAACTAGCCAAGTGATTGTGCTAACACTGTAATTACATGGATGTGTCGAGGATTCATTTCAAATTTCATACAATTTCATTATTTATATATCTTCGGGGGTTGTTTTTTTTTTTTTGCTTTTGGAGCTGACATCTTTACCTAACATTCCAAAATCAAAATATTTCACCGTATTATTGTTTGATCTATGACCTATTCTGACCATAGATAAAACATTCATATTCTATCCTTTACTAGAGATTATTGGTAATCTTTAAATCTTTAGCTTCATCAGAAAACAAAAATGGCCACCGGATATAGTTTTGACACTTATCTATGGATTATAAATAATGTTCGACATATCAGTATTGCAGTGTTGCTGCATACTGTCTGTAGTGTAGGAGAAAGTTTTATAACCTACTGTTAATTAAAAAAAAATGTTTTTGTCTTTTTTTTTAAACCCAATTGATGAGAATTTCTATTTTGAATCAAGGATATATCCAAAAAACAGCCGCGATTTTTCTACTAGCAATACTGATATGTCGGACATTACCTATGTCAAAACTTTTTCCAATGGCCATATTTTATTTTTCCCGATGTAGCTATACTTGAAGATTAGCAGATTATTAATAGCAATAATATTATATTGTGTCATTTGCTTATTATTTATATGTGTACCTTTACTTAAAATAAAAAAACAAACAACTAGGTGTGGTAAATAGATTTAAAATAAAAAAACAAACAACTAGGTGTGGTCACATGGATAGAAGGAAGCAATATCTATATCACTGCAATTATTAATTATTGTCGATTTTGGGAAAGCGTTGGTAACTTAGATAGTAGCCAATTTGTCTTTAAACCGAACTATTAACTATCTCTTACAGTACTATGATTATCAAGAGGTGAAGCAATGTGGAGCTCGTATTGTCTGCATTTCAATTTTGCAATATTGTGGATTTCATTTGTTTTAGGCTATTCCTTGTTTGAAACGAGACATTAAAGATTTAATGCATACAAATAAATGACAAATGAAATCCAAAATATCATTTTACATAAACACTGTCTTGTTGGGTGAGAAGATAAAAAAAAATTATAACACTTGTGTTTATTACAAAACATGCTAAGACTAAATGTATGTAGTGTTTGTAATTACAAATTGTTAGTTTGACAGCGGCACAACTAAACAATCTGTATCCTTGTACCAAGCGGATGACGAAGAAAAACATGGCATTGTAATTAAAAACAAAAAGGAAAATACTAGTCGATGGTGACATATTAAAATGAATTAGTGTTTATATTAAAAAAAAAACTATTTTAACATAATATTACCATCGTTTTAAAATGTCACCACGATTTTGTAATGTCGTGGGTGCTTTCTATGGACTACAAAGCGGGAAAGTGTAGACGGCGTGCACAGCATATATCGCATGGGTTTATTATATACGGAGCTATGAGTAGACAAAAGAAAGGTTTTTTTTTTTATTTCATCTATGGAAAATAAAATGTGACCATAATGCAAAATTTATTTTTGTCAAAAATTACCCACCATTTAATTATATATACTACGTTCTAGAAGCATCTTTTTATAAAATGTAACTATGAAAAGGAAACCATAAGTACGCAACAGTCATTTTTTCGTAATCAGATTTTCAAATATACTTTTTTTTTCTAGAATATTTTTAAGTTGTCAAAGGTCTCTAGAAAACACAAGTTTGTTATTTAATATCCTGTTTGTCATATTAATTAAAAAGAAAGATGGAAAGAGACAAAAGCAGTCGGGATAAACATAGCAAATTAATATACCTACCATAAATTGTTGTCATTTTTATTCTGAATGACATTTCTAGTACGTAGTACATAATAATTTAATGGCTAAAACACTTAATACGGACAAATGAAAAATGTTCGTAAATTTTTTGGATATCACAATGGGAATACAATCATTTAGTTGTGGGTAAAAAATCAATGCATCATGGCTTAGAAGGCTATAGAAAAGGTTTGACTAAAATTTTTGTTTTTACCTCCACGTTTACTCATAAGTCGTATATATAATATATTTTAACTGTCGCCCACTTACTTAATTATATATTTTATCTTTTACTTATTTTTCTTTTTTTTTAAAACCTTGTATTATGGTTTGTATTTGGTTTTGGTTCAACTGAGTGGTGGATTATGTTGGGAAGTCAGTCTGGTGTGTATCTATGTCGGGATTTGAGGTGAGTCTATTCATTTCACTTACATTTTAATAATATTATTAATTTAAACCCATCACATATTATTATCAGTTAAACAATTAAAAAAAAAAACAAAGTGAATAAATATGGTTGTGTCCAAATTGGAAACTAAACATTTTATACGAATGAAGAAAAAAAAAGATGTTATTTGTTTATTTTGAATTATAGGTAACCCTTCTATGTCATTTTTTATTGGTTCATAGACAAAACAGTTTTAGACGATTCATGATCTATGGCCAAAACGAGAGGTTATGTTCCAAAACAAAAGGAAACTTTTCTTCTTTTCACTCTATCTGGTGATATTTTTAGAGGGAATTTAATTTTTAGGAAGCTTTTCTTTGATTCGAATCTTTGCTGTCAAAGTTATGTAGCCAAACAGAGGATATCTCTGGCCCTTGTCTCTCTGAATCCGGTGTAATCTTTCTCCCGATCTTCGGAAGGGCAATGCTTATGATTGGAATTTCACTTATTCTAGTATACTATATGGTTCCTCTCATTGATAAATATATGGTTCCTCGCATTGCTGAACTTCAAAGTTAAACGAAGTCTACATTACGTTATAAACTTTTGTAGTGGGGTTACCAAAAATTTTCAACCGTGTTTTAGTAGGGTTAACATTCGTAAACTGGTTTGGATTTGTAATAATTTTTGTGTTAGCTGTAATGTTTTACTTGTTCTATACATATTTTAATATTTTTGTAGTTTCCGCTTTAAATTAACTGGCCTTCTTTTTTAATGTTTGATATAATGATAGAAATCATTTTTTCATTTGTGTAAATGTGTTTTACTTGTACAATAATCAATAATTGTCATAAATAATTATTAAAAAGTGTACAAAATATAATAAAAAAAGTGACAGTTCGGTTTCTAGGGGTTTACTTTATTGGTGCACAACGCGACGTTTAATATTATATATAACAAGCACAAGAAAAAAACCAGCTTAAATTTTTCGAAACACTCTCTCAAACATGGTATAAAAATACATCATAAACTACTGGAAAATAATTATTATTGATGGCACTACTTACAACACTGAGCAATGAATAATTCATTCGAGTCTGCATGCTTTTTGTAACTTGTAAAAATTTGGTCCCTAGGTGAAGAAATCAAAGTCACAAATATTATTGCTTATACTATCTGGAGAGATTGACTAAAAAAATATATGAATTTGAATATTTTTACGCAGTTAAAGAAGGGTTAGTGATAAGTGGGTGTGACTATGGGGCATACCTCAAACTGGCTGTAAACCTGAGCGAGTAAAGTCATTCTCTCCAGGAATTGATAATATTATATGTATGTTAAATTGAATGTTCTCTATATTAGTATAAATATTTCTTATTTAAACTATATAATAATTTTGGAAATTAATCTCATGTTTCGTGATCACAGTTCCGAACCACGGAGGCTTGCTCCCGGGCACTGTATACCCTGCCCCAGGATCTCCGTATCCGGGTGGGGTAAGAGCCTTTTATCCGCCCCCGATGCCGCAGCTTTTTTACTGGGGTTATCCCAGTCCACCAGTGTCTCCGACCCATGTATACCAAGGACCTCCTACGCATATGGTAAGACTAAACAATTCCTTTCTAATTTTTATTAAAGATTGAGTTTATTTTGTACAAAGCATTTTTGATAAATGTCATCGATACCTAATTCTATTTTTAAAGTTTCTACCATGAATTCTTATTTTTGTCTATTAATCTATTCTCAATTTGACCACAGATAAACAAAAGATCTGTGTCAAATAAAGTTTTTCCTTCGCATATTAATATATAGAATAGGAATTTTCTAAAAAAGGAAATCGATTAATAACAATATCGATTAATAAGCGTTAGATCATAATAAGTCTCAGTAAGTATAGAGGGTATTATTTTACCTCTGGCTTCCCTTAGCTGTCTATAAGTGATATATTATTTGAAAATTTACGAACGGAATCCTTTATTTATTACTAGCAGTCTGTCCCTGCTTCGCACGGGTAGGTACATAGGTATTTAAAAAAATAATTCAGTTTTCTTATGATCTTTATAGATCCCTAACTTTATCAAAATATTCTATAGGCTATGTTAATCTGGAATAATGTAGCATTATAATGGTCCCCTCCCGTCCGGCTCGTACCCCATATATCTCCGCCGCATTTAAAATTTTTTTTTAATAAATTAACACTTATTGTGGCATTATTATAATAGTTAGACGTATGCTGTCGCGACACTTTTTGTAGATAATTATGTCTTCTACAAAGTTGTAGTACATTATTTTATTCTATCATCAATAGTTTTCAAAGCGCACGCGATGTAAAGAATATTTTAGGTAATTTTTTTACACCTTGTGTTACATTATTGTTTTAGTAAGGATCCCAAATATTTTTGTAAATTCAATATAGCCTATGTTCACCGGGGAGAGTGTAGCTCCCCAACAGTGAAAGAATTTTTTAAATCGGTTCAGTAATTTCGGAGCCTATTCCCGTCAAACAAACAATCAAAACTTTCCTCTTTATAATAGTAGTGTAGATGACTTATCAAGAGCAAAAGAATATCTCTAATTTAAATGAAAGTCGGCTTAGTACGAACACTTATAACTCGAGATCGGCTGAACAGATTCTCTCTATGTTTGATTTATTGGATTCTTCTCCGCTCCGGATAACAGAATAACTAATAAAAAGTTGAATAAATGGAAAAGAAATGATATAGAATTTAATATTAAAGTTTGTATGGATCAGATTTTCTAACCTGTACTGCCCTCCGCCGTCATCGTTGGGGAAATCGGGAGATGTCTGGTAGATTGATATCTTGGTAGAAAGATTCTTTAGATCAATCTTTTCCCTATGTTTCCACAGATGGCGGTAATGTTACCGACATTGTAATTGTATGTTATAACCACATAACTTTTGATTTTTTCACAATGAGTAGTCGTGTAGTTAAGTTAGCTATGTTATGTTACCCAGCAATATTTTATTGACTTTAAGGCAGGACGAAGTTCGATGGGTCAGCTAGTTTCATATAAAATCTCAAACATTATTTTATTTTTTTGTATTAGGTTCCAGATGTGATGCCGATTGTAGGAAGCCCTCTCGCTGTTCAGTTCGAGCCTCTCCCTTCAGGAATGCCCCACCCGTCTCTGCCTGGTACACCTTCGTCTCCCCTAGCTCCTCCGCCGCCTCCTATACCACCTCCCCACCACCCTCATCATCCTGTGCATCAGATACAGCATCATCACCATCATTTGCCGACTTTAACGCCACAAACTCCAGTACCCAACAGATATTTGGAGCTGTTTATGGTCAACTGACAGTGACAATGCTTTGATATTAGCTTTCGTAAGAAATTAGTCAGGGTATTTCTTAATGAATCTGCTAAAGTTTATAAAATGAATGGTTTTCTAACTGCTAAAATTATCATAATTCCAAAATAAACTACTTTTCAACCAGTTTAAGTGACATCTTAGAAGGTTCCTCCAAAATTTATGTCAAAATTTCACTTGTCAAATGTTTTCTCAGATACATTTGACAAATGAAATACGAAAAAACTTCAAAAGCCGAATCACTCGAAAAAAAAAACAATAATTTGTCACTTTCTGTTAGAATATTGTTGTAGTCGTTTAACTTCTTTTATTTCCATCATAAAATATACTTTTACATACATTTACATACAAATTTGGCGGCCATTACGAAAATTTTGACATTTGATAATTTTAGTGAATGTTAAATTTTAGCAGAACTATTATTATGGAATCGACCTATGAATATCTAAAATTATTTTTAATGTTTTGTCTCTAAAACTTTTTTGTTAAAGTGATTGATTAAATTTATTTAAATTTCTATAGGAGAATCTGCTATTATATGTCTATATTTTATAGTTATTTTTATCTCCTTAAATTTACTCGAATTAAATAACTATAATATATCTCATTAGAGTATTATATTTTATATACAAAAGTGACTTAAAACATTTTTAATTATTTATACTTTTTTATAATTTATCACAAATTACTTTTTTTTACTGAAAAGACATGATTAGTTAAAAAATGTTATTTATATCGAAAATTCTATTTTAAAGATAAGTATTACTTATATGTACCTATACCTACTTATAAAAAAAATGAATTATATTTTTCGACATGCTTTTGTTATCAATTTTTTTCTAATTTATATGTTTAAATACCAAGAATTAATGTTTTTGAAATTCAGTTGCTTAAATCATAAACGGACTGATTTTAATTTGAAACAGCCAAAGATTGAAATAATTCTAAAAGCAATCACAATATTTATTTTGTTCCATATTTTGTTACATTTTAATTTGAAAAACATACTATAAAAACTGTTAAATTGTTAACTTTTTATATAATAAGATATTAACAAAAATATTAAAATGTTTAATAATATATTTATTTATATTTAGTAAATACCTATCAGAATTGCTCAAATATTATGTGTAATTAGTATAATTAATTGTATCACAAAAATTGATACTTAGATAAATTAAAAGTAATATATTTTATAATAAATTTATTTAGTAAAAAAAAATTTAATCATACTCCTGATGTGAAATAAGTTTTAAAAAATTTATTATATTTCAAGGTTGTGTTTTTGTTTACAAAATTTGTGAAATATTTTGTTTATTTAGAATTTTATAAGTACGCAATGAAAAGAAAATAAAACAACAAATATTACAATGTCTTCCAAAACTGTTAATTAATTAAAGTAAATATTATAATTTTTTAATTTTGTATATTTATGTTTTATATATTTTTTTATAGTAACTACCTCTAATTGTTATAAAGTGTTATATTGTTTTGATTAAATTAAAGTGCAGTTTATCTATATGCAATATGACGGTGCTTATATATTTTAACTGTTTTATAAACGCCATATTTTTTCCTTTTATTATTCTAGGTCAGCAATTTACTCTTTTATGTTCGCCTTTGACTGTTCTATATATCAGCATTTTATTATTCTAGGTCAACAATTTACTCTTTTATGTTCGCCTTTGACTGTTCTATATGTCAGCCTTTTATTATTCTAGGTCAGCAATTTACTCTTTTATGTTCGCCTTTGACTGTTCTATGTCAGCCTTTTATTATTCTAGATCAGCATCTTACTGTTATATGTCAGCCTTCAATTGTTCTCCTTTAATACACAATATTGAAAACATCTACTTACCTAGTTTTTTAGTACTTAAAAAAATATTTAAATAAAATGTTACTATAACTTCTTTCCTAGTCTGCGATCTAATTTATTTTCATTCTAAGAGGTGGTTACGACTAATGTATAAATTGTACCAAAAATGTGTATATTATTGTACTTAAAAAATACTTATATTAAGTTATTTATTTTTATAAAAAATTATTGATTAGCTTTTTGTGTATGAATTACACAGTTTCGATCAAATTTAAAGAATTTTATCTATGAACTTAGTAACATTGTTTTTTAGTCAAAAGCTAAAAAGGTTAATAATATAAACCTTAAGTTCGTAAATTCGGCACAAAATGTTTGTCTTTCATAATATTATATAATATGCTGGATTTGAAGACTGGAAAATACATTCCGATGTATTGCAATAAATTAATGTATTTAAAATTCAAGGCAATCCGTATCGACATACCTACTTTTAATAATTTAAGTTGAATATTATCAAAGTGTGATGTTAGATAAGAATTTTACTTAATTTAATAATAATAACATAACACTATAAGTTTAGAATAAATAAATAATATTAACTGTTATTATTTTTATAGTCATGATTAGAATTTTTATATTTAAAATAAAATAAAACATCTTCTTTTTTTATGAAATATAAAAAAAAAATTAAATCTTGCCATTGTTTATTTAATTGTTTTCACATTCATTTTAATATGATTGAAATTTAAAAAAAATAAAAATAATCATTCCCCTTATTCGTATGGGATTTATGCAATAAATAAAAGATATTTTTATTTAATTTATTTATTTAGAAACCCAAAAGATCTGTTATTTTTTAAATATTATTTGTTAAAAAAACATTTTCATACTTAATAGTTTCTTTTTCAGTATTAAGTATTTCTATTTATTTTTCTCCTATCAAATGTTTATTCAAGTCTTCATAATATAGTTAAATTCAGGACAATGCATGAAATATTTATTAATCAAAATTAAAGTTTTACTGAATGTAAGTTAACTAAAAAAAAACCATTCTTTAACGATTTATCTCTGCAATTTTCAATGCAAAATTTCTAAATTTGGTGTTTCCAAGTTCGATTCTCTAATTTTTTTTATGACATGTTTAACTTGATTGTGCAATTTAACTGTTCCAAATATTTAATTTATTTTTTCTAAATCCAAAAATATAATTTATCTTTTGTTGAATAGAGTTTTTATTTATTTCTTCTTTTGCATTTTTTTTTTGTTTTCAAATAGGTAACATATTTATTTGAATTTGTTTTGTTATTGCTTTATTTTTAAATTTTATTCCTCTCATTGCAAAAATAAATCTTTTGTTAAATAAAGTTTATATATTATATTTTCTTCATAACAAATTTTTGATATTTTATTTATTTATGCACCCAAACTAAAAATTAATATACCTATTGATAATAAAAACGAATTGTGTATATATTTAGTAGCATAATATTAATATTGTTAGTTCATATTTAATCAATTGCAATGTTATTGTTATATTTTTATTTCTTATTATCATCATTATTTTAATTTGTTTTATTATTTAAATAACTACTTACAATTAATAAAGAATTTAAAAAAAAATAACAATGATTCGAAAATATCAATATTATAAATCAAAACTGTTCTAAAAATCTGTTGTAAAAAATAAATTTACCGTTTTTCTTTAAAAAATTCTGTGTTTAATTTTCAATGTTAATACCTTTCGACATTTTTAATAAAATCTTCCAATTCTTGCCTGTCTCAAATATATTCCTAAATAATGCTTTTCCATTTTCTTTTATCGTAAATTTTTGTCACTATGCTGAGCCCACAGTGAAAGAAAACTTTTCCGCTATGTGCATTAATTTACTGAAAAGTGGCACAAGACGTAACCGCCTATCTCTCTCTGTTGAACTGATCTACGATACTGCTAGTATTTGAAGTGAAAATGACTTTGTAGCTCTTTGACTTGAGGGTTGCTGAAGTAAAGACTGGTCAATTTGCTAGGAGAAAAATCATTAATACCTCCTTCAATTATACAGGGTTACAGGGTAAGTCGTACGGAATATTAAAGGACGTTATTATTTAGGTCATTTCTGATGGATTTGATTCATAATATGGTGTACGAAACTTAACCGTTATGGAGATATTGAACTTTAAAGATTTTGAAAAAAAATCCTTTCTTTTTTATCGATTTCTTCGGATTAGAGGTCCTTGGGACCAGTTTTATTTATGTATCTAGTGAGAGGACATGTCAATTAATAAAAATAATTTACAAAAACTGAACCTACTACTAAGAGCTTAAAAATACAGCACGACAAAGGTTAGAATTAAAGAATTTTCACCAAGTGTTTTTGAATTTGAAGCGCTTTTTAAAAAAGAAAAGTTATGGAACTTGTCCTGCAGATAATTTTAAAAACTTCTACGTCTCTGTAGCTATTCAACAAGGTATAACACTTGCTATTAAATAGGCAAAAAATATATCAAACAACAGTTAAAGTATCTTAAGTAATCTTTAAAGTTCAATATCTCCATAACGGTTAAGTTTCGGACACCATATTATAGAATCAAATCCATCAGAAATAACCTAAATAATAACGTCCTTTAATATTCTGTACGACTTACCCTGTAACACTGTCTGGTTTAGTTGCACACGATAACCTCGGGTAGAAATTACACATGAACCGACTGGGAATCGAGTCTGGGACCTCTTGATCAGAAATTACGGCCTACATCAATGGACTATCGAGGCTATATGCATGTGTCTGAAAAGAGATGAAAGACTATTTTCTCTGTCTACTCACGGTTTGAGGCTTAAAAACCAATACATAAGTTAAAAAAAAGTGTTATAATTTCAATTATATATTTTCTTTTTTTTTAACATACTTTCTGATTGATCACTACCAGCTATAATTTTTCTATACATTTTTTTATGGCCATTTGAATTTTGATTAAATACAAAACTATCTTTTGATGTTTTGGCTTTAAAAACACTTTCTGATAAAACAATAGAATAAATCCATCTAATCCATAGAAAATTTGAAATTGAAAAAAGCAAAAGTGAAGTTGGGATCAATCAAATAAATATAAAATTAAATACAATAATATATTATTATTTTTAATGATATGTGTAGAATTATATTTACAATATGACTAATTTTGCAAAAATTTCCAGTTAATCAATCTTCAACAAAACCTCCATTTTGCCTTTCAAAAGAATTACGACTTTATTTTATACATTACCAACTTAACAATATTTTTTTGTATAATATTACATTTTTAATGGTATTTATGAAGACGTTTCAAAGGCTGGAAGAAGGTAGAACAATTTTATAATGTTAAGAACCTACTAATAAAATAATATATTCTTATTATAGAAACAAATCACATAATTTGGAATAAGTTTTATTTCTATGTAAATGCGTTATTTATCTGAATCGATAATTTAAAAAAAAAAAAAACAAAATTGAAATTTACAGCCAAGTTATTTATTGAGTTTTACGAACAATAAGATGTTATAATATTTTTTTTGGGATTGCAACCTTGCTCAGTAACAATTTTCTTTCATTTGAAAAGTGTATACTTTTTAGGAATGTCATTTTAACATGTTAATTTTTTTTTAAATTCTAAATAAAAACTTAAACTAGGTAAGTAGGTATGTATAAAAATTTTTTTGATCACTTTGTGACTTTATATATCACGGAAAATATATGTTATATACAAAACAATACAATTATAAAAAGAGCAGGGTATAAAGTATAAAAGTATTTTGATTTTGAAAAACTAATGACACTTCTGAAATGTGGGCCCAGACATGATGAAGAAGGATACCAGAATCAGACAGATAGATATAAGGCCGCAACTTTTTTCTCTTTCTTTATTTTGCTAATTTTTCTTAATATTATATCTTCCTAAGGCCCAACGCATCAATCAGCGGATAGATAAATATATCGTACAGAAAAGCCTTTCTATGAGATATTTGCCGCATCAATGTGTAGATATCGCTTATGTTTAGGATATCCGATGCCATTTTTAACAAGAGGTACCTACTGTTGGATAACAATTTATCTCTGGGATGGCTGTCAAAATAGCGTTCACTAATGTTTATACACTCCCGTAACATCATAAATGTGAAGAACCTCGGTAGCCTAGTTGTACTAGTGTGGACTTCAGATCCGGGGTCCCGGGTTCGATTCACGGTCGGGTCAGAGTTTTTGTAAGTGTTTTTTCACTAGAAATTTCTACCCGGGGTTGGCCTGTCTCAGATTGGACGGGACCGGTTGACTGGAAAAAATTGCCTCAGGCAATAAGTTCCGCCGGCTATACTTACACCTTTTTATAGAAAAGTGTTATATTATTATTATAAGAACTTTCGACTTGTTTTTCCATAAACCACAATGATAATTATATACATCTCCATTAAACATAACGAGATAATATACATATTATAATGAATTATCATTTTGCAGCTTCGAACAAATCAAATTTTTCGACAAAAGATACCAATTTGCCAGTTTTCAAACAAACGATCTGGAATAAAAAATCTGAATTGTGGTAGAAATGTTGTTATATTCTTAAACTTTTTGTTAAATCATCGTAAAGTTTCAAGTTTTAGAAATAATATTACAAAATTATAATATGCGAAACAAAAAACAACATTAGAACCTAACCTAAATATTTGATTCAAGACGCATTAATTGTCAAAACAAGATTTCATCTGACATCAAATCTGGCGCAAAAAAGCAAATCCATAGAAATTTCCATAGTATCCATAGATTTCAGCATAGCAACACTGTTATCTTCTACATATCCATCTATTGGATAGATTTCAATTGATGCAGCTGTCAGATTCTTTCCATCGCTTTATCCACTACATGACTTTATCTTATAGATGGCTACCAAGAACTTTTATCCACATATTAATGCGTTGGGCCTAAGTCTTAAATGAGATGAAATTGTAAAATTGTAATTGTAATATCTAAACATCAGAATAACTACAAAAGATTAATAGGGTATTTGACACTACGAAAAATAAGATACAGATTGTGGTCATCCTGTTTGAAAATGGCCCAAGAAAGCTTATTTCTTTTATTTTACAACTTAAATAGGCTTATTTTTTATAAAAACACGTAATAAAAATCCAAATATTTCTATGGAACTAGTCACCGATGAAAACGCCTTGTGATTAGTTGTGGTCCCCGTGACGTCAAGGTGACGTCACCCCATGGTAAATGATAGTCATCAATCTCATACCAATACAGAAGTGTGACGTAAAATGCACCACGTGACCAGCGCCATTATACAAGACAGCGTTTTACGCGCGTTTTTGGATATTTAAACTTTAAACATGATTTTCATATAAAATATGGCATATCTTCAGAAAATATAAAGAGAATGTGCTTATAATGTATCGTAGAATAATTTAAAACGGTTTCTGGAAATTAGTCAAATACCCTATTAGTGGTCCAGGGTCAAAGGTGCCTATTTTTCCAGAGACAAGAATAAAGACATTGGCTTATATCCAAAATATTGCGCTATAATGCCTTTGTTGTTTTGTAGGCATCTTTGACTTGGTCAGTCTAATTGAAAAGTTGTATCCTTGAATATATTAAAGAAAAACATTTTTTTTTAAACTTTGGACCAAATATCATAATTTGAAATTTTTGGGGAAAATGTGACCTTTTTTCAATTTTCCAAAAATTCTACAAAACTAAAAGTGTCTATAATATTTGTTCCTTATTTATTTAGAGAGAATGGAGAGAAAGGGTATGGATGTGTCTCCAAATTTTTCAAAATAATTTCATGGTCGATATGATGGAAAGGACTTTAAAATAAGGAGCCTTGAAGAAGAAAAGTCCTGACTTGACCAAGCAGCAAACTTCAGACGGGCAATAAACTCTTCAAGGAGAAAGGTCTCGTCAATCACAATTTTGAAATAATAATTAAAAATAGTCAATAATCAACCCATATCAGGAGATTCTGTTTTGAAACGTAATAAATATTGGGTAGGCACCTTTGTCACTCAATTTTTTTTTGTATAATATACAAAAAACATATAAAGAATCTGTGCTCACTCAAAGTGAACACAAATACACTCCTTGACTCTTTCACAGTAAGCTATTTAAAGCTTGCGTCGTGAAAGAGGAAGATTGTCGGCACCTGGGATCGAACCCACAAAAGCCGGCATTGAAACCGCTAGTCTACCAACCACTTAATTTTAAGAGACTTTAGTTTTGTACTTGAGATTTTTTATTGAGACAATATTAAAGAGAAGAGAATGTAAACAGATTCATAATTGAGATATTTATATGAGAATCGTGAAGAAGTGAGATAATAATGTGATATTTTCATTTTACTGGTAGATGAATTCTGTTATATGATAGGACGACACGACAAATCCCCATGTAACGAAATTCAATAAAGGAAAACTAAATTTATTTCCAACGTTCATTTAAGAAATCATGCTTAAATTCCTACTTCAAAAAAGTTTTGGGAACAAACAGAAGTTAAACCTCCATATGATGGACTATGATGCACGAAAGCCGGCATCGTAACCGCCAGACCACTTTGTAGAATGAACATTCATTTAATAGTTTAGTGAGGCAGGCAAGTTTTTTCTACTTTAATATTTTAAAGATCCTTCTAGTTCTTTGTAATTTACGACTTAGGTGGAGGTACAAAAAAAGGACGTAATTGGAATCTGTCTCATTTATCTAAACATGATTTCTGTTGAGCGTCATAAATAAATAAATAACACCCTTCTACACATAGGTGTAAATATAGCCGGCGGAACTTCATGCTTGAAGCATTCTCTACCAGTCAACCGGTCCCATCCAATCTGAGATAGGATTTCAACCTCGAGTAGAAATTTCAAGTGAAAAAACACATTGAAAATTTCTGACCCGACCGGGAATCGAACACAAGACCTCATGTTTTGAAGTCGGAGCCTTTGCCACTAGGCTCTGCTTCGTAGGAAAAATTTGAACCAGTTTTTTTCACAAATAACCCTGCTTTTGTTTTTACATAACGGATTTTCTGTTCCAAATAGTCCGTTCGTTCGTTACATAAAAGTTTTGCTGTATTGTTTGTAACGCAATCACCACTTTCCATTTTTCTTAGAAATTACACAAACTCTGTTTAACATGAATAGATTCGATTAAACTATTTCTGTTTTTACAAACTTGTTTTATATAATAAATCTATTCCTTACCCAAAAATATCACAAAAGTTACAGAAAAAACCTAAAATTAATTTGTATATAGAAGCATACAAAAACCAAACACGGGAATTTTAGAAGAAATTTGCCTTTTGAACATCCGCAATTACGAACATAATTCACTGCGAATGTTAATTTTATGATAAACGGTAATTTTTTTTTATGAAAATACAACCAAAAGAATTTAGTCACACTGTTTGTCCTTTAAACGGGTTGTTTTTTAAGAAAAATGAAAATGATCTATTTGACTATCTAGCCAATTATAAAATGTTATATAAACAATCCAATCTTTTACAAAATTTCCCAAAATTGAAACATAATTAAGACGTTCAATCGCCAAATATAATAATAATTAGACAAAATGAGATAACCTATTTGGCTGCTTTTGGAAAACTATCAGCAATAAATTTTTGAAAAATATATTAACTAAATTTTATCTATCTATTATAGTTATTTTTCTATATTCTATATTTTGTATAGGAGGTTAAAAGAATTCAAAATCTATATACTTATATAAAAATGGAGCCCTTTATTCCTTGGCCATGTATGACATGTGAATAGCTGGACCAATTTCGCTAATTCTTTTTTTATCGTGTTTGCTTTTGTCAGAAGGTGAAAGAAACAAATAAGAAAGTTGTGCAGAACATTAGAAAATTTAAAATAAGTAACCTTAGTATTTTTTACAATATCCATTTTTCTAATTCTGAAATCGAATTGGCGTTTGACAGAAACTGTCGGCTGTTTGATAGTCAGTGTGATCGACAGAATGCGGATTCAAAATAATTGTTTTGAAACAGATGTATCGGTGGAATTACATTGGTTAAATGACTATTTTATCATACAAATTTGATTTCAATATTCAATGTTAGGGCCACAGGAGAATGTCTGTCGGGAAAGCTAGTTGTCATTTAAATTTTAATACGTTAAATTAAGTAGTATTTACATAGTATTTCAGTCAAGAATGCTACAGTGCCCAAAACCTTTAATCGTAGACCACAAAACCGTAGGCTTTGACAAATAAAAATGAACAATATCTTACCATTTAAAAAGTCTATAATTACATTTCACTGATACGGAAGAAAAATGTCACAATTCAAAACACATCTTTTTGTTGAGGACAATCACATTACATTTTAACTCTTTAATGTCTCAGTTGTAGTTCTGAGAGTACGACAATTAATTTGTATACAAAGGACTATAATTTCGGCCATTGCCCTTCGAACAGTTTATGAAAAATAAGTTATGTTTTGACTTGTGACGTTTTTGTGACATTTTTCCGTCACATACCATAGATGAAATTTTAGCAAGAAAAAGGTCATATTTAAAATTGTGACGTTTTTACGATAATAACCTGATAATAATATAAATCACTCTTTGAGGGTGGAATACCTAATTAATCAACCTGATTTACTGAATATTACCATAAAACTTAACCATCTATTGGCATATTTGGTAATTATTCTTTTGTCACTTGTCAAGAATAAAGAGAGGCATATTTCACAATTTTAAGTGAAAACAACTTAACAATGGAAATTGCAGACTTGTGACATTTTTCTTCAGGCTCAGCGATTTGCTCGAATTAAATAATTTTAATGGTGATACAATTTAGCAAAAGGTACACGAGTCTTTAGTGTTAAAAATGCTTGTAATAATGCTCAGATCTCAAAACCTACAGATAGGCATAAATGAAACAGCGATTATGAAAAAAACTAATAAAATCAAGTCAAGATGAGGGAGTGAAAGTAATGACGACTGATGAAACAAATTTCACAACAAGCACCTATAAAAATATAATGTCTTAAATATAAATAAGTCTTTACGATAGTTTTTCAGCCAACGATGAATGAAAATGTCAAACAGTGCACTCTTAGATGAGGAGATGTGATGTACTCGGGAAGATTACAAGTAGAACAATTATGGACGGTTAGTCAGAAAAAAAGGAATATTTACAATGGATTTCGCGCAACTAAATCGGACAATATTGTTCTCATGTTTTCATTCTTAAAATTTGTACTCAATGACTATATTATTCTCATGTGCACTGTCTCAATTTTGGGAAACATCTTAACTCTCTTTTACCTTATGGTTTGTTTGCAAAAGTTCCGAATCAACTTTTTTCTCCAACTTTCTATTGTTTAATTTATTACTAATTTGATTAACTTGTTTGCTATTTTCTTCCGAGATATTTTTCTTGACGTTCTGATCTTCGATGGGCTTCTTGGCTTTGGGCACACGATATATCCTCTCAATCAGTCCTCTGGTGATGCTGCCTGGTATCCTTTGGTGTTTTTCTATCAAGTTTTCCATGGCATGAACGACCTGTAACAGAAAAAAAATTACGACTATCAATTTCTTTCTCTGTTTCAAAAAGGATACATACTTCTGTAATCCAAAAAACGTTTTGCAAGATGGTATCACTAATCTCCATATGTTGTGTTTGCTATTGTCAGGAGAAGGTTCTTGTGAAAGAAAAAAATTAAGAAAGATAACCTTCATAGTGCATATTTGAATATAATTTAATTCTAATTTTGAAATTAAATTGGTGTTTGACAGAAACTGCCAATCGTTTGATATTTGGTGCAATTGACAGAATGCAGAAAAAAAATATATGGTTTAAAAGAGATGCATCGGTCGGAAATACAAAGGCTAAAAGGTTATTAATTTATCTTTATATAAATTTGAATACAATATTTATAGTTGGACCACAGTACCTTTGTCGGGAAAGCTAGTAACGAATAAAACTCAAAACTCATAGGAAAATTTAGTTTTCTCTTAGATACATAGTAATTTAAATAATTTTTTAAAATTTTTTAGTCTTTAGGTTTATAAACATTGCAGGAAAAAAAACGGTGGAGATGTGATGAAAAATTTTTATGGTTTTCATTTGTCTATGAACACATCTTCTATAAAGAATATCTTGATACTATTTAGTATAAAAAAATGAATAAATCAAAATAGAAATTGTTTAACCTTGGTGTGCAGTTGGTCCGGAGTGAGCGAAGAGTCAGGCATGATGGGCTCGCCCAGGTATGTGACTAGCTTGACAGGAAACCCACCGTACACTGGTGCAAGTGGGACCCTAGTCACACTATAAATCCAGAGGAAAACTCGTCGCAGTATGCCCACCGTACGGAAGGCTTCACGAAGGTTCACCGTAAAAACGGGAACGATTGGCTGAAAAACAATACAACAGAATGAATTACACAGATGTCAATTTTTGTACATCTCTAAACAACTCTCAACATAGAGGAGGATCATTTATAACATATTGTCACCCCGATTCCCTATCAGATCCGCTAAAGCTTAGAATCCGCAAAAAAATATATGAAAAAAATTTTTGACTGACAGTTCTTTTTAAATAATCATAAATCCTCTAAAATGAGCCGCTATTTGATCAATTTAAACGGCACTTTAGATAGACCCGTCAAAATTTTAGAGGTAGGTACCGCTTTTTTGTCAAAACTACTTGTGTCAATTTTTTTCTCAGATACGACTCTTAAAAACAAAATAATTTATTATTTCCAGTAAAAATATCAATTTTCTCTTGTTTTCACAATAAAAGATAGGTTAATAGTTTGGTTACATTTGTTTGAGAAAAAGGAAATTTGGCGGCCATGATGATAATTTTGAAAGATGTGTGCTTGGTTAGATATGAGTGAAGGTTGATGGAATACTCACAACTTTGGCCTCCAAGGCAACTTTGACGTATCCTCGTCGTTGCTTCCACAGTAATTTATAATACTCGCTACCAAACTGCGCCTCGTACACACCTCCGGGTGCTATGGCCAACTGATTGCCGTCCTTCAATACACCAACGCACGTCTGCACAGTGCCCGGTATCACATTGACACTGTCCAGAAATATTGACCACCCTATAATAAATTATTAAACAAATTAACATCTTATATTTTGTGTATTTACGTAGTGAAAGTTCATTAAAACAAACACAGTTGCACTTTCACAATATTTTATTGAGGCTCGAGCGCTTTCGTCTATCTCATGTAGACATTATCAAGAGACTAAAGATACATAAAATTTTTCAAAATAAATTGAAGACATTGGTAGGAGAAGATAATACTACTACCAGATGACAAAATTATTATTATTGCGTTAACATGCAGTTGGGTAAGATATTATGATAAAAATGTGTTCGAGGGTGACAAAAGGATGGGTGTGCGTGGGTTGGGAATTTATATAGAAACATAAGTAGGTATTATTTTAAAGTAAAATGACTAACTAATTGATTTGAAATAGTGGAGATGGTGCTGGGATTTGTATGTTCACAATATGTTCGCGGTTTTTATGAATTTCTAATGTTTCTAATGCTATTCTTCGGTTTCTCTGTCTTTCTGAGTGTAAGACCTTAACATTTTCCATGGCGAATTTGTGGTCATGTTCTATGCAGTGGTCTGCCATCTCAGAGTAGCCAGTGAGACCACGGAATGCTCTTTGGTGCTCTTTGAGTCTAGTAGTAATTGCTCTGCCTGATTCGCCGATGTATTTTGCGTCGCAATCCCCGCACCATAGCATATATACTCCCGCATCATCCATGCTATCTTTTTTATCTTTGTTATTGTATAAAAGTTTATTAATATTAATATTAGTGTAAAACGCGCTTTTATATTGTTTCTTTGTGACTTTACTAAGTGATTCGGAGAGTTTACCCGTAAACAGTATTTTTCTCCATGGTTTTTCATTATCTTTTAACTTTAAGATCGAATTGTAAAGGTATTGATCAGTTAATATTTTAAACTGTTTTTTATGTAAAATTTCATCAACTGTGTTACTATTATAACCGTTATTAATTGCTATTTTTTTAATTATCTTAAGTTCTTTTTGAAAATCTATGTTATCTAATGGAATATTTAATAATTTATTTATTTATATATATACTAAATGAAAATCGAGAGTCTATCAATCTTATTGAAATGTCCAAGAAATTAAGCACTTTATTATTTTCCACTTCTAGTGTGAACTGTATATTTTTATTGATTGAGTTCATATAGTTTAAAATTTTTTAGGGATATTGAGACGGATCCTTCAGAGTTGCGATAACCTTCTCCCAGCAACGTATCCAAATCTCTCAACTCTGTTTGGAAGGAACAGAATATGGTGTGAGAGGGTCTTTCTATTCTTCGGTAACCTGATGGAAGAAGAACATCACTCTCTTTGGTCAACTTTAATTTAGCATTCATAACACTAATAATAATAGAAATATGAGCTTGTCGTTCGTGATGCGTTGGTACGATCTGATGCCTAAAATTCTTCCAAGGCACTTTGTTTTAAACGCGGAGAATTTTTATTCCTGGGCTTTCTAAAGTATATATAATTTAAAATTGTTCTCAAATTACCAGGAATCTTGAATAGCAGTCTGTCGGCCACCGTATGGATGATGATGTTCCTGTAGAGATTTATCTTGGACAAGAAGTAATACATGTCAACTGGCAGTGCTCCGTGATAGAATATGAAGAGTACGGGCTCGCTGGGAACCTTCTCCATTTGATCTATCTCGTAGCCGTGCCACAGCCAGCCGTGGGCGTCCCAAATGGCAGCTGTCATCTTTGTGCCTTTCTCTCGCCAGTCCAAGGATGTGTTGCCCATAAGATCTTGCCTAGAAAAAAGAATAGTCAATTTGTTGGAAAAATCACAGATCGGAGGTTCGAAAAACTGTAAAATTTAAATCTTATTCACTAAAAAAATGAAGGTTTATAAAGACAATATCAATTAAGGTATACCCAAGGTGAACACAGCACTTAATTATTTATACAAAACACAGAATAAGTCTAAATTGTCCCTTTAGTACATAAGAATACCACCAATAGACCATTAAAGGACGCATGGATTTTGACATTTGCTTGATGGGCAAATAAGAGTTTTAGAGTCTGTTTATCAGGATTCGGGTCTTTCCAAATTAAAATTAACAAATTGAATCTGCATTTTTGGGGGAATTAAATAAATTACTTCTTTCCAAATTGTCTCATGGATCTATAGATTTTCCATATCTGTATGGAGGGATGACTCGTTGGATCTGTGTTGAATCGATGACTCAAAAGATCTGTTTGAGCCAATTACACATACGAGCCAATTAAACGGATGTCACGTAAGTTTTGTATGTTTACTTAAGTTTTGTATGTTTACTTCCGTGATCGCATGGGAGAGACTGTTGAGTGTTGAGCAATTATTGAAGAGATAAAATACACACAGACATTTTATAGATTCAAAAAGATTGTGATGTTTTGGATGGAAGCTTTTACATAAAGATGGAATCCAAAAATATATTAAATCTCTTTGCAGTAAGTAATATTGTGGGAGTTAAATACAAAATATAAAAAAATGGTTAAAAAAGAAATATTATTTATTGGTTCTGTAAATTTCTTTATAACAGAATACGACTTGTACGTCTTCTTTTATGTTATTTAAAATATATGGTTCGGGTCATTAAAATAATATTAAATAATGACCCACTATGTTGTAATTATACAATAACCATCATCACTATACACATATGTACTTAGGTAAAGGCAATAAACTTTAAGTATGTAAACAGCAGGATGCAGATTCGAAGCAAAGGTCATAGGTGACCCAAACTTTATCAGCAAATTTATTTGTAACCTAAAAATAGTTCTTCAGAACCCTGGTAGGAGAAAGCTTTCCTTAGTATTTTACTAATGACATTTTACGTTTTTTTATTAACTAGTATTCTTTTATCTTTGTTTGACGGTTTCTTATTGCTTTGTATTCTTTTTTCTTTGTTTGTCCTGTTTGACGATAATTTGAAATTAACTTCCAGACAACTGAAACTTTAAATTTTTTGCTCAGAACATGATGCAAATGCATTACTTTATTTCGTAGATATGTAGAACTAATCATTTCTGAAAGTGACACTTTTCAGTTTTCACTCAGAACATGGTAATGAATTTAAAAAGTTGATTATATGTTAATAAGTTGAGCTTTATTAACACATAGCAAAGAACTACAAGTTGTATAGGTACTTATTTGTTTATCCACATAGAGTTGTCAAGTTCATAATAGGCTCGAGGTTTCGTTAAAAAGAAAAAGATGCCTATCTAAATTCTAATCAGTTTTATGTAGAAAGGCATTGGATAGCTAGAGATGCAAGTTTGAGTCTCGCAGGGGGACAAGGTTTTACGACCTGATAGGTTGGAATTTAAAAATGAGGAGTTTTGGAATGAAATATAGTATCTGATATAATCGAGAATAGATATATATTACACGAATGTTTTGTAACAACTCTACTATCAACATTAAAAAAAAATAGTGAGAAGAAGTCTAAAAATAAATAACTAGTTGATTACATAATCACACAAGGATGCACAGAAAGGGACCCAGAGACAGAGATTCCTCGTCTGTGTGTTTCACAGATAACCTTTCATCACTTACTTCAAATTACAGTTCCGGGTCATCATAACATGCCAGTCTACAAAACATGGTCTCGTCTGGTTCCTTGTAAAGATAACTAATGACATGCATGTGACTCATGAATGTGGTACTAATATATTATGTTACTTTGTTCGACTAAATATTTGTTTTTTTATATTATACTAGTGGATACCCGGCATGTTTTTCATTTGTTTAGTGGTCCTAAACCATCTTTACATTATTACTTTTCGAATGAAACCATTTTGGCACACATAGGTTGGATGGTTTCAAAGTCTATAATGGGTGGGACAAGGTCAGAGCTGTGGGTTACTAATGTAATTATTATAGTTAGAAACTATTTTGTTAAAATTTATTTTCATGACTTATGTAGTTTTTGTAATGGTCGATTCAACTGCTCGCGTTTTTGGCCCCATGACTGATTCACGTGCATATAGGGTGCGCATGATATTTTCATGTGGTGACCGTACTCGATAGGTACTCGATTATATTTTGTCCACAGTAATGTCATTGAAAAGCATAATGTCCTTCTAGTGAAGTTATACAGACCAAGAGAGTATTTGATGCAGATCTCTGGGATGCTCGTCTGAATCGGAATGATTCCCTGGAACTAGTCTAGGATAGAAATCCATAGTGACAATTTGTGGCGGCTACATACTACACACTGGTCAACTGGTAATGGAAGCTGTGTGTGATTGAGCGCAGTGGAGAGCTTTTGTTGCCTCCCTAAGTGGAGTATTTATGTACGCAACTGCCCAACGGAAAGTTTTAATTCTAATTGTTAAAAGGAAACTAATATATTGGAAGGGAATGTGTCTAATAATTGTCACACAATATAAAGAGAATTTTTATACTGAGATAAAAGTAACACATTATAGCGGACCTGAGGTAGTCCAAAAAAACGTTTTGCAAGGCAGTGTCGGACTATTGAATTTGTTGGATTACAGGGTATTGACAAAGAGCAAGAATTAAGTTTCTCATGTTGAGAACACGTTTTTATGTCTTTGGTCTTTCAATATGGCCAGTTTAACAGAGGCCCACTGTATTGTGTTCCGTTTCTTTGAAATATAGTGCGCTGTGGACCGAGGTCATTGATATTTTACAGTATCAAGCGTGATGGAGAGCGTCTATTGTCACCATAATACAACCTATTGGAGTCAATAATTGTGGAAGAAAGCTGTTGCAATCAGAGTCATGTGATAGAGTTTGGATGATTATAACAGTGTTGCAGCCTAAAGTATGTTATAACATGAGACGGGTCAAGAGTCAATCACAGAATTGATTATGCTGAAATAACATTCTACATTGTTGCAATATCGTTTTAATTCAGTTAACAAATCTACCAAATTTTAGTGTTGTATATAGTGAGAAAAATACAGAGGGTGTCCTAGAAAGTATTATTAAGCGAAAGTCCAGAGATAGCACACCTCTGAGGCCATCCAAATACCTCAATTTATGTTATGCGATTGTTTATAGTTTTCGAGTTACATTTTTTTTATGATTCCCCATACAAAATGTATAGCTACTTAAATTTGGGAAATTTTCTCATCATGTATTTTGTATGACGGTATACAGATAAATCAATTAAATTTACGGGGTAAATAGATTGAAATATTAGCAAGTTTGTGAGAATAATAAGAAAAAAAATATATGTGATTATCCTTCGAGGCAGAGCTGAGGGAGTTGGACATGGTGTGGGAGGAGGGCGTAGCACTGCGCAAGATCGAGCGCAATGGAGAGCTCTTGTTGCCTCCTTATGCCCCTATGTGAGAGTTCAAAGGGAGATTTGATTGATTGTTTTTAAATAGTTCTCAAAATATTAGTAGAGTGAGATTCAATTTATTTTGGTATAATGGTATCAAAAAGGCCCTTAATTGAATTTGTATACGCAAGATAAACTTAGCTACTACAGAAAAAAAAATCATGAAATGTTGCGTTAAATTTATGCTAATACACCAATATTTTTTGCCTCAGTAATATTTGCATATAGAATAAAATAAGTATTATGTATTTTAAGAACCCTGTATAGTTTCAACATTAAGTAACAAATTATTATTATATCTACTAATTAAAAAAGATCCGAGTTTTAAAAAAAAAAATCATACATTAAATGGGACTTGCATAAACACATTTTAATGTACTTATTTAAAACAGCATAAAATTTAATAACCTTCTCGTGACATTCAAGAAGGTACAATATCCTGTAATCGAAATAAGTTCACGGTCTTTTCGGACTCGACGTACGCATGCTCTTATCAAATACATATTAATTTACTCGATAATTCTATAGTCATTAAATATTATCCAAATATAATAATTTTTCATAAAAGATGATCAGTTTTTTAGATATAAAATGAGGACTCGTAGTTTAGCTGACTTACATCGCAACGGCTGTGGATTCAAATTTCAATGTCAACTATAAATTACGAATTCTTAAAAGAAAATTATTATGAAACCAGATATAATGCCCAGGGTTGGCCTGTCTCAGATTGGACAGGACCGGTTGACTGGAAAAAATTGCCTCAGGCAATAAGTTCCGCCGGCTATACTGACACCTTTGTATAGAAAAGTATTTATTATTATTAATGCCTTGGCCAAGTACTAGCAACCGGATTAAGAATGCCACGCAACTTCTGCATATAATATTTGATTTGATGATTATAATGTAATTTAATAGTCGTCTGGACGAACAGCGAGGTGAAAGCTATCGAAAAATATTCTCACATAGCAGTTTCTACGACCCTACCTATTTACCACTAGGGGTCCTTGGAAGCATTCTGCGTGTCTGTAGAAAATCAACATCCATTTTAGGGGTCCTGAACAACTGAACATAAGTGAGCTTTTTGGCATGATCCCTAAAACCAGCCAAATGATGTTTGCAGGGATAGCTCTCCATAAATATTAGTAGTTTTTAAAATTAATTGTAGAAACAAAAGTTATGTGAATATTTAATCCTAGAGCCCTTTGAGAATTTATTTTTTTATAAAATAAATCTGTGCTCACTCAAAGTGAACACAAATATACTCTTTGACTCTCTCACAGAAAGCTACTTAGAGCTTGGATCGTGAAAAATGAAGATGATCGGCACCTGAGATCAAACCCAAGACCTCCTCACGAAACACTTTTAATTATTTACGAATTAAGTAATTAATTTTATTCAAGAAAAGATTTTTTGTTAAACAAAAGCTATTGAGTGCAACTTACAAAGATATTTAATAACATTAGGATTACTATTGAACTATTCTCAGATAAAAAAATCATGAACGTAAAATTAATAGTTTGGCCACACTGTATATTTAAAGTAGGCTTTTAGTCTGAAATCGGAATTTTATTAAAAATTCACAGAAACGTAAATAACTTTTGAACCTAATATTGCTGAACATACATGGGGGTTTAAGTTGACAGGTATTGAGTTCCCTCTACCTCTCTGCTTCAGGTTATCCATATAAACACCATTGAAACAATATTGATGAGCTTTAATACTCACAATGGACAAGGTTTTTAGTGCAAACATTACAGCACATCACTAATGAAATCAACTCTACTTTTAAGTCCATTCCATTATCTGACACACCAATACAGACGCGTCCAAAGCACATCCTCACAACAAATCTAATCTCGAATAATCTTTCGACTAAGAGAGCAACAGACCCTACGTAACCGACGGACTGGAATCTTCCGACTGCGAAAGTAATCAATGCAAATTTATTACAGGCTGCAGCAATGATAATGTATTTGGTATGAGCGCCACACCATCTGCGAGCTCACTTGATTCGAAACCACTGAGGAGGTAACATCAACTATAGTGTCAACAGATTTTGTCCTGAAGATTACTAAAGAATACAAAGAACATCAAATAACTTTTCAATCATACAAATTATATTAATGTACGACTAATTAAGGATTTCCAAATACCTAGATTTAATTATTTTTTGACAATTATTGGGATTGTACAAATTTCATAATCTGCACTGTATATTTCTTCTTCGATGACTCTACAGCTCATATTGAGCTTTGGCCTTCCTAAATCTTCGCCTCCAACTCGCTCTGTCCTCTGATGCAGCTCTCCAGTCTAACACCTGTAGAGTGTAGAAGCTGTGCTGCATCCCTTTTGACTCCGTCCTCCCAACGTAGTCTGGGTTTGCCTACTCTGCTCCTTCCATCCGGTCGCCCCTCTGAATTCTGTTCGTTACCAGTGAAGGCAGCATTCTCTCTACACACCCTGCCCAATCTAGCATATTCAGAGATGGGATTTCGCAGCCATTGCCCTTGCTTCGTACCGATATCTCACAACTGTTCTTATAAACGTTTTACAAAGGGTGATCTCCTTTTTCCTATGGACACATCTTGATTTGAGCACAGAAGTAGAGAGGAGAATGTTGTGTTTTCTGTTGCAAGCCTTCGCTTGATTTTATTTTATTCAATCAATTTCTTACAATAGTTATAATTTACATTTTATTTCACTATTACATATTCATATCATTATAAACAGTTTCTTCCTCTCTCATAAAACTCAGAAAGTTTGTGTAGAGAGAGTATTTCTATATGATCCTCCTTCCCATTAGTTATGGAGGACCACAGGTGGATAAATTAACAACTACCAACTCAAAGTTATATCTATTTTTAAACTGGATCATGTTTCGGAGGGCTACACTGCATATTTAAGGTTTAGCAAATTGAGAAATTATCCGTTCATATTTTAAATCTAGACAATAATTCAGTTATTTGCTTATTTCCCCACACCTTTGCATAATGCAAAAAACCATAGTCTTAACGTTTGATTTTATGACAGGCTGAACCTTGCAGTTATATTTGTAGAAATGTAAGATACAAACTTTTCCATTTTCTTTAAAAATTTAATAAATTTCTAAAATGATACGATCTTCAAACTAAAAATTCAGTAAAATAGATAGTCATATTTTGAAGATGTAAAGCAAGGCGGGTATCAGCTATTTAGAAATAATTAATATCAAAAAATAGATGAAATTTCGCTAAAAAGCAAAGGTGCAAACAATTTCATAAAAACATACATTGTATTTCGTATCTGGTAAAAATTCACCCAGAGTAATAAAACATAAATGGTTTTCAAGTCTTTGATGGTATGCAAAGCTGGTGTTGTGGAAAGAATTTTAGATTTCGAACCTCCAGACAGTAGTATAAAAGCAAGGATAAGACCATTTCTCGCAATTGAATATGCAACCAAAGTCTTCGAGTTACTTAAGTTCAAATATAATTTGACACTCACCTGTATAATTTACATATGTGGAAGATGATGGCGCTGGCATAGAACAGGACGACTATGATGACGGGCAGGAGAAAGCTGATGAGAAGTGGCATAAGCAACCACGACAGCCAAAGCGAGTAATCCACGTCCACATAATCCACTAAAAGCAACAAGAACAACGGATAACATTCGCTGGTGATGGTCTTCAGAACGTTGAACGTCGTCGACAGCAAACTCAAAACACTCGTTTTCACATTTGAAACGTTCAAAAGTTTAAAGTTGCGAGAGAAATTGTAAATCAGCGGCGACCAAAAACTTTTTCCAATATCGAAACGAAGACTCGCCTCCATTTTTTTTAATCGACAATTTGATGCTCGACAAAAAAAACCCACTTAACCACTGGAGGACTATGACGAGTCCATGAGTATTATTAATTCGATCACACAAAACTATTGGACAGTATCATTGAAAAAAAAAAATTAAATGAAAGAAGCAAAATAAAAATTATTATTGATAACGTAATCGGAAAACAACTGAAGTGCCCAATCAACCAAAAAGAAATAAAATGCAGATAATGAAGTATATTATGATGTTGCTTAGTGGTGGTGTAAGAATGACATCCAATCAAATTGGACACCTTCGTATTGAGTATTGATATACCCACTAATGTCATATTTGGTAATGAATTATTTCTAACTGGAAGTTATCAGTGAAGAGTCAAAAATAAGTACATCATACACAGCCACAGGCAAACCTCTACATGCAATTACAGGCTCGCTGAAGAAAGTCAAATCTTATGACAATGTCAATGGGGCGTCCATAAATCACGTGAGCCCAAAAGGGGGAGGGGGGTCTGGAAAAAAATCACGAAAGATCACGTAGGGGGGAGGGGGGGTCTAGTGAGAAAATCACGTGCATTTATTTTTTCTTACAAACTTAAAGAAACACAGTTGCACTTTCAGAAATTTTTAAAATTGACTATAATTAAAATAATAAATAATATGGATAAAATAATAAAAATGGATATAGTCATATCCTAGCGCCAAATACATGACAGCAGTCGCAGTCTTTAAATTTGGTTGCTCTCTTGTTCTCAATAATTTCCAACTTTAATCTCCATATTTCATCAATAATTATTATTAAATATCTGCTTGTTGCATACATGGGATTTTTCTACATGTTGAGAATTCTCATGATTGGGAGTTTCGGAGACTAAAAAATAAATAATTTTAAACAATACCACCTAATGGCGAACGTTGTTAACGTAAAGTGATCACACTAAGCCAGCCTTTGAAATAACAGTAGAAGACGGTCGTAAGCCCGGAGTGGTTTGTTCCATTGAAAAATCGAACATCAGTAATGAATTCTTAGAGTTTTTAGTTGTTATATTATTATATTCGTTAAAATAATAAGTTTCTTGATACTTTGTATTAAAAAAGTACATGTGATTTCCGGGGGGAGGGGGGTATTGTGAAACATCACCAAATATCACTAGGGGGAAGGGGGTCTAAAAAGTTGCAAAAAAACATCACGTGATTAATGTACGTCCCCATAGGGAAAGAGAAAATGGTAAAAGATTTCGTAAAAAAGATGAATATAGTAGAAGTGAGAGCTCTTAATGGATAAATATGAAATTAGGAAGATAAAAATTTGAGTATTAGCAGTGGCGTACAGTGGGTTTTCGCCGCCCGGGATAGGAACCAAATTTGGCGCCCCCCCCCCCCCCCCCCTTCACATGTATAAATATTGAAAAAAAAATTGTAGTAAAAAATATTTATTTCTGATGAAAATAGTAGGTATAAAATAATCACAGTAACAAAGAAGAATGTTAACGAGTTGAGATGGTGAAAATGGTCACTTCAGATCTTCAAAGGCTAATTAATTTCAAAAGATGGCTCTCTTTTACTGGAATTTACTATAAAAATACTATCATTTTAGAAATTTTTTGAATACTTTATATAGATTCAAGAAAATTATAATTGCAAGATTCAAATCAAATGTAAAGTCTGTGGAATATGCGTGATTTGATGACATAAGAAAATAACTGAATTACTGTGATTGTAGCATTGCAGCATGAAGTTTGACTGTGATTAATAATAATAATAATAATATAACACTTTATTGGTAAAATATAAAAGAATAATGAACCAAAATTGGCGGGCTTATTGCCTGGGGCAATTTCTTCCAACCAACCTATTGATTACTGGTTAGTTAGTGTTGGATTTTATGTGTGCAGCAAATTCTCAATAAATAATTAAGTATTGATTAGGAGGCTGTCGCAATCGAACTGATGGCGAATTACCAAAACAATTGCATATAAACTATGAAATATATCTGAGTCAAAATCTCCCAGTGCCAACAAATCTGAGACAGAGGACCAACTCCAGATGGAAAAACACTTCTAAAAAAATTAGATCCAATCAAGAATCGAATCGAAGTAGATCGGTGTAAGTTTTTGGGTGTGACGATTGATAGGCGACTACAGTGGTCACCGCACATTGAAGGATTGTGTAAAAAATTTAACTCAGCAATTTATGGCATCAGAAAAATAAAAGAGACTTGTGGTTTCGATGCGGCAAAAACAATTTATTTGCTTACTTTCACAGTCTGATGACCTACGGAGTGTTGTTCTGGGGCATGGGTGCCGATTCCAAAAGAATTTTTACTTTACAGAAAAGGGCTATCCGATCGTTATTTGGCATGAGGCCATGAGATACTTGTCGCAATCTGGGAATCCTTACTATGCCTAGCACCGTGATTCATGAATGCTTACTCTATGCAAGGTCCAACATGGCAAATTCCCCTCAAAACGTGGAATATCATGATTACAGCACTCGGTCCGGGAGCGACATTCGACCCGTGGGTCATAGACTCAGTAAGGTCTCAAAGAGTTTCATATGTTTGAGTGTACGATTATTCAATGTGTTGCGTACGTACAAGTTTAACAAACTAGTCACTAACCTATGGAAGTCAGACTATTCAACAATAGAGGTTTACATAGGATGCTACCTAACAGATTATGCAATTAAACCATGTTTTTTTATATGTTTTATGAATGAATAAGCGATTCCGTTTAGAACTGATTGTTAATATAGACAATGACTGTTTATAAATTACAGGGAATAATAAAAGAAATGCTTGGTAAGCATGTAGGTATAAACTGCCAACTTAATATGCTGTGTCGATGTGTAAGGTAATCATTTTAAGAAATAAAACTAGATCATCCTTAGTTTTTGAGACAGGTATGAATATACCTACAATAGAAATTTAAAAATTTACATGGAAAATGTTGTTGGATACTTGGACATAGAGTCCATTGCTCAACTCCTAGTTGGGAGATTGTTCAGGATACCAAAACTCCACAGGAGTTGTACGGATATCAGAATAAAGTAGTAAAGTTTAATGAACTGAATCACAACCCTCATTTTAGAAATTCAACACGGATTGGAGTAGAAAACCTTGCAAAGCTTATTTTGATTGGAAGTGTGGAGGGGAGGGCACTCGCTAACAAGATTGGACGATAGGAAGAACTTTGGATGGGGCACTGCGGTAGACAAAAGACCAGAGTCAATAACGGTAACTGGTATGTAATGTTGGGGATCCAATGAGTAAATGTCAAAGAAGAATGAGAAAAATCTAAATTTTGATTCATAATGTTTGTATTTTTTTTTGTAATGAATCTTTGCTCACTCAAAGTGAACACAAATACACTCTTTGACTCTTTCACAGTAAGCTACTTAAAGCTTGTGTCCTGAAAGAGGAAGATGGTCGGCACCTGTGATCGAACCCACGACCTCCAGTACGAAACAGTATGAAAGTCGGCATTGTAACTGCCAGGCTACTACCAACCGCTTCATTGATGAATTTGACAAGGTTCCTTCGTAGCAGAGCTGAGGGTTTTGAACATGGTGTGCGAGAAGGCCATTAAAACTGCGTAAGATTGAAAGCAGTGGGGAGCTTTTTTTGCCTCCCTATGCCTGTGAAAATGGAGACTTATGAATACCTCTTGTGTAGACAAATGTTTGATTGAAATAACTTTACAGTGTCATCTCTTTTTTTGTACACAAACTGAAGTTTTGAAGTACCCCCGTAGAAGGGGGAGACAGCCTTAAAATTTTGAAATTGGTTGGAAAAGCCTCAGGTAAAAGACCGCAAGACAGATTGCTGATGCGTTAGTTAACCAACTAAAATAATATACATACCGCTACAACACCTCATAAGGTGGAAACACGTAAAAAGCCGATTCCGGCCCGCGCCGACCGGCACAAAGAATGTTGTCTATGGTGGACAGGATGTCCTGGAGAGAAATGGTTAGCAGAAGACTACATGATGCTTATGACTCTCAGTAATGAGGTCAATGTAAGGGAAAAAGAACAAATAAATGTTATTTTTTTATGAAAGAAAGAAATATTGTTTGCTTGAAAAAGTTGAATGAGTTTGAAGTTATTTTATTAATTGGAATGCATTTTTTTAAGTTACAACTCAGATAATATTTGTTTAAAAGTTAAAACAGATACCAGGGTCAAATAGCTTGATGACCTGGACACTAACATTAAACTCATCATGAAACATAATCATGATCTCTTTCAACGTCTGATTAACCGGTTTAATTATTAGACATTTTATCTTTTGATATTATTAGTTATGAAGTTTTGATAACAAAATGGACATTTTTCTAAATAACATTCTTCTGTAAATAGTTGTCTAAAAATTATTTAAATATAATTGTAGTAGAGAATTGAATGTGGTATTGATGTTAGTATTGTTACAAACATGAAAGTCAATAAGTTAAGATGGTTTGGATATGTTGAAAGAATGAATGCAAATAGAATAACAAAGAGAATTTATAAGGTTGAAAAAAGGGTAAGAAGGCATAATCGACCGAGAATGATGTGAATCGATCACATCCATTCCATTCCGTCCTTAAGGTAGGGCAGGTCACAAGCAAAAGAAATAGGAGAGATTGTATGAGAAATGGTACGTTGGTGGAAGAAATATGCTTGGATAAAAAAGAGTGGCGGTCCATTCTCTCTGCCTACCCTTCATCTTATATATTATATATTAAATGTACCCAAATTATTTATGAAACCTGTCATACATGATAACGCTCCAAATTATTGTAAAAAAAAATTATCGTATATTGGATATAACTACCTACCTCTAGGTTGCTATTCTTTTTCATTTGACCTCTTAAAGATATCAGTTCATAAATTATAAGAAATGCTAATGATAGGGCAGAACGAAAACAATTTTTTGTTTAATATTGATAATTCAGTTATTTTTATATTTCATCACATCACGCATAAACCGCAATCTTTACGTTCGATTTTAATCATCGTTGATTTGTGCAGATATTCTTGTAGTAATCTAATTTATAAAAATGATTAGCTGTGTGTGTCTCACTAAAACTCAAAAATGGCTGGACCGATTTGGCTGGATCTGGTATAGAAATATTTTAATAATCTTATGGTAAGTTTAAATGGTGAAAAGATAAAGAAAAATTGCGAGTAAATAAATAAAATAAAGGAGTCATTATAAATCTTAAGCATTCTACCAATCATCCAGTTCCATCCAACAGAAGTAAGCCGACTCCGTGTAGAAACTACAAGTGAAAATTAATTTCTAACCTGACAAAGAATCAAAACTTGCAGAGTAATTCACAAAAAAGTTTAAATTTAGAACAAGTCAAATATTTAAGACTTAAAGGGGCTTTGCAACAAAACACACGTTTTTGGCAACTTTTAATTAATGTTTCAGGGAGTCCTCAACATTAGAAATCGAAACATATGTTTTATTATAAAATAATCTTAAATAGTTAAGCTAGTCAATCATTCTTTTTGAGTAATTTTCTTAATTCTGGAATACCCTCTTGTTCACAGGTTGGGTCATAGTCAATTATTAAACTACATGTAGGTCAATAGAACATCCATCAACGACACAGTTAAGAATTTAAACCCTTAAAAATCTATATTATCTTAAACTGAAACAATTAACTGTTATTGTAAACACTACAAAGATTTGCTATTGTTTTGTTACTAGAATGATAAAAACTAGGTTCTGTTAAGAATCATTATTTCCAATGAAATAGTTTTAGAATATTTTTATCCTCCAGAGAAATTGTTGGCGTTATTGAATTAGAATGAACTTTACTTTTTGAACTGCTACATAAAAACTCCATACGACATGCAAACGCCGAAGTATTTTCCTTGTTAGTAGTGCATGCATATGATTGTTACAAATTTACTCACCTAATATATAAAGAAAATACTTTGAAGCTTTATCAGCCAACGTTGTATTATCCATAATTGAATTTTCCATTTAGTAGTTTAAAGAATAATTTTATTAAAACATTCAAAATAAATACATCCAAATAAACTGTTACTTTCATGTATTGAAAAAATTTAATAAAAAAGATGCAACGTTTCTATAAAGAGAATTTAGCATCTTAAAAATGTCATGAAATACATGTTTGTAAATAAAAACATTGATTCAACTGATTTAAAATACTCCTTTTACTTCCTAGCAAAAAATATTTACACCGAATGACATTTCACAATATTATTATGACAATCAATGACAATCTCTGTTGAAATCATAGATAAGGAAGGAATTAATTCGTCGGCTAAAACCTAAAGTGGAAAATGTAGAATAAATAAAAGTAGGTATTTTTATATTGTTTATTTTAATGGTTTAAAACTAATTGAAATATATGTTAAGAGATAAACAGCGAAGTTATTTATCCTCGTATGAATAATATTAATAATGATAAACTAAAATATTATTAATATTATTCAATCGTAAAAAAACAATATCATCATTTCACATGTTTCTTTATATCAAAGAGATACCTTACGGATATTTTATATTAGAAACATAAAGATGATGAGTGTGTATATTATTGGTTTAGGAAACCGCTTATCTCCTTAATAATAAAGCATCGAGGTATGTAGATTGTAGGTTATACAACTAAGTAATATGGGCCGAAAAGAGTAGACTTCATTCATTCTGAAACATGAGGGTTGTAAAGTGGCTGTAAATAATATTAATAACTACGTTAAACCAGTACCAAAATAATATTTGGAATGGTTCCACTTCATTCATGCCAAGAAACACAATGCGACTTTTTTTCCGTAGAAAATAATATACTTAGTTTGTTGTAGGGCCGATTAATCGACAGTGCAGTGCCCATCGTAGACCTTTGCTTCATCTCCTATTGTGCAATGTCAGTTCTGAAACGTGATGAAGATCCGATTTAGAAGTGACAACGAAACTTTGATTAATTGAGTTTTCCAGAAAGGATCGTATTACTAAACCGTACATGTTTTGTCCAAGTAGCTCAGAATTAATACAGCGAACAACTAATTTCAGAAACTGGAAATACGAAATATGCAGGTACAAAGACATGTTTGTTTTCATAATTATGGTGCATAAAACTAAAATAATATATTTTATGTTCGATCGGAAAGAAAACAAACATATCTTTGTACCTGCATACTTCGTATTTCCAGTTTCTGAAATTAGTTTTCGCTGTATTAATTATTTGCCTCTGGTAGCAAAATATTAGACAAACTATTATAAAACAATAATTAGTTGTGTATGTTAAAATATCTAATATAAATTAAAGTCGGGTTAGTGCGAACACTTATAACTCGAGATCGGCTCAACAGATTCTTCCGATGTGTGATTTATTGGATTCTTCTCCGCTCCGGATAACAGAATAGCTAATAAAAAGTTGAAAAATTGGTTAAGAAATTATGTAAAATACAATATTTAAGTTAGTATGGAACGGTTAACTGCGACGCACCCACGCCACAACACCACCTATATAAGAAGGCCTTAGTGCTGCGTCACATCGGGAGGCCCAACATTCACTCACCTATATCTGTATGTACTTACCTGTGCACTATGATATCTGTCTACACACAGGCAGTCGTGACGCGGGAGGCCAAAAATGGCCGCCTGCACTAAGGCCTTCTTATATAGGTGGTGTTGCCCACGCCATTGCGGGTAGTTCCCTCTCATTCTCGCATACGTCATTGTAGTACAGTAGCCCATCCCACTTACTCCACGCACCGTTTCGAGCGTTTTAGAAAATTTTCATACAAAGTCAACAATATTATCGGGCACATTATTAGTATGGAACGGTTAACTGCGATGCGCCCACGCCACGCCATTGCGGGTAGTTCCCTCTCATTCTCGCATACGTCATTGTAGTACAGTAGCCCATCCCACTTACTCCACGCACCGTTTCGAGCGTATTAGAAATTTTTCATACAAAGTCAACAATATTATCGGGCACATTTATATTGGTCCCTATGTACATCATAGGCGAGATGGTGGTGTGCGCGAGCGCATTATTCTTACGTTGTTCCCGCCAGAGCTTTGAATACGAATGAAATATGGATGTTTCAGAAATATTTTAATGTTATTATTTTATTAGCTTAACTCAATCGAATTAATTTTGTATTGTTTTATGGGGGCGCAGTGCATATTATGTACATATTAACGGGCTAGAACCACAGGACAACGTCTGTCGGGAAAGCTAGTGTTAAATAAAAATATGTACACCTGTTTCATAAATTTCATTAAAACATAATTTCAACATTGATTTTCTTAAAGTACTCTGTAAAAGCTGTAAGGACGGGCTATTTTGTGGAAAAGCCTTCTAGGTATTTTTCATTCTTTTTATTCCTAATTTTTACAATATTTAAAATATTAAAAAAATATTGTAAACAATATTCTAAGAGCGGTCCTGGTTTTGAAAACAAACTGTCATGCTGTCAACGTGACAGCCGGTATTTGAATGCAAGTTTGTTTTGGAAAGTTTCAAATCGCAGTTATTTTCTTGAACTTTAAACAATTATTGTAACTATTTGTGCTGTTTTGTTTTCATCAAATTTAGTTAGAAATGACATTATTCAATTAAAGGAACCATATTTCTCGATGCCTTTTAAATTAAGCGCGAAGTACAAGAAATTTTACGTATTTTTGTTGTTTTTTCAACTGTTTTTCATTAATTGGTACATTTTAATTTTTATTACACAGCCTCTGCTCAAAAATATTTTAGAAACCAATAAATGTCCCTTTTGCTATGGCCTGGAAGCTTGTCCAAATTTTTATAACAATTCGTTTCAACTATCCGACGATCATTGGGATTTGTTCATAAGTTTTATCAATGTTAAAAATATTTATTACGGTAGTTTAAATAATCGTAAAGTTTTATTGAAAAAATTAGCTCATAAAACTGAATTAAATAGTTTCGATGAAAAAGTGTGCAATACTTATAATATTTGCGCTAAAGTGAATCATGACAATATTAAACATATTATTATTCACTGGAAGACTGAGATTAGAAAAGCTCTGGATCATAGAGAAAACAGAAATATTGTGAAGAATTTAGTGTTATGTCCGAATACAAAACAATTGGATTTTTTAATAAATCAGTGTTCCACAGAATATCCTTATAATTATATAGAGTTGATGCAAGTGTGGACTTTATTAAATTTAAATGGAGAACCATTGCTGCTGAAAGTAAGTTTCTTAGTTAGCTAAAAATAAGTTATTAAAAAAATTATCTATTTTAATTCATCTTAGGGGCATAGAAAGGCAACAAGAGCTCTCATTGCGCTTGATCTTACACTTTCAATGATCTCTCACACCAGGTCTAAATCCCTCAACGCTGCTTTGAAGGAACAGAACACGGCATGAAAGTGACTTCCTTGTCTTCGAGACTCTGATAAAAGGAAGAACAGGGGCTCTCTTTGGCCAACCAAGATAGAATCTAATTATTCATTTCTTACACAGATGGCGCTGGCGGTTTAATTAAACAACCAAGGAAACAAGGTCCTTGTTCAATCAGCCATGTTATAATCTTCAAATCATTGCTCCCTAGGCATCACCTGACTGATTTCTTTCGAAATTCTGCATACTTCTTTATTTTATTAAGTAACAATTTTCCCAAATTATATTCCACACTTCTTTATACTTCTTTGCATACTTCTTTATTTTATTAAGTAACAATTTTACCAACTTATATTCCACACACACAAAAACTTCTTTATTTTATGAATTTTTTATTTTATCATCTTTTGCAGTATTTGAATGAGGATGATTTCCTGTGGCCTATACCAATATATTTTGGTGCTTGCGGTCGCTCTGTTTTGGTAGAGTATGCCGGCGTCGCGCTTTCATCGTACACATATAAACATGTTCATGATCGAATTGATATAGCTCATAAGCTATTGAAGCTTGCTTTTATTTTCACATTTCAACACGACCTATTCAGGTATAGTTCACTAATATTTTGATTGTTTTATCTTCCAATGCCCTAGAGATGAGAGCTTTATTCAGAATATCTGGAAAGACTCAATGAGAATATTAGGAAGTAATGTGGTATGGAAGTTAGCGTTGTTACAAAGATGAAAGTTAATAAGTTGAGATGGTTTGGAGATGTTGAAAGAATGATAGCTAATAGGATTGCTTTAATAATTTATTAGGCTGAAAGGTAAGATGTATAGGCCAAGAATGACATCGAACACATCAATTCAGTCCTCAAGAAATGCCAGGTGAGAAAGTAAAGAAATAGGAGAGATTGTATGAGCATTGTAATATCGTTGGAAAAAGCAACAGAAGTGTCTTTATAGAATCAAATGGCGGTTCATTCTCTCTGCCCATCCCTTAAGGAACACGGTGGGGCATCTCTTATTACTAAAATTGGGTTATGGTCCAGGAAAAAACTAACTTTTATATGTCTTCCAAATTATGTTTCAGGTTTTATTTGACGGATGTAACCACAGATAATATTGCTATAAACAGTAATGGATATCCAATAGTTATAGATCTCGAAAATGTTATCATACTTTATAAATCAAGAACTAGTAGCATTCATAGAGAATGGAATTTAACTAATCATTCGAGCGAGGTGTTGCCATGTGATGGTTGTTTCATTTTTTCTACGGAAGATATTTGCTCACACTATTTGAGCGATCATAATATTTATGCATTTTGCCATATGATTAGAGAAGACATTTTAAATGATTTAAAGGTAATGATTTTACACATTTTTCTTCTAACTTAATATCCAAAATTAGTCTCCCTACCAATACAATGACTTTTCAATCAGTCCTTGAAAATCTTTGATACGAAATGTACTGAATCTTATTTCATTGTAACTAAGTAAATTATTTACATACCTACCTACCTAGTTACAAAAATTTTATACTTAATTAATATTTTGAGCTAGTGACTTCATTTTTGTAAATTTTTTAAACTTGATTATTTACATTGGACCCGCAGTTAGATAAATGTTTTGTTGGATTAAAGAGTACTAACTAAGATGCCCCATACTCCTTATCAAATAAATAAATGGTTGATGAGGTCAATGCATTCCAGCATTGACAAAGAGCAAGTTCTTTCATGTTGTGGCAGATTTTTTCTGTTGTCTGAGGATTTACCGAAAATTGTATATACGACCGACCGTGATAAGCGTGTCAATATTTTTAAATGACATTTTCACAACAAAATTAAAATAACAGTAAACATTTCAAGATAATATTATAAACAGTACATATTTTAAGTACAAAGCAGTAAGTTCCTATAGATTTGTTAAAAACACATTTTCTTTTTTCAGGATCCACATATTAGCGAGCTTTTACAGGAGTGTGTTAAGCCGGTCAAACATAAAGATAGGTTCCATATTGCGAATTTATTAATACAGAAATTTGAAATATTTTTAAATAAAGATTCCAAACAAATGAAAGGCAAAATTCAAATTTAAAAAGAAATGGTAGGTTGCGTGTTCTAACCTAAATCTCTTATATTTATATGATACCCTGATTTTTTGTAGAATCAACAAATAGCTTATGTAAAGAAATTACAAAAAAAAGCTTTGTAACTTCACTAATTTTAGTTATGTTACAAAATGTCTAACTTTACCCACAAGGTTACTTGTGTTTTTGTATTTTCTATACAACGAAATATCAAATATCACAACAGCTTACATAATTTAAAATTGCCAGTGCTTCTGTAGGGAGCAGAATCATTCTAACAGTGGATAGAAATTTCAAAGGTGTCAAGAGTTCTGACTCAATCTGGGTTTCCTTGATCAGAAGTTGGTGCCTAGAAAACAAGGTTCAACAAGCTTCCACTACTGTTTTCAAGATTCAAGAAAGTGATAACTTTCACATCAGTAATATTTGCTATTGGGTGGACATATTTCAAATCTCAAACTCAATATGTCAAAAAATCCTATGCACTCTACAGTGTATATTTCATTAGTATGAGTAAAAATATTTTTTTTATATAAAAATAAATTGTGTTCTCACTCAAAGTGAACACAAATACACTCTTGTCTCTTTCACAGTAAGTTTCTTAAAGCTTGTGTCATGAAAGAGGATGGGATCTAACCCATGACCACCGCATGAAAAACAAAAGCTGGCATCGTAACCGCCAGGCTACCAACCACCTCAAATTTATTATTCTTCTCAATCTTCTCTATTAGCATTATACCAGGTCCCTATAATTCAAAGACTTTTTACATAAGATAAGAATTTTCAATTTTTGCAGTTTCTTTTCAATATCACTAGGTACTTCTCTACGTTCAACTTCTTTTACTATACACAAGTTTTAAGTTTGGCATAAGAATATTATGTGATGATTTTCTTCTTCTTCTTCATTAAACTTCTTGGTTTCACTTCTGAACATAGGCCTCCCATGTGATCATTTTACATAGGATAAATAGTTTAAAAAAAATTTCAAACAGATTTATTTTATTATATACATAAAAAATATTGTATAAATGTTTTTATGACTACACAAGTTGTTCGATTTTAATGTAAATATATCAGATTGACATTTTATTTAGTTTTGATTTTATTTTTATAACCTTGATTGACTATTGGTCTATAACAACGCGAGCCAGTTTGCAAAGGTTTACAGTCTCACTAAGTAAATAAATAAAAAATCATTTTTGACAAGACAAATAATTTTTCGAAAAAGCTTAATACTTAAAATTGTTGATTTCATTTATTTTTATTACAGTATTTTCACAAATAACTAAATTACAATAAATGATATTGTTAAAAAGTGTATAAAATAATCATGAAAAAGTTACATAAAACAATTCATCATACAAAATAATCAATAATTCATTACAAAAATAATATTTCATCAAGCACTTGTATAAAATTATTTATTAATCAAGAAATCATATAAAATAGTAAAAAAATTCATTGGGTATAAAAAACAATAATCAATCTGGAAATCGCACTAAATAATGTATCAAGCAAAAGTGTAAAATTATTCATAAAGAAATCATATAATATTCATAAAGTAATAAAAAATTCATCGGGCAATCATATAAAAAATTCATCAGGCAGTCACAATATTAAAAAGTCAATAATTCAATATAACAGTCACCATAAGATCATGCTTTCAAAGTTGTAAAATAAAATTAAAAACTTAAACTGTATTTTTTATATATGAGTATAAAAAGATATTGTTAAACAATTTACTGCTTATAAAGAACTCATTCTCTAGATAATGAAAAAACATTTAACTCTGATTTTGGGATGAAATTTTTGCCTCATCAAACACCAAACTTCTTTTAGCGCTGCAAGTTTTTCCCGGAGTGTAACTCGGGAATTTTTGCCCAACTTTCATGCTATCAATTTCCTTCAGTAAAACTTTATTTTCGTCACACCAGTCGATGAAATCATCTGCTTTTGCAGAAAAACACTCTAAAAGAAACATACAGTCACATTCTGCTCTGTGAGTGTCCACGGGAGGACGACCGGTAATAAGCCTATAAATATCTTCCAATTTATAGGTTATTTTAGATTTTTTCTTCAAACTAGTCATTCCATTTGATTCCGGAGTGAATTTTGGAGTAATGGATGGCCTCTTCTTACATTTCACAGGTGTGCTCTGGGGTGTAATCATTACAGTGCTTTTTAATAAATTTTCGTCAAAATCTTCCATGAAGCGTGTTAGGTCGTCATTTTCGGGAAAATCTATTTGATCGTTTACTTTATATTTGTTAGATTTTTTTACTGGTGTGGTGTATATATCTGGAATATTATTTATAACACCTGCATTCAATTTTCCATTGAAATCGCACTCGTCTGTCGATGGTGTTTGGGTTATTCCTGTTACATCAGATTCGCTTTTTATCAACGTCCTAAACATTAAGAGTGAATCAATACAATAAAAATTATCACTAATTTTTTCGGTATTTTTTAAAATGTGAGTGTTAAATATAGGGTAATCAAATTTATAACCATTGTGAGCAACAAAGCATATTGGTGGTTGAAGTCTCCCTAAAAATAACTCAATCAGAGAGACTGTATTTTTATCAAATGAACTTTCCTCTTCTAAAGACATATTCCACAACCCTGTTTTTTCAGAAGCAACATGGTTGATCAGTTTTTTAGGATCAAAACACAGAGTCAATCTATGTGTAACTCTGGGAATCCCTTTACCAACATTATTTAATAAATTCTTTCTACTCACAGCGACCATCGACAGTTCTGTGATCTTTGTGCGATTATTTTCCGCCCACGGGAAACCAGTAGTTTCCAAATCAAAGAATATAAAGTAGTTGATTTTCGCCATACTGAATGCACTTAAAACTGATTCTAATAATAAAGTGAGGTCTCTTTAATTGAGCGACCAGATTTAACAAGCTATTGTGAAAGATAGATCCTTACAACTTAAATCATATGGATGTATGTATACACTGATGAGACATTGCGAATGCATAAAATATGCATCATCTACGTAAATAGCAGTACACGACCTAACCCACAAAAATACATAAAAAATAGTGCAAACGAAACGAATTGGTAAACAATAAAAACTAAACGTCAACATCACAGAACACATATACTCTCTGTCAACATTTGACACATTGAATGTTGCCGCGCTAAAATATTCGAAAACAAATTTGGAAGATTCAACTGAGATTCGTATTAGTGGCTGTGCTTGAAGAAAGATAATTTGCCTATGTATACTATGTATTGTTACATAAGGTTTCAATCGTAATAGACTCACCACTCACTAATAATTAATTAAAAAAAAAAACTGTGATAACACAATATGCCATATTTGTATGATAACAACTGTACGGATTTTTTCCATCTTTGATTCAAAAGTTTTAAAACATCTAAAATCATCTTCTTACTATTTGACTGATCTTTGTTGTATGTTTCTTATTAAAATTTATTTTTGTGCGTGGCAGTGTATTTTGGTGTTCTGGTAACTCTGTGCCTTTCTGTCAAAACTCAAAACATTGTCAAACTGTGTCAAACAAAATCTTTTATTTACTCAGTAATTTAATTTCCGAACTTCATTCGTTACAAAATGACTTCAGCATCATCGAGTAGTGCAAGAACGTTGTTTGCCGATTCAAAGTCCAGATTGGCTGATAGAGTTCAGGTCAACGTAAATAATATCGCTTCTCTCACAAGACAAATTCAAAGAGGCTCGAAAACGAACGAGGTACGCAGTTTGATCTCTACTTAAATTCATGATGAAAAACCTGAGTTGATGAAACTTCAGAAAAATCGTATATTTATGTTGTTTTATTCAGTCCAACGACGGGCATAGAGAAGGTTCATTTATTGTCCTATAAACCAATTAAGGGTCTCAATTTTACTTTCATAATTATCTTCAGCGTTACAAGCTGTGGTGGGTCTTAGCTGCCTCTAAAAGGCTTCTCCATTCTGATCTGCCACCGCGTTGAAAACTGCGACAATTTGATATTTCCTCCCTTAGCAGCAATTGTGTTTAAGAATCACATTTCTTCAATATTATATTTCTCACCTTAAACAAAGTATTCCAAAGACGCCATGTTTTGTCAAAATGTTGTTGCTGTTGTTCTTTTAGTGTGTAGTTGCAAGTGTGCGCGATAAGGGATATTATTGACCTGTCTGTCACGTTGCTAACATCGAATGGCACTATGGTTTCACAATCACATAGTAACGATGAGTTGTCATTCTCTCTATGTTCTTCCTACATACTTATTTTAAGTATCTCGCTGATACGTGTTAAAAATATTTCGCTCGAGTGTTTCAACGAAAATACAAAGTTATGGACGAGCTTAACCAATTATTTGATGATCTTAATCCAATTGTAATTGTTTCAGCTCCTGATGAGGTCAGCCAGGGAGTTTTCCCAAGTAGAACACTGCATAGACAATACAGAGGCTAATCTAAGAAAAATGGAACTGATTGGTGTTCATCTGGGTTACCAGAACGAAAATATGATAAAATCCGCACAGCTCCTAGAAGAGATTACTGAACAGGTGGCTTCTATGGAGAGATAGAGTCGAGAGTTTTTTGTTTTGAAAAGTGTTCAAAGCCACAGCAAAAATAACTAAGTTTATTAATATCTTTGTTATTGTTCTTCTTAGCTTAAGAGCGCCCGTTAGACGATCAAGAATCGATATTTCATTAGATGCAAACTACGATAGTTGAATATTTAACGAAAAATTCGACAGCTCGGAACATGTTTTTAAATTCCATTTCAAATTTTCATATTGGGATGGAAATCTGTCTCAGATTGGACGGGAATAGTTGACTTGTAGAGAATTCAAGCATCAAGTTCCGGCGGCTATACTGACACCACCTGAGTGTTACTTGTTTACTTTTTCTCTATAGCACAATCTTTGCTTTGATAGATGTTGAAATTGTTCACTTCGATGAACTGATTTAATAGAAGATTTCTAATTGGTCTGAAAATGAGGTAAAATTCAGTCACACAAATACGAAAAAACCAAATGAATGTTGATAAAAGTATTTATTTTTAAAATTTCAATGTTACAATAAACAAAACAACAAAAAAAAGTGTTTAACAATATATTATGTAAAGTAGTACGCTCTGTGTGTGTTTTTACCACGTATTTAATTAATTTTATCCAAGTAAAAACTCACAAAACTAAAATAATAAAAAAATTAAATTTATCACTTAATTTATAAAACAATAACTAAATACCCACAAAGAGTACATCAAATATTTATATAATTTATTTTTTACAATTTATCGTAATATTATTACTTTTTATGTTTTTTTTTCTCTCTCATAAATTTGGCTCAGATACATTTTGTGTAATACTTTTTATATTGAGCCATGAGATTTACACCCAACAAATTTAGTATCAAGATCAAAATTTTGCGTATCATCGAGCACAAAATTGGACTAATGTGAAAATTATGGTATATGTAAAATTAGTGAAGTGTCACATTCCATTTTGTTAAAATTTTCACTTTAGTCCAATTTCATATGCAACACAAAGTAAAATCATTATTTTGATTTGAAGATGATTTTAATATTAAGCAATTTTTTAAATCCATTTAGCCAGGCTTAAATAATAAATGCCAAAATATCATGAAGCTCGTAGAGCAATTTAAGACAAAGGCTGGAAAGAAAAATTCCAATTATTTGACTGACAAAATTCCAAATTTTTTTATTTGAAGGATTACAATATATATATATATATATAAGTAATTTATCCTTACTGTACAAAATGCGGGATGAGTGAAATAAATAATTGGCATGGACTCTTTATAAGTGTAATATTTGTAAATTTAAAAATAATTTATAAAATATAATAGTTAAACTGACTCATGATTTTTATTTTATATTTTATAAGTAGCAAAAAAAAATCAAACAGTTCTGAATAATATAAAGTCAAAATAATATCGCCATTTAGGTAATAAGAAAACGGACAAAAACTATGTTGGGTCAACTTTTTGCCGCAAATATAACAGCTTAAACGCTCTTTAAAAGTCAAAAGACTGATGAGGTATAAGATTTATAATAAACTAACCTAATGGCGAATGCTAAGTGATCACTATAAGCCAGTCTTCCTTGACCCATAAAAATCGCAATTACATAATCTAAAAACATTTCAAACTTCAGTCAGCAACCCCAGCCCCGTCGCAGTATCATCAATCTGGTCCGCAACGATTAAGCAAGGTTATATAATTCCGGACATGACTATTGAAAATCTAGTTTATTGGGTGTGAGGTTGTGGTTGCATTACACGCCCCTGACCACGACCTCACACCCAAAAAAAAACAAGATTCTCAATATGCAAAGGTTAGTCTAAAAATTTACTGGCTCTATTGCTTTTGTAAAGTTTGAAGATCTCTGGTATGCCCTTTAAATAACAATCATTTACAAAGTACAGTGAGAATTTTGTATCGGCTGTACAGCTTGTTATATAATAGTGTGCGAATTAATGAGAACACTGGTGAACTTATAGAAAAGTCATATTTTTGTCATAAATGTTATTTCTCGGATTTTTTTTTCTAATTTTAGCTTTTATAATTTTTTGGCATGTTTTTTTTTTTACTTCAAAATAACACTGGAATCACCGCTTCTATCACATTTTTGACAGTTTTCGATTCTAATTTTTTTTTTATTTTCCAAAAGAAAAGTACATAATACAATATAATAAAAATATATGTAATGGAATATATTGCCTCACTAGACCTAAGCCTGTTCCGAGACACTACTAATAAAGATAGTAAAATAATGTTCAAAAATTACTGAATTATTTGTTTGTATAATGTCCATAAAATTTTCCATCAGGTTCAAATCAAGCTAGTCTATCAATATATTTCATTTTTGCAAAAGATTAATGGGCTTAGGCCAACAATGATTTCGGAAATTAAACTTCAATACTTAAACAAATTATTACATAATAATTAATACAAATAGTCTTCAAAAAGTATTTTATAAGTTTCTTATATTAATTTCTAGTACTGAAATTAATATAAGAAAAGGTATTATCTCGGCACAGGCATCTGCCTAGTGAGATAATATATTCCAAAAAAAATGTATTTACCTAGTTTGTAAGTATTTTAATGTTATTGCTTTATTGTAAAATATTTAATTTGGGAAATAAAATAAATAAAATTTCCAAGTGGTTGGTTGACTGGCGGTTACGACGCCAACTTTCATACTGTTTCGTTCGGAGGTCGTGGGTTGAATCCCAGGTGCCGACCATTTTCCTCTTTCACGACACAACATTTAAGTAGCTTACTGTGAAAGAGTCAAAGAGTGTATTTGTGTTCACTCTGAGTGAGTACAGATTCATTTTATAATAAAATAAATAAACAAAGATGAGTGAAGCAAAGATTTAAATTTGGTTTAGAGATACAATTAAATAATATTGTAAAAGAGTTATGGTAAAAAAATATAGTAAACACTAATGTATTAAAATATTACTTTTTTTTATAAAAATCTTATGTTTTTTTATCTAAAATCTGTTTTTTTCTGTTCTGTTTATCCCGGTGTTCATATTAATTCACACAAAATTGACATTGTTTCTCACTGATACTCGTGAGTGATATTCTTGCTAGAAAGAAACATTTTAAAAAAAAAAGAGCTGTTCTGAACTATATACCGCGTATTCAATAAGTAATTGGAAAAGGTCAAGCAAAGAAAGACCAAAATTTAGTACAAACTGTCATGTAAGCCGTGTACCTACTAAAATTTAAGACACATTGTAAAGATATGACAGCATGATGACACAAAGATAATATATGGTAAGGGAATCATTAACATAATTTATAATGTAATTACTTTTTATGATGTCAAAGAAAGGATTATTTTTTATCCGATAGAATAATATAAAGTCATGCGTTGCTCTTTATACGTGTGTCGTTTGTGCTAAAGAGAAGTTAATAAGAGATTGCGTGTATTGTGATAATCAGAAAATAAAAACTTTTTTGGAAATAGGAAGCGTGTTATTCTATAAAAGAAATTCCGATTGTTATTGTCGTAAAGTGTTATCGATAAGCTTATGGCAGGGATTTTGCAAATCAGTCACGAACATACTTTCTTTCTGGCCAATTATTAGATTATGATAACTCTCAATTTTGAACATTCAAAAACACTATTTCTCGACGGCGTCTTCAAATTCAAATTCTTTTTCCCAGCTTTCGTCAGAATTACTACTCGCATTATCAATGGCTACTTTCTCCGCTAACTCCTCCGACAAACTCTTTTCTTTCAGTTTTTCCTTTTCTTTGAAGTGATCTTCCACCATTTTACTTTGCAGATCGGATTTCGAAGAAGTTTTCGTCGTTGTTTGTTTTTTCTTTTTGTCTTGTATCAAAATTTTCCCCATGGTTTTTTGAACATTAGCTACGGTTTCAGAACTTTTCGATTTAGACTCTTTATTATTGTTACTTTTTTTAGGGGAGTTTTTCCCCTTTTTGACATTTGGAATAGGCTGCTCGAATTCTTGGGGTTGGGGTTGTATAAGTTGAGGGCTGGATACAGATTTGGTAGGTTTTGTGGATCTAATTTCTGCTTCGTATTCTTCTAACAATTTAGTTTGTTGTTCTTCTGACAGTTCAACATCCATGGCGAAGTCTGAAAAGAGAGAGCATTTAAACTTTTTACTTTTTTTTTATCAGATTATTAGAGAGAATTTAAACTTATTACTGATTTTCTTCAAAAAAAAAAACTTAAAGTTTATCAAAAATAAGATTAAACAGTACCCTGTGAACGGCCAATGGTAAGTCTGAAAGAGGAGGTTTAATGTTCGGCAGTGGAAGAAGACTGGTTGACTATGAAAGGGAAAAAAGTATTTAGTAGAAAAGCAGAGTTTATATGCTGATGGGGGGGGGGGGGGGGTAAAATGTAACAATTTTAAATCCACTGATTTAGGCTTTTTTTTTTATTTTTTCACACACCAGGGTAACATTCTTTTTATCGATATTAATACTAGCTAACCTGACAGACAATGTCCTTTTTTAACTTAGGAACCATTCAAGTATTACGTAACACATTTTTTTAACATTATCCCCCCCCCCCCCCCGAGATGCATCGTAACGCTTTTTGTTACCCCTCTTCCCATTCTCTAAACGTTGCCTAACGCACATATTACAACTATGTATGCCTAAAATCACAATTATTACTGAAAAGTCACTAAATACCTTTGTTGCGGCGCCGGTAATACAATAGTAACGTTTTACAAGAATACCCCCCCTCCCCCCCTATTGCGTTTCATAATACTTGAACGCCCCCCTTACCTAACTGAATATAAATCAAAATTAATTAATAAAAAAAATTATTCCAAAAACATTATATTACGGCTTATTATACTAATGCTTTATGATAAACGACATTTTTGTTGGTATTTCGACATACATGGATTTTTTGTATTGACTAAAAGAAATAGGGATTCATTTTTATACATATAGATTGAAAGATTTTTAAAGGGGGTAAAATAAAATAAATAAAATATTAAGAAAATAAATACCATTGTCCCATGTGACATCAGCGTCTCCCTCTTCCAAGTCTGGGGTCGGGGTTGATCCGCAGTTTGACCTTACGCTGTCGTCTGGCGAAGTGTCCAAAGGCACATCCCCCAAGAGACTGCTGACCACAGGGTCGGAGGGCAGATACGTTAAGGCAGCGCCGGGATTACAGAGACGATCTTCTAATAGTGCTTTACGGTAAAGATATCTGCAAAAGTCACCATGATAAAATCAGGTATGCACTTGAAAACAAACATGTTAACCAATTAAAGAGTAATGGGCTGTTTCGACATTGTTAAGTACCAAGTGTGCGTGTGTGAGTGCAGATGCGAGTTAACAAGAAGTAATCATGTGCAGCATAACCCAAAGAAGGTCCCTGCACCTTGTTTGTTAGTTGTGGCGAAAAAAGAAAGTAAACAATTGAAATGAACAGTGCATCTTTGGACTCACACTTAACAGATGTGGACAGTCACTTTTGACTTGCTACTTAACAGAAGTGGACAGTCACTTTTGACTTGCTACTTAACAGAAGTGGACAGTCACTTTTGACTTGCTACTTAACAAAGTGGGAAGGGCCATTTATTGAGCTTTTTAAAATAAGTTTCAAGTTATGGTGCATCAAGTAAGAATACAGAGTAGTGGATGAAAAGAAAACTATAAATTTTGCTGCTTTTTTCATAAATAGAAATCAAGGATAAACACACTTTTAATGAATTCATAATACACACATTAAATATTATAAGATCTCTTAGAAATGTGACATTGATCCAGGATTTCTTTTAATAAAGTCAATTACTGCGATTTATCAAAACAATTGGTAGTCCAGTGTGTAAAAGTACAATTTTCAAACTGCATACTTCTAGTTTTGGCCAAATTGCTTTATACAAGTTTTAAGAGAAGCATCATTACCTCTCCCAAAAATTTCTGTCGGATAGGGCAGCGGGTACTAATCTCTCGTATTTCTCTCCGAGTACTGTGGAGTTCTTCAATTGTTTTTCTAAAACAGCCGACGATGGGAACGAATGCACTTTTCTCCAAGCTTCTAGTCTCTCTAAGCTTTCTCCTGTCGGCGCCACCAGGAACGTGGCATCCAAACGTTGTAAGGCTAAGATCTCCTACAAACATACAAATATTTGTGAATTTATCAGGAATACACAATATATTGTAAGATCTCAACAAATGCATAAAAATGATGTTCAATTAAATAGGTATATCAAAATTAACTAAATATTATTCCATTTAGTTAAAGGTGTAATGGTGAACTTGCTCAAAGTTGGTGACGACACCCGTGCAGAATCCTTGTAAGATACTTAATTTATGTAGATTTAGTTAAAGGTGTAATGGTGAACTTGCTCAAAGTTGGTGACGACACCCGTGCAGAATCCTTGTAAGATACTTAATTTATGTAGATTTAGTTAAAGGTGTAATGGTGAACTTGCTCAAAGTTGGTGACGACACCCGTGCAGAATCCTTGTAAGATACTTAATTTATGTAGATTTAGTTAAAGGTGTAATGGTGAACTTGCTCAAAGTTGGTGACGACACCCGTGCAGAATCCTTGTAAGATACTTAATTTATGTAGATTTAGTTAAAGGTGTAATGGTGAACTTGCTCAAAGTTGGTGACGACACCCGTGCAGAATCCTTGTAAGATACTTAATTTCCCATAAATGATATTATTTTCAACAAAACTTACTTATTACACAGTTACTTATTACAGTGTCTATGATAATTTTAAGGAAATTAATTAAGTCCTAGTCCATCGTAATAATGTGTCACATTCGTATGGGTCACCCTATACACGGTATGTCGGCCACATCAAATTCCCACTTAACTAGAAATTACTCAACAATACACTTGTTTTCTTAGTAACGGGATTGTGTAAATCTTTTAGTGAAGGATACATTTAGTGTCAGAAAGAATGGCCAAACATTATGATAAAGATGACGACAGTTTAGTGAAAGCAAAACTCTTACAATGATTATATATTGGGGGTTTGAAGTAGGGCCAACGACCCTACATTGTAAAATTGATCAATAGCAACATCAGATTAAGAATATTGACATGGATCGGGCATGCTGCCAGGTCCTGGGAAGAGAGGTCCACAAAGAATTTCCTGGACAGTAAGCCCATTGGTAGAAGACCATCAGTATGAACAAGACAGCGGCTGATGGACAATGTCGCTCAAACCTGGACGTGCTGGGTGTGGGGTATCACTGGGAGTCCGTTGTGCAGGATAGGACAGCTTGCAAAAACATTGTCCTCAATGCCAAAACTCTGCAGAAGTTGTACGGCCATCGGAAGAAGAAAAGTAATTTTTTTTTGTACCTGTGCATTGCTGATAGGCACCGGCTGTCCATCTGTAATGATGAAGACTTCCGTGTCGTCGTCATCGGGCGATGGATTCAGTACTGTGTTCACTTGATCTAGGAATGTACTGAAACTTTTCTTCATTGTATTTGCCGTTGATTCAGGTTCATCCAACTGAAATTTAGACACATCAATTGAATTTCAATGCTACTTTTTAAACGGTACTCTGCAAGATACTATGATCAACTTGGGTGTGAGAGAAGTTCATAAACATTGCACAAGATCAAGCATAATGGAGAGCTCTTGTTGCCTCCCTATGCCTCTGAGTGGGGTGTGAAGGGAGATTTAATCAATATGAAATCCAGTAAATATTATGTATTTTTATTTCAATCACTCTCAATTTTTTCCATTAAAAAGCATCTAAGTAATGCTTTGCTTTTTTTCAATGTCCATCGTTGCCTTGTTACATTGTACGTCACTGCTGTTTTTCATAAGAGGCATGTGTGCAAATGAGATGGAAACATTTTCTCTTTTACACACTGCTTTTTTGTCATCTTGGATATTTGGTAGTATTAGCTATTATAGATGTACAATAATTAGAGGTACGTAATTTTCGCAAATAAAAAATTGTAATATCGCATTTAAAAAATATATAAAAGCGAAATTTCGCATTTATTCGCATAAAACATAAAATGTCTATAATAAAACACCTTTGAGTATTTTAAATATTTAATAAACAGTTAACAATTTTAGAAAACCTTTATAAAATATCAACATGTAATAAAATATACGCTTTCAATTAATACAATTTAGTTACATCGATGACTTCTACTAACTGATTTTTCAGTTTCAATTATTTTCACAAGGATAAAGCGTTCGTTTTGACGAGTTACTTGATCGTTTACCTTTAAAATATAATAATTATCGATATTTCACTGAAATTTACTAAAATTAAAACATCGCATTTATGGAATATATTGACAAATTTCGCATTTATCGCATCTATTTCGTAAATACGAAATTTACGTACCCCTAACAATAATTAGTTGACACTCACCCTAAGAGTTTTGGTAATAGTGGTGGATGTCGAGTTGATAACAAAGGAAGCCTCACTCTTGACCGCCGTACTTAATTCGTCTAAATCTTTCTTCACCATGCCCAAAACTTCTACAGACTGCAAAAAAATAAATTGAAGAAATTGAAACAATGATAATACACAATAGTGTTAATAAGAACAAATTAACAGCTATTCTAAACATCTGACCCTAACAAATTGTGTGCATCCGATCCAACTTTTAGTGTTGCGTAGGATCCAACTTTTTGTACACAGCCTTACTCCTAACTTACACCAGTCAAATGAAGCATTGGATGATACGTTGCATTACTCGCAACACTATTGGATGATTACTCAATGCCCATTTCGCTGTCGCTTGCGATCCAACCAACTCTTTACTTGTGTTTTAACATACTCTTTTGTCATTTTTGTGTTTAAAATTGACACAGGAATTGAAAAAATTGAAGTTTTATTGGTGAAAAATTGGATTGAATAGATTTATATTTCAATTTAAGGTAAAAAGATAGTAATAATAAAGCATTAGAAGAAATCATTAGTTTAGTATATTAAAATAGGGGTGTTTTTTATATAAGAAATGTGGTGTAATATTTTAAATTAATATTGCAAAATTATTATTCTGTCTGTTACACTATTGTGTCGATCAGGTTGGTTGTTCGGAATAGCCGTTATTGTCTAAAGTCATTTTCTAATAATTTTTACATAGGTATGTTGTGTTTTTTAACACTTCTTTGTGCAATTAAAGACGGGTCACACCCATCATTGACGTCTGACTAGCATGTGTTTTTATTGGACGAACATGCAATGACCAGCATTTGATAGCCCAAAAAAGTTCAAATTTGTATATTTTTTTTAATCATACTCTCTTTGACTCTTTCACAGTAAACTCATTAAAGCTTGTGTCGTAAAAGAGGAAGATGGTCGGCGTCTGGGATGGAACCCACAACCTCCAGCACGAAATAGTCTGAAAGCCGGCATTATCACCACCAGGCTACCAAGCACTTGCACATCACATTTCTTTTAATATTTTTATGCCACTGGCATTAAGTTGTCATTTTCAGCAGAATGTTTTACAATTTGTCCATCAAGTAATTTTTTTTACCTGCTAGTATCTAATAAAGGTAATATTATGTTACTATGACATAGATTGTCATAAACACATTATTACTTTATCTTTTCAATACATTTTTTTTTATTTAATGGCCTGTAGATAAAGTGTGTTTACATTTTATTACATAAGTAAAGCTTTTTAACCGTGATAAAATATTGTTTATTGTTAGTTCTTTGATGTGTGATTTGAATAAAATGCTAGTTACCAAAATAAACACTTTCTTATCAATATTGCAATCGCTTGCAATATATAGAGAATATTGAAATGAATGAATGCAGCTTTCGTTATCACATAGAAATGATTGATTTGCAGAGTACAAATACTGATAACCTTCACAAGTAATTTAATTATTATAGAGTTTTATTATTGTAATCTGCTTATAGTATATTATATACGACAATATACATATCCCAATTCTAAATTTTTTCCTCATTAATTTGTCACAATCTGTTGTAGATGACTTTACTTTCAAAATTACGACTGATGTGAAACGACCATTCATATATTTTATAATGAATATTTTGTATTGATTAATAAGCGATCAAGCAGATAGACGAGGTTGACTCCTTGGTTTTGTGGCATCGCATCAATATGTCTAGTCCATTCTTAAATGTATTTTCATTGACCGCAACAACACTAGATCTAATGACAGCCTCTGGTACAAGCATCCACAACTCTGTTACTCAGATAGTATTTATGCGAGTTCTTCGCAAATACACCTCTGTTGAGCGTCAGGGTATGGTCACGTAAGTAGGTGATGAGCAGCTCGGGACAGCCATGATAATTACTCAGCACCTTAAATATCTCAATGAGGTCCATTCCTTATCTTTTTTTTCTTATAAGTGCTTCAGCTTTTTGACACTCTTCATAAATAAGGTCCTTAAAACCTCACTCCCAGTTTGGTGAATCTCCACTGCACTCCTTGCAACAGCATAGAATCTTTCTCGAAATAAGGAGACAACATTTGAAATGCATACTCCAGCAGTGGGCCAGATATAGGTTTTACACACAGTCACTAATTATTCTCTTTAGTCTTTAATTATTCACCAATTTGAAGATATAGTAAGATGGGGGAGGCAAAGAAGAAGATACTGGTATGCACGTGTGAGGAGAATGGACTCATCCAGACTCCCTCACATGGCATTGCACGGCCAACCCCATGGAAGATGACTCCCAGACAGACCACCAAAGAGATGGATAGACAGCAGGGAGTCGATCTCGCAAGAGGCTAACCCCACCTCTTAATAACACGTCTTCAGGCCTAGAATAATGAAGACACTTACTTTATCTTTAGCCAAAGAGATCCAGTCACCCCACCAGCCACTGGCCCTGTTCTCCTCGGCCTCGATAGCTTTGTCCACTCCAACCGTGGTGTGGGTTGGACCCTCCGACACAGGGCTCTCCTCTGTGGGACCATCAATTTTCTTTTTGTCAGCCCTGCAATTAATAGGTACATTATTAATTGAAATTAATTTGATATTTAAAAAGCTGCTGAGTGGGCAAGAATATTGTTTATCTGGTCCCTAAAAGGGTGGAACCAGTGGCGACGAGTGAAAATTTTCAATGGTACAGCTATGACGAAAAATTGAGGAGGTTTTACAAGGTTCTCAAGTATTATATTATTATCCTTGATACTTTAGAACACCGTTTCGGAGCATCTGGAAAATAATTGGTAAACTACGAAGAATCTCCTCGTAGGTCTGGATGCTTAGTGGGAATGGACCTCTACTCTTTTATATCCAGATAAACATCCTTCACTTCTTCAAGTGACACAACTTTTTCTTTTATACTTTCTCAAAGTAAACCCAGTCTTCACTGAGAAAGAAATCAATATGATCAAACCATCTTATTCTCAGTCAACCACACCTTATCGGACCTATCCTCTCATCAATCAATCAATTCTTTCTTTTTTGACCCCACTTAGAGGGCGTAGGGAGGCAACAAGAGCTCTCCACTGCTCTCGATCTCATTTAGTTTCAGTGACCTACGTATTTTCTACAAATTTATTTGAATACTCAATAATTTTTACTACACACTTTAACTTGATAAAAATGGTGACACCATTTAGTCCAGTGGTGCCAGACAATTTGAATTTTTCATCAATGTAGAGAAGAAAGAAAATTAACTGTCCATTTTTTTATAGAAGTGTCTTTGTTTGGTTTAAATAACTGTTTATATGTTCCAGTGGACAGTTCATTTTTTTCGCACTCTACATTGACGAAAACTTCATTTGCAAAATTCAAATTGTCTATGGGGGCAGATCTCTTATGAGCAGTCGGTGTAAAGAGCATTTGAACTTATCAAACCCATAAGCATGATCAATGATCAATAAAATGATGATCGTGAACAATAAAAAAAAAAACAATAGTTATCACAACCACTTCCTTAAAAAAACTGAATATCCTTATGAATTGCATGAATATATTGCTAGGATGCAGATCTACATTAAATATTGGTTTCAAATTTGGTTTGTACATAAATACTCTAAAGGGATATCTGAGTTGCTAACAATTTGTACACAATATAATAGAATAATACATAATACGAAGAATTTGTGAAAGAAATTTAAGTATTTTCCAACCAAATCTTATAACAATATGATAAAAATAATATCGTATTATTTCATGCCATTTCACTGGTGCAGCAATATTATGCTATAAATGTCATTTTTACACTATGAATTATTTAACTACCTAACAAGAAAAATTATGTCACTTAGTATTTCATGCAAATACAAAACATCATTTTGGAATGAAATGATAACTCTAACGCAAAACTCGAAAATACTTAACTAAAACAAACGACACTACATATAGTTTAAGAAATTGAATAATATGTTGATAAATAATTAGGTAGGATTACGTGAAAAGTGGTTCAAAATGTCAATGCACTGCAACATTAGACATATTATGATTGCGTACAAATAACCACGAAGATAGGCGAAATGTCACGTTATATTAGTATTCCTATGTAAACAAATCAGTATAATATCTTTTAAACATCTTCAATCATATGAGGTAACTGCATGTCTCCGTACAATTAACATTACATTTATGTGCGCAATTGTATATTATTTTCCTTTTGTTTACCCAGCAGAACACGATTAATATTATTATGAAAAACTTACATGGCGGTTATCCCTTCGAGTAAAGTAATGATGTTGTTGATTTAAATACACATTTATAAATTTACACAAATATTGAATTCATTTCAAAATAATCTTACATTCGCTATAATGACATTTACACACTTTGACAAGTTCGGATTTCTTTGTTGACAGCGGCCATATTGAAATTAGTTCCGCATACAACATTGTACAGTAGTCAATTTTAATAATTTTCGAAAGAATATTATGTAATATTATTTTTCTCATAGTTTATTTCAATAATCATTTTTATAACAAATTTAATATAATTTCATATATATATATATGAGTTAAAATTTTATTTTATTATTTTTGAATTATAAAAATGTACCATCTATTTAAAATTTAGCAATAAGTATCTAATAAATTAATTAGCTTCGATTTTTATTTAATTTGTAAATTTCCGTATTGTTAGTCAAATGCTAAGTTTTTCCTTTATATTCGTATGTTATTTCCTTTAGCGTGATGAAATTGTCATATTTTTACTTGTTATATACATCACATTTTTTTTATTTTATGAATGTTATTTTAATTAATATTATTGGTGTATGTTCTTACGGAACGAAACGCGTTTCTGGAATAAAAAATTGTGTAGTATAAAACAAGTAGTATTTTTTCATTCTCATTATTTTAACGCACCTGCAATGTTGTATCCATTTTCTTTCGTGGCAACCATTTGAAAGATAAGCTATGTAGAATCTACTCAGGTAGGTTAAAATTGTGTGGTTAAAAATTATTCAGTCAAGTTTTAATGGTTAAAAATATTATTGTTAAATTATTAAGTAAAAAGAGAACGGTATTTTTATCATATTGTTTTAAGAAACAATTACTTATTTTATTCTGTAAAATAGTGATACAGACAAGTGCAAAATATGTAATGCCATCTGTTAAAATTTGTTTTAAGCGGCGAGTTTCGGTACAAGGTATGACGCAAGAGGTTACTAATTCGTAACATAGATAGCTGCACCGTCCTAGTTTTGATATCGAAATATTAATTTAATTTTTCTTGCGATTTCCAAATTGATTCCCGCAAGATTCTTATAAGAATTTATCTAAATTACATTAATTTAATATCAAAATAAAATTATATTATTGAAGATCCAGTTTATTTCATTATTTACAACGATTTACCTAAAATGTGGTATTTTTATGCTTATCTTGTTTTTTTTTTAAATATATTATTATATAATAATGCTGATCGCAATAAGAGCAGACTTCTGAACAACGGATCCTAGGTACGATTCCCGGTCGCACAATAAGTGTATTTGTTTAAGTATACGAAGTGGTCGATAGCCCAGTGATATCAGTCGACGGGTTTCGTACGTACAGCGTACTGAAAGGCGTGCGTTCAAATCCCGGTGCCGACCATTTCCACTTTTACAAAACAGTTATTGCTTTGTGTGAAAGATATTATTAAGACTTAACATAATTTTTTTCACTTTGGGTGAGCACAGATTGATTTTTAAAAAGATGTGTGAATAGGTGTGTACTGTGTAGGTAATTCATACCCGAGATTGGGATTTCAAATATCTCATATTGGACTGGTATAGAAGATGAGCTCGAGACAACTTAAAATGGTTGTAGTTAATATCCTGGTGCCATCTAGCGTTTGCAGTTGATAATCGAATTTTGTTGCTAAATGTTCCCGCCACTTTCCAACAGATTTCTCTGCACTAAATGAACATAAGATATATAATTTCTACCAACAAACATTTTTTTTCTTTTGTCTTTTTTTGGCATATCATCCACAAGCAGGGTTGCCAGGTTTTTTTTTCAAAAATATACCGAACCAAAAACAAAAAAAGGTCATTTTCAAAATTTGCTATCCGGAAAGTAGAAATTTCCCCTAAAAAAAGGTCATTTTCAAAATTTGCTATCCGGAAAGTAGAAATTTCCCCTAAAAAAAGGTCATTTTCAAAATTTGCTATCCGGAAAGTAGAAATTTCCCCTAAAAAAGGTCATTTTCAAAATTTGCTATCCGGAAAGTAGAAATTTCCCCTAAAAAAAAGGTCATTCTCGAAATTTACTGTCCGGGAAGTTACAGATTCACTAGGAAAAATGACATTATTCCCGAAAGTAAAAATACCGAACACTCCATAGTTCGTTATTTTTTTATAATAATAATTAGGTATAACACTTACTTTTCTATACAAATGTGTCAGTATAGCCGGCGGAACTTATTGCCTGAGACAATTTTTTCCAGTCAACCGGTCCCGTCCAATCTGAGACAGGCCAACCTCGGGTAGAAATTTCAAGTGAAAAAACACTTAGAAAAACTCCGACCCGACCGGGAATCGAACCCGGGACCTCGGATCTGAAGTCCACGCTAGTACAACTAGGCTACCGAGGTCGGGTTTTTCATACCGAACACCTAACATGAAGCAAAAATACCGAACAGTTCGGTAAAATACCGAACACCTGGCAACCCTGTCCACAAGGGGGATGTTTTGGCCAAACAAACAAATTATTGTAGGTATATTAGCTTCGGGTCGTACCAGTACCTACCTAACGTAGCTCCTAGGTCCTAGACGTCCTAGAGGTTTTGGTTATCTGTCCGAATTCATAAAAAATATCATTTAACAATCGAACATCAATTGATTTAAAAATAATTTATTATATCGGAATATCACATACCTTCACTATTTTCATATCTTTCTCTGCCTACCCCAAAAAAAGATACAACTGACAAAAAGTTAAATTTATAAGATGCGTAAAGAAGGGTACGCCTGTTGTCCCTAAAAGCCATTCGGCATGGTAAAGCAATACGGTAGGATATGTAGGTACTCTTTTTTATAAATGTCAACCTTAAATTATATTAAAAAGTTGAACAAACTGCGTTGATCCGATCGAAAGAGAAGAAAACTTCTTTTTAAAATCGTTTATCTCTTTCTATCTTCATTCTGTATTCATACCTTGTTTCCTGAAGGACAGAGATATATTTTTTTCGCGGTTTCGTCCTTGATGTTATAATATATTATTATCTTGTTGTGAAAGTATATCCTAACATACTTGCAAGAAAACTCAAAGGGGTGCCGGATATCAGCGCTATTTTCCGGTTGTTTTTTTTTATTTAATTTTTAAACAATAAATAATTGTCCCTTTTTTAAATTTTGTTCTCTTTTGGAATTTGGTCCTAATTGAGTTGATGAGGTGTCAACATCTTTTGCATGTGGTACCAACAACTATGACTATATACAACTAATGAGGATATCTACCGAGCACCGATCATACAATGATAATATCACCTTTAGTGGACTAAACCCTCGAAAGAAAACATAAAAAAAGCCCATATCAACCCGCCAAGACAGCAGGGTAGGAAGTAACTTCCGGTAACTGCCCAAATACCTCTCTTTAACGAAGATAATAATATAAGGGATGGTCTTTGTCCAGAAAAGGAAGAAAACACGCTAGCACTTACTTCCGCCTTATTCTTTAGTCCAGTTGAGTTGATTTTTCTGTTCTTTTCAGAATCTATATGGTGACGATATCCAGCTCCATCTAAAGAAAACGGCGTATTACCTCTTCGAAAATTGAGTTAACATAAGTATAAAATTTTGTCGAAAAAAAAAATATAGAACCAAAAAAATATTTTGTGTAATGGCAGCCCTGGATTCATCGATATCCTCCGATCGTGACTAATAAAACATTATTCTTTTTTTTTTTTTTAAATAAACATGGTTGCTTTTTGCGCGGGACGTTTTTCTAGAATGTCAAAATAAACCTTTTTTGCGTTTACCGCGATAGCAGCTCTCGTACGAAATGAAACGAAAAAAATAAACATAAATTTCTTCGGAATATGGATGTACCTATTATTGAAATTATCATTTTTTTTATGTCGATATGAATAAAATGAAAACAGTTTATTTTTATGGTGGCGTCGTAAATTATCTTCTAAATCAAACTAATGTAATTTAAATAAAAATATATTAATATAATAATATAAACCATATATTAAATATATCGTATACATCAGATATGACATGCACATTATATTATTAAGATGCCATTAATAAAGAAGTGTACATATTTTTAACACTACTTGATCAAACAAAATGTGCGAATAGTATAAATAAAATGTACCTATACCTATTTACATAAAAAAATAAGGCTGGTACTTACCTTTACATATTTTTAGTTTTAAAATACTTAATAATTATTTGTTGTCTTGTTTCTATTCCATATCGTTTGTTCTGTTTATTTTCATAGATATTTAGACTTTCTAGTTTTCAAATGAGAATCTTTTCAAGAAAAATAAGTAAGTACGAAAATAATTATGTCACTTAATTACTTACCTACTAGGAAAAAAATGATTATTTTTATGAAGTTAATCTGGGCTCACCCAAAGTGAACAAGAATACACTTTCGACATTTTTCACGTAAATCAAACCCTGTGTTAGGTACTTAATTCAAAACCATCAGCAACTTTTTTCATCACAATGTCAATACTAAGATTTCAATACTGAAATAAACTACTTAAGTAGAATTTAGAATATAATATAGAGAGTAAACAAACAATTCGTCTTATTTTGTATAATAGATAATATTATAATGTTTTCGTCATAAGGCAAGCATGAATGGGCAACTAAATAACATACATATGAATGAATGGAACGAGCATAAAGTAGGTACTTATAATATCTTAACATACTATCATTATTACGTGTTTATACATATATACGTACTTTATTAGATTATTATATATATATATGTAGGGAGTGGTTTAATATTTTCAGAAATTTAAATAATGATAAAAGTGAAATATTATATTATTAATAATTCGTGTACAAATATGATATATGGATGTAAATATAGTATATATAGATATAGTTATTATATTGAAAAAACCGGAACAACATTATTATAGATCTGCGATGTTTATACAGTGTGTCTGGTACCGTACGGTACATAATAACTAACGTAGAAATGTCCGTATTATTTAAATGCACTAGCTGACCCGCCCGTCGAACTTCGACATAATCCAGAATAAAAAAATAATTTTTACTTATTGCATGAATTAAAAATATAGATTATGAGTTATGACATAAAAACTGAATTAAATTGAGCTAATAATTTGTTTCATTATGCATATTATAAAGATTACTGTTGATTCGGATGCGGGATAAAGTTCGACGGGTCATAAGTTTGTAATATAGAGTAAGTCGGACATCCATCATGAGAAATTCAATCGCGTCAAGCAATTCGTCCATCATTCCAAGCGGATTTTCCATGGAGGAACTGTAATGGACGGCGTGGTCTATGTCGTCACATCACTTAACGTTCCACATCTGTTGTAATGGACGGCGTGGTCTATGTCGTCACATCACTTAACGTTCCGCATCTGTTGTAATGGACGGCGTGGTCTATGTCGTCACATCACTTAACGTTCCACATCTGTTGTAATGGACGGCGTGGTCTATGTCGTCACATCACTTAACGTTCCGCATCTGTTGTAATGGACGGCGTAGTCTATGTCGTCACATCACTTAACGTTCCACATCTGTTGTAATGGACGGCGTGGTCTATGTCGTCACATCACTTAACGTTCCGCATCTGTTGTAATGGACGGCGTGGTCTATGTCGTCACATCACTTAACGTTCCACATCTGTTGTAATGGACGGCGTGGTCTATGTCGTCACATCACTTAACGTTCCGCATCTGTTGTAATGGACGGCGTGGTCTATGTCGTCACATCACTTAACGTTCCACATCTGTTGTAATGGACGGCGTGGTCTATGTCGTCACATCACTTAACGTTCCGCATCTGTTGTAATGGATGGCGTGGTCTATGTCGTCACATCACTTAACGTTCCACATCTGTTGTAATGGACGGCGTGGTCTATGTCGTCACATCACTTAACGTTCCGCATCTGTTGTAATGGACGGCGTGGTCTATGTCGTCACATCACTTAACGTTCCACATCTGTTGTAATGGACGGCGTGGTCTATGTCGTCACATCACTTAACGTTCCGCATCTGTTGTAATGGACGGCGTGGTCTATGTCGTCACATCACTTAACGTTCCGCATCTGTTGTAATGGACGGCGTGGTCTATGTCGTCACATCACTTAACGTTCCACATCTGTTGCAATGGATGACATCTATTTGGAGTGAGTTAAACTTGAACAGATTTAAAAATTGAGTCTTCAATGCTACATCTCCGTTTGTTCTGTCAAGTCCTATATATAAATGATGCTGATTGTCAATTGCTGGTAAGGAAAGGAGCTGGAAATAGCTCTTTTACTCTCCTTTATCTCGTGGGCTGTTTTTATTTTGGCTAGGAAACCCGCTTTCTTCCAAAATCTCGCTGACAAAATACTTATTACTAGTGGTCAGCCAGTGCTCGAAATTCGACTATAACTTATTTAAATTATAAATTTGAACATTGTTCAGGTTCTAATTAATTAATAATTAGGTATTTTTTGGGTCATATCTACAATGAATTTTAATATCTCACCATTTCCCGCTGCACCTTTCATTTGAATATATACCGCCTTCAAAAAGCTTTCTGCGCCCATACTGAGGTGCTTTTCATTTTACATTTGTTTCTATGAAGTTGATGATATTTAAAAGTAGTCTGTGGAAGTGTGTGTGAGTATCAAATACATAACATTACAGTAGTGTTTGTAATGTTTTTTATTGATTTAATGCATTTTTATGCATAATTTAAAAAAAGTATAAGCATTTGCCACTCCTTCTCTATATAAACTATAATATAAACTATGCGAAATTTCATACTCATTAGTTCGCGCAATTGTCGTAAAAATGGTCACAAAGTTTTACCTTCACGTATTAATATTAATATATATATATATATATATATATATATATATATATATATATATATATATATATATATATATATATATATATATATATATATATATATATATATATATATTTATATTTATTTTATCTTCATCACATTAAAGGCACTATAGGAGATAGCTCGCACTTAAACCAATACCAAATGTAGCAAAAATGGGAAAAGAAGATTCATCAAGTTGCTGCAAAAAGTAACAAGTTCAGGCGAACCATACCCTCTGTATAAAAGAAGATCACACAATATCACAAAAAAGTATGAACATCGAAGGCGGTTCTGGTTCCGCCCTAAAGTGAGGCACACAGATATGTAATGACCTGTAATTATTATAATACACTTAGGTACCTTACCTACCCATACCTATCTTCTCTTCTCCTCTGCTCTTCCTACGTACAATGGACCGTTTATTGATTTATACTGTGGTCCACGTTGCTGTACCCCGGAGTCAAATGTTTGACCTCTCTATTTTTTTAAATACTCTTTTATGATTATGTATTTGGCTATCGTATTTGCGGACGATTAAAATTATCGATCGTTTTTATTTATTTAATCAAAATGCTAGATATTCTTTTGAAAAAAAAAATATATATACCTATTTCATTTTTATTGAAATAAACATTAAAAAAAGATGGAACCAATAGATCATTATATAATGTTATATAAGTAAAACATTATGTAATAGTCATAACTTATATCAATTTATATAAGAGTTACATAAATATATGAAACGTTCCACAATAGTCATAACATTAAGGATTAAGATTAAGTCATAACATAACTGTTAATTAATTATATGAAACGTTTCATATAGTAATAAAATTATGTCAAATAACATAATATATTACATAATATTATGTAAAATTTTATAAAAGTCACAACATTATGTCAATTGACATAACCGTTATCTAATAAATACATGAAACGTTGCATAATATTACGTCAAATAACATAACTATTACATAATTAAATGCAACGTTTCATAATAGGCATAAAATTACGTCAAATAGCATAACTATTACAAAATTAAATTAAATGAAACATTTCATAATAGGCATATCATTACGTCAAATAACATAACGGTTACATAATTAAATGAAACATTTCATAATAGGCATAACATTACGTCAATTAACATAACTATTACATAATTAAATTAAACGTTTCATAATAGGCATATCATTACGTCAAATAACATAACTGTTACATAATTAAATGAAACATTTCATAATAGGCATATCATTACGTCAAATAACATAACGGTTACATAATTAAATGAAACATTTCATAATAGGCATATCATTACGTCAAATAATATAACTGTTACATAATTGAATGAAACATTTCATAATAGGCATAACATTACGTCAAATAGCATAACTGTTACATAATTAAATGAAACGTTTCATAATCGGCATAACATTACGTCAATTAATATAACTATTACATAATTAAATGAAACGTTTCATAATAGGCATAACATTACGTTAAATAACATAACTGTTACATAATTACATGAATGTTGCATAATAGGCATAACATTACGTCAATTAACATAACTGATATATAATTATACGAAACATTTTATGTATAATTGCCATTACATTATGTTATATAATTATATGATACTTTGCATAATAGTCAATGCATTATGTCAAATAACATAACTGCTACTTAATTAAATGTTACATTTCATATATATCTTTTTCTTTTCAAACAAGCAACATAACATTTTTTTAATTATCATATGTTATTTAATAAAATGTAATATTGCATAAAAGTACTTAATTCATTATATTTTGTCAATTAAGATTGCTGTTACTAAATTATATGTAACATAGTCATTAAACTTCACAATCATCTACGCAAAATATTATTTAAATATTTTTTTCAAATTATCTATTAACTACAAAAGTATGTATGTATACTTGTCTAAAAAAGTATAAATTCTACAGGTGGACACTACTTAAATAGAGAAAAAATAATATAAAAATAAAAAAAAATAAAAAATAAACACAAACCTACAGACTTTCAAGTGAGATATTTTGAAGAATATAGGTCGCTTACTTAAAGAGAAAATAAATAAAACAAAAGATGGACGCTTTCCGCAACCTTGATTTCCTCCGATTGCTAGATTAAATGTAGTATCTGGGACCAGAAGTGCAAAAGCTTTTAACTGGGGAACACCATGCAAAGGGCATAATCCTCACCATGGTGATTTTTCGACAAAGAGTTAACCAGAGTGCTTTCCCGCTTTTCTATGGAGGTTGTCTTTCCTTAGCTAGTTAGTTCTGGTGAAAAGAGAATTTCTGGTTTAATTGCGCCAGAAATTCTCCTTTCGTTATCATCTCGGGGTACGCAACGGGGATGCTAACGAGTCGGATTAATCATAAGTGTTGCTGGTGTTATGCTACTTGGCGTTTCACAGCATTTGGGTTTATAACCCACATCTTCCAGCAAGAGGGAGCTCATTGAGGCCCTAATGACTCTTCGAATCCTAAGTTAGAATAAATAAATAAAATAGATGACATACTTAATTCAAAGGTTGCAATTATCTCTCCCTTCCTTTTTTTCCGATTATCTGTTACAGTTTATGTCATCATAATATTGATCAATCCGATTATCAGTTACAGTTTATGTCATCATAATATTGATCAATCAATTGGTCACTCGCCTTGAATTACGATTTGTACTTGTTTTGACCATAGATTTTTATATTATAACTACCTAGATGGAGTACTCCTATATCTCTTCATAATAAAAAAGTGAAGCCGATTTGGACGGCAATTTTGACAGTACGGTGTGCAAAACGGAACGTAAAAAGTGATGTTAACATAAATAAAGAAACTTAAAAATGATCTAATTTCACTTATTTCAACGTAAAAATGCGTTTTATTGTAATAAATATACGCCGTACCGCAATCTTTTTAGGACCGAACTGTCAAAAGCTGCAATTTTTTTTTTTTTTTAATCTTTATTTATATTTATTTTCACATTTTTCTTCAACTAAACTAGCTAATTCATTTATTCATTATGTTCTCCAGACAGCTTTATGCTGGTATAAGGAGAAATAAGTAGGTAGGGGAGAGAATCCATGAAACGGACGTCCCATGAAACGGACAAACGTTTGAACTCGGTTAGTGTCGGATCTAGCGCATTGTTATTATATCCTTGTCGATCACGCAGTGCATGCTCTCACTCCACAGGAGCGTGTAAGTCGAGAGTTAGTATTTGAGTGGAGTGCACGCATTTATTTTTTTACCACTATAAAAGTATTTTTTTCTTCCATTTTTCCAAATCTGTCAAAGGTAAGATTTTGATTTAAATTATACATGTTTTATATATTCTAAAAACTCGCTCATTTAAGTTAATCAAATTGTAACAGTAGAATCAATAACCTTCTAATCTGCAAAAATATATACATTTGTTTAAGATTTTACAAAATCCCATGAATCGGACAGCAAAAAGGACCATGAAGTGGACATACGATTCATCAAAAGAAAATGGCATAATGTCCTATATGTAATAAAATATACACGAATAGTAAAGAAGATTGGCTAATGTGCAAAATCTGCAAAATATGGACTTATAATAGTAGTGGTGTAACAGGAACAATATTTTTTTTTTGTAAAAAATGTTTTTAAATTGTATTTTTTTATTTGCCTTTACAAATCTTTATAATGTTTATAATTACGAATATATTGATTAATAAATGATAAATGAAATATTTTCATACTACAAGTGTCTCATTTTAACAATTAAAACTTTACCTACAGGAGAAGGTAATAATGTGTCCGCATCATGGGACCCCGTGTCCGTTTCAAGGGAACGGTTCCATGAAACGGACATAATTTATATATTTTAAAATTACATTTTTATGTACTTTATATTTTTCTTTTTAACATTTTTTTGATGTATAAGGGAAGAGAAAACTACATATTTGAAGATCACACTATTATCTATTAGAAGCTATTATAAATAAATTATCTCTGTGACATTTTTGAAAAATGTCCGTTTCATGGATACTCTCCCCTACAATGTTTTCATAGATAATTACAACAAATCAAGTAAAATACAAAAAGATCAGAATGAATTAAACATACAAAGCATGCACGCAATTAAATCAAGAAAAATAATACATAAGACTCAACACGTCAATAAATTAAAATAAGAAATATCAATTCAAATAAAGATAAAACAAAGCAATAAATTAACAAATATCCTCATCAGTAACATAAAAAATAAAATATAAAACATGGTGTTAATTTAATAAACTATATCATCAGTCATAAAAAAAAATTAAATACGCTTCACTTTTGAATGCGAGTCGGGATTCTAGGTTATTGTATACAATTCTAGGTTATTGTATAAAATTCTAGGTTATTGTATACAAGAATTCTATAGAATTCTGTGGTTTTGACGTTCTTTCCCATAACTTATTTTAACTCAGAATAACAGGTGTTCGGTTTTGAAATAAGAACTTTCGGAATCGCCAAAGCAGTGTTGCAATAATAATAATAAATGAAAAAAGCACGATGTCCACATGTAAAAAAAAATATAGGTAAAATTTATTAATTATTATTCTTGCTGAATAATATTATTATACGGCACGGGATTATCTATATAATAATAATGATGTGAAGAAGAGTGTGTGGGCAGATTGTGAACATGTGTGTAGGTAGGTACACCGGCACCAGCTATCTCTACCCGTGCATTTATACCAGCCATGTTAACATGATACCCCTCTAAATTTTTATTTTTAATCTGATACCAAAAGTTAAGGAAATTATAATGTTACTTATAAGCTTCATTAATAGAAGACCCATCAACATTCACGGATAGTTAAATTAGTTCCTCATATTGGTGATGAAAATATAATTATTATACTGGGGTGTAATAAAGTAGGTACAGTGTTCAGTCAAGGATTTACGTATTTCTCAGTAAATTTGTCGCCGACACTAACCTACTTGGAAATGCAAAATATACTGATAGATACTTCGTATACCTAAAGCTGGGAATACACATGCCTGTAGCTGGCACACTTGCATGCCAGCTCCTGGAACATGCCACCTACTATCAAGCAACTACCTAGGTGGTTGCCTTGATAGTAGGTGACATGTGCCTGTAGCTGGCATGCAAGCGTGCCAGCTACAGGCATGTGTATCGCCGCCTTAACAAAATATTTGGACATTTGAAATTAATTCAGTCATTTTTTTTCAGAATATAGGTACGTCATAGGATAGGGCATAAAAATTTACCAGATTTATTTTTCTCTTATGCTCACCTCTTATAACCCCATAAAAATGTTTTAAAGAGCTATATGTGTATTGAAGTAATTTTAAAATCTATTACCTCCCCTAAATTCAGTATGTATAAAGATCTTTCAATACCTACCTATAACGTAATATTTTTTTGATCTCATAAATTCCGTTATGCAGTATTCAGTTTTTTGTACTTTAGGAACGAATTAGAGGAGTTCCACAGGGATAGGTTTTTTGACCTATGATTTTCAACATTTCCTCTCATTGCCTGTTAACAGTAGGTATCAGCTTTGCTAACTCATTATGTACCTACCTATACCGTTTTTTAAAGAGAGTAAATCGGTACTTACCCTTATTTTTTTCTTCGGGCGAGTTGTATCTTCGATCTTCAGGGTGGGTGGAAAAGAGTTGTGGAGTCCTTATGCTTATTCAACATGGAAGAATTTTCTTCGAAACTAAGTAGTGCAAGCGTAAGAAAAGTTATGAAAAAAAGCGGAAAATTTTGATTTGTTCCATGCAAAATGTGTTTAATGGAGTCGTTAAAGTTAAAAAAATTGATGATGATGGGATATGGACAAGTGTGAAGAAGATAAAGTACACTTCACATTTCCTTTTAAATCTTTTCTCTTAATTTAGCTGGGTAAGAGACTCCAGTCTCTTTTTCTAACGTCATCCAACCGATTTTTTTTCCACAATCTTTGATCTCGAGAATCCTGGTACAAATTTGATAAAGTCGTGCTCGCCCATATCATTCATTGGCTACAGAAGTTTATTAGCTTGAAGTATGTACTTTCTTGATTTATCTCGACTGTGTTTCTGCGATGACTGGGCATCCGTTACACGCTGACAACACGCTGTCATTTTATATGATGGATCACCATTATGCAATTTTTTAAAAGTAAATATTGTGAGTAATAATACTATTTAGGATAAACCAATATTCGTCTTTGATAAAATCAAAATTCCTACGAAAAAAAATATTAATTTAGATCGTTTTTTTTTTTGTAGTCTGTACTCTCTTCTTCGGTATGAACTTTATGGGAAAGGAAGCGAGTTCACGCGAGGGCTCGGATATTCAATTTATGTTACGTATTAATACAAAATATTTTTAATTAAAATATATGTTTTTCCTTAGGGAATTATAGCTCAATGTGCCATAAAACCATAGTGCCAATCGATTACGTTCAATAACGTTCTATGACAGCAAGGTGACAGACTAGGGACTAGAAAGATCAATAATCCCTACTCACGCACTCTAGTTTATTGTCTAGTATACACTCTTACAATCACACACTGTAAAAAAAAAAACGGTAACGACATTTTGACAAAATGTGGAGTTTGTGGAATATGTAAATCGTTTAGAGTTCTGAGTAAAATCTGTCATATATTCTGCATCTAAGGCTTTTTTTGAAATTTTGTAGCTACTATGTCGCTAAACGAACATCGAGCCAGAGATAGGAAAAAAATATTCTTCTCACAAAAAAAAAACAACGAGCATCAAGACCTAACAGCAAGAACTAATAAATAGGTGATGACAGATTACGCGACAGAGTTCTAGGTCTTGTATACTGTTAATTGCTTGGTGTAAATATCAGCGATTAGAGAGTAGGTACTCTATTTCTAGCTCTGTGTTCGTTTGGTATAACGCACCCTATAATAATAATCTTTATTGCAAAAACTCTTTTATTTCCGTATTTTAGTCGCTCAATAGACTGGAGCAAGTAGGTGTCACCAAATGCAGGCAAAACCTCAAAACATGGGAATGCCTTTATGTTCCGAAGCAGATCCTTATTCAAAACAGCAGACACATTCTGATATATACCTACAAATCAAATCAAGAAATCAAGCCCGCCGCAGATTCCCCCCAAAACAACCCGCAATGCGGGAGGCCTGAACCCCAATAGGGAGGCATCAAGAGCTCTCCATTGTGCTTGAAGGCGTCTGAGGCTTCTGATGGTGCCTTTTCTGACCGGTTGAGGTTTAAGGACGTGAGGTGGTCAACCTTACGGTCTCGATCTGATTTTTCAATTTCCTGTTCCTTAAAACCAGCAAAAAGAGCAGAGGTGGCAACCCCACGGCAAGATTGAAAAACTATCTGGAGATTATTTAAATCAATTTGTTCTGGTAATGTGATAAAAAAAAACAAACTCACTCGCTTACCTACATTTTAGTTTGAAACGTTTAAAATCTATAAAAAATAAATTTTCTAATAATTCAATAACTCGCGGCTATAGATAGTATTTGCTTAACGGCAGAGGCGCATCGTAGCGGTCTAGGGAGGCTATTTTCTCCCTACGGTACAAATAACTATATTTTTTTATTCTTTTGTGGTGTGTGTGTTTTTTTTAGCCTGTTGACAAGTCATTTAAATGACTTAACGGGTTCCGCTCATTTGTTGCACTGTTTCTGTGTAATATATATTGTGTAAATAATTTTCTTATTGTATCTTTCTGTTTGTTGTGTATATTTATTTATTTAATAAAAGTTTAATTTCCTTTAAAAAAAAGGGAATGTTCGAAAGAAAACTCTCAATAATATCCAAGCTTCAGCGATATTTTCAATATAAAAGTAACACAGTTCAAGCTACAGGCAGATTATTTATACGGTGCTTGGGATTTCAAGTTTGGAACACACTACTTCTTGTCTTGGTCGAAACTTTTTAAAAAATACAGATACTTACGTATTTACCATAAACTAGCTTTCTCAACACAAACGTTGCCCTGTTTTTTAATTATGAATATTCAATTTCATATTTCAAACCTCAATTGTTTTTAATCTTATTATTTTCACAAACAGGGTTGGTTTTTTTTTGTTTTGTTAGAGATATTGATGATTGCTTATATACTTTGTTAAATATGTAAGATCTTTATGATGTGTTTGTGTTCTTCTATAATTGGGTTATATAGTGATTTATTGTAAAGAAAATATGTTCTGTAATTATAATACCTGTTGAAGAACCAAATAAAAAAAAAAATAAAAAAAAAATTTCAATTTGTATTATGTTATGATACCTCCAACCGATGTTTCTGTTTTAAATGATGTTTATGGGGCATTTTGACAATTAATTGAATAAAAGTTTATATTGTATTACCTTTGTTAAGTTTTCTAAAATTTTCTTATGTTACGCGCAACTTTATAAGAAAATCGTAATCGTAAAATCAATGGTTTAGCCACAGTTCTGTATTTTAGTGTGAAATTCGGAATTTGTTAAAAATTCACAAAAACGTAAATAGCTTTTGAACCACCCAATATCGCTGAACATACATGGGGGTTAAATGGATAGGTATTGCGGTCCTCTACTTCCCTGCTTCGGGTTATCCACTATCTCTGTTACACCGTGTATACCTATGTAGATATTAAGTCTACGTAGGAAACAGAAAAGAGGAAACCTTCTACCAACCCCAATTCATTTGATTTTTAACCTCCCTTATCACAAAGAAAAATGGAGAAGTAATTTAAAAAAATCTACGTCAAAATACTATGGGAATTTTAAAGTAGAAATAGTCGAGGGCCCTATAGGCAGGGGAGACGCTAGAGAAGATATAAAATTTAAAGACATATTAGAAGATGTTAACACGAAATCAATATCGCTTGATAAGGAAGTAGTGCCTGACTAAAGTGTGTATGTTTTTCCAAGTTGTGATATTCTAGAAGAAATCTTGAGCGCGAGTGTATATTCACACATCTTCCTACTAGGATGTACACTACTTAACACTTTCGGTACCTGTTATTTTTTTTATTTCAAGTGCCTAATTCAAAGATTATTACAGTCTCTGTGTCCTAAAATCCCACCTATCTTCCCTCTCCCCCACACCATCCACCTCCCTTTCCTTTTTGTTTGAGTTTTTTTTCTTTTATTTTATTAAATGAATATGTGCTCACTCAAAGTGAACACAAATACACTCTTTCACCGTAAGCTACTTAAAGCTTGTGTCGTGAAAGAGAAGATGGTCGGCACCTGGGATCGAACCCACGACCTCCGAACGATATAGTACGAAAACCGGCACCGTAACCGCTAGGCTACCAACCACTTCATTCTTTGCTTTATTCTTCTTTTTTCTTTATATTGCGGGTTTCGTTGTGGCAAGCTCGCCCTCTGCATGTAGATTCTGTGATGTCTTAAGAATAAATAAATAAATAAATTATAAATATCTCCTAGATCTGCAGGGTAACTCACGAAAAAGTGTAAGTTTACTTAGTTTTTTAAGAACTAGTCTAATATTTGAAACTGAAGGGCACTTCGCACCAAAATGAATATAGAATAAATTTTAATTGAAAAGTTTAGCTAACATTAGGATGCTTTTTGAATATATTTTTTTCTGGACTAGGTATCTCTCAAAATTAAAAAAAATATATATTTACGGAAACGTTGGAAAGGTGACAAATAATACAACACTTTCAAATAGCTGTTTCGTCTTTAGTTATCTCAGCTTCAAAACCTAAGAAATTGAGGCGCGGCTTTGAGTTGCTGGGGATCGAAATGGGAAGACTTGACACGACAAAAAGGCGAAAAATCAAGAAAAAAAGTCTACCCGCGGACCCCACACACATACACACAAACATCTGGCGCTATATTTATGTATGTGCGTGAGTTCGGTTGTTTGAAACGGGCTGATACATATACATACTGGTGCAGGTATCACGCCAATTTTGTTTATTATCTTATAACGTATTGAAATACAATATTGAGTCACACCAATTCTCAACAGAAGCCTAGTTGGCGTGTTCACATATTTTTATATACCTATGTGAAAAATAAAAAAAAAATCAATCGCTTGCAAGTATGAAATATACAAGCACTTAACTTAGGGACTATTTAAACGGAATATTTGAGGTGGTTGATAGACCAGCGGTTACGCCGGCTTTCGCACTGTTTCGTGCGGAGGTCGTGGGTTCGAATCCCGGCCGTGTCGACCATTTTCCGCTTTCACGACACAAGCATTTGCTTACTGTGAAAGATGTCAAAAGTGTATTTGTGTTCACTTCGAGTGAGCACAGATTCATTAAAAAAAAAAAAAATATACGGGCTTACAAAAAATTTGTTATAATCAAAACCACACTTGAGGGGCCTAAGACAAGTGTAATAAAATGGGCGCCAACCGTATCTATCGGTCGGTGTACCCATAGAAACGACATACAAACGACAGCTTTTCACCATTCCTTTTTAAAATGAATCTGTGCTCACTCAAAGTGAAAGAAAATACACTCGACTATTTTAAGCTATTTAAAGCTTGTGTCGTGAAAGATGAAGATGGTCTGCACCTGGGATCCATCTATACTTCATAGCATTCCTTGATCTTCTGTTGAGAATTAGCGTGACACAGTATTGTATTGAACGACCTCGGTAGCCTAGTTGTACTGGCGTGGACTTATGATCTGAGGTCCCGGCCTCGATTTCCGGTCGAGTCAGAGTTTTTCGTGTTTTCTTCACTTGAAATTTCTACCCGGGGTTGGCCTGTCTCAGATTTAACGGGGCCGGTTGACTGGAAAAAATTGCCTCAGGCAATAAGTTCCGCCGGCTATATTGACACCAGTGACTCATTTGTATACAAAAATTTTATATTATTAAGTTTCTTTAGATCATCTTGCGTGCAGACAAGAACTTTAGGTACCTACAGCCATAACTTACGTATCGAATGTGCAACTGTAAAAAACGGACAACAAAGTCCATGGTACATGGTAATAGATGACGACCCCTAGTTTCCAATAATAGACTCTCTGAAAAAAAAAAAAGTAACAGCGTACCACAAAGGGTTAAGAGGTCGCCTCTCATCACATAAAATATTACGATGCACGAAGTTTGATGTAGATGGATGTTGATAGAATCTTTAGTAATTGATTAAAAATAATAACAGTTGGGCAGTGTGTGGTGTGCCGTGTGCAAGTTCTTTACCTGCCCGTGGACCGGGCGCCACAACCTCTGCCTTATCTGGGACGTCCCATCTTCCGCTATCACAGTGCCACAGTGCTCTGCACAGATTAGGACAAGAACCCACACTATGAATGCTTGTTACTTCCATACTATGTTGACCCTTTACCTACACGACAAATTATACCAACAGTTTACATAACAAATCAGTTCATTATTTTTTGGCTAAGTAATAATTATATAAATTACATTTTGTTACTATTTTCTGAATTTTTATACGATGCATTTACACCATACGAACATAATAGAGCCAGGGTAGAAATAGAGCATTATTTATTTGAGATAAATGCCCCCCCCCCCCACTGTAACGCGCCGTTACGTTTTTTTGGTCTCACCTCCCCCCTTGCCTTCGCGAAAAACCCATGTGACTATTATTTATAACTGAAAATCACACTCATTAGGAGCATCCATTAATCCCGTGAGCTTAAAAGGGGGGAGGGGGGTCTGGAAAAAAATCACGAAAGATCTCCTAGGGGAAGGGGGGCTTTAGTAAGTAAATCACGTGCATTTATTTTTTAGGATGAATTTAAAGAAAAACAGTTGCGCTTTCATAAATTAAAAAAAATTGATGAAAAAAGCCAACTTTAAAAAGACATGTGTTTTCAGATGGGGGGGGGGGGGGACTAATAAGTTGTAAAAAACATCACATGATTAGCTGGATGCTTGTGTACTACGGTATGGAGAAACAAACACATGTTGAATGAAAGTAAAGTGAAGATTTATAAGACCTGCGGAAGACCAATCATACGAGCAATACTACGAGAATGAAGATTCTTTTAAGAACCACTGAAATGAAGACTCCGCCCCATCGCATAATTAACCATTCAAGACAAAGTGAGAAACTCCGAGATTCAGGGAATCTGTGACAGAGCTTATTCGGTGAGAATAGTGACATAAGAAATTCCAGTAACCAGTAGACTGCCTGGACGCCCACTAAAAAGATGAAGGGACAGCTAGACATCCGCGTTCCAGGAATAATATAACCGACCTCGGTAGCCTAGTTGTACTGGCGTGGACTTCAGATCCGGGGTCCCGGTTTGATTCCCGGTCGGGTCAGAGTTTTTCTATGTGTTTTTCACTTGAAGTTTCTACTCGGGGTTGGCCTGTCTCAGATTGGACGGGACCGGTTGACTGGAAAAATTGCCTCAGGCAATAAGTTCCGCCGGCTATACTAACACCTTTGTATAGAAAAGTGTTTATTATTATTGTATTATTATCTGAGAAAAAAAACAGGACTCAGCCCTATATCATGAAGAAGATGAATATTGCTTTTGGAATTTAGATGTATAATTTAAAGAAATATTTACTTCTTAGTAAAGGGATACTAATATTACTAAATTATTTGCAAATCAAATTGTAAAAACTAGAAACAATCTAGTTCAGATAACTCAAAATGAGGTTTAGATACTATTTGATGAATTTATGTGATGGATTCTATGTAATGGTAATAACTGAATGAAATAAAAAAAAATGTAACGGTAGTGAAATATTTTTTGTTGATACAGCAGCTTATTGTGGTACTACCAATGACAATCTAAGGAAATGTTAATAAACTCAGGATTTTTTAAAAATATAATTTTATTTATTTTTATTACATAAAATTTATATATAGTAATATAAAAATCTATTTATAATTATTACTTATAAAAAATCTCAATATACTTAATAGACATTTTATATTACAATTAAACTGATATTATTACATTATTTGTAATATGTGCATAAACAATTAAATAAATAAATATTAGATGCAATGTTAACCGTTATGTTGATTGAGATCTTGCTAATACCATTAAGTTCTTGAAAACAAATTGAATAAAATATAATTTGTAAATAATCATGGCCAATATTATTGAATGTAAGGCAATTTTTGTGCATTCTATTACTAAGAACCTACATCTGAAAAGGCCAAAGATCATGTCAAGATTAACATGACTTATAAATTAAGAGATTTTGTGCCTATAATTGATAAGAAAAATGACTTCTATCCCATATAAGAATCAAAGGTTAACAAAATTTGAGAAAAAAATGCAATTTAAAGATAAAAATACTAAAATTTTATCTCAGAAAATGTCGCATTATAAATTATTATAGATTAAATTCCATAAGTATTCTTAGTTCATTCATTTATCCCAAGTTAATCTCACGATTAAGTAAACACAAATATTGGCATTAGTCTTTAACAGTATGCGAAAGTGATCCAACACTCTAAAATTGTTCCAAACACTCTTAACATCTGTGTTCGCTCATTCATCAAAGTGATTTTGAAGATGCATATGAACATTTAAAGAATATGAACTACTATATCTTTTGTCGCAAATATTACATTTGTAAGGTTTCTCTCCGGTATGAGTTCGTAGATGATTCTCCAAAATTAGTTTGTACTGAAAAGATCTTTTGCAAACATCACAACTGAATGGTTTTCTTCCGTTGTGCGTCCATAAATGTCGTTTAAAATCCGATTTCAATCTAAAAGATTCACTACAAATATTACAGCTGTATGGTTTTTCTGTCGAGTGAGTTTGAGTGTGACGTTTATAAACTCCCAATTGTTTAAAGGACTTATCGCAATCCTTGCACGAGTAAGGTCTCTCTCCTGTGTGACTTCGAAGATGTATTTTTAAAGAATACTTATTATGAAATGATTTACTACAAAACGTACACTTATGTTTTTTGACTTTATTGTGAAATAGTTTGTGTCGATTGAAGTAATTTAGACGATTAAAAGATTTGCAGCATATGGTGCAAGTGTATTTATCCTCTCCCGTATGACTTACGACATGCCATTTTAAACTGCTCATAGTGCTAAAACGTTCTTCACATATTTGACATACGTACGGCTTTTCTCCTGTATGAGTTCGAAGGTGAACAATTAAACTGCTTTTCACACGAAAAGTTTTTTTGCAAAAATCACAAGCGTAACATTTCTGAACAAAATGAATTTGGAGGTGTTTGATAAGTTTGCTTTTAAGACTAAACGATTCTTTACAGTAATCACAATTAAAAAGTTTGGCACCATGATGAGATTTTTTGTGCAGTATCAATTGACCCTTGAGTTTATACGATTTGTTGCATATTTTACAGCAGTATTTCTTGAATCCAGGGTGCAGCTTCCTATGTAAATTTAAGCTACTCATTGTACCGAAATCTTTTTTACAAACTTTACAAGTAAAAGACTTGTCTCCAGTATGACTTTGAAGATGTATAATCGTATTTAAACTATTGTTAACTTTAAAAACTTTACTATTATCATCACATTTATACACTTTTCTTCGGTTGCAATTTTGAAGTATTTCTCTGGAGTTGTTTGATATTTTACACATATGTGTCAATTTACTATAGTAGGTTTTGTTGCAAATATCACAAGTGTATAATTTTTTTATTCTTAGTTTAGGTTTGAGGTTGTTTTCTTGTTCACTCGTAAGAATGTTTTCTTCCACTTGATTGTCATTATTCAAACAGATACTAGATTTTTCTACTTTATTATTTACAGAAAATTCTTCAACAGTGTCAATTTCAGTAATAACGTTTTGTGACGACACACAATGTTTTCATCATTCATTTTAAATATCTGTTCACCAATTCGCACACATTTAAAATCAAGAAAAGCTCGTATGATTTCGATAACAACAACTTATCAGTTATCACAAAACGTCAAAACAAAATTACGTTTTTTGACAGTGACACATCTCTGACATAAAAACAAACCATAGACAAAAACACAATAAAACCCCTTCAAACCCATAGTTTATGGTTTCACAATCTTTAATCACTGCTCATAAAAAATAAACTTTGTTAATTTATTTAAAAAAATATTTAGGTATGCAATTATTTATTATATTTGTTTGTAATAAAGTTTATTATTATTATTTTATTTATTACTATTTATTGAAGGTTTGTATTAAGGCTAGGGGGTAAGCCAATGACCTTGGGGTAATGGGCGTGTCTATGTCCTTTGTCCCCCTCTTCTCCTGCACTTACCTCAATTTAAATCTCCTAACACTAAAAAGTAAGAAAAATTGCAGTCTGTCAAGAAATTGGCAAAAAATTGAGGGCGCTGTTATCGCTCATGGTAACACATTAACAATGACTGTGCTAAAATAAAACACTGTAACGGAAATATTGAATATTTATAATGAAAAAAAATATTTTAAAAATGTCTCTATCGTGACTTTTCAAGAAGATTTATGCATATACTTCGAGACCTAGAGATGTAATTACTTTTCTAATCGAAGCTGATTTTCAATTTCTAGTGCAAATACGTAGTATAATTAAGTTTTAAATTGTAATTATTTTTTGAAAACTGAAAAATAAATAATAAAGATAAATGATAAGTTTTGTGTTTGAACAATTATTTTTTGTTCCCTTGATTTATTGTTCCTTTAGCAGGTTTTTTCTCTGAAATAACTTGCCAAAAATTTTACATATTTTGGACTTCGGGATATGAAAAATAAAAAGCCATAATTAAAATAAAGTGATGTTTAATGAATTAATTGAAGTTAAATAAAGTATAGACAAACTGTAATATTCTTTTAAGCTTTCATCTATATAAACTATATTTCTTGGAGTTCTTTTGGCAACGTCCTGTTTTCCATGATTATTTTAAGACAATTTTCTCTTTTAGCCGCAATACTTTCCTATTTGAATTGCATTTTTGTACGAAAACCCAATGTTTATTAAAGTTTTTCGTAGAAGTTCGTAGCTCCCATCAAAATTCAAATAATTTCGTACAACTTGTAACATGCTTCTCAAACTGGGTATTGTTTTTTTTACTGTATAAAAATGAACTTTTTGCCTTATGGCACAGCGGTCGAAATCATCCAATTCTTTTTTTGGTCGCCCTTTTCTATGTTTACCTGGCGTGGTAAATTTGCATTGATTTGAATTCCCTTCTTTTACAATTCTCCTAATAGAACGCACAGATTCACGACGAGTTCATCGAAAACCAATTCATCGAATGATCAATTCATCGAAAATCAATTCATCGAAAATCAATTCATCGAAAATCAATTCATCGAAAATCAATTCATCGAAAATCAATTCATCGAAAACGAGTTCATCGAAAATCAATTCATCGAATGATCAATTCATCGAATGATCAATTCATCGAAAACAATTATTTTGAAGATATTTTAGAGAAATTTTTTATGACCTAATAATAAGGTAAAGCTTCAGTTTGGTCACTCCTATAAATTAAAGATGGCGGCGATTTTGACATACGTTGGAGTATTTTTTTTTATATCTTTATTAGTGCCTCATATAATGGCCGAAAACAGCGTCTGTACCCCTCGCCCCCCCTCGAAAATGTTGGCAGATCTTGTCACGTTCGTCCGTCCGTCTGTGTCTGTCTCGTCCGTTTGTTAGTTTATTTGTTTGTTTGTTTTTTTATTTATTTATTTATATATATATATATATATATATATATATATATATATATATATTATTTATTTATTTATATATTTAGTTATTTATCTATCTATCTATCTGTCCGTCTGTCCGTCCGTCTGTCTTTCTGTCCGTCCGTCTGTCTGTCCGTCTGTCTGTCCGTCTGTCTGTCCGTCCGTCTGTCTGTCTGTCCGTCTGTCTGTCCGTCCGTCCGTCTGTCTTTCCGTCCGTCCGTCCGTCTGTCTGTCTGTCCGTCCGTCTGTCTATCCGCCCGTCTATCTGTCCGTCCGTCCTACTGTCTGTCTGTCTGTCCGTCCGTCTGTCTATCTGTCCGTCTGTCCGTCGGTCTGTCTTTCTGTCTGTCCGTCCGTCCGTCTGTCTGTCCGTCCGTCTGTCTGTCCGTCCGTCTGTCTAACCGTCCGTCTGTCCGCCCGTCTGTCTGTCCGTCCGTCTGTCTGTCTGTCTGTCTGTCCGTCCGTCATGTCTGTCTGTCCGCCTGTCTGTCTGTCTGTCCGTCCGTCTATCCGTCCGTCTGTCTGTCCGTCCGTCTGTCTGTCCGTCCGTCTGTCTGTCCGTCCGTCTGTCTGTCCGTCTATCTGTCCGTCTGTCCGTCCGTCTGTTTTTCTGTCTGTCCGTCTGTCTTTCTGTCTGTCCGTCCGTCCGTCTGTCTGTCCGTCCGTCTGATTATCCGCCCGTCTATCTGTCCGTCCGTCCGTTTAACCGCCCGTCTCTCTGTCTGTCTGTCCGCCCGTCTGTCTATCTGTCCATCCGTCTGTCTGTCCGTCCGTCTGTCTGTCCGTCCGTCTTGTCTGTCTGTCCGCCCGTCTGTCTGTCTGTCCGTCCGTCTGTCTATCCGCCCGTATATCTGTCCGTCCGTCCGTCTATCCGTCCGTCTGTCTGTCCGTCCGTCTGTTTATCCGCCCGTCTATCTGTCCGTCCGTCCGTCTATCCGTCCGTCTGTCATTCCGCCCGTCTGTCTGTCTGTCTGTCCGCCCGTCTGTCTGTCTGTCCGTCCGTCCGTCTGTCTGTCCGCCCGTCTGTCTATCTGTCCGTCCGTCTATCCGTCCGTCCGTCTTGTCTGTCTGTCCGCCCGTCTGTCTATCTGTCCGTCCGTCCGTCAATCCGTCCGTCTGTCTGTCCGCCCGTCTGTCTGTCTGTCCGTCCGTCCGTCCGTCCGTCTATCCGTCCGTCTGTCTGTCCGCCCGTCTGTCTATCTGTCCGTCCGTCCGTCTGTCTGTCCGCCCGTCTGTTTGTCTGTCTGTCCGCCCGTCTGTCTATCTGTCCGTCCGACCGTCTATCCGTCCGTCTGTCTGTCCGCCCGTCTGTCTGTCTGTCTGTCTGTCCGCCCGTCTGTCTATCTGTCCGTCCGTCCGTCCGTCCGTCTATCCGTCCGTCTGTCTGTCCGCCCGTCTGTCTGTCTGTCCGTCCGTTTGTCTGTCTGTCTGTCTGTCCGTCTATCAATTTATCTATTTATTTCACATTTCTCTGTTATCTACTACAAATATCAATAGATAATTATCGGTCAAAATGTGATAGATAATTAATTATCGACGACAAATACTAAAATATGCTTTTCGATACAAAAAAACAAAGAAAAGTGATAGATAAAAATAAATATCGCATACTTTGAAAATGTGTGATATTATGATACGATATGAAAATAGGCCCATTTTCTAAATTGAAGTCCAAATATTTCAACACATGAGTTTGGTTGTCAAAAAGACTAGCCTCTCAAATATCTTCAAAATATTTATTTTCGATGAATTGGTCATTCGATGAATTGATCATTCGATGAATTGATTTTCGATGAATTGATTTTCGATGAATTGATTTTCGATGAATTGATTTTCGATGAATTGATTTTCGATGAATTGATTTTCGATGAATTGATATTCGATGAATTGATTTTCGATGAACTCGTCGGTTACCAACGCACATATTATATACCTGAAAAAAAAAATAAAGATTAATTATTTGATATGAAAGTTTTATCGTATAAAAACAATGAGCTGACACTGTCGAAAACATATTTACTATTATCGATTGATTTCTTAATATTAGTATTATAATTTAATAAGTTTATACATTATTTTAATTAAAAAAGTAAAAAAAATCAACTTATATAGTTTTGCAATTTAACAAGCATTATTTCCTATACCGTGTTTTGTTTTTCGATCGTCAAAACAAACTGTCCTGTGATCTTTTATTGACATATATTTTTAAAACAAATAAAGTATCCTTAAATGAGCTCTAACTAACTTCTTATACATGAAAATGTTAGAATTAATCATGAAAAAGTATTTTATCTACAAAAAACACAGTATTTACCAATCAATTGAGATGTTAGTTAGAAAACATTAGTAGACAGTTCTCCGGCTTTAACTCCACTAAACATTGCGAATACGTGGCGAATACACACGAATAATGATTTTTCTTGATCCACTACGAATTGTATTGTTCATTTTAATGTCCAAACACAAAACTATATTTGATCATGAAATACAAACAAGATATCTTATATATAAATGTCACTGTCAATTATAAACAACATATAAAAAAGTCCAAATAACTAAAGTTTAAGTTCAAAACGAATAAAGTATAATAAAAATATATTGTCCAAGCACACAAAACTATCATTTATCACGAAATAAGCATAAAATAATCCCAATGTCGATAAAAAGGACAATACAGTCAAAGGAACACAACATGAACACAACGTCCGCTTCGAAACAAACTCTCCAAATGACGCCTCGCACCCCGAACCGCTTGTTTTGCCTGTAATCTTCTATAAAATAAACCATAGACAATAAAAAATTCATACAATTTGTAGTTTTTCAGTTTTTAAAAAAAAAATACAATTTAAAACTCAATTATGCTACGTATTTGCACTAGAAATTAAAAATCTCCTTCGATTAAAAAAATAATTACATCTCTAGGTCTCGTAGTTAATGCATAAATCTTCTTGAAAAGTCACGACAGAGACATTTTTAAAATATTTTTTTTCATGATAAATGTTCAATATTTTTAAAATATTGAAAGTGTTTGCACTAGAAGAAAGATTGAAGAACATCAGAATATTTTTCTCAAGAAGCTATCTTTAACAACAACGATAAAAAATTGTATGAAAAAACACCAAAAAACAGCGATTACCCTACCCCAGAGCCTTAATGATAGATAATAATATATTTCTTTCAAATAAACTTTGATATTTCTCTCCCAATGTAGAGTTTTTTTTTTTTATCTAAAATGTGTTTTTAAAGTGTATTCTTTCTATGAAGTAGGTATTTAGGTGCTGGTCAGTTTGCTCTTATCTCAATGCCTTAAGGCTTAAGATGGGCTTAAGCGAGTCAGTCTCACAGTATCTAAATAATAATTATACTTAGGTATAATACGAGAAAAAGTTGGTATATTTGAAAAAAAAAACTACGACTTTTTAACGAACGTGGACGATTAAAAGAGTGATGTCAAGTCAACTTTGTTTAAATGCCCCATTTTATGAGGATGTGTCACTTCAAGAGTAAGAGTACATAAGTTTTTGTAGATTGTTCTCTTCTTCTTGTTTTCGGTCTGGGTATTGACTTTTTTAAGGGGGTTAACCTCTTGCAAGGTAGACTCCCAGCTGTCTATACTTATTTCTGATGGCCTACCTGGCAGTCGTGGGCCATGCAATGCAATGTAAAAGAGTCTGGATAAGAACATTTTTTCACATGTGCATACCAGAATTTTCTTTTTTGCTTCCCCCATTTCATTTTATCTGCAACCTCGCAAATTTATCGTAGTTGAAGGTTATTTCAATGTTTGAAGGAGGTTGTAGTCACAATAATAATGACTCAACATTTTTTTTACTGTTTAGCTCTTTGTAATTAGGTAGTTGAAAGGCAGTAATTACTTATCCCTAAAAAATCTCTGTTTTCTTACGCTTTGGAATTGACAAATCCTGCATTCATAGATATTATATATTTTTAACATCCTGGTTGTTGTTCCGATAGAGGAAATAAAAAAGAATAAGAGTGGAACACCGTCTGTTGACTTTTGCACCTTGTCTCTGGGATAAGCACCATGAGATACCGTTGCGTTTTTTTCACAAATCCTTCAAAAGATTCTGGTTGTAGGCGGTTGGAAAATTCTACATATACAGTCCCTTCTCATCGTTAAATATGTCACAAACTGCTTTTTAAGGCATTATTATGTTTTGTCCGAACGATATCTCTCGATAAAGACAGTGCCTGTGAGTTGAAGGTACACATGGAGAGGAGAGGTGGACGGCTTAGATACGTCTAAAAGCAACGACCAGACATGTTAGTTGAATTATGACCAAGTTAAAGGTAAACTCCATGTAGCCACCCTGGTCTGGGCTCTTGGACACTGAAAATATAACAATATACAACATACTGAGTTCCGCAATGGTGGAAATCCATTTACACGATTTTCTTTCGTATCATTTGATTCAAAATTTGATGAAAAATCTTTATACCTATATTTTTTTAACTCATTAATCATTTTTTTATATGATGGCTGCGGGATAGTGATTGCCCTCAAGAACCTCATTTTCGCTTTTCGGAGCATATTTTTAGTCCTATAAGCTGTATATTATGTATAGCTTATAGCTGTGTCAATATAGATCACCATTGGTGTCAATCAATAAGTTTTGAATGCTTAAACCTAATCTGTCACAATACAGATCTGATGTAATGTCGTCTAATTTTAAGTATTAAGGTTCTTAAACGTACCCCTGTGGCACACCAGATTTAATGGTTTCACCTGGAAGGATGTTCCTCTTCTTCTAAAAAATTCTTCAACTCAAACTTAATTTGTATTTTAAGATAAAATTAACATACATACGTCTGGTAAAGCAAAGATATACAAAAATAATTAAAAAAAACTAGGAGATAATGAACTACTTTTGTGAGCACTTGAGAACTCAGACCAAAGTGCTAATAATGGTGTATACTCGACACTTTAGGACATAACCTGACAAAGTGTCAGTGGTACATCTCTCGATTGCTTCGTTAAAATCATTTTTTGGTCATTAAGCTCCACTACGATAAGGTCCATAATACCATCGTGTATTCCGAGGGCGTTTAACAGTAGGAGATCGCGGGGTAAAGCAGAAGAGACAGCAGCGGGGCGTATGCTAATGAGATGGATTCAAAGCACGCCGACCATCTCAACTGCACCAAGGGATGGACTGGGCTGATAACTGGCAAAGAAATTTATTGGAGAATCGCCAGATATTTGAGAAGGAAGGTCCTTATAAGATTAATCATGATTTTAAGTAATTACCATTTAAGGCGGTGAAGCGTAATAAAAATGATCAACGACATCTATGGGGATTTCAGTGACTTGTTTTTTTTTTACATTCGCCATTAGATATCGAGTTTGATTCGAAAATTTACTTAGACCAATATAATATTAAAGTATCGGTGCTAATTCGAACCTCGACAACGTTTTTCAGGACATTGATTATATCGATGAGATTTCTGCGGTCCCTAGTAATTTGACAGATTTTGTTATTGAAATCTCTCGTAACGGATATTTGCGACTTCTTTTAAATGATTAGACAAACATTGTGACTACCCACAATCAATTCTCCATCAAAGATGAAGGCCAAAATATAGGCCCTAATAAACCTAACCATTAAAACAATAATGGAATGAGTATCTTTGTATATTATGTTAAAATGGAGCCCTATTTTCTGTAGTCATCGTATCACGCGTGAACAGCTGAACTAATTTCGCCAATTAATTATTTTTTATCTTGTTTACTGTTATCAGGAGAAGGTACTATAGGTATATGAAAGTAGCGCAAACATTAGACAATTTTGAAAAACTTAAAGTAGGTAGGTAACCTTCTTGAAAGTGATGTTGAAACTATAATTACCTTCAGAATCCAGTGGCGTAACTAGGGGGGGCGGGGGGGGCGGTCCGCCCCGGGCGGCACTTTTCAGGGGGCGGCAAAATGAGCCGACAAATAAAAAAAAACTTGGTAAAAAACACAAAACTTAAATATTATAGGTACGAGAATTTGTGAAGGGAAAATAAATGAGAAAAAAAATCGGGTCTCCGAGTTTGTGAAGGGAAAATAACTGAGAAAAAAATCGGGGCCCCGAGTTTGTGAAGGGAAAATAAATGAGAAAAAAAATTACTAAAATTCTTAAAATTGATAAAATAAAGGTTTTTTTCCTTTTAAGCTGTCTCAGCGTAAGCTATATAGCTAGTAGTTTTTTTCCATTTATATAGGGGGGTGGGGCGCCAAACTTTATTAGATAGGGGGGGGGGCGCTAAACTTTATTAGATAGGGGGGGGGGGGCGCCAAACTTTATTAGATAGGGGGGGGGGCGCCAAATGTTAATCCCGCCCCGGGCGGCGAAAACCCACGTTACGCCACTGCTCAGAATTCAATTCAATTTTCCCTTTTACATCCCACTTAGGGGCATAGGGAGGCAACAAGAGCTCTCCATTGCGCTCGATCTTGCGCAATGTTTATGACCTCCTCCCACACCATGTCCAAGTCAGCTCTGCTCAGCTCAGCTCAGCTCTGCTTCGAAGGAGCGGAACACAGAGTGAGAGGGTCTTCCTCGTCTTCGGGATCCTGATGGGAGGAAGAACAGCGCTCTCCTCGGCCAACTGTCATTCGGCATACTTAACACATGTCCCAGACAAGTCCATCTCCTCCCCAGAATGGTAGAGGTGATGGGCTCACGCTAGGTGCGCCGGCGTATAGTGTCGTTCGTGATGCGGTGATACCATCTTACGTCCAGAATTTCCCAAGGCACTTCATTTCAAAAGCTGAGACTTTTTGTGCCAGGACTCACACCCATAAAGGAGAATGGGCAACACACACGCATCAAACATTTTACATTTCGTCTCGACACTAAACGCCAACGCTTTCCAAATTCCTTTCGTCATCCTTCATTCCTTCAGAATGCGGATTGAAAATATATGGTTTAAAACAGATACATAATAGGTCGGGGTTATTTAATCTAGGCATCACTTAGCAAATTCGAATTCAATATTCATAGTTTGGACCACAGGACAACGTCTGTGGGGAAAGCTAGTCACGAGTCTACAATATTATAACAGTTGAAAAACTATGAATTAGTCATCGTAAGTCCATGTTAATATAAAATCAAAATAGTCAGATGTTTTAAAGTTCCTCTCTGAATACGTCCCTGGGGTTGACCGTTGTCCAAATGTCACCCTTAGTGCGTACCGTCCGGTAGTAAACAGTCGCTCCTCTCTGGTCCTGCGACAGCCTCTGAGTTCTCCAACTCCATACGATTATATTAATGTTACAGCCCGCAGAATCTAAAGCCTCAGCTCCGCGCTCTTGTAACTAAGCAGGACACAATCACTGGTCGCATTCTTTGCAACAACCTTTACATTTTTTAATTCTTTATTGTTATTACATAATCTAAATTTCGACACATTTCCATGTAAAAGAGCATTAGCTTGTAATAATACTTATCACATGCATGGACGTTATTAACCAAATAATGGAAAACCTTTGAAAATGGGAAAAATGTATTGCGGAACTTTTCAAAGACACAAGACCTACAAAGTCACTTGTTCCGGAATTAGAAGGTCTATGTGTGTTGACCGAGATCATGCACGCTATCCAAACTTTAAACTCCACAAAGGGGCATAGGGAGCCACCAAAAGCTCTCAATGCAATGTTTAAGACCTCCTCCCACACACACTATGTCCAACTCCCTCAGCTCTGTCTCGAAGGAACGGGAAACGGTATGAGAGAGTATGCAGTGGTACCATCCCAAAATTTTCCTGAGGGATTTCGTTTCAAATACAGATACTTTTTTGTGTCAGCTGCCAGGACTCAGTCAGAGAATAGGCAACAGACACGCATCAAGTAGTTTATACATTTCGTCTCGACAATAAACACCGACGCCTTCCATATCTTGGCATGTTGTTCAAGGCGCCACTTGCGACACCGATAAGTCATCCAAATAATCCAAACACTGATGATATTATTACCTAAATCTTTTGGCCGAGATGAAATCCTTATTAAAATTACTTCAAAAGTGCCGAGACCAGCGAAGGGACGTGTTTGCATGTTTCATCGACTGTGAAAAGGCGTTTGATAGAGTGAAACACTTTTAGGCTTGAGTGGGCATAAGAGTGTTGGCAGGTAATGTATTGCACATGGGAATATTTCAGTGTTTCCTATGATATATGGACGTTGGTCATTGGTTCGGGGAACTGATCAAGGTGTGTAGGTATCTACATACATATTACACATATACAAACCTTTTTCTCCTTTTTATTATATTTCGTCTTCTTTTAAAATATTGTATAGTACGTAGTGGAGTTTTTTAAACGTTTTATTTTGTGGTTTAAGTTACCCTTTTCAACGAGGTACCTATATAAGCACAACTTTGTAGGTGGGTGGGTAGGTAGGATAATGTTGGTACTATTTGATGCAACCCTACATTTTAATGGTTGTTGTTGGCGTTGCTGTAAATTACACTGTTACTTTATTACTATTGCTGATTTGTATATATGTCTGAAAATTTGCATTTTTTATAGACACTTCTTAATGAGCCCTTTGAGAATTAATCCCCAATATAACTAGAAGTACGTACCCTTTATATTAAGAATATAATAATTAATTACATACAATTATGATTGGAGGGGGGAAAGGGGATCACATTTACTATTTTTGTGGAGTATATATATTTTTTAAGCGGGTGCGGGGATCTTTGAGAAGAAAATAATACTTGAGAAATAATGTGCTACTGCATGCGCATGGTCCCAACATGTACCTACCACGTGACTACTGTTAAACTCATACAAATTGTGACGTTTATCGGTAGCGGAGTGTGACATTTGATTTTTTATTTATTTAATATTTTAGCGTTAACACAGAGTAATTTTATGTTTTAATCATATAATTAGTTAAAGGAAGTCTCTATGGGTTTTGTTGTGTTGTCTTGCGCTTGTGGATGGAAGTAAAACGAATTATTATTGATAATTTATCTTCAGTCACGTGACTGTTGAATAAAGAAACCAATTTTCGGTTCTGCGCATCCAAAAAAGTTATCTAATAATATTTGTACTCAGTGGCGAGGATTGCTTTTATCTCAAGTAGGTAGGTACCTATCCACATTTTCAACTGTCTAGAAATATATCTTTGTATAACTTCTACACTGCAATGCCCTGAAAACCATACAATGTGTTACATAAATTGAGTAACCAACCTCGATGAATAGTGTTGACCCATGGACTAACGTGGAAGGACGACCTCGTCCCTTGGTATATAAGCATGACGTTTTAATTCCAATAACCCCTCGTATATATTTCAGAAAGGGAAACAACACGCCCTGCATGGTCAAGGTGAACCCTGTTATTCCTCCCATCAGGGTACCGAAGACGAGGAAGACCCTCTCACAGCAGCGTGTTCCTCCAGATCTGAGAGATGTGAACATAAATAAATAAAAGCTTTATTGCTGTCTGTATAAAAATATAAGGAGAAATATTTGTACGTTTCAAAGGGCGGACTTATCTTAGAAGATCTCTGGCAGCCAACCCAAACATAGTGTGGGAGGAGGTCATTGAAACTGCGCAAAATCTAGCGTGGCGGAAGGCTCTTTTTGCCTCTCTGTGCCCTTAAGTGGGGTCACAAAGGGATGATGATGATTTGAATACTCCTCCAGGTTAGAATTTAGGAACTAAAAAGTTAGGGAGGCTATCTTTCATTATCGTTAAAATGATTAAATGATCAATCTAGCATATTTTAACAATTATTTAGTTCACCTATTAGGATGAAATAAGAGACGGGCCTATGTCTCAACAACCGTAATAGTGTGCGCCCATGGAGTAGAACTCAACTTGAACAGGGCCATTTAAGGATATTTAAGAAAACAAAAAAAGACCTAAGAGAGACACCTGCTGACTTCCAGAGCTTCTCAAAGATTTTTAACCATAACAATTTCGTACATTTTAAGAAGAAAGAATCTCCTCCAAAAATAGTATTGTTTCAGCAGGATGTTTATTAGGTTTTAAACAAGGTTACAAAGGTAGTTTTGGCTTATAAGAGATGAAGATGTAGACATAGAATCATAGAAAACAAGGCTGAATCTGGTGACAAACAAAATGGGTATTTTTTCTTGATTTAGGTCAGTGGGGCAAACTTTTTGGATGGCGGGCCAATTTCAAGAATTAAATAGAGCCGCAGGCCGCAAATAAAATATCTTCTTCTGCTTCTTTTTCTAAAAAGCACACTTTTACATATCATACCTATATAAAAATAAGTATTATTTATTTATTTATCGTATGGTCATATGTTTATCATCACAAAATGTTTACAGATAGGAACAATGCAGATAATTATATTGTATATTAAAATATATCATAAGCGTCAGATGTAATCGCTTGTAGTTACATTGTAAAATAAGTATTATCTAGATACAAAATGAGAAAAATTGAACTGGTATTTTTATACTTACCTACCTATTTATTTTTAAATTAGGTGTCATTGATATTCTAAAAACTGCTTGGTCACTGTTGATTTTTCAGATTTCTTGTTAATCTGATGTTGAGAGTCCTTGTTACTTAGATGCGACTCACAACCTACCCTGTTTTTTTTTCAGGCAACTTATATTATAAAAATATATAATGATCCCTGAACCTACCTAATCACGAGATTTTGGAAGAATTGATGGAATGCGTTCTAGCATAGATTCAAACCATAAGCGTTACAGAGCCAGTCTATCCACGCTTTCTGAGAGTCCTTGTTGCCGAGATGAGGCTCACCGCCTTCCCAGTTTGAATGGTTTTGGTCTCGCATAGAGCCGTGCGCCCCCGGAATTTATTGACCGATATGCAAATGTTTATATGCGGTGCTGTGCATATGTTAGCTGCCGCGTTTGAGATTCGCAAAACTGCATGAGCTGGCAGCCATTTTTTTTTGCGATTGAGATTATTGGCAATAATTTAAATTCAATAATGTCTGCATTGATACCTATTGTGTTTAGTATTAGAGAGCAAGTAGAATGCTTATTCATCTTGGTCTGGACCACTACCCGGAGAGTTATAGGCGAAGCTTCATGATCTGGATTTTGTTGATATCCATGGCTTGTGGAGTAGAAGGTAGGCACTTCAATATTTGGAGCACATACTAGAAAATTAACGAGGCTCTCCAGATAACCGTATCACTTTTATGGAACTATATAAATCTCCATGATAGTTTTTACTTCCCTTTGGAAGGAACACAGTAGCTCTAGTATAAGTTTTCGATGATCGAATATCGAAACGATCATCGAAAGAGTTTCGAAAAATTTTCATACTAAAATGATCGAATGATTCGATCGTTTGATTTAAGAACACTATTTACACGCTAATAAGCGCTTATTTGCGTGCAATTAGCTTTCGATAAAACTCGTACTAGCCCCACTGTAGCAATAGCTGAATAGCGTGGGATGAAGTGAGTTTCAGAGACTTTGCAACTAACCCCTTAAAATCAAATTAGGAGTAGGCCTTTGGACAGAAATGGGCGAAATGAGCTTGAAAGAAAAAGAAGTTCCAAAATTGGCTGATGCCAGAAATTACATTTACTATAAGACTCTGCCGTTTTTATCTATAAGTACAAAATACTAGATGATTTATAATTCTAAGTCTTGTTTGTAATTAACCAACCCATACTCATGCCCCAGTTTTGAAAATGGCTAGTGGGTGAGCCGAGTATACATAGCGAGTCGCAGAATTAACTTGGTAAAATGTCCATCCAGAGCAGTTGTCGTAGGTATATATTGCACCGATGTTTGTAGGGACTACCTAATATTACTATGGTGGATTTTATAGTAGGTGAGTTGGTATGATGTTGTATGGAAATGTCTTAAGGGATGTGCACTAACTACCATCTATATAATCAATATATCATCGAAACAACTGGGTGCATGTATTATGATTACGAAAAGTGGCAAATTGTGAAGCAAAGTTGATTCAGACGCATGCTTGAAAGATGAAAGGTGAAACTACTACACTCAAAGGAGCAAAAAGCTAGAAGCAACAAAAAGAAAGTCGGTAGTCTGATCCTATATCTAGAGGTAGAGGAGACAAATTATAGATGAGAGAAAGTACGCGAAAACTATCTACATTCAGCAGAAGACATGGAAATGTGACAGGAGGGAAGATCATGCAAGAGGGAAGATCATTATAACGTAGGGATTAGAGTTCAGAGCCGGCACTGTCAGAAACAAAAGACTCTTTCGAATCAGCGAAATGAAAGTACAAGTACCTACTCCAAAATTATCGTTGAATACGAAAATATAAAATATAAAAATATAAAAAAAAAAAATATAAAAAATATAAAAAAATAAAAAAAATAAAAAAAAAAAAGAATACGAAAAACAGACATTGTCAGATGGCGACGACGGAGAAGAAGGTTCTGAAACAAACATGGATCCAGGATGACGGACACAAGAGATGTAATGGCTAGATGTATAATTTCCTTAGCGATACAGGAGACTAACGTAGCAATCTCAAATCATTAACTGTAAGAAAATATTTTGGGGCATTAAGAAGCTACAGTTATCATCGCCGTTTTTCCTAATTACTCAGGGTCGTGCCTGGAGCTCTATAAGCTGCAATACCATAATGTATGTCTTCTTCCTCTCCGATTCACCACCGTCCAATTGTTGTTTCCACAGCAACTCTGACCCAGTTTGTTCATCAAGTGGGTGAGCTCCCTTTGCCTCTAAAATCTAGATCCTTCAACAATAAAATATTACCAACTTTCCATGTAATGGAATCAACACGTTTGGTAATATGTCTGAAAAAACTGGAGAATCCGCTTCAAATACAAAGTAGAAAGTATGTCTGCTATCTTCAGCTACCTCGGAATCGACTAGAGGTGGGACTAACGGCTTAAATTCAAAAACGTTATAGTAATTTCGTTAATTGAAAATAACGTTAATATTAAAAGCTTAAAGCTATTTTATTTTACAAGCCTAAATGAACATTTGGTATCTTGAAACATTACTTTTCCTAAAAAGGTAATTTCTAAAATTTGGTATCTGGAAGCTTGACTTTTTCTTAAAAAAAAGGTCATTTCCAAAATTTGGTATCTGGGAAGTTAACTTTATCCTAAAAAAACTGACTATTATTTATAAATATCGTTAAATATGAATAACGTTAGATGCGTTATTTTTATTTATCTAATATTTTTATCAGCTATCGCTATAATGCCCATCTCTAGAATTGACTCATCAGTTTTTCTTGCTTTTCAGGGGATTCAAAGCAAGCATTCCATCTTGAAGGCAGAGCTTTTATTGATTATACTCGTATAAGAAAATACTGGAAAGACGAATTTTCATGGTTCTGGACTTTGGAGATGCTCCCATACAATAGAGTCTGTTTCTGCGGTTTTAATCCTGCGGATTAGTTTGCCGCAAGTGAGAACATCTCCTTCTCCACTACTTCCGGTTGTCCACTGTTGTCTTCGGTTCGATGTATGAACTGCACTCCATGTCCTGGCATATCTGTTGCAAATATTCGTAACGCGGGCGTCCTCTATCAATCGAATCCTCGACAATACAGCAGGTTTGACATAATTCATGTTAAAAACCAACATTATAAAGCTACGCAAGAGTTCGTAATTATCGACATAAAAAATCATGACTGATCCGAACTTCTTCAATATTAATTCTAAAAATTGATCAGCAGCAAAGATTTGAGCGTGAAAATAAATGAACTTTAACTTTGAGCTGAAGCTACGAATTCAAGCAACATTTGATTGAAAATTTATTATATTTTCGAAGAAAGGAATCGATGTTATTAACATCGATAATGAGGGCGGGAACTCCCTAGTTCTGTGCGGCGGTCAACCTGAAAGACTCGACAGTCCAGGGCAGGAGTATACTACTCGTAATATAAAATAATACGGATCTATATACCTACGACTGCGTCCGTACACTAACACACGTTACATACTTGCCCTTATCTACATACTCTTATTAACTATAAATATTCAAATGCATTTTCTTATTAACGTACGGTGCGTTTCGACGTGCTTCTGAACATTTATATCAGATATCAGCGAGTCCTTAAGAAATTTGTTCTTACAAGGAAGCCAGTTTGGTTTCTTGTATGGGTAAGGAATTTACCAGACGGTCCTTGATTGTAATTATCGAATAGCTGAGGATAATATTGATCGCAAAGCGTCAGCCGCCTATAAATACCTTTCTGGAGTTAAATTTAGAACCTGGACGATATTCAGTGTACTATTTACGGTAGATTTTCGGCCTTGATAGTCGAGTTGTTCAGAGGTCACTCGGTTTTATGAAAGATAACTTTTTGGGTCATACCTATAATGATTCTTATTTACTTAATTTCTGTTTGGCTTTTTGTCTTAGATTAGAGAGAAACTAATATATTTTATAATAAAAAAACGGCTGATTCATGAAATGATTTGCTATATCGAATAGTTCTGCCTTTGTGTCCGTGAACAATACTTTCGCTGGAGTTCTTACGAAAGACGTCAGCAAGCGTGCATAACGTCGCTCTGACTGTTCAATCTATTTTTTGACTATTATGTTTGTGGGTTTTCGGTTATTGAAAGGGACGAAATAATAAAGAATATATTGTTTATTAAAGAACTCTAACGTAGAAAAGTGCACTAATGGCTAACACCAACTATGGGGGCGTCCCAAACGTCCCGTCACGTGAGCCCAAAATGGGGAGGGGGGGGGTCTGGAAAAAATCACGTAGGGGGAGGGGGGGTCTAGTGAGAAAATCACGTGTATTTATTTTTTCTGATGAATTTGAAGATACACAGTTGAACTTTCAAAAATTGACGAAAATTAAAATAATAAGTTTCGTAATTTTTTGTATTAAAAAAGTACACGTGATTTTCGGGAGGGAGGGGGGGGGAGTATTCTGAAACATCACCAAATATCACCAGGGGCAGGGGGGTCTTAAAAGTTAAAAAAGGGGGTCGTAAAAAAACATCACGTGATTAATGGACGTCCCCTAAGAGAAAAACAACCTCTCAATAATGCTAAAAACATCACGTGATTAATGGACGTCCCCTAAGAGAAAAACAACCTCTCAATAATGCTAAAAACATCACGTGATTAATGGACGTCCCCTAAGAGAAAAACAACCTCTCAATAATGCTAAAAACATCACGTGATTAATGGACGTCCCCTAAGAGAAAAACAACCTCTCAATAATGCTAAAAACATCACGTGATTAATGGACGTCCCCTAAGAGAAAAACAACCTCTCAATAATGCTAAAAACATCACGTGATTAATGGACGTCCCCTAAGAGAAAAACAACCTCTCAATAATGCTAAAAACATCACGTGATTAATGGACGTCCCCTAAGAGAAAAACAACCTCTCAATAATGCTAAAAACATCACGTGATTAATGGACGTCCCCTAAGAGAAAAACAACCTCTCAATAATGCTAAAAACATCACGTGATTAATGGACGTCCCCTAAGAGAAAAACAACCTCTCAATAATGCTAAAAACATCACGTGATTAATGGACGTCCCCTAAGAGAAAAACAACCTCTCAATAATGCTAAAAACATCACGTGATTAATGGACGTCCCCTAAGAGAAAAACAACCTCTCAATAATGCTAAAAACATCACGTGATTAATGGACGTCCCCTAAGAGAAAAACAACCTCTCAATAATGCTAAAAACATCACGTGATTAATGGACGTCCTCTAAGAGAAAAACAACCTCTCAATAATGCTAAAAACATCACGTGATTAATGGACGTCCCCTAAGAGAAAAACAACCTCTCAATAATGCTAAAAACATCACGTGATTAATGGACGTCCCCTAAGAGAAAAACAACCTCTCAATAATGCTAAAAACATCACGTGATTAATGGACGTCCCCTAAGAGAAAAACAACCTCTCAATAATGCTAAAAACATCACGTGATTAATGGACGTCCTCTAAGAGAAAAACAACCTCTCAATAATGCTAAAAACATCACGTGATTAATGGACGTCCCCTAAGAGAAAAACAACCTCTCAATAATGCTAAAAACATCACGTGATTAATGGACGTCCCCTAAGAGAAAAACAACCTCTCAATAATGCTAAAAACATCACGTGATTAATGGACGTCCCCTAAGAGAAAAACAACCTCTCAATAATGCTAAAAACATCACGTGATTAATGGACGTCCCCTAAGAGAAAAACAACCTCTCAATAATGCTAAAAACATCACGTGATTAATGGACGTCCCCTAAGAGAAAAACAACCTCTCAATAATGCTAAAAACATCACGTGATTAATGGACGTCCCCTAAGAGAAAAACAACCTCTCAATAATGCTAAAAACATCACGTGATTAATGGACGTCCCCTAAGAGAAAAACAACCTCTCAATAATGCTAAAAACATCACGTGATTAATGGACGTCCTCTAAGAGAAAAACAACCTCTCAATAATGCTAAAAACATCACGTGATTAATGGACGTCCCCTAAGAGAAAAACAACCTCTCAATAATGCTAAAAACATCACGTGATTAATGGACGTCCCCTAAGAGAAAAACAACCTCTCAATAATGCTAAAAACATCACGTGATTAATGGACGTCCCCTAAGAGAAAAACAACCTCTCAATAATGCTAAAAACATCACGTGATTAATGGACGTCCTCTAAGAGAAAAACAACCTCTCAATAATGCTAAAAACATCACGTGATTAATGGACGTCCCCTAAGAGAAAAACAACCTCTCAATAATGCTAAAAACATCACGTGATTAATGGACGTCCCCTAAGAGAAAAACAACCTCTCAATAATGCTAAAAACATCACGTGATTAATGGACGTCCCCTAAGAGAAAAACAACCTCTCAATAATGCTAAAAACATCACGTGATTAATGGACGTCCCCTAAGAGAAAAACAACCTCTCAATAATGCTAAAAACATCACGTGATTAACGCAATCATATTGCCATTACTGAGGCATGGCTGTGAAACGTGAACATGGCTAGAAGAATGTAGTTTAAATGCGGTAGACGGGAGAAATGAGAACTCTACGAAGGATATGTGAAAATACTTTGTGAGATATGGAAAACTTTGCTTGAGAATGTTGAAAGTTTGGATGCTAATAGGATTATAAAAAGAATAAAAATAAAGGTGAGAGGAAATGCGTGGGGTGTGGTCGATACCGGATGTCATCAGGAGCAAAACAAATAGGTTCTCTCTGCCCCTTGAGGGACACGGTGTGATTGAAAAAACAAATTCAAACTTGGATTTGTTATGACTCTTTTAGATGAACTTTTCCTTTATGAATAATCTTGACGAGCCATTTATGGGAGCTGTGCATAACGGTTGCGGTCTCCATGAGCCTAACTATATAGGCCACCGCAGACTTTGCCAAAAACTGTGTAGGGTGTTCCAATAAAGAAGTTACTTTAATTTGCTTTCAATTACGCGATTCAGTATAAACGATATGGCTGATTTTATTATTCTCTAGTTACTTTATTTTACGAGTCCCGTCTTCAGATTTTGCAAGTGTGCAGCGACGGATATCGTCTCTTTATCAATAGCAATTAAGAATTTTTTAAAACTGATAGTAGAAGGCAAATCACCCGCCACATGTTTGTCGAGAATCAAGCGAAGTCCTCAAGGAATGAGAAGTGGAACCAGAGCAAGAACTCAAATAATGGAACAATTACCATTCTTAACAATTTCTTGTCTATTTGTTACTTTTACTTTTGGCGTTTCTAACTAGCGGACTGGAGGGTTATTCTCGAAGCGGTCTTATTGCAATCTTATTGAAAAGATATCTTAAAGGGCGGCTGGGATAAGGATTGGACCAATCTATTAGCATAAAACTATTTGATAAACTGCCTTCCGAAATGAGATCGTTGAACGATCTCTCATTTAAGAGGAAGATAAGAGAGTATCTCGTTGAAAAAGCATTTTACTCTGTTGACGACATGCTGAATGAGAATATATCTTTCAGCATTGAATCAAATTCACTCATTAGTATTGTTTAAAAAAATTTTTTTTTTTTATGTTCAATCCATGTTTATTGTGTTGTATTGAATTATTTATATTGAAACGGTGATCTGTCCTGGCCATCCGATTAAGCGAAATGCACCTCGCATGGTAGGTGGCTTCTTCCTGTTGTATTATGATATTACTGTTGACAGAGGGCTGAAAGGGCCCTTTACACCCTTCCAGCCTCGTCTTTTTATTTCTATTTATTCATTGCCCATTATGATGTTTCGCAATCATTGTATTTGTATGATGTTTTGAATTTTTTATTTTTTTGTTCTTGGTTTTTATTTTTTTTTTATATTTTGTTATTTGTGTAACCTTTGACGACTCCAAGTGCCTGAAGAGGCCTAGGGACGAGACTGAATAAATAAAATAAATAGATAAAATCAGAGAGAAAGAGGGAGTGTCTACAATACGATGTAGCCAATCGTGGAACGATCATGACACTCCCCCTTTCTCTCTGATTGGACCAATCCTTATCCGAGCCGCCTTTTAAGATATCTTTTCATTAAGATTGCAATAAGACCGCTACGAGAATACGGCCGCTAATCGATGTAGTGCATTAACCACACCATTCTGGATTAACCACGTTCTACATATCACGACTTTCCTCGAAACCTTATATCTCCTTCTTTAATGACCAGTTTTATGGCCAGTCTTTCTTGTGAGATGGACTGCCAGTTGTGCTGTCCCGCTATTTTTTTGGTAGACATCAACGTCCGACAAATTTTCTTTGAATATCTTTGGTTTACTATCTTCAGCCATGCAGTTGAAATTCTCGTTCCAATATCTCCTCAATAACGCCCCCATTTTAATATATTTTTAGCTTTGCAGACTTTTAGGATCTCAGTGTTCTTATTTTATCAAAAAAACTTTTTCCAGCTATATTGGTAACATCGCAGAGTGATCTCTTGGGTGCATTTCAAAGAGTTTGCAAATATCTTTGATACATCTTTGATAAAGCGCTGTGTTTCATACTTACTGTTCTTAAATCCAAAATCCTATTCTTTCACTATCCAACAGTCAGTATTGTTTTTATATCAACTGTATTTTTTATACTAATCGTACACGGACACTCATAAGAGAAAATTAGCCGGAAATAATATGAATTTTCCTAAATAGACTACAATATGAAGGATATCAGTTGGCTCAAAATGTTAATTTATTATCTTGTGCTTTTTTTTATTGCCATTTCCTACCTGTGAAGGGATCATCTTTTTTGGGGCTGACCCAAAATCCGACGGATTTTAACACTTTAAAACCACCACGAAAAAAAACAACAGATTCATCGCGCAAACAGAGTGCCGATGAAAATTCCTGCATAAAAACATAATGAAAATGTTATGTGATGATTTGCATAAGATAAACGACCTGAAGATGAATCATTTGGAAATGATGAAAGTCTTAAACAATGGAGGCATTAAGGATATTAAATTAATAATCAAAGTAGGCCACGGTACGAAATCAGGACGAAAAATTAACTCGGAGAAGATGCAATATATTACTGTGATCCTGCATACAATTATTATGATTGTACTAGGTACCTACTTACTTTCATTTTAATTTATTCTTAGTCGTTGTAGATATTGTCTCTTGGTGTGACTTACCTTATTTTTCTCTGGTCACAATCCTAAGAGTGGTTGACAGAATGTTGTCCACGCACGCCTCTTCTCAATAGCAGTTTCATGGTGTTTTTGCTCTTTATCGACTCCTTAATAATGGTTTTTCATATGATTGATCCTATCAATTATGCACGTCTCTCGGGAAGAGGTAGCTGTAGCCCTAGTATAAGTTTCGAAAATTTTTCATACAAAAATGATCGAACGATTCGATCGTTTGATTTTAGAACACTATTTGCACGTTTATAAGCGCTTATTAGCGTGCAATAAGTTTTAGATAAAACTCGTACTAGCCCCACAGGTGCCTTCTTCCGTTGATTCTCTCATATCTGATTCTGATATTCTATTTTGAGTTTAAAAGTGTAAACCGCTGATAGGGCGCTCTAGCAGAATCCGATCAAGATCTAGTAAACGGCAGGTTCAGTTTTAGCAATGTTATACGGTGTACCTGTACACGGTGTTTCCTTTACTCTCTCTAGAGCTCTCCATTTACTATTGGACATCACTGTACGCGTGTTGTGTACTCATGGTTTCTAGGTAGAGTGGTAGGTGCTCTATAGCAGGCGAAAACCCAGCTTAACAATCCATATTACGGGTGCAAGTCAGTTAAAAAAAAAGTTTAATGTGCCTACTTAGCTAGACAAATCTTTACTGCTGTGTAGCAGCACGTTCGAAATACCATAGTCTTCATATCAGATAGAGGAAATACGCATGAATTATAAATGAATCTTCACAAAATGACACTTGTCCAAGAATTAATTTTACTCATAAAAACGCCCACATATTATATTTTCCTTCCAATAAACGTTGGATCAGGTGATTTCCCTTACGTTTTCTAACATTCTGAGGTGACTAATATATAATCCAAAAATCATTAGGAAACCAGCAACAGAATTCGAAGAAGTGCGACTTTGAAGCATCCCGCATGAGGCCGGGTATGCGTTCTCTCCTACGTGATGTGCATATTGGCGATGATTGCATCTGGGTGGCAGACAATATTGCGGAGGACATACTTATGCAGATTTTCACCTCGTCATTAGTCTTGTGCGGTTTTTGTACATCCTTTATCATATTCGCAATGATTTCTTTTATTGGCGTTTTAATAGTGTGGAAATGTGCGTAATATTATACCATCATGTGCCATATTATTAGACCCTTTGCAGAAATTATACAACATTTACATTAACGATACTAGAAATCTTTTATTGACTATAATAATCATATGCTTTAATACGATTTAAATCGTATTAAAGCATATGATTATCATTTATGTAACCATTATTGATATTTATCTAAAAGAAATAGCCTTAGTTTAAAGCAATTCACTCCGTTAAAACTCCATATTTTGTGCTCATTTCTTTTGCCGGTATGAGAGCTGCTATTCTTCAAGACATGCTCTCTGCGTAACTTCGTTCGATTTCTTGTAGATGTTCATTATCATAACACACAATTATAAGCTTTAATGTTTTTGGTTAAGGCTGCTTTATTGATTTCTCGGTTTATAATGTCTCCTACATTTATTTTGATTTCGGGTCTGAATCAAGTAAATTCCCAGGCCAGTCCAATAACCTTATACTATAGCCTGGCTTGAAACTCCCTCGTGCATAAATATTGGTTCCTCACCATTACCAGTCGAGGCGAGGACGGAAACAGTAAGAATGATGGCACAAATCATAACAGCGGATATGAAGAAATAAAGACCTATATCCTAGGCAAAACCCTTAGATATAGAATCCCCAATGAGGAAATCCGCAGGACTTGTAGCATTCACGATGTAGTGGAAACACCACTGAAGAAACCACGAGATAAGCAAACATTGCAACGACTGAACAAGCAGAGGGACGTAGACCACCAAAAAGATGGAAGGGAAAGTTAGTCATTTGTATCCCAAGACCCAGATTGATTCCTGAATAAGAAATTGACTATATCTTATTCTGTATAGGAAGAAGTTCCACAAAGATACCACAAATACTGACGGTTTTTGATAAAGGAACGTCCAAGAATAGGCATTGGTGACAGACAGCCTATTGGTTCCAAAGAATCCTTTACATCTCAACAATAATAATTAATATTATGAACACCGTTCAAGGACTGAAGTTCAATGAAGATGAATTTTTTATCCTGCAAATTTTCCAAGTAGCCACAATGATGGTGCGACATTGAGGTTCCAAGAACACGCAACGGCCTATCTGCGATGTTATGAATTATGATTTTATTATATCTTACTTACAATAATTAAACATTCATCATAATATAGCATACCTAATGTCATTATTATACCATCAGCGATAATGTTCACATCCAGTTTCAATTCTTACTTGGATATTTAAAAATCATGTTTATCGTAGGAAAGTTTGGTCGGGTAAGGCCAATCAATAGTAAGCACATACTTACCTTTTTAAGGTATATAGGACGCCTACAGCCCATCAGGCAGTTGTGATGGCGCAAAATTGACCGCAATGGAGAGCTCTTGTTGCCTCCCTATGCTCCTATGTGGGGTTTTAAGGGAGAATGTGTATGTATATGGTTGAACCTCGACTTCTTCAATATACATTGATTCCTTTTTTTCCAGTTTTCCAGGACCAGTTTTTTCCCATATGGAGATAATCAAATGAATATAGTTTATTAGAAAACAGTAGATTTGAATAGTAAGACTTGAGCAGTATGTTAGGGTATGTACACATCTGAACACGCGCATTAACGTAACCAGGTCTGTACATACCCTTATTGAACAGTTTCTAGTCTAGCTTACTTCTGCTCAAGAGACCAAGATAAAGGCCTAAACAGTAGTCCATGTCATTCTACGCAACGCGCAGAAAAAGAAGAATGTCACTTAGGCCCTGTCCGATCGAAAAGTGAATCGCGCGTCAAATTGAAAAGTGATCGCGGGTCCGAGCGTCGAGCGATTATAGAATGTTCTCAATTTGAACGGTCAACAGAATAACTAATAAAAAGTTGATAAATGGATAATAGATAGTTAAAAATATAATTAAAGTTAGTATGGAACCGATTTCCTGCGACGCGACGCCACAACATAATTATGATGGTAGTTCTCTCTCATTCTAGCAAATGTAATTGCCGTTCTTACAGTAGCACATCCCACTTACTCCAATTTTCATACAAAATCAACATCGGACACATAGAGGTAGAATGTCTGCGCGCGCATATTATATTCTCGCGTTGTTCCCGCCTGAGTTTTGAATGCGCATGAAATATGGATGTTTTGGAAATATTTTAATGTTAATATTTTTGTAGCTTAACTCAATCAAATTAACTATGTATTTTTTATGGGGGCGCAGTGCACATTATGTACATAATATGAACGGGCCGGGTTAGAACTACAGGACAACGTCTCTCGGGAAAGCTAGTTGGTAATAAAATGTTTCATGCGCTGTTAAGGCTCCATTAGGACTGTAGATTTTTTATAGCTAGAATTGATCTAGCTATAAATCGATCTATTTTGAGTATAGACAAGACTGTTGACAAGTCATTTAAATGACTTAACGGGTTCCGCTCATTTGTTGCACTGTTTCTGTGTAAAATATTGTGTAAATAAGTTTCTTATTGTATCTTTCTGTTTGCTTGTGTATATTTATTTATTTAATAAAAGTTTAATTTCAAAAAAGAAAAAATGGTTAAAGCGGTCTAGTAGAGAACGAAGAAACAGAAACCTCTACGCAGAAAGGTCTTTTCATTGGACATCACTTGGTCAGTTTATTAAGAAAAAAAAAAACTTTAAGTAGATCTCTAGTTCCGCTAGCTAGAGTCTAGAGAAAACAGTTCTAGAGTAGTCTGCTCTAGCTAGACAACGTACGAAGTACACGCAGTAGGTACAATTTGTTATCAATTCTATCTAGGTAGAAAAATGCAAACTGTGATCATTTCTGAATTGATCAAAGATGAAAGAGTAATAGACAAATAATAATGAAATTAATAAAATTAGTTTCCAATGGCATAACTCGTGTAGTTCGGTCTAAACAGCGCTGGCCACACTCCTCACGTGCTAGATCGTCGAGTCAGATTGTAGGCCGGTACCTCCACATAGCTGGAGTCTATTTTAAAATCATTCACGTCCAAATCTAATAAAAGATTACAATAAAAAATTAGATGAGCCATTCTGTAAAGAATAGCGGTGACTAATCACTTTTGTGTTGACTAGTTGAGCTGTGAAATATCAGGAGCTGGTATTTTATTTCCTTTGATTCGCTTTGTGTGTAAGTTGTTGCAATGACAAACTAATGCGTTGAATCTTTTTCGAAAATGCTCCCCTCATTCTCTTCAGCAATTTTCACAAGATCACCACTTGACCGAAGTTCAGGTACAGAAATTAGCAGTATTTGAAACGAAGTTACTCAGGAGATTCTTGAGTACAAGGTGCTTCCCGGTGGTAGCATGAACATCATCATCACGAACGACGCTATACGCCGTCGCATCAAGCGCAGGCTCATCACTTCCACCATTGTGGAGAGAAGGTTGTCATAGCTGGAATATATCTTAAGAATGCCGAATAAATATGGGATATGGAACACATATTGATATTCTATCATACTTAAGTTACCTCTCCAAAACACGAGTTCTTACTCACGTTGGAGAGCAATCATTCAATGATATTTGTATTGCCTTATTTTTTGAAAATTGTAAATTGCCTTTATTTGTAAACTTTTTTTCTTCTGTGAAAGAAAATAAATATTTTAAAGAAAAAATAACAACTAATGACTCTAACAATTCATTACTAATGTTCGATTTTTAAATGGAACAAACCACTACGGGCTTACGACCGTCTTCTACTGTTATTTCGAAGGCTGGCTTAGTGTGATCACTTTACGTTAACAACGTTCGCCATTAGTAAATATTTATTATTATTATTATTATTAAACTAGGGTAAGCTCAGCTTTGAAAGCTGGTTGATCAATCAATATGCGGGCTATTGCCAAGCATTTTGATTGTTTATTGTAGTTCTATTGCGTTATTATTCAGAAACCGCCTGACTATTGAGCATGTATCTAATATTACAGATTTCTGGAGATTGATGTATGCGTTTTTATTTATATTGAGTAGTTGCAGTGAGGTGTGTAATGACTTTGGTATTATTCCGGTTGATGATATTATTATTGGGACTATTGTTACTTGGGTTTGGTGCCACATTTCCTTAATTTCGTCAGCGAGAGGGATATATTTTTGAATTTTTTCGTTGTGTTTTTTCTGTAGGTTTTCTGTGTTAGGAATGGATATGTCTATTAGATAGGTGGTTTTTGTAGCCTTAATAGTGAGGGTAATATCTGGTCTGTTACTAAGTATAGTTTTGTCAGTTATAATGTCACGGTCCCAGTAAAGTTTTGCGTTTGCATTATCTAATACGTTTGTCGGTTTGTATTGGTAGTATGGAGTTGAACTTTCTATCAGTTGATATTTCAGTGCTAGGTATTGATGAATTTGTTTTGCTACGTTGTTGTGTCTGTCGATGTATTCCTTATTTGCGAGTATCTGTCGATGTATTCCTTATTTGCGAGTATCTGTCGATGTATTCCTTATTTGCGAGTATCTGTCGATGTATTCCTTATTTGCGAGTATCTTATTAAATATTTATTATTATTATTATTAGTAAATATTTATTATTATTATTAAATGTTGGCTGAGGAGAGCCCAATAGGGTCTCGAGGACGAGGAACCTCTCATATCGTGTTTTGTTCCATCGAAGCAGAGCTGAGGGATTTGGATATAGTGTGGGATGAGGTCATAAATATTGCGCATCATCAAGCGCAATGGAGAGCTTTCGTTGCATCCCTATGCCCATAATTGGGATCACCTTACCATACCAGTCGTCATTCTCACTCTTAAGGATCATGCTTGGTGGACTCTATCGAAGGCCTTTGTTTTCCAGAATTAGAATTTTCATTTCAAAGCTCATACAAAGAGCCCAGAATGGTGATAATTTATTGAGTTTTCTATCTCCGTAAGAAGTTTCACCATGCATCTAATTTACCGGTAGCATAATATTATTTCTGTCATTTATTTCGTTTTAAAAAATTCCAGTCTATGACATTACAATCAATATTTTGAACGTATTGTGACTGCGTTTTTTTATATCTACATCCTTTCTAAAAAATCATTTGAAAAAAGATTTTATATGTAGGTACCTATAAGAGTAAGTTAGGGTTGGGCAAGGATAATATAATTATCCCGGGATGTGCGTAGGTACTTAATTTAAATAAAATATGAGATCATTTCCTGCATAGGGCACTCACATCCCTGTGTAATCTGTCATTTTACCTGTTACAACGTTTTGTCCTGTATCCATTCATAGATGACCAACATTTTGTTTACGATTGACCCATTCGCGTGCTGTTATTTTTCATATTTATGGAAGATTTATTTTGTTGTTTCTAAAGATGATAAGGAATATTAATCAGGTAAATGAAACGTTTAAATTACCAAGACTACAGTTATGGAATAGATTTTAAAACCACCAACATAACTGAGGCACACTAGCATAAGAAGGTATACAAGACGGACTGTAACGCTATTGAACAAGAAAAACTTCTAAAAAACATCACTTAATACAAATAATCAAACTACATAATTTGAAGATATTTTCTCATTGAATAAATCAGAAGCTAATACCTTGTTTTTCTTGAAAAGAAAAGCGGTAGAAACACTAGGAGCGCAGTATTCCTTGGGACAAATACAAAGCAATATGTATCTTTTTAGAAAAATAAATGTAGAACTACGTTGTTTCTGTCACTAATAATTGACTTTGGAGAATTATTAGTGACAGAAACAACGTAGTTCTACATTTATTTTTCTAAAAATGGATAACTGTCACAAAGTTAACCCAAAGACAATTGAAAAAAAAAAACAATATGTATCTCTTTCGGAAGTATAATGAAAGCGGGAAAGAGACAGTGTAATTATGACGTTTATTGTCAATTAGCGTAGCTTGGGTACCTACATTAAACAAGAGCTAACTGAAATTTAAAATATATTATGAACTAAGTAAAATTTTCTATGACAGTTTAATTGCATGATCGCTTTTCCAAAAATTCATTACATTAGCGTTAGAGCGTTTTTACTGCTGTTTACACTTTTTTTAAACTCATCACGCTGTGTCCCTAAAGGGGTGGGAAGAGAGAACGGACCTCCACTATTTTCCTATCCAAACAAACATCTTTAGCTTCCACACACTCAAAATAGATCGCCCTCTCTTGATCAGCGACGAAGTCTTTCTCTAAAAATCTTGACACCTGTCAGTTTGTTTGACAATTGATACGATTGTTAGAAAGTCACACGTAAGTTTAAAGCAGCAAGCATCGATCGAAATTAAATTGGTTGAAGTAATTTGTCAAAATTCGAAGGTGAATCAATAGTAAAGCCAGGACGACGTCTATCGGGAAACCTAGTGAATTATAATTGAAATTTTACAATTGAAGGCGCTCGTAAACCAACGACTTACAATCTATGATTTAGAAAAAGGCTTCAACGAGTGTTATTAATTTGAAAGATTTCAATTACGATGTCTGTCTCCTGGTGACGCTGGTGTGCTATGGATGTCTGTGTGATGGTCTTGTGTTATTTGGATGTCTTGGAGGTAATTCACCAAAATCGTGTCGTATTATCAGCTACAACGCTTCGGTGTTGTCACGGAGCGAAAAGGGTACACCTGAATAATGAATAAATCTGCTTAAAAAAATATAATCTAAACTAGCATTTTGTAGATATAATAATTTTGTAGATATAAACATATAATTTTGATGAATGAGCTAAGTACATTTAATGAAGTAAGAACTAATTAGAACTAATAGAACTTTTAATGAACTAAGAACTAAGTTCTTTTACATGATAATATATGCATTTTTTGTTTAACCCATCAAGTCCTGACCCTCAAGGGATTGGCAGAGAGAACAGGGTCATTTCTTTAAGAACTCATACGAAGTCATAAAAATTCTATTAGAAAACCAATCGATCGACATTCGAGAATGGAGCCCCAGACCTTCACTATTTTTTATTCAGACACAAATTCTCATATTTTATTTTTTAATCGATGTGTTTTTTCGCAATGTTCTCGGTCGATTACCTCTTCTCACACTTTTCTTTACACCCTCATAATATTATTATTTTTAAGAGGAAGATCTCGAATGCCGAAGCTTCGGTGGCTGGATGGTGTAGTGCGGGACGCCAGACAGATTGGAATCTCCAACTGGCGGAGTGCTACGCTGGATCGTCAGGCGTGGAGGCAAGCTCTTGAGATGGCCAAGACCCGACCTGGGATGTAGAGTCACTGATTAGATTAGATTATTTTTTTTACTTCAATAGATCCATTCTTTTTAAAGGCACATGGTCACTTTCAAAATAAATTAAATAACAAATCATGTGTCAATAATAAATTATTACATAATACAATCAATTATATAAGTTATATTTAATTCAGTTTTTATGTCCTAAACTGTATTTAATTCATGTAATAAGTCAAAATTATTTTTTTTTATTCTGGGTTAGGTCGATGTTCGACGGGCGGGTCAGCTAGTACAAAATAAGCCAAGAACATTAGGGTGAAATGTCATTTCTATGTTGTTTAAACTTTTTCGTATCGAAGTAGCGATTTTGTTTTCAAAATTAAAACGTAATTGGAATTTGATTTGGTTTGAATCCTGAAAGGATTATATTTGTTGATTTTGAGTAGGTACTTATATCCTCATTGTAATGTTGAACATGTAGACACATAGAATTTCTTTTTATAATAATTATATATTATGGGAGCACCTGGTATCAAACTTGAGACCTCCGGTACCTAAGTTAGGATTTTTACTTATTTAAGATAACAAACAATAATATTAACATCATTACTCAAACCGGTCGATGCGACAATTACTAAAATAATAATATTTGACATTTCGTTCGAAATTTGAATTGCCACAATTACTTCTGATGATAATATAAAGGGTACTAACAGTCCGAATGTTCTTTTTTTAAATTTCAAAAGGCATTTAGTCATTTTTTATTCGTGTGGACAAATCAACGGAAATGTTGGAACATAAACAGCCAGCAGCATTAGCCTGGCTAAATCATACAATAATAATTTATAAGGATTTATGTCATATTGTTAAGATGTGACCACCTGTGTAGGACCGCTGTACTAGCTCCCCGTGTGTGCGTATACTCGTATATTTGGTATATCATGGTAGCCGCATATTTATAAAGCATAATGTTATTATTATTTAAATAAAAATAAAAATATTATGTCGCGTATCGAGTTCTTACTCTCCGGAGTGCGCATTGTTAACTCTTACAGATCGAGAACGGCCAACTTTACGGAACTAAGAAGATAAATCTAAAACATTCTGATAAAATTTCAAATGTGTATTTTAGAACCAGTGGGGCTAGTACGAGTTTTATCGAAAGCTTATTACACGCTAATAAGCACTTATAAACGTGCAAATAGTTTTTCTAAAATTAAACGATCGAATCGTTCGATCATTTTTGTCGTTTCGATCATCGAAAGAGAAATTCGTTCTACGCAAGTCTCAAATATTATATGTTCGAATACCTTCTAAGCGCGCGTTTACACCAAACGAACATAGAGCCGGACCTAGAACAAATAGAGTACCTATACTTTCTTTTGTCATTGATATTGGACACCATGACACAACAACGAGCAATAACTAATTGATGGAAGATGACAAATTAGGTGTACATTTTCGTTGTTGTGTCCTTGATAACCATATCAAAGTTTATCAAAATATACTTTACATTCAGCTCTGGCTCTGTGTTCGTTCATTTAAACCAAACAAACATAGAGCCACAGCTGAATGTAGAGGATATTTTCATAAACGTTGATATGGACACTAATCTGTCATCACCTTAGTGTCCATATCACTTGTTTGTAATTGTATCCATGGTGTCCAATATCAACCATAAAATAAAGTATGCTCTGTTTCAAGAATCGTCTCTATATTCGTTTGATGTAAACGCAAATGTCTATGAAAAGTCTCATAATAAGTTCGAACACATTCATTTTAAATTATTCAAAATGTGTTCCACTTTGCTTATCAGATATAAGGATTTTTTTTGAATACGTTCTACGAGAGTTTTAAAATTCGAACAGCTTCTAAAATAGTTCAAATATTGTGTTCCACTTAACCGTTAATAACCCTTAGCGAATTCAAATAGAGTTTGCTATATTCTTCACGCTTGTGCTCGTACCCTAAAGAATTAAGTGATAAACATTACCCATATGCCCCTACATACATGTATTGGCTATCATACTACTATACCACTGCCTATAGAACATTACGCATCGATTCGAGATTCATTTTTAAGTCTCATGTTAGGCCGGTGGATATTAGGTATATGAATATTATTATTGGATATTTTAAAACATTAAGAAGAATGTAAACAAAATAATGTGACGAAATCATAATCACCCATTATACTACCACCATTATTCCTTTGGCATTCCACACGGACGTATTTATATTAAAATATTATTATTCTCTATGGTCTGCCAACTTCTTTTTTTTCTATGGATTATTGAGACTGCGTGTTTTATTTTACACTATACCTACCTACATAGGTACATTTGAATTATAATTCGTTCGATTCGTTTAAAAAAAAAATAAAGAACGTTATGAAGTTTGTCCCAGACAGCTTGGCATTTTGGTGACAAAATTATGAAACAGTAATGAATTCAATATGTACCCACATGGACACTTTTAATTTCATAATTATTTTATGACTTTATATCGATATTACAATAAATACTTTATGCCTTTGCAAATGATGAATATGCAAACCAAAGATTTTGAAACCACACAAAAAATCTAATAAAAATAGCAGATATTACAACATAAATATGAGAAGATTTGGAGCAGCAAAAGATCCTGAGAACGAAGCATACTCACTTCATAGTCTGGAGAAGGGGGAAAATGGTTGATACTCCTTATCAGTGTGGAGCTATGCAGACAGTAAAACATTTGGTTGCAGAACTCCAGATGAGAATGCTTGATGGATGTATCTGAAGACCTCTAACATATGCCACTGAATCAAACAATTCGTGTGCTTGTGATTGATGCAGACTGGACTGGCAAAAAAAAACATACCGAAAGTCATGCGAAATTACGTGAAGTAAGTAAGATGCCTTTTTACACCCATTACCGGTGCTTTGGATCGGTGGAATATTACTAAAGTACTCTTGACGGATGTGCTCATGGTCGGTTGGATCTGACGGTGTGGGTCATTGGTTCCATGTTTACATATTCCGAAATCCGTTAATTCCATTACAAGCAGTTACTTCAACAAGACGAAGGCAGTGTTCCGTGCCAGGGCATGGTGCATGAGTTGGGCCATGGCGCCGCAGGTCGTAGGCCGTGAAGATTTTTCGCGATAAGAAATGACCTGTAACGCGAATGCAGACCATTCCATCCAATGTAGAATTTCTACTTGGGATTCTCGTACTTTTGATGGTTGAAGAATCAGAGATTCTTGGAGAAATAGCGTGTGACCGTGGACTCTTGATTTAAGCAACGGTTGTGCAATTAATGCTGAGAAATTACCATATTCTTGTTTGATATTCAAAGCCCTATGACTAAGTGATCTATTTTAACGGAGAGCTACCCCTTTTGTAAGAACAAATCTAACTATATTTCCACCTTTTGGAGGGTTTTAACCGAAAACTATATTTCCACCTTTTGGAGGGTTTTAACCGAAAACTATACAATGGGTACCTAATCTACCGGTATTCTCAGAATCTTAACCATGTGTATGATCTTGTAGTAATATCTGAACTATTTACTAAACTTTATCAGATTTTATAACCACAATGATCTAGAAATTGCGTGGATAAAAAGTGAGCAGGTGATCGACAGAATTCATACACAGGTTCCTAATAGAACTGGTAGGAGGCCACGAAGAAGACCCAGAAGCAAAATTCTTGGCCAAAATATCAGGAACCAGGATATACCGAACAGAGCCAAGTGGTAAAACACAGAAGACAGAATGAAAATGTAGTTCGGTATCATGCAAATAAAGCAGTACCTGTAGCGGGATGCCTGAAATAATTTGATCGTAAAACTAGACCCAATCGGAAAACGAAGTCGTGACCTCTCGATAAGGGGACTGTTACCTTAGACACTAACTTTTGATCAAAAAGTTCCGGGTTCAATTCTAGATCGGGTTAGGATTGGTCTGTCTCAGATTATATTTCAACGATACAAATGTGACATACCAAGTGACAACTTCTTTGTTTCAATCCTAGGCCCATTCATCTTAATCGTACACGTATGTTACAGTTATTGCTACAGTTGTCTTCGGTTATGTGTTTTGATATATTCGGGAGCAGCAAAATACAATTGAGAAGACTTTGAAGACTCGGGAAGCAGCATTGACAGTCCGCAAGAGGCGCGCTCCATAGACGAATTAGACGTCATAATATACCTTTTTTGGTCGCTGTGAAAAAAGGGGCATTTAGTCCTATGAATATCGGTGAAGTCAAAGAAGTGTCTATATAGAGAAGAATGGGTCAATCCTCTCTGCCTACTCCTTAAGAGACACAGAATGGTTAAAAGAAAAGCTTTCTGATGAACTCTTAGTAACGAGTGATAGAGGTTCATGTCTCTTCATCCTCAAGTGCGGTATTCTGTAGGGAGGGACATGCCTCGTGACCATAGAACACCTGACCCGTCCATAAATTAAGTTGTTGCGCTTAGAGGTGGTAACCACGGAGGTACTGGCTGTAATGTGACTATCCGTAGAGTACTCTGCCACATCTAGGCAGGTCTAATCAACTATGAACCTGCTAACGATTGATATTAGGAAAATGTTTGTAAAGTGTGTGATCTGAAATAGTTCACTCGTATGTGACTGTTAAAGGAAATATTTGTATCATGAAAGATAATTAAATATCTTAATCTTGCTCACGAAATCAAGGATATGTGGCATACACCAACCACCCACATAATACCTATAGTGATATCGACGAATTGAGTTATTCTTAAATCTCTTAAAGACAATCTAGGGAAACATAGTATCTGTAGTGGTCTCAGATAATATGCCATTCAAAATGTAGTTCTGTTGTCCTCTGTAGGATGTTAAGAAAGTTCATTTCTCTGTAGTTCGAACTGTTCGAAGGTCTCTCATGATTACATTACATCGTAAGAGACAACACCTATTCTATTCAAACAAACCTCATTCATTTCAGTCGACAGTACAACGTGCCGCGTAATATGGTCTCCTATTTCTTGTACTTCTAGACTACAGCAATACGATCGATTGTGAAAAGGGCAAATTCCTAAGATTAAAATAATATTACACCAAATATGTATTTTAAAAGTGGAATCGATTTAACTAAAAGACTTTTTTTATATTGCCATGTTATAATAATTGATCATGTGGTAATAATTGTGAGGGTAGTAATGATTCTTGAGATAGATAAACATTAACAAGTTCATGATAAATGAGAAACTACCATAAATCAAGAAACAGGGTAATTATTACAAATTGAAAAAAAAAACAGAGTAGAAAATAGTGAAATAGAATAGTGGCCAGAAGCCATCAGAGAATCGAAGAATGCAGACGGCAAATCAAATAATAATTCCACATAAATGAATCGAGAAAAGTGCATTCAATATTTTTATATTGGCAACAATCTTTTTCTGATTTGGTTTAAAAAAGGAAATAATATGAAAAAGCGAATAAATCACAGATATAAGGTGGTTATCGCAATAAAATCGTTGAGATTATTTGGATCGAACGCCGCGATGTTGGATGTCCCTGGAGAGCTTGGGGCGTCCGAGATGCCGCCCTTGCAGATAGCGGGGAGGCGGGTCTCTGCCTAGAGCATCTCCAAATGGGGGCCCCATTTCAGATTTATTACACTTACTTCGACATTTACGAATGGCACTCAAATGTTTTTCATACTCGGATCATTGAATAGAGATCATCTGTTGTTTATAAGATAGAGCATGTTCTAATCGCATTTTGAATATTCAAAATATTCATTCATTCTTATTATCTTTAAAATATTCGATTTTCCCGTATCGGTTCTTATTAATATTATGTTTCTAACTAATGGAGCAGAGTAGAAGGATTTGCATTTGAATTTATTTATGGAGTTCCAGTTACCCTATAGGGTGATAAAGGGTGTATCGATTGATTTGATTTCATTTCGTAATAGAATCATGGAATGCCGAATGGAGCAAATTTGCTAGTGATCTTTGGACGCCCTACCTTGCATAACCACAACACCACCTGGCTTTGACCAGCCAAGACAAATCTGGTCCGCTCTTAATAGAATCCGCACCGGACACGGCAGAAGCGCGGACTTCGCACACAAATGTGGTTGGACAGATCTCCCAGGGTGCGACTGTGGAGCTGAGAGACAGAACATAAATCATATAATCAGAGTGTGATGGAAGAGCATATCAAGGCAGTTTCTCAGATTTCCTCACCTTAACCGACGGAACTATAGCATTTATTGATAACTTAGACATACACATCTGACAAGCAGGAAAATTGATCCTGTGCTACTTATATTAATCCTTTCCTGTAAAATTGTAATAAATGTGACAGGCAAAAGCTAAATAAATAAATAATTTCATTAATGAAAAACTACCAATGACTTTCAGTTAGACATGGGTAAAAAATATTCATTATTTTTTAGTCTGCATACATCGATATGTTTTAAAACTATCGACACGGTATCAATCGAAATATCTAGGTACTTATATTATTTCAGTTTGTCCTTCCATTTTTTTTAATGTTTAATTATGTACCTAAATGAAAACTGTTAGCACTGAATGGAAAAAGTGGAGGATTAAAGTTGTTGAATATGAAGTGAAATGGGGTTTTTGAACAAAATATTATGGAAAATCGCTGCAGCAGTTCGGAAAGAGTCGAATAAGAATAGGAGAGACGTCGCGAGCCCCTGGTTGAGAATCAGCGTGTTAATGTGGTGAATACTATTAAGACAATACGTGTGCCGGAGAGTATGTGCGTGTGTGAGAGTGATTCTCTTTAATGTGTCCCGCCGAAGTGCCGGCACATGGCTAGGAGATATGCTGCTCCTGATTACACCACACCTCACCTCACCTCAGAACTTCACCATAATCCAATGGTTTAGATTTACCATGAAAGTCTTTGCGTCAAACAGTAAATCTTTGGCTAGGACTAGAGTCTTTTCAATTGGTACCATATTGCAGTTATTAATAACTAGCTTTCCCGACAGACGTTGTCCTGTAGTCCTTACCATGATTATTGATTTTGAATTTGTAATTAAAGTACCCATACAAAAAGTACGTTTAAAATATGTTTGAATGTTAAAAATGTATTTCTGAAAGCTTGAAAGAAATTCTATCGAAAATCTGCGTACCAATGTTTTGAAACTCAATAGTTGTCAGTAAATAAAAATAGTGTTGTTATGGAATTTTTCTAGTTGGCGTTGTTGTGAGTAAATCCGATCCATACTAACTTTGGTAAAATTATATTTTATATTATTTACAATCGATTTTTTCGAATTTTTAATAATTATTCTGTTATCCGGAGTACAGAAGAATCTAATAAACAAAGCATTATAAAAATCTGTTCAGCCGATTTCCAGTTATAAGTGTTCGTACTAACCCGACATCGTTTTATATTGTAGATTTAATAATAGGGAAATAAAAGTTCCTGCCGAAAAAAACATCTGGCCGACCAATTCACAACCTCACCTGCACGTGGTACCCCCTGCTAGAAACCTAAAGAGGTTCTGGCGAACGTGAATCAGAAGAAAAGCCTGTAGCAAGAGATAGTTGGTAGCTCAGTAGTATCACGAATATATTATGAAAAATTTATGACTGACTGATGCGAGCAATATTCGCCATTAAGTGGTAATGTTCAAATCCCCGATAATTATGATAATTTTAAACATGTTCAATATGTGGAAAAATCCCATGTCCAGGGCAGGATTCGAATAGTATCAGTCGGTTGTTTTCGTACATAGCGTATTGGTCGTGAGTTCGAATCCCAGTGCCGACCATTTCCACTTTAACGACACAAGTCTTTGCTTAGTGTGAAAGATGTCAAAAGTATTTGCGTTGACTTAAATGTGAGAACAGTGGAGCTAGTACAAGTTTTATTGAAAGCTAATTGCACGCAAATAAGCGCTTATTAGCGTGCAAATAGTGTTCTTAAATCAAACGATCGAATCATTCGATCATTTTAGTATAAAATTTTTTCGAAACTCTTTCGATTCAGCATTCGAGGAAATAGGTTAGAAAGAAGAATATAAAGAAGATATTTGTTTATTATTAAGTAGGATTTGTTTCTTGCACTTCAAATTATTACTTCTTGATCCAACATTTATCTACTGTTTGTTTAACATTTTACGAAATATTTGCAATAAACAATGGATATTAGCTTTCAATTATTATTTGACCAACGAGATTCAATGCTTACATCCTCCATTGGCTAAAGATATTTTCGTTAGGATCCTTTGCAAAAAAATATTCTTATTTTTTCTACTGTCTAATGCTTTCTTGTTATAGGCTGTATTATGCCTTTTCATGATTAAAATAAATAATTTTCTGTATAGAGATATGATACCTATCACTTTTTTTGCCTCTTCGAGGTACTTTCGAGGTAAATTTCTGAGGTACCTACCCACCGTTCTAATGCTAACTGTTCAAATGTTTCGAATTCTTTTTTTTTCCCTCTTTTTTGGCATTTCATCCACAAGGGGGATGATTTGGCCAGTTTCGTATTCTATGGGTGGGTTTTTCGACATCGCGACTAAAAGTAAAGTATTAGCACAATACTTTACTATCAGGTGTTACTCGATCAAGGGCGGATCCAGCTTTGGCGCCAGGTGGGGGGGTCACATAGTCGTGGTCAAGTCACAAGAAGTTATAAGTTAATTTTGATAATAATAGATATAACATTAAATGAAGGCATTTTATTAATAAATGTAAGTATACTGTACTTAAAAGACAATAAAATATATAAAAACATTATTTTTAACAATTTTAATTAGTGGTTCACCTGGATCCGCCCTTGCACTCGATCGTAAGGAATATTAATGTAAATGATAATCGATTAGTAACTTGCATACATCACAATGCTTAAAAACATTTTTTCATCAAGCTGTGCTTAAAAGCTTAAAAACATTTTTTCAATTATGATAAAATTACATTTTTTAATGACTACAATATTGATATCGCTAACTCTTTGCTATTACTAACGATCGAAAAACCCACCCTTAGTCAGAATACTGATTCTCAAAATTTTATATTCTAGTTGAGTGTCTTTATTCTGACTGTTTGTCTGAAGTTGATTGGCTCGACAGTAACTTTTGGAAGATCTTTTTAATATCAAAATCCTTTCTTCCTTTTTCTGGCTATCCATTTCCATCTGGTGCCAGCAACTCTCTAACGCTTGTATGGTCAGTTTATTGGCTTACTCCATCGTAGATATAGTCTGCATGAATAATATATTGACATACCAATTAGACCACTTTATGACCACTCATTTAAACTTGATCCATCTCATCTTAGTTAATTTGAAAATAATTTAAGACTTCAGTGCGGGCGTTATTTGATTTTGTCTCAAATATATAGGTACCTCAAAATGTTTTTTTTTAGCGTAAAGCCCCTTAAAAGATACTGGTGATTTCAGTAGAGTTTTCCAAGGTGATGGAGGGAGCGGATCATGGTATACCTCTCTAGCTAAGCATTGCAAATAGCAAATTTCAAAATAATTGCCCTTTTAAAAATTATTTCCTTATCTCAATTATTAGGTGTATACAGTTTTTTGCAGTATGTACCTATATTTTACCTGCTGTTTGATAACGTGGTTTACTTTTTTGTACTTTATGCTTTGATAGCATTCCCGACAAACGTAGTCCTTACTATGAATATTGATTTTAAATTTGTAATTTATACAAAAATGTCAAATAATTATTTCTGAAAGATCGAAAACAACTTCATCAAAAATCTGGGTACCAATATTTATATTGTTAATGGTTGTCAGGTAAACAATAATTTTGTTGTTATAGAATTTTTCATAGATGGCGTTGGCGTCACAGAACTCCATTCCATACTAACCTTAATAATATATTTTATATTATTTCTTATGCATTATTTTCAACTTTTTAATAGTTATCCTGTTATCTGGAGCGGAGAAGAATCCAATAAATCAAACATCGGAAGATTCTGTTCAGGCGATATCGAGTTGTAAGAGTTTAGCACTAACCCACTTTCTTTTATATTATAGATACATTACTAGTTTCATCAGAATTTTGAGGACGATGAAGACTGTCTCATGCTGTGTTCGTTCCTTCAAAGCATAACTGTGAATTTGGAAATGGCCAGCGGAACTGGAATTGATGAAATAATTAAAGGCGGCACAACACCTTTCATTCTAGCTAGTGTTGCTCTAGGAAAATTTCTTATTAGTCTTCTTTTATGAGACCTCCTGGCCTGTTCTATCGAAGCCACTCTTTTGAGGTGGAAAAATGTACTCTTTAGCGGTTTTGAAAGATTTTTTTTTTTTTTTTTTTTTTTTTACCCATCACGCCGTGTCCCGTAAGGGGTAGGCAGAGAGAACGGACCTCCACTCTTTTCTATCCAAGCATACTTCTTTCGCTTCTTCCACCGACATACCATTTCTCATACAGCTTCTCCTATTTCTCTTTCTTCTTACCTGGCCTTCCTTGAGGACGGAATCGATGTGTTCGATCCACGTCATTCTCGGTCGCCCACGCTTTCTTACACCATTCCTTTCAGCCTTATGAATTTTCTTTGTCATTCTGTTTGCATCCATTCTTTCCACATGCCCAAACCATCTCAACTTATTAACTTTCATCTTTGTCACAACACTTACTTCCATACCACATTCTTTCCTAATATTTTCATTCCTTTCCATATCCCATAAAGTTTTTCCACATAATATTCTTCGTAGAGATTTCATCTCTACTGCATTTATACTACATTCTTCTTTTTTCGTCCATGTCCACGTTTCACAACCATACATCATCGATGGTAGCAGGATTGCGTTATGCACTAGTTTCTTTGCTTGTAGTGAGACGTTGTTGTTTCTCATTATAGGTCTTAATGCACCGCCCACCCTGCAACCAGCAACTTTCCTACGTTCGATTTCTTTTTCACACTTTCCATCCCGACTAAACATGCTTCCTAAATACACATACTCATTCACTTGCTCAAGACATTCATTTTCTACGGTTACTTTGCAATTCGTTCTTGCTTCATCCCTTTCAAATACCAACACCTTTGTTTTGCTTACATTCATTTTTAGACCATTTTTTGCACAATTTTCAAACACACTTGACACAAGTTCTTGCAAATCATTTTCACACTCAGCCATAAGTACTAAATCATCTGCATACATAAGCGCACATACCTTTATACCATTCAATTCAACCCCTATGTTTATATCTTTTAACCCACTGACGCAAAAATCAAAGAACAAATTGAACAACCAGGGTGACATGACGCACCCTTGCTTCACACCTTTCGTAAGATAGAACTCCGGTGAAAGGTGACTGTTCACCTTCATACACGCAGTACTTTCCGAATATAGCGAAGCAATGGCACGAATCAACCGGTTATTCACTCCATACATTGATAGAACTTCCCATAATTTACCCCTGTCTACCCTATCATATGCCTTTTCCAAATCTACGAATGCACAGAAAAGCTTCTGATGTTTACTCAAAAGCTTCTCCGTAATCATCCGCAGAGCGTAGATCTGGTCGGCACTTGAAAGATAGAATAGACAAATTTTTCATGAGCAGTTATCTACTACTTAAAAATAAAAAATGTCATTTTTTAATGATTTAAATTTTATTATTTTTTTAAAATAAAAACTTGAGTACATTTTTAATTATAATATTTACTTACCTACTTAATATTAATTATAAAATTTTCATAAAAAATAATATTTTTACTCATTTCATATAAAAATAGAACCTTAAAAATATATTATTGATTATGTATACCCTCAAAATAATGTGTTTTTTTTTACTCTACCTACTCTAAACAATAAAAACCTATTTTCAAATAATAATCATTATATGATTTTATGTACATTACTTTTACAATTTACAATTTTATTTATATAGTTATTGTTCCTTCTGTTATTTTATATAAAAATATATATCTAATTCAAATGTATACAGAAAAAGGTTTATTGATATAAATTTCATTTTTTATATTTTATTAATAATTATGAATATTAAGTACTTTGAAAATATTATAAAATAAGTATACATAAATATGACAAAACGTTAAAATTAAAACAATATTTTTCAGTATATTTTTAATTTGGCCTTGTATTGCGACAAAGTTTTAGAAAGGGATTAGGAATTTTACAGTTTTTTTCCGAATCAGAATATTTCTAATTATATCAATTATTCTTCATAAACTAACCGGAAATTGTTTTATCAAATTGAGGCATTGGCAATTATTAAGAAGACAAACATAGATAATTTGTCAGTTTTAATAACAAAACAAAAAAAAAATCAATTTCTTTTTGACAAATTATGAATTTTTCTTTATGAAAATATATTTTATATATCATAAAATTAGCATATTTTTTATTTTTTTAATATATGTACAATGTCTGAATTTATTTACATACCTATTTTGAAAATCTATTTTAAAGTCTAAAAATCATAATATTATTATTGTAGGTACCTATACTTCATGTTTTTAGAAAAATCAGTTCGTAGAACGCTAGCATTTTATGATTGATAAAAAATATATATAATTCTGTTTCATTGCAACAATACAGATATCTTTTAAAATATCTCAGAATAATAGTATATAGTATAATATATATTTTATTTACATATTATACATTGTAAATATATTGACTTAAAATTAAACTTAACAAACATACTTTATATTAAGACGAGAATAAAATTCAACAATTTGGTCCTTTTAGGAAATTGCGTTAAATATAAATTATAACTTTAATAATCCTTTACCAATAAGAAGTACATAATATAATATGTACATACTTATATGGGTTATATAATTTTATAGCACCATAGATAAAATAACTTATTATTTTATTATAACTTATATATTGTTCCAAAATATAATAACATGAAGTTGGTGGGAGGGAATAAACATATACTTACATATTAATATTTATATTTCTAAATTCAAATAGAGTATTTCACAAAATATATATAATATATATTATGACTACAAATATATGTAGATAAATATCAATCACAATTTAAAAATATCAGAAGAGATCGTAAAGATATCTAAACAGTTTTCCCTTTACTAAATAAAAACAATAATATCAGCTGTTGATTTCTTAATACTAAACCGAAAAAAGTTTAAGCACCTCTCCCTTGCATACCGATATGTACATTAGAATTGTTTGTATATATCTATTTAAATATTAACAAACTTATATAATTTATAATAATATACAAATAATAATATCATATACATGTTTAAAATTAGCTACATAATACATAATTGTTCTAAAATATATTTTTGTTCATTAAATATTGTTCGATTAAGATTTGTTCAATTGCTGTAGCACGTTTGTCTGACTCCAGCTAATATCACACTAAAATCGTCTTCTGGTCTTAAAACCTGGGTCACTGGCGTTTCAGTGACCAATGGAGAACCGGCGATGACTTGAGCTCCCACTTCGGTCCCCTTCCCTTGGAAAATTTGAGTATTTTGCAAAATGACGGAAGTGTGACCTAGCGGTGGCACAAATCCATAGTTCCTATCACCGGGATAGACTTCACCCGTAGTTCTTGCGTAATCAGGACCTGAATTATAATCAATGCCATTGTGGTATTGTTCAGGTCTGTTAGAATACACTTCTTGTGATGTCTGATACTCCTGGATGCTCCTGTTGTCTTGATAGTTGTGGTTTGAGTCCAAAGTGCCATCTCTCGGATTGGAAGAAACGTGATCCCCCGCCGATCTATGAGATACGGGACTTTGAGAGTTAAGGTTTTCCGAATTCGAATACTTCAAGTATTTATCAAACTCCCCAGTGTCGACATCGGATACTGGTGACCCGTTATGCATTTGTCTATTTTGCTGGGGTTGCTCTTGTATGTAGGTTGTCTGATGGTCACTAGCTAAAGGACTATTCATGTAGCCATAATGTCCTGATTTTTCGTATGAAATGCTTTGGTATTCTTTACTATCAGCCTTATAAGGTAAAGGAGAATACATATCTGATTTGTACGCCAATGGGCTGTACTGATTGCTATAGCCAGGGTATGTTAAAGTATTGGTCGAATAGCTCATTGTTGTAGAGTCTAAACCAGGAACCGAATTTGGGTTTTGAGAATGACTCGACAAGTTGCTGGCTAATGTGCCAGTGGGGGTGGTTACTCCAAGAGCCTGATGATCTTGTGAAGTTGCTACCGGTGGGAAGAAAGTCCCTGTGACAACGTGGCCTTGATCCAATATTCCTCTTTGGGTGCACATCACGTACATTCCGTTGGCCATTCCCATTGCTGTTATTGGAGTCGTGTGGTTTGAGTAAGTGGAAGGTTGTCGATACCCCAGGGCCAAAGACTGTGTCATTTTAGGTTGGTAGAGAGACGCCTGTGAGGATGTCGAAATGATTGTTGATGAGGATGGTAACGTTGACGAAGTCAGTGGAGACACATTGGAAAGTGAAGTTAAGCTCAAGTTAGTATTTGAATTACCTTGTAGACTAGCTTGCCTTTTGTCTTCGGAATATTGTTGGTTTTCTTTCTCATGTTCCATTGGAGACATTTCTGGTGTAGGCAACGCTGCCGATGTGTCCTCAATGTTCTCAGAAAGGAACCTGGACTTGTCTAGACCTTTTGGGCTTTTTAAATGCCCCTTACTTTTGTTATCAAGATCAATTTTAACTCCTAGTTTATTTTCTGGTTCTGGGGATTGTGTTGGTGAAGATTCTGGGGTGTGCATGATGTGATGTCCACCCGAAGAGTATTGGGGCGTCTTTGATTCATTTGGTTGATAGCTTTCGTAACTATTACTAGCTAATGGAGAATTTTGATACAAAGTAAAACTAGAACTCTGATAAGGATCTTGCATCTTTTGGTAACCGGATACATCAGGACTTCCTAAGGGTGCAGAAGCCGAAGAAGAGTATTGTGCTAGAGGACTACTAATGCTCATCATTTTTTGTCGCATAGACGAGTCCATACTCTGAGAGGGTGAGTTTGGAATATAGTCGGAATTAGGTCCATAATCAACACGATGAGGAGACCCAAAATTGCTGTGGGCCAATGTTGGGGATAGGGACGAAGAATTTGGAATGTATGCACTGGAGGGAGATACTCTGGGTGGCTGATATCTGCTGTGTTCCTCTTCTTGTCTATTCTGTTGGCTGCTTGATGGAGTGCTTTGCCCACCACCTCCCTGAGAGGGAGTTCTAGCTTTGTTCTGTTTCCTTCTTCTGGGCCTGTATTTATAGTTGGGATGTTCTGTCATGTGTATGACCCTGAGCCTCTCTGCTTCTTCGACGAATGGTCTTCTATCTTGCGGAGTTAAAGAACGCCATTTTTTGCCTGAAACAAATAAAATAATTCGGTTAATATGATTCAATAATATTAGTTTTTTAACCTATAGCAACATTTATTGTTTTTGCGCCCATCTTAGGACTAAATTATTTTGAATACAGATCACGCCAACCCCTTCACAATATAACGTTTTTTTTATAGTTATAGTATAAATAATTCTAGAAGAACACTCAATGATTTCGTTATCGTTGTTATTTAACAACACTGGACAGCTTCCTTTCTTTTGGTGCAGCTATGAGGGATTCCTTTGTGTGGACTCTTCGACACTGATAGAAAGTTTATTCACCGATAGTCAATTGATCAAACTAACCAGTACAATATGTCAGTAGTGGAAAGATATTCCGACCATAACCTGTAGAATAAACAGAAATTTCATTTATTCATGAAGCGATCCATGGGTGTGTAGATCCATCTGAAATTGGTATAAATAATAATGGGCTTTACGCAGGTAATATCGAATTTTGTCCCCTCAAAGTCGACGATGGCCGATAAGTATAGATCCATAAGAAGGCAATAAATATTCACGTCAGGTGTCGCCCCAAGTAATTATTCATGTATCATTGTGTGGATGGGCCTTTACACCAGTGGCGTGTGCGATTTTTTTTTGGTAGTCCAAAAACGGGAAAACCAACCTTTTAAAGGAATTACGTGAGTTTATATTTGATTTTATCGACAATTTGTAGGTAAACACTACTATCATTACAATAAATTTGACTATATCATGTGAGCATTACATAATTTTCGATTTGTAAATGGTGAATTATTATTTGAAATTGGAACTTCTATGGTCTCATAATTTTCTTCTATTGTTTCAGCCATAATATGTAATGAGTTGATCATTTTGGTATATTTATTATGTAATGCAATTTATTTTCAACAAGTAATTAAGGATTACAATAGTTGTAGTTGTAAATATCAATGGTAAAATTCATTTAAACGTTTAAAAAATGAACAAAACTATAGTATGATTCAATGAAAATAGATTTAGGACATTAATATTCTGCCCATAAATGAATAGAAATTCTCTCGTAAAGCAGACATTAAAAAAGCCACAAAGATGTATAATTCAATAATTGCTAATCTTAGAAAAAAGAATACATAATTAAGCTATGTACAAAATGGAAACCATTTTCGAATAACTTTAGTGTAAAGGATTTTATTCTCTCTTTACGCGTTAAAATATTCTCCGTACATATCGATAAAACGAGATGAATTTTTTTGATAAGTGCATTATGTAACTTTTTTCAGTCAAGTTTTAAGGGTACAAGTATATAAGGCGCACGCCACTGGAACCTGCAAGACCACATCACAAATATTTTGATTTCTGTCTTGCAGATAACACACGCCCATTATATTGTCATACGCTTACCTATTTGACACTTGTTAATAACTCTGTTTGGGCGAAAACACATAAGTTTCTTCAAACTTAAAATTCAGCTTTGTCTCGAATACAAGCAAGTGGCAATCTATGACTTATATTATTATCATTTTGTTTTTTCCTGGTAGAAAAAGTAGAAACAAGTATTAACTGTGTCACCAAAAACTGACAGAGAACCAAGATTATTGAGTATTTGAGAAAACAAAGAGTTTTGTTATGTTCTAAAATTTTCAAAGAGCTAATAAGTGACTAATGGCCTGTAGGTACACATCTGAACACGCGGGGTAACGTAACCAATGTCACGTTGCGTTGGTTACGTTACCCCGCGTGTTCAGATGTGTACCGACCCTAAGAAAGACAAGTAACAGAAAGTAATTCAACAATTTTAAAATTTATTTATTTATTTCATACACGGCAAGGCCATTCAATTCATTAATATTTTTTTTATTACGTTATCTTGTGTAATTTTTTTTCTTTCTATAAAGATGCATATTTTCCTAATCATTGATATGGTCACCATGGAAACAACAAATTATTAGGTGGGGATGACAGTTCTTTCTGGTTAATATTGCCTTGGTGAAATTATACTCTATTTTCAAGTTCTGGGTCTTTGTTCGTTTGGTATTAATGCACCTTAATACATTCAAAATCGAAGTTTGCAATTTCATTTTTTTTTATAAAATGAATCTGTGCTCACTCAAAGTGAACACAAATACACTTCTTTGACTCTTTCACAGTAAGCTACTTAAAGCTTGTGTTGTGAAAGAAGAAGATGGTCGGCACCTGGGATCGAACTCATTAGCTCCGCAGGAAACGGTACGAAAGCCGGCGTTGTAACCGCTAGTCTACCAACCACTTCCGGTTAGGGCTATAGTATATACTTCCTATCGATGCTAGTCATAATATGAGTTTTGTATAAGTTGACTTTTTTAATCATTAAAGTCATATGGAATAGAAAAAAAATTGTATTTAAAATTTTGATATCAGCCATAAAATGAAAAAAAATGCACTGCTTCTTCAAAATGACAGACTTTTCGTACTTATGTATTATGTTTGAAGTATATTTTCTCATTTTGTTAACGTATTGCTGTATGCAGATAACGCGTCCGTATTTGTTTCGAAGGTAACCAAATTCATAAGAAAAGAAGCCAATAATTGATTCGAGATCTAACAAATGCGAGGATACGCGGAATAGCCGATAACAGAAAGCCATTTGTCAAGGATGCCACCCGCCAACCTGGCTGGGGACTGAACACGCTTTTTGAAGGATCAATCTAATTTTTAAACGGAATATTTTGTCATTTTAATGATGCCACAATATCGGAGACGACTTCGGTTGACAATGGACCAACTTGCCACTCCAACAGGGCTGTGCCAACGATAACACATTATAATATTTTTTTCAAGATTGACGGCCGGTTTCAAAAAAAGCGACTAAAGAATTCCTAAGCTAAAGGAACCTTTAAATTTTAACGTCTCCTTTAGGTAGACGCGTTTCATAAAAAAATATTTCCGCTTAATTAAAGTTTGAAATGTCAAAAAAATATTGGAAAATTGGTATCAGTTGGTAGTGTTACTTTGGAAATATATGGAAAACATAGATTGTTTACTAAAATTTTCGCGGAATTTCTGTTAATCTGTCAATTTCATTTCTCAATAGAGCATCAATGTACCGTTTTTGTTGTTAATTTGTTATTATATAGTTTATAAATTAGCAAACAAATCCGTAAACAATAATATTCTTCCCGTTTTGCCATGTTTTCCATCCTTTTTCAGTCATTTTTGTCCACAGTGTCACTATATACAAATGTTCATCTTTGTGACAGAGAGGGCGCCACGAAATTTTCTGTGAATTTTGGTCGGGACTTTAACATAAGGTGTCATTTTGTTGTTATGAAACGCGTTATTTTTTAAAGGAAACTTAAAGTCTCCTTTATATTTTATGAAAGCGACTTTTAACTAGTACCGACCTCGGTAGCCTAGTTGTACTAGCGTGGTTCCAGGTTCGATTCCCGGTCGGGTCAGAGTTTTTCTAAGTGTTTTTTCACTTGAAATTTCTACTCGGGGTTGGCCTGTCTCAGATTGGACGGGACCGGTTGACTGGAAAAAATTGCCTCAGGCAATAAGTTCCACCGGCTATACTGACACCTTTGTATAGAAAAGTGTTATATTATTATTATTATTATATTAATCCAATAGAATGAGCGTTCGCTTGTTTGATCTAAGCCCACTTTCAGACGTTCACGATAATATCGAGATACTAATAATATCAACGTGAAGTTGACGAAAGCACTCGAGCTTATGTTTCTATCGTCACATATACCTAATGTTGCTAAAAAGCATTCAAAATTCACTCAACTTTAAGTTATATCTCGTATAAAATAGGAGAAATTAAAAAATCACTTCTCAGCTTTTAGAACCCCTTTTCTCTTAGCACTGCACTCGTTTTCGAGTGATTAGGCCTTATAGAACTTAGAAACATAATTTTAATTGTGAACCCAACTCCCTAGTTTGTTGAACCCCCTGATGTGTGGTCAGATTTTTTATCGGAGTTGGTTTTATCCTCTTCGATCACACCAGGAAAGGATTATTTAAATTATCCTATATATCCCTGAATAACTTTTTAAAGAAACCGTGGCGGACGGCTTTTACGAACGTAACTCAGAGCAGTCTTTTTCTAGAGTGTAATGCTGTTCTTGACAGGGACCAGGTTTCTACGGTTATACTGTAATAATAACGTTTTTTTGCAAATTAAGCAAGGATCTTGTCGTCTTTTGAGGATTTTTCCATCTAAGGAATAACAACAGAAATGGCTAGTATTTCATCCTCTGGTTATCCCAACCTTTGAGAAGAAATAATATGCTACTGCACATGCATGGTCCCAACATGTTAAGCTCATACAAATTCTGACGTTTGTCGGTAGCGGTGTGTGACACACGATTTTTAATATTTAATATTTTAGCGTTAATACAGAGGAATTTAATGTTTTAATGATATAATTAGTTGAAGGAAATATCTATGGGTTTTGTTGTGCTGTCTTGTGCTTGTGGATGAAAGTTGAATGAATTATTTATGATAATATATTCAGTCACATGACTGTTGAATTATGGAACCAATTTTCGGTTCTGCGCATCCAAATAAGTTCTCTATTAATATTTGTACTCAGTGATCTCAACTTATGGTATGAACTATGAAGTCAGCAGCAGATATATTTGCAGATCCATCCTAAAAATTTACGAGTGAATTTTCGAAAAATTACGCTTAAACCAAATAACCTACCAATTCTTATTTTCTAAATATTTACCTGAGAAAACTAAAAAAAATAAATCAATTATTTTTGTACCACCCTTAACGCCATAGACTAGATAAAAAAATTAAAAAGGTAATGATAAAGTTGTATGTGTTTTGAAGCTTGGCAACCCTGAACTGTCAAATATCCCGCTGTTCGATGATCGTGAATGATGTTTTTAAATTAGTTTGATTGATAGCAAGTCATCTTATGGTTGTTTCTTGTATCTACACACTTACCCCAAATTTTATTATGTACACAATATTAACAAATACACAACAACAATAAAAAAAAAAACAAATAAAATACATAACAATATAATATAAAAAAAAAAAAAACATGAACCGTTTTCACGTTACAACCCATGTAATTCAACAATATGGTTTTAAAAAAAATGATAATATACATACACTAACGCCACGTCACTTATGGGATAGGCAAGAAAGGTAGAGCAACCTATGTTTGGTTTATTGTTCAAACTTTTTTACAGCCTTCACTCATTTGCGAGTGTTACGGATTGGTCAATTTGAAATATTATGAAAAAAATTTGGTTGTTAAACAAAATTTCGTATAGATTTCTCATAAAATTTAGTTATTACAATAAAATATTGTTTTAAAAACACCTTTTATCTACATTGCAGTCTTTGTCTTCCAGAATTATTGACGACGCCGTTTCGAAGCCTTCCTAGGCATATTTTTCAATACACGATGGAATTTCTTAAACTTATTTTGGGATTTGTAAATGTTTTTAATACAACGTAATTGGTAGCATAGTAGTTCAGTTATAGACTATCATACTAACGGGTTTGAGCCTCGGTTCTGACAGTTTCGATCTCACTCACGAAATAATCATTACGTAGTAAATATGAAGTAGTATCTTTGTTTGCACATTGATTAAGTCCAGATTCAGTACGAACTTTTTTCGGCTAAAGTTTTTCTATACGGCTCCGTTGGGACACACAAAAAATGATAACTCACCTATGGATCTTTTGATAAAATTTAAACACATTTATTTATTTATAATAATTACGTTAATATGTCTGTTTAATAGAGCCATTAATATCATTTATTGCCTTATACATCCATGATTTTATCGCGAATATAATATATAAAAAATACCTTATATACTATAATATTAATAGAGTTTGGCTTTGACGTCTATGGCAGCCTGAAGACATTGGATAAATAAATAACCAAGATATTCCGTGTGCGTTCGGATAGTTTTGTACTAGGTAGAGGAATTCGGTTTTTTATTGTATTTTAAAATAGTTTTGATATTTTGTTCTGAATTGAAGAAGAAAAGACCAAGAAATATAGTATGTGGGTAAGGGTATCGCGCTTTTAGAATATCCTGGACATTGGTTAATGTTTCTTCCTCTCATTAAGATGGTGAAAAAAATAAAAAATAGAAATAATAGTATCGATGTTCACTGATTCAAAGCCAGCATCGACCATCCGATCTGCCATCGAGTGAACCGCGATTCATTTTAGAATTCAATAATCCAATACATAATTAGATTTTTGTTCAACCAGGTAAAAACAAAACGAAAAAGTTACATTATTTCGTATATTCTATGATAAATACTATACTGACAATATTACGATATCATTAAATGTGCATTTTTCATCATGATCAATACGACACGAACAAAGGTCATTGACTTTGATTAAGTTCACCCAAAAACAATAATACCAAATTTCATAAAAAAAAAAAGATTTTTGACCTCATACATTCTGAACCGAAAGGGTTGTCCCAAAAAAGTGAGAAAATTAAAAAAAATAATGATAGTATTTTTATAAGTATATATTTTTAATATCATTCATTATTTTTTTATACATATTTTATTGATAGGACGTTATTATCATTTATATATAGATGGCAGATCGGCATTTCGAGCCCTTTCATTTAGTGGGCGTTCCGAACACGCCCAGGGATCGAACCCATGACCATTCGCCGCGCAGTGACACACACGCTAGTATGCCACAGCACAGAGATAAATATTTTTTTATGTTATTATTATTATAATCGTTTCAAATATTTTGAATAATGTAAGGCTCATTACATAAATCTTATAATGGAGTCTAAGTGATCGAAATGACATAAGTGTGTTCGATACTTGGGTCATTTGAGGGCTTCGTGAGAATGAAATGTATTAAGTGTAGAGGTATTTGGGAATAAATTGACGGGAAACAGTTTTAGTGGTGTTGGTGAGGATTTCCGGAAATGACAGAGTTGAATATCCATTTCCGTTTTAAAAAATGTTTGTTAAGAAGGTAAGATTTACCTACGTTTAAACATACAACCGTCATTTTAATACAAATATTACACTCATAACGTATGCGCGATGCACCTAGACCTTATCTGTTATTTGACATGATTGCTCAATATGATCTCTTTACTATCCGATGCTACTTAAGGAATTCTTCCAAATTTACATAGCCAGTTTTTTTAATGCTGCATAAAACCAAAAAATTTCACGGACGGAGGAGTATGAAATTTCGCACACTGATAGGTAGTTTATATAGAGAAGGGGTGGCGAATGCAAATATTTTTTTTTAATCTCTAATATAAATGAAAGTCGGGTTAGTGCGAACACTTATAACTCGAGAACGGGTGAACAGATTCTTCTCCGCTCCGGATAACAGAATAACTAATAAAATGTTGAATAAATGGCTGAGAAATGATATAAAATATAATATTTAGTTTGTATGGAACGGATTCTCAGTTGGTACATTACCGCCATCTGTTGGGGAAAAGGGTGATGTCTGGTAGATTGATATTTTGGTAGAAAGATTCTATAGATCTATGTTTCCACAGATGGCGGTAATATGACAACCATTGAAATAAATATTCATACGTATGTCAGATGAAAATTCAATATAGATATCTAATAGGTATATAAATTGGTGAGTTTTGATGCTTTTGAAATAACTGATTCATAATATTATAACCACATAACTTTTGATTTTTTCACATTGAGTAGTCATATATGTTAGCTATTTTATGTTACCCAGCAATATTTTATTGACTTTAAAGCGGGACGAAGTTCTATGGGTCAGCTAGTTATGCATAAAAATAGATGAAATCAATAAAAAAAAAACACTACGCACTTTACTACTGTAATGTTATGTATTTCATTTTTGTTTATCTGTCAAATTGAGAATAGATTAATATTTTTTTGTATTAAATAACCATACAAAAAACTTTGAATATATCAACATTTCAAATTTAACGTATGCATGTCAGTATTTTTGAAAGAAAATTATGAAATACCGTTTGCTCAGTCTTTGACAAAGGAATATTAATAATGTTCAAACTTATAATCTAAATTAGTTATTTTCGAATTTTGAGCACTGATCGACCACTAGTTGTGATAAAATGACTTTTCGACAATACAGAGAACCATAGAGCAAAAAACACATAGCTTCAGATACCTTCCTATGTTCCCTGATGAAACGTTACGCCATCGTGCCAAATATTCATATTACCATTTAGATTACTTCTGTAGCAATAAGTGGTAACATTTTCTTTCGTTGTTAACACAATAGGTTTTTACCATTGTTGAATACCAGGTTAACGAGAAAACCGAGATTTGAACTCATGTCCGACGGTTTATGAGGCATTATTAACACTATATTATAACACTTGATGGAAATTCGCCTTGTGCATGTAATTCAGTGATAACGGAAACAACAAAATAACATAATATTATGGTGAAAAACTTAGTGGGTCTTGATTTGATTAAGGCTGCATCAGCCAAAAAATACGTGCCAGTCTGTAATGAAAGATTGATATAAGTATACAAAGTACCAAATGAGGCATTCATAGCTAACATTTCGACATTTTATATCACCTTTTTTTATTAACAACGGACGAAAGTGAAGGTTCGTCGAAAGAAGTGAGAAATATAGTGACTGTGCCAAAAAATCATCACGCATACAGCATACTTAACTTTAATTAAGTATCAATATTATGCTAAGTGCCCTTTCATAGCGAATATAATATTACTGAGTAATATTTATCAAACAAATTTGTTTCTCAACTTCCATTTTAACAAAATAGAAAGATATATTCATATTTTGGCGCCAAATTCATGACAGCACTCGCAGTCTTTAAATTTGGTTGCTCTCTTGTTCTCAATAATTTCCAACTTTTATCTCTAGGTAGGTATATCTCATTAATTATTAAATATCTACTTGTTGTATATATGACATGTTCAACATGTCGAGAATTCTCATGATTAAGAGCTTCGGAGACTTAAACATAATCACCTTACGGAGAACGATGTTAACGTTCACACCAAACCAGCCTTCGAAACTACAGTAGAAGACAGTTGTAAGCCCGTAGTGGTTTTTTCCATATAAAAATCGACCATCAGTAATGAATTATTGTTAGAGTCATTAGTTGTTACATATTCGTTCCATTTTGGCGTTTATAGAAAAAATAAAAGATACCGGAAAGAGTACATTAGAAAATAGAACGATTTTTATGGAACATAGAGTCAGAGTGATCGCTGTTTCCCGTAGATAAACTTTAGAAGGAGATGCCGCCTCTAGAACATAGTTCATGATCAATGGATATAATATATGCATGTTTAATTAACACAGAAAGTAATTAAGGAGTTCTCAGAAGTGGTAGGAATAAATAATTCTCCAGACCCCAGTATCCCAGGTGTCTTTCTAAAAAGAGGTCAACTCAATAAACGGTGATCAGTCATGGTTTCGTCATAAAAATATTATTAGTCGTTTTGAATAACATATTTTTACAACTTCAGCTATAACTTTTCCCTTGAGTTATTGGGGGACAGTCGACCTTACAGCCGGACCTCTGTTTATGCACATTCGGAAGATGCAAATAATTTATTTTGTTCACATAACGCTTCTATCGATACCATGTTTGATATAGTGCTGCAGTCGTAGAGAACTTTTTGTCTAGAACTCCACGCTGAAAAATCTTCCTCATTACTTATTAAGTTATTACTGATTTTTGAAACAGACTATATTATATAGGCATTTTTTGTGTGATTTCTTTAACACTCTGTTTGAGTGTGAAAAGGGTGAAAAGCTAGTTGGCCTCCTCGTGGTTCACCCTGGGTAACGCTAAATGAACTAGCACTGCAGGTCGCCAGATAATAATTATTAACATCAATCTCCTGGGGTACATCACATCACAAAGAAAGCAATGAATACAGAAGATATTGAATATTGGTACAAGAAACTACAAGCGATTACATCTGACGTTTATGATATATTTTAATATACAATATAATTACCTGCATTGTTTCTATCTGTAAACATTTTGTGATGTACATATGACCATACGATAAATAAATAAATACTCTGTTTCACGCGTTCAGTAAATATCACGGAATACTCGACTCATGCAATTCAAATTTTTGCACAGAACACGATTTAACTAGTATACAGTTTATTTTAGCTGAATGAATATGTCTACTTCAAAATAAGATCCAAGAGTTAAAGTGTACGATATTTTTGATTAATCGTTATTACAATAAATAAAACAACCCATCCGTGTAATACTCCATTGGATGCCTCTGTGTGGGCTTCTCCGGAGGCGCAAGAAACTATCTAAGCTTTCCTGTAAACTTCATTTTTTACCATATCTCGATTGAATGTTGTGAAGAATATATAATAGTGAGTTTTTAACTTGTACTGTCTTCTACTATTGTTTCTAAGAAAATCAATTAAGAAAAGTGGCCATTAAAGGTGAAAATTCAAAATATTTTCAACATGTCTATTAATCTAATGCCCTCTACATTATGCGAATCTACAATCCAGCTTTGTCAAGTCGATTTTTTCTAAACATTTATATAGGATGATAAAACCAAAGCTGCATAGGTTGAGATGGGCTGGAAATGAACAGCGAATGCCAGATTCAAGTGACCTGAAATTTTTTTTATCTGGACATCCAGGAGGAAGGAGACGAGTCGGTAGACCTCGGCTTAGTTGGGAAAGGATGCAGCATAAATCATCCAGGTAGCGAGTTGGAGGACAGTGGCAGAGGACAGGACTTGTTGGAGGCGAATGCTAAGGGAAGTCAAGGCTCGATATGGGCTGTAGCGCCATTGGAGAGAGAGAGAGATAAAACCATTTTCCTGTATTGTATTAAATTTTCGTATTTTATCGTTGCTTCATGACCCTGTAATACTTAATTAAGATTATATTCTATACGTATCGAATGCGAGAATCGCTTTTGTTTCTAGAAATATCTCCGTGGCGGCGCTATACACGTTTCCCATACAAAATGTATCGTGTAATACTCACTTTACTACCGTGACTACCTTCCGATAAAACAGAGAATAGGGCTATTGGTTCACACAAAAAAATTCTTTAGTTTCGGCTTGATTTCGCTAAAGTAGCCGACAAATAATAATGGTTTAAAATAGTAAGGTGTTTTAAAGTACGAATATCAAGAAATAGTTAGGTTTTTTCTACGGCGAAAAAAGTGGGTTCTCCTGTGAATAGTGGAACAACATAATGGGTACACGGTATACGCAACATTATTAAAGTCGAACGCCAAAACGACTGGTTTATTGCATCTTCCGCAGCAATCACCATAAACGTCAGAAGATGTGAAATATTCTCGTTCGGAGGATTACCAACTAACTCAAAGACACTCATCATCCTTTTGATATACTGTCCATCTCGCTGCTACGCATTCTTTTTGCAACATTGCACACCGATTGCAACATTTTATCAGAATCATGTTTATTTATATGAAGATTGCAAATACGTACGCAACCATTAAAATAATTGACAGACGTGCGTGCATGTAAACATGTTTTGTACATACATATTATACTTGCTTAATTTGCTTTGAAATTTCACAAAAATCAACACAAATCCGATCGAAACAAAAACAAAAATATTCAGAAAAAGGGCAAATAACAATTTCTGGTTCTCGGTACAAATTTGGGCGAATGATTCGCTGGATCATCAACAATAATTAATCGGCGAGAACTTGAAATTGTTGGAAACAAAATGTACTATTCCCGATTATGGACTGGTTTGCCAAAAATTAAGCAGGCATTGTTGCATACGAAATATATGCACGAATGTTATATAATTTTACGAGTTTTTGAACCATTCCACTTAATTTTACGATCCATTAAATATGGAGTATTTTTTAATGAATGTTCCCAAATGTTTTGCCTTTTGTATATTAAATGACTTATAATAAGATAGACGACACCTATATAAATGAAATGTAGATATTTTATGTTGAAAAAGGTATTGAAATAATACTTAATGGTAAGTAATGGATTCTAGCTGAGACTGAACGTTATAGGTTAAAATTGAGCCTACAAAAGGAAAGGAGAAATATTTAGATCTAATACTCCTTCAATAGTCCTTACCCAAAGGATAAAGTGTTGAATAGGAAAAGTCACAATGAAACATGGACTCAATACATGACCCTGTGGTACTCCAAAGTTTGTGTCGCCCAAATAATTTTTAATTAAAGAACAGACTTCTGTAATCCTCGGGTAATTCAGAAGATTATTCATTTTTTTGGCGGCAAACCATTTGGATGTTGTGGCCGTATGTCATCATTAATTTATTTTTACTAGCATAATATATCGTCATCATAGATGTCTTTCTAGCAAGTCATTCCTGGGATGTCCAGTTGTCCCTCTATATTTTTGATGATGATCTCCTGGGGAGACGATGCCCTGGTGGATCATTTTGCCCTTCGCCTATGAATTCAATATCGGAATATTTAGTAAATAACGATAATTCACACAGGAATGATAAATTTAAAGCTAGCTTTAATATTTTGTGAACATGGATTACAGCTAAATAATGAAAAGTAGATAAGAGAAGACTAGATAATAGGCCTTGTGGACCTCCAATTTTTTCCCCACTTAGAATTTTTAAGTAAGGTTCTAACGTTATAATGATAATAAACATCACAGAAATAATCATAACCTTGTATGACTCTTTATGCATCGGCATTTTTAATCTGCTTCAGGTGAGAGCCTTGTTACTCTCTCTCTTTAGCCATAGAAGAACACAGGAGTTCAATGAAATACAAAGCAGGATGGGTGGAAGGATGTATGACGGTGTAGATTTATCAGCAGCGTCTGATATCCTCTGAGCGACATGAAGAGGATGTTCTGTGGTGAGCTGAACCCATGACGTGGTCACAGGAAACATGAATGGGAAGAATACTTTTATGATTTTATGCAAATTTATAAACGTAATGAGTATACTCTATAATTGTTCCAAATAGTTCTAAATATTATGGTTCCAAATAGCTTTTCGCAATACTTCTAAGGAAACGTCAGCAAATAATCTCGCTAAACAAATAAAGTAAGGCCTTGCCAACATTTTTATTCCTAGCTCACCTAGTTTTTCGTTATTTCGTTTGCCTATCGCCAGGGGGTTCTTTTACTCCCTATTGATATAGCAAAATGGATATTGTTAGCTGGCATAAATGATGTACATAATACAGAAATTGAATCTCTTTCTTCAAAGACTTTTCTTAAATATTCATACACACATACGAATTCCCAGTTTGGTATGGCAAGGGAGTACTTTTAATCCTTGTAAATTTGTGTTAAATGCACATTTTTAGTTTTTTGTCAAATCTGTATATTTCCGAATGGTCTAAACAGGCTATCTAATTCAATAATAGTTTTTTTTTCGATAAATTAGACAGGATATTTGGGTACCCTCAGGGAACGGTTTTAGTTCCTTCAAAATTTGATAAATTTAAACGTTTTTAGCTTCGTCATATCTTTATAATCCCAAATGGAGTAACTAGGCACGAGTATAATGCCTGCATCACGCTGCTTCCGTTTCACGAGTTCTGGTAATCCTTTAGAACATCCGCCACTAGACTAGCACTATTATTGACCGATAGAAAAAAAACCCATCCAAAGTACAGCCGACACAATGGGCGTGCGTCTAATCGCTCCGACGCTTCATCTGTTTGTTTTTTTCTTTAAAATTTTCATGTCTTTGCCAGAAGTCACGTGCCAAGGTGTTGGGGATAATTAATTAATAATATTGACCAGGGCCGCCACTATGAAGTATTTTAATAAAAAAAAATAACCCAGCTCATACAAATATTCTAACCCATCACTATTCTCTTTCTATCATATTAAGATGAAAAGGAAAGCAACATTTAATTTCCAGAAACTAGCAGATTCAATAACTTCACGTATAAATCACGTTGTTAGGTCTAAATAAAATCAGTGGTTTTTGATTTTGACAAGAAATTATTAAGTACATGTTACCAGAACTGACCAATGAAATTTTAGTCTCCAGTTAAGGATCTAAACATAATCATAAGATTGTGCGAGACTCTCTGAATGTTAAAGCCTGATCTGATCAAAATTGATAAAAGTTTTTTTTTGCATTCTGTTACTTGTGATTAAATAAAGTAGAATTCAGTTCAAAAAATCACCGAAATGGGCATTTATTTTGTCTAAAAAGCGTCCGAAAAAGAATTTGTTCCATTTTTAAATTCAAATCTACGAACAGCCCTTTATAAGGTTACTACTGACTGTAACACGCTATCTGTCCGAAATATCAAACAAGAAATATTTATTATCTATGTTTACACTTCATAAATTAATACGTAATAATTATTATCATTGTCTATGGGTGAACCTAAAGTAATAATAACAAATAATATTATGCACGTATGTTTATATTGTACTATTTTGTGCTATTGTCTATGGAAATGCGCGCGCATAGATAAAATAAATAATATGATTTAGATATGATAATAATGGCTGTTAACGAAAATATATGAAAGAATCGTGATTGCATTTTGGATGTCTATGATTTATGAAGAGTGCATATTAATTATTTTACTCGGCGGTGTTTTTTTGTCGTTGATAGAAATAAAATGGCGCGTCGCATTCGTTTGACGCGGTCGTAGACGAAAATATCTGAACGCATAGATTTGTGAACTAAGATATCATTTCAAGTGGTAGAGGTATTTAGATATTCGTCGCTATTATGTGATTATACGAAAATGTTACCTTCATTTTCAAGTTTCTTAAAATAAAAGAAAATATCTTGGTATTGTTATCTCATTTGAATTTACGCAAAATAGTAAGGATTTAATACAATGTGATGAAATAGTGTTTTATATTAGTTTGTACTATTTGATAGAATTGCAATTACATATTAATAGATTCACGTCATAAATAAACGGTATATTTCTAGTTACACTTTAAATATTGATTAAATAGTATGCATTCTATTTCTAATAAATTAAAAAAAAAACAATATGGCAACATTTTAATAAGTAGGTAGGTATAGTACTCGGTATACGTGTTAAAATTTACCACGTGGTTAAAGGCAAGGTATCTACCTCGTTTGACACGAGTTGAAATTATGTGGTCGCTGAGTTGCATACATATGGCATAATATTGTCAAAAAATGACGATGTTTTCATGATATCATTGTTTGGTTGTTGCAGATCGATATGAATGAATCCCATATGAATATTTTGATGTTTCGAGTTGAATGAACTGACATCTTTGAATAAAGTCGCCATTTTAAAAAGTAATTATTCTAATTTTAAATGTTTGCATGAATTCCTTCATCATCAAAAACATACCTACTTTCAATACAAACATTGGTGTTGCTATATCGAAAATGTATTTTTTTAAACGAGCGTTTTGTATGTACGGTTGAATGAAGCACGGAAATAATTAAATTTAATATTTCAATTAGCGCTACAAGTGGCTAAGCCAGGAGAATTCTATGCAACTATTGTCATAAAATACTGTGTACTTAGTTCATTTCAGCAAATAAAGCTAGTTATCCTTCTCAGAATAAAAACGTGGGTTACTCATGTATTTACGTAAGTTCTATTCTTCTCAATTCGTGTCTTATCAAAATCAATCACACGAAGTAATCTGATTTTTCGAAAATTACATAATCGAATTAAAAACTTAGATTCATTTAACAATAATTAATAATAAAAACATGTACGTAAAGGATAGGTAAGTAGGCACCTACGTCAAAAAACCAAAATGTCATTAATATTAATTCCTGTCACGTTTGTCTATGGTCGTCCTATGTGCGTCCGCCGGTTTTGCTTTTCAACCTAACGGATTGACTAAATAAAAACGAACGCTTCACTTGTTTTGACCATAGAGTCTTTAGTGATGCGTCATTTTTATCCATGGAACTATATTATACCTACATATTAACTCAATACGTAAGTATGGTGTAACTTGAAGCATGATTCGACAATTATTATTAAATAAAATTATACAAGGAAATAAACTGATAAAATATTTTTAAAGAAGGTTTCGAAAAAGGATGGGGTCTTAGAATGGGGCGTGCACGGCTTTCGTAATGAGATGATGAGGAAAAAAATGTCGTACGCGAGTATATATTGAAAAAAAAAATGTGGTCGATGTGTGCAGTCATATATTGGTATACATTAGTTAGTTCCATGTAATTCGTCTGACCAGTACGATTTAGCATTGGAAAAAAATATTGATTAAACATTGAAAGCAGTTCTAGGATTGCGCCGTGGTTAGTTCTAGGAATTTAAAACGCAAAGAATTCTCGAAAAGTGGTGATAATAAAATGTTAATCAAACTCCATAAGTAGGTACCCCTTTTTCTCTTTCCATTAAGACTGTATCCTGGCTTTTTTGCGATGTTCCTACTTCTAGACGTGCATCCCATCATATCTTGGGTGGTCTGCCCGCTGGTATAGAATATACTAGTTTTATTACTGTTTCAGGATTTGTCCATTCACGTAGTTAATCCAAAAGCATAATCTAGTTCTATCACATCACAAAACATAACAAGTTATCCTAATTTCGAAGTATCTAATTCTGATACATAACAAGTTTTCCTAATTTCGAAGAATCTAATTCTGATACATAACAAGTTTTCCTTATTTCGAAGTATCTAATTCTGATAGGTACATAACAAGTTTTACTAATTTCGAAGAATCTAATTCTGATACATAACAAGTTTTCCTAATTTCGAAGTACCCATCTCATGAAAAGTCTTCATTTTTGTCGTGCATGGGTATATGAGTTTCTTCATCCCTGTTGTATTGGTTCTTCACACCTATGCAGATTTTCATAGATCCTTACCGTTGTTTCTTTCTACCTTCATGTTTATTTGTCCACAAAGTGGGTGCCTATTTAAAAGCATCCAGCTTCATCTTTGTTTGATTGACTGTTGGCACCTTTGCCAGTAGGTGCATGATCAGAAATATGTATGGTTTAAATCATAAATAACCTAATACGAGCAAGATTTTATCGGTCGTCATATGACTTCGTTAATAGTAAATTCGGTTAAATCACAATGTACATTCAATGGGTTGAGTAGAACAAACATCCACTGACTCTCGATCAGCTGATTTGGCACACATATCAATATGTAAGGACTAAAATATAAAATGCTCAAAGAAGTGGTACGAAAATATTCAATACTACAGGGAGAGGTTTGCGCACAGTATGATGAAGTTTTAAGCAGTGTGACTAAGGGGTTTGGACATAATATATATACATTTAAATGAAGTGTTCTTGAATATTCTTCCGTTTGAAGCGTCAATAGATAGTAAATTATGATAATTGAATTATAAAAATACATTCCAGTCAAAACAAAGCCAAAACGGGATAGTTCGAAATGCTAATTAAACTTCGAATAAATCTTTTGACCCGTGTCCTCAGTCTGAAGGGCCTCATTACAGACGATTCCGATTCAAAAAATGTAGGAGAAGACGTTTTTTTTATAATTTACGATCTGCCGAGTCTGTTTCCGGGCCGGGACTGATTTACGGACTCCACGTGACCATCGAACGGTCACCATCATCGGATGCCGTTACAAGAACTCATAATTTTCGATGTTATGTGATGATTTAATATTCAGCCTGTTCTACGCAAGAAATGTCAAAAAGATATTCATTGCCTAGCTAAATATTCTAGGCGAATGCCAACTGTATGTTTTCAAATACAAATTATGATCTTCCTTCGTGACTTTGTAAGAATTAGTTTGGAAGAAAAAGTTTTGCTACGTATGATGGTAGCTATTTCTTAATTTTTTAAAACACAAAGATAAGTGTCCATGATAGTATTGATATTTTCCTTGATTGTGACAAATATGTGTGTTGAAGTGCCAACGTCAGGTCTCACATATGAGTAGGTATTATTATTACTATGTAGGATCAAAAGCCCGAAACAATTTGAATTTTGAGAACGAATTTTTCGTCAATGTATGTAGAGTAGGAAGAAAATTAACAGTCCACTTTTTATATTATTTTTTATGTAAGTGTCTTTGATTGGTTTAAATACTTGTTTATACCTAAGTATGTTCCAGAGGACAGTTCATTTTTTCGTAGGTACTCTACATTGACGAAAACTTCGTTCTCATAATAATTATTGTCTACGGGGGCTGATCTCTTTGGTTGATTTATTATTAACTTAACGGGGTGTTTGGTAACCTCTAGCGGTTCACATTCGGAATTTTTAGTGGCCGATCTAGGTTTGATGCCAATGTTGGAAAGCCCAGTTGATAATAAGCTCAATGTGTTTCTATATTTTACGTATTAAAATCAACGGGAAGTACACTAAGCAGCTTTAAAATATTCCTAAAAGTGGAAACCGATAGCTTAATAAATTATCAATGTGTAATTTGAAAAAGACCTCACATTTGGGGTTCCTGAATGTTGGCGGTCTTTTGTTTTAGTATTCAAAACGTTTGAACTTTTTAGTGGCTCGTGGACGAAAACGGACACAATGTTATTATAAAAACTAGTCACAGAGCCTCGTTTATTATTGTAATTTCAATAGTTGATGAGAAATATGTTTCCTGTAGTTTCAATTAATTTTGTAATACTGTTATTTGATTCGAAACTGGGTTTAAGCATTAAAATCATACTATGTATGATGAAATTATTTAAGCATACAAGATCGTAAGTATATTAATGTATCCAAAATCTTCCACTGCATTCGATATTTCTCTAATAACTATAAAAATATAATAATAATAACTATAAACCAACTTTTTTATTTGGTTTTTTACATTTTAAAAATATTGTGAAAAAGGACATTTCATTCTATTCCTACCCCAAAAAGACATTAGAGTGCGCTGTGTAAAGAAACGTATTTAACAACGTTTTAAAGCTTACAAAGGGGAGTTTCAGTCATACTATGAAAGTTTTTTTTTTTTTTAAATGAATCTGTGCTCACTCAAAGTGAACACAAATACACTCCTTGACTCTTTCACAGTAAGCTACTTAAAGCTTGTGTCGTGAAAGAGGAAGATGGTCGGCACCTGGGATCGAACCACGACGTCCGCAGTACGAAAGCCGACGTTGTAACCGCTGGGTCACCAACCACTTCAAAGAGTGATAAAATCACAGACACAATAAGCGTCATCTAGTCTTCAAATTTGAACATTGATTTCAGCAACATATGTCGTAAGGTGAATATTTTTACAAACTTCGACCGATTCTCATTTTAAATTGTTAGATGAGTGACCTGGGAAAAGTGCGTCAATATTATGTAGCGTTGTTCGTGATGCGGTTGCAAAAAATACAGTCACAAAGTTAAGAATTATGGTTTGTCCGAAAAACCAAGCCTTTGCAGCTATCCGATTCACGTAAAATTTCCAGAATTGAGATCCAATATCTCACATATTCACGATCCCGTCTACACGTGATTTATAAAGAGTTTTCCTTGTAGAAGGCTGTTTTTTTAATAGCAAAAAAACACTACGTTTTTCGGTGAATCAAATGTTTGGTAGCATGCTGTCCCTTATTCAAATAAACGCCCCTATTACAAGAGACCAACTAGAATTTAATAAAATTGATTTCATATTATGTGAATTTGTTGCAGATATTGAAAAATTCTGAAATGAAGATTGTCGACAAAACATTGAGAGACCGACTGAGGAACACCAGAATCCGCGAAATAGGTGGGGCTGATGATATTATAGTTAGATGGAGCAGACAGCGAATGAGGGAATGGTATAGCCATGTCCAGAGAATGGATACCAGCAGACTCCCTTTATATCGACCTGCACATCCAGCCCCACGGTAGGTACTCGCTCTCGAGGTACATCATCTAAATGCTGGCAAGGGCAGCTTGGGTAGAACAGGCCAACCGACTTCATAAAAGAAGAAAAATGAATTGTGAGATATTTTAAAGAGACACTTTATTCCACCTTAGATAATATTTTCAAATTAGGAATTTGGTTGTTCAAACATTGTTTTAGAGTATCATATCGTCTCAAATACGCCATTTTTATGAACTTGCATGACCTAAAGAATGGTAGGTACAATTACATAATTATGTAAATGAACGGTCTTACAAAACACTAATTACAGTCTATGGAGGGCAGATCCGGTGTTCGAATCTGAATCATCATCCTCACCAAATATCCCAACCATGGTTTTAACCGAACCGTTTCTTAGAAGACATTACAGACTCTGGATGTGTACGACATTTTAATTAGGAACCTTTTTTATGGAGGACACGTGATTATAAATTGCAAAGGCTAGGCTTAGTTAGATAGGCAAATCTTTGTATAACGAATACCAATGAAAAGAAATTTGAATTTGCATGCGAATTGAGCTGATTCATAATGTTGACAACTTATTACAGAATCAGCCAATCAAAAATTTACTGTAAAATTAAAGCACAGTATTATAAGAATTGTAGCAAATTTGGGTGTTATATGAAACAAAAAGAATCATAAACACAATAATTGTTTTATAGGTCCTAAGACTGAATGTAAACGAAACCTCAGGAGCTTTATTTACCTTAAAGACAAGGACGCAACAATACACAATAACCTTTTTCCATCAAATGGAGAACGATCAAACGATTTAAGTGGAAATCCTATAGTTGATATAAGTATTAAGAAAATGTGGTAAGGACCTTTTTAGTGGGTTTTCAAGATTATCAACATTACGGTAGGATGTTGGTGAGAAATTTTTGGATCAGAAATTAAAATCACGAAAATGAAAATGTAAAACAGGTACATTAGCAGCTTGATAAAAGCGCTGAGGATATGACAGAAAAACGGCAAGAGTTCGCAAAAAAAAAAACGTGAAGTTGGGCGGTTCACATGGCCAGAGTAACAGATGGACCAGAAAAATGTTTGAATGGTATACGAAAACTGAGCAGAGAAGTGATGGAAGGCCTTAGGAAAAGTGGTTTGATGACGAATAGAAGGGTTGATTGGGGCGGATGGATGTGGTTGGCGCAGAATCAGGGAGTTGTACAAGGTCAATGTTCAACAAACTAAAGGGAAAAAAATGATTGTGGGAATAATAAAAGATTTTTAGAAGTATTGAAAGCATTGAATTTGGGATAAACTAAGATCGCTATCTGATAAATTTTACCGAGAACATCTTAACGTTCAAGAACGTTACAAATCGTTACAACGAACTGCAAACGAGTGTGCCAGGCGTAAATAAAAATAGGTACTGACATTACACAAGGTAGGTCCTTCTCTGTTAGCAGCCAGGACTCTCCGTTCGTCCTGGCGTGTGTTGACATTTATTATTTGTTGCGAACGTGAAGAGACTCAACAAGTGGCCAGAGGTTACTGAAGACGAAATATTTGTAGATGTGACGCGCATGGCACCGATTATTTACCAATGACAATGAGCACCCATAATACCTACATAGTATTACGAACAGGATAAATTTCAGTTTTATTCTCCAGAATTCTTTCACCTCAAGAGTTGTACAATATTACTGTTTTCCAAATCAAAGCCTTGGAGAAGGATCTCTTCATCTTTAGTGCTTATGGTGTTAGGAAGCGGCCGATTTCAAAAGGCATTTCATCGTCCAAATTAACCGGATATTAGAATTTTCTACGACTGTATTTCGGTTTATTTGAAATGGACTACCACCAAGAACTTGATGACTATAACATCAAATAACAATTCCTCTTCTTCAATGGTGCTACAACCCAAATCGAGTCTTGATCTCCTGTATCTTTCGCCTCCACAGCAACATTTCTCCAGCAGCTCTCTTAAATTGTCCACCTGCGAGAGTTGCGCTCAGTCTCTCTTCACGTCTTCCTGCCACACCAGCCTCGGTCTGCCCACCCTTCTTCTTTTCAAGATTATTTTTGGTACCCGCAACTTTGGCAACCAATGTCCAACCATCTCAATATAAGAAACTTTATATGCGTTTAGATGTTAGGGGCCTAAAATTCATTATTGCGTCGGATTTGCTAATTTTCTCCATCTTTAATGGGTCCACAAGTCCGAGTACCAAATAACAATAGTTTCAGCATACTTGTCAAAAATTTTCACATTTTTTATGAAGTTTTTAATTCAAGTCATGTTAGAAATGATAAAAAAGTGTCTACAAAGAAGTGGTGTTTGAAAGGCCATGGTTGGCGCACCGCGGAGGATCTTGGCATGACTTATCCGTCTGATATTGGCCTCGCATATTAATTTTCAATATTAATAAATGTCTGCCGACACCAGGGCCTAAATCAGGTGGAGGGAAATTTCAATTAGTTCTGGTGCTAAGATTTTTTTTTTCAAAAGCTCGAATGATGAGTGCTATCAACTGGCACGAAACATAATGGCCTGTACACATCTAAACCAATGCAACGTTGCATACAACGTTACCGTCCGTGTTCTGATGTGTACAGACCTTAAGATATTGTCTTTGGCAGCACTTACAGTTACAGATTCTCTATGGATATGCTACTGTTTCCAAATCTTTCTTTCTTGGCTATCGTCCCTATATTTGGACCATACGGCGTCCATTCATTTCAGCCTTCGGATTTCTGTCATTAGTAGATACATTTTGCCGACCTCGGTAGCCTAGTTGTACTGGCGAGGACTTCAGATCCGAGGTCCCGGGTTCGATTCCCGGTCAGATCAGAGTTTTTCCAAGTGTTTTTTCACTTGAAGAAAGTTCAACTCGGGGTTGGCCTGTCTCATATTGGATGGGACCGGTTGTATACTGACACCTTTGTATAGAAAACTGTTATATTATTATTTTGCTAGTGGCATTCCGTGTTTTTTTCATTTCGCTGAAACTATAATACATGATTTAAAATGCGTTTTTAGTAGATAGGTGAAAAATTGGTACACAGAGGTGTCAAGCTAGAATGATAAATCCATATTATAGTGCATTGAATACAACATAATAAGTAAGCAGTAAGCATATACATTTCAGAAAAATAGAAAAAGGGGCTAAAAAGAGACGTGAACCCGGCCTGCTTATATGCGAGCAAATCCAAGGATGGGATGAGCAACACGTAGTGACACAGTCCAAGAGTGCTGCGCTGCGGACGATCATCGAGCCGATTACTCACAGTGTGAAATACCTGCTATTGCACCCTACCAAATGAGGACTCATTGCCTACCTTATAAGCGATAACTAACAACCGCAAACATCATTAATATTATTGATGTGTGTCGCCAAGTGTACAGTAGCCTCACAAAAAATAAGGACAACTTTTTATGCGTTAAATAAAACAAATTGAATATGTAGTGTATTTTTGTGAACATGAACGTCTTTATAAGTCATTATTTTAGGGTTGTTGGATAAAGCATTGAGTTAATTTCGAAGTGGTTGGTAGACTAGCGGTTACGACTCCAGCTTTAACACTGTTTCGTGCAGAGGTCGTGGGTTCGATCCCAGGTGCCGACCATCTTCCTCTTTCGCAACACAAGCTTTAAGTAGCTTACGGTGAAAGAGTCAAAGGGTGTATTTGTGTTCACTTTGAATGAGTACCTACTCCCTTTAAAACCCCATTCAGGGGCTTAGGGTATTATAATGACTATTGATTCTGAATATATTTTCAGCCGGCTAAGCGACCATCCTCAGCGAAGGGTTTTTGTATGCTCAATGTTGAACAAAATATTTTATGATTGTCGAAAATTGTTAAACAAAATGAATTATTATAAGGTCTCATTCGGAATCTGTAACTTAAGAGTGCTTTTATACCGCACGAACAAAGACGCAAAGCTTCATAAAAAATTGCTTGAATTTGGTCGTAAAATAAAATTAAAAATCTTTTTACGACTCATTGAGTAAGGATTCAAAGTAATCTTATAGATGATTCACTCGATTTTTTAAGCAGACAAATTGTTGACAAAGTACGAATATTTAAATTATCATTTTAATAATTTATCTCCGTCCGTAGTGAAAAAAAGAACAGGAAAGATAACAAAAAAATAATCATAGATAAATGCTTTAAATGGTAGAAATATGATAATAGGAGGGTAATCCCGAACCAAAATATTTGTAATAAAATGTAATAGCACAATAGACAAAAATGGTATGATAATGTAATTATGTTTAGTTGTGGAGTTATGATTGTTGTGCTCCTAAGCTCGTGGTATCAGAGAGAGAGACACAAAAAATATTTTGGGACATTGGAGAGATATTATAATGTATAATAATGTGTAGACAGATACAGATAGAGATTCAAATCGTAATTTGACATTAAATGAAGGTGCGCAAGAGTCGAGTAGGCACCTACCCATATAGTGATTATTATTATGGGTGTTGGGAAATGATGACCCCCGATGAGATACAGAAATCCTCAACCATAGAAATTTTTCTCAAGGTGTGTTTTGATTTTCGTTTCTTAGATCCAGCTGATTTACTGAACCCCTGCTCTCTGTTTTATCGGAAGGTAGTCACGGTAGTAAAGCGAGTATTACACGACACATTTTGTATGAAAAACATCTATACGTATCGAATGCGAGAATCGTTTTAGTTTCTAGAAATATCTCTGTGGCGGCGCTATACACGTCTCCCATACAAAATGTATCGTGTAATACTCACTTTACTACCGTGGCTACCTTCCGATAAAACAGAGATTAGGGGCTCTTTAAGCGAGTGCCTTAGCGTGGTATAACTAAGGCCGCAACGAATCCGGGAGGGTGAATGCACATATGTTTAACATGTTTTCGATACTCAAGATAAAAATTGATCACCCAAAGCGTCGATAACGTCTTAGTGATCACCCTAAAACAGCTTTCACACCTCCTTACAGACTGCGATGCAGTAGTTTATGCAAGAGCAAGAAGTTTTGGTAAACTCAGGATAGAGGTGGAGGACTTCGCCGCCTTGGATCCCCTCTTAATGCTGGACTTCCTGAAGCGTCTGGGATAAGTGAGGAAGCTCTAATTGGGAGACACCATGAGCAAGCAAGGAAAGCACAATAGATCACTACAAGCCGGAGCGCAAAACACGAGAAAAAAAAACAGCCTTAAAAACATCAGTACAAGACGGTTGTAAGCATAAATTTAAAAATCGAACATGATTGGTAAAATGGACTGTAATACTGTTGGTAACTTGGCATAAAATGTAAAGGTCTAGCTGTGTAAAAATGGCATAAGAATTAGTAGGCAATCAATCATTCACAATCACTCCATTCGTCCAAATGGAGCGGTGGCACACCAAAATATATGACCGTGAGTGGGGAAAATCAAATGGATGATGTGGAGTGTGGAGTGATACGGTGAGTAGAATATCCATCAGTCCAAAATTCAATTGCGGCAAGCAATTCGTCCATTACTTCAAACGGCTCGTCAATAGGGAAACTGTGGTCCATGTTGATAATTTTGCCCAAATGCGTTTCAAATTCTCAGGACAACGGCTGGTGGGTCAGCTAGTCACACATAATAAGCAATTTTTTATAGGTATTAAGAAAAAATATTTTATATTTGATTGAAGTTAATTTATAAATTCGATGACCAATGGTTGGGAGTTACTGATCGTAGAACAACGATGATAGCTCAGTCGGCACTTAGCGATTTTAAGAGTCGGTTTTCATTGAAGAGACACAAACATTATGTAATTATTTTCAGGTGGATGCGTATCTTTGTATCTCTTACGTATTTATCCCAACATCGCCCCTATAATCTGTGATCTACGTTTAGATCATCTTCCATCAGGATGAGCAGCAGAGTTTATCTTTGTATCAGGATTAGCGAACAGCATTGTTAATACGAGTATGTATGCTGAAAAGTGTACAGTGTAGGTACATACTTCCAGCAAAAAGATAAAGTTATGTTCACTTTATTTATTTATTTATTTGAAATCTACGCAACCAATGGTTGCTTTTACATACAATTTACAAAACAGAAGAAGAAAAAATACAATAGTTAAGCATCACAGTAAAAAAAAAAAAAATAAGTATCTCTAAGAATTCAATGAGCCAAGCGGTACCTATCCCTTAGCATTTTTTTGAAACCATACAAAGGTGCAGAAAATATATCAATTTCGCCAAGATCATTGCCCCCCCCTAAGTAACCTTTGCATGGGCGCATTGAAAGAATAGTTTGTGATACTGTTTGCCAATCTAAAGGTCTGTGTACTTCGCGTGCTCCTGGAAGGGACATGAAGCTCCACCATAGACAACAACCGAGAGGAATCAATCAATGAAGGCTCTGTTCGAAGTTAATCATTACTATTCCAATGAAACTTATTTTAATACAAATTTAATGAAAACGTCCAACAGGACTATCTGTTGGATACTCAATAAACTGAATGCAATTCAGCTAATAAATAAAAATAATCATGGGTTCAGAGGAGGGACGAAGTTCGACGGGACAGCTAGTTCTGTTATAATATATGTAGGTATATTGTGAATTGGTAATTTATACAAAATACCTACGTTTAAAATATATTTGAATGTCAAAATATTTCTGAAAGCTTGAAAGAAATTCTATAAAAATCTGGGTACTGATGTTTTGAAACTCAATGGTTGTCAAATAGATACCTAAAAATTATGTTGTTATGGAATTGTTCACAGATGGCGTTGTTGTCAGTAAATCCGTTCCATACTAACTTTAATAAGTATTGTATTTTGAATTATTTGCTATCCATTTTTCGATGTTTTATTAGTTATTCTGTTATCCGGAGCGGAGAAGAATCAAATAAACCAAAAATGATAAAAATCTGTTCAGCAAATCTCGAGTTATAATTCACTATTTTTTCTATATTTTTTGGGCTTACTATAAAACAGTTTCCTAACATTTTTATGTTTATTCCTAACATTTTTATTTTTATGTTTTATGTTACACATATAGAAAACTAAACACCCTAGAAACAATCGAAATTAATAAAAATATCCCTAATAATCTAATAAACAAAGAAATGAACCCGTATAAATCTCCGCTATTATCTCTCTTCCCTACCCTATCTCCTTCCACGCCCACCCCTAACACCCCCCTCCATCACAATACCTAAAATTTGTAAGTCACAAATTTTGTCATCTATGCACATTAGTTTTAAGTTTGGTCTGATGATGGCTGGTAGCCGAAACCGGTAACCAAAGAAATAAATATATAAATAAAAAACAGTTAAAAAATAGTTAATTTTTCCAAAACATAAAAATCTCGAGTTATAAATTTTCGCACTAACCCGACTAATTATAGATTAGAACAGCCTAGCCTAGAACATTGACCGATTGAATTATCGAATGACTGAGAGGTTAAGTGATTTATAATTAAGCAAATTAACACTTTTTAACACAGATATTGCACTCGTTTGGCCTCTCACCAGTATGAACTGAATTGTAAATGTGTCTGATCGACTGTTATTTTTGACGCAAAATTAACATAGGTACACTCCTATGACCTGTAATCGCTAAATTTGAATAGATTTGAGATTAATTTACTTCATATATTGATTTGTACTTTTTGTTGCATATTTTACACATATATGGATCGTCTATATTTTGAAATGGTTTATCCTTCTTTTACAACTAACAATAATGAATTGTCATCTTGTTCTGAGCTATTATGAAAGTGTTTAGGGACTCGGAAGTTGGTTAAAAATCGATGCAAGTTTCTACCCGGACAAACAAACAAGAATGACCTACAAAATATGCATATTTGTTTTATAAAAAATGAATCTGTGCTCACTCAAAGTGAACAAAAATAAACTTTTGACATCCTTCACATAAAGCAAAGTTTATTAAGAATGTGAAAATGGTCGGCACCGGGATTCGAATCCACAACCACTGATACCACTGGTCTACCAACCATCTCAAAAAATGTGCGTTTACTTTCGATATTGCCAATAATTATTATAGAGCGGATTCATTAATACTTAGCAGATATAATAATATATAGGCTGGTAGCTATAGTACGGCTAGTTTGTTCTGCTTGTGTGGCAGCAATTGTTAGATGATTTGATAAAAGATAGAAAGGTCGCCGGATCGAACCTCCGCGGGTACACCTATATTATTTATTAAATAATCTATTATACAGCGCATTATAATTTAATGTATTTATATATACTATATGGCCCACCACATGACTGTGTGGCGTATGGCTAGCCACATTGCGGGGCAGGTTCATACTTCATATTACGGTCGGTCGTAATCATGACTCTGCTGGTGGAACGCGACTATGGTAACCCACAAAATATTTTTTTTTAATTTTAAACTAAAAGTGAGTAAATAATATGGTTGTTAGCAAATCTTAAATGCGGTTTCGTCCTAGTGTGGAGATCCACGGGACGAATTTTTAGTTGGTAGGTCTGCCTTTGGGCAGGAATCTGATTCAAAGTTTATGAGGGAAATTCGCGAAAACACGGTAATCTGAATTAATACCACAAACTATGTCGTGGAAATCGATTAAATTATAACAAAGTACGCAAAGTAAGTTGTACAACCATGAATAAAGGATTCAAATTACGAGAAAATGTTTGCATCAATAGAGGTCTGAAATTTTTTTTAAAGGGTTACGTCGTTGTCTTTTCGTACCGTCAGGACGAAGAGCCTTGCCGTACTCGCAATAACGCGAGATGAAATGAGCAGATAAATTCGTTGCAGAGAATTTGCCAGCCCAACCTCTTGGTAAAAAAAATATTTATAAGATTTTAAATATCTACATTATGAAATATTAATAATACACTCACTGTCATTTAAAAATGAATTAACATAGATTTGTTGTACGCATTTGAACCTTGGGACGAAATGCGTGATTGAGTCAAATACCTAAGTCAATTTCAAAACTAACATCTAGTAAAAAGAATTTGTATAGAATGACCAAATAAGAAACAAGAATTTGAGCAAGTAAAGGTACGTCATACCCATCATCTGATTAAAAAGTGCAACGACAAGTCTTTAATTGCCCATAAAAAGTTTCAATTTTATAATTTTTTTTGGTTACCTTCTCCATAAATAAAAAATAGATTTTTTGACTGATAATCTACGGTTTTATGGCTACACTGATGTTCGATTTACGAAGTCAATCAGAAAGTCTATGTAGCTGGGTTTAGCGTCTTATGTATGAGGTGTAATACTTCTAAAAGATTGTGTACAAATTTTACTACTAGGTACTTGGACAAAATAAACTGATTTTGGAAGTCATCAAGTTATATATCGCACGATGGAAGAGCATAAGATGACGCTAATGCAGAGACCAAGTAGAAAGATAGAAGATAAAAAAGCGGGAGGTAGACCACCCAAGAGATGAAGCAACAGGTGAATATTCACACCCCAAGACAGGAATGTCAAAGTCAGTTATAAACGTCAAAAGGAATGAGAAAATAATGTGCTGCATCCGAATTGTACTACTTCAGTTCAATGCTCAAAATTGCTTATTGATCATTTTCTTGTATATACCCAAAACTTAAATCTTAGTTTTTTCATGAGTAAGATGTGGATGGTATTATCTTACTGTTGCCAACGACGTCGTGTATTTGTCATATAAGATATACGTCAGAATATTGTACCCATAGAAAATTATTTTTGACCCCAGTTTGTGAAAATAATACCAAAGAAACCAAGCCTAGTGTCTACATAATCATTATTTTGATCTAACTCACCCGATTATATTTATTTTATTGTATCTAGGTACAATGCTTGCAACTTTTGGAATATCTTACCTGTAACAAAACAAAAAAATAATAATTAGAAACATGTCAATATAAAATACGCAAATATGAGAATATATCTCGAGTATCAAAAAAAGTAAAATCACAACATACAGATTAGGTAAGTATAGTTTAAAACTCTAGTGGTTAACCGGTTCTAAATAATTTGACACATATAAAAGCCCCTACTGGAAATTTAAACTGAAAATAAATAACTATTAATTTTTTTATAATATAAATATTCTATCGAACGCAGAGAGTTGCATATTAAACGTAAGGCACTCTTTAGTAGAAAAGCCTTTATAGTTTACACAATATAAAAATTTAATGTCCAAAGCACGGTGGAGTAACTCAAAAAAACGTTCTAAATTTAAAAATAGAATTAAAATGAAAAATAAATAAATAAATAAAATTATTCAAAATAAACTACCGCTCCGTGGAAAGGCTCATTACGAGTGTGAATTTATAACCTGTTAATGCATCCACCTGTCAAAATAAATAAATATGAAAATAAATAAATAAACATTTAATGATATTTACTAAATATGTTGACAGTGTTGAGGACAGGAGCCGCCCGAAGAGGATAAAGGATGCCAGTTCATTATCGAAGAATAAATCACGCAGTGCTTTTTGGAATCCGTGTCGAATTCATTATTCCATAAAAATATAGGTATTAATATATTATTATTATTATTAAATTGATTCTGTTTATAAAATTTAGTATCGGATGCACTGTAGATAGTTTACGTACACTTAAGTAATTTATAGCAGGTGTCCTTTACTAAATAAATCAGAATTAATTATTTTTTATTTCTGAAATGTAATGTACCTATTCCTTTAGGAGTTTTTTTAGTACATTTACTCGCACCGAAATTCCAATCGAAATTAACGACGTTTTATCAATAGTTGTATGCTATAAAACTTGTAAATTTTGGAAAAATGGTAATGATAATTATTTTGTAAAAAGTGATAATATTCTTAGTAAAGTCAACATATTTTTTTTCTATTAATTGCTGTTTAGGAAAAACACAAGTGTTGCTAAACAACATTGAAATAATCAACTCCTCTTTAAGAGCCTACCTTTATTAAAATTTACACATATTAAAATAAGCTAAATCTAGAGGTATTGAGATAACTAAGAGATCTTAATTGCGCTCGAAACTCTATGTATGTACAACTTCAATGACTTTTCATATAGGATTTCCAATTCGTAGAAAGAATTATTATTGTGGAACAAATTTTTTGACTTCATCCACAAGACGGTAGGCCGCTTAATGATTTAGAAGCAACAGCGCGGTGACAGAAAATCTTAATAATACATGTGATATTCTCATATCATTTGCCCTCCTACAGTCCTACCCCATTGTGATATTGATATTAAGTGATTTATTCCCGACTCCACTACTTTCTCTCAAGTTCATGTGATTCATAGACCCTTTTCTAGTTTATTTTTTCAATTTCGTACCACATTTTGACAAAACCAATACTTGAAAACATAACACCTTATGTGTACTAACTAGCGTACATTTAACTTCTTGTTGCAAACGGAAATCTTATTTAAAAACAAGACAAGAATTACTTTATATACTAACAGAACTACTAAACCATATTAAAATGTGTTTTTCATTGTCTTTTAATATCGAAACTAGTTCACGGGGTCACAACACAAGAGAACATACATACAACACATACAATAATAACCTCTGTGGTTGTATGTATGTATGGTAAAACAATAGAACCTTCTGTATGAACACATATAAACTATAATGTGTGAGGTTTAAACTGTTTTTATAACAACAATCAAACAGGGTGTTCTGTTGTAGAAAATCTGCTACATGAAACTCGACATAACCTACAAAATGAGTTACTTGAAGTTAGCTGGACGAATATCGCTTAAGTCTTTTGAATAATTATATTTGTTGTGATTTTACCGAAGAGTATTAAAAAAAGTCAACTGTATGTTTGTTTCTCAAATATTGTTGAATCACTAAATAATGATGGGTTAGTTGATAGAGACCATTTTTGTGACGTCTTTTTATATTGCTACTTAAAAATGAAAATTAACTTTTTATTAATTATTCTGTTATCCGGAGCGGAGAAGAATCCAATAAATCAAACATTGGAAGAATCTGTTCAGCCGATCTCGAGTTATAAGTCTTCGCACTAACCCGACTTTCAATTATATTAGAGATTTTGGATGTTTTTTATTATACTTTTAATATACAGTAAAGAATAAATAAATAAATATTACAGTTTTTTTACGTTTCGTTTATAACATTGCAAAGCACTTGTAGACCGCCACCATTATAAATAAAATATCTACCAAGTTTATCAGTTTCTCAATTATTTATTAAAATTAGATACATTTTTGTCATCATTATGTCAAAAAACTCAAAACTATTCTGTAAATTTTGGAGTCCGTTCCAAATTCGAATTGAGATATTTTTTTTCGAACGTACCTAACTACTAGGTGGTATATATATAAAACAGTGTGAAATAAAACGTTTATTTTTGTACTGGGTACATAATATTTCTAAATTTGAATAATTAAATAAATAGAGTACCTAATACATGAGTGGTGACATTTTGATGAGGACACATAGATTTTATATATATTTATTTATGTCAAGTATACAATTATACATTGCGAATTATAATTTATTTGGCGAAAAGGGAATGGAACTCTCTGTATACAGTGTGATGACTGATAACATTTAACACCTTTTACAAGCGAATACAGGAGGTGTCAAACCACCACACATCAACCAAGTGAAAGAGGTTTTTTGCCCAACTAACACACACTTTCATAAAGAGTTTGGTAGTTATTCTAAGACTGAATTGCGCATCATATTTGGGTTAAAAAAGATTCGATATAATTTTTATTCATTTACAAACTTACAAGGTATTTTTCATTTAGCAAAAATATGCAGCCGTAAAATTAACCATATTTTCCGTACCTATGTATTTTATCGAGGAAATACAGCACTGCAAGATTTTCATTACAAACAACATACAAGGCATAAAAATGGTGGAGTTTACGTGGTCTTATATGGTATAAATCTCATTGCTTATATGGGTCTTCCTCATACATTAGTTCCCTAGTTTCAAAGGACCTTTCTTTATTACTTCAGGCATTAAAAAAAATGTATTACCGTTCGAAAAAAACCATACAGCCGGCTTCATGAAAAATAAAGGAGACTTTGTTTTCTTTAAAAAATAACGCGTTTCATAACAACAAAATGATACTTTAGGTTAAATTCCCATTATTATTGGGACTTGACGCTCTCTCTGGCACAAATGATGAACGTTTGTATACGGTGACACTGTGGACAAAAATGACAAAATAAAATAGGGTGGACAACATGGCAAAACGGGAAGAATATTATTGTTTACAGATTTCGTTTACTAATTTATAAACCATAATAATAAATTAACAACAATAACCTCACATTGATTATTGAGAAATGAAAATGACAGATTAATAGAAATTCCGTGAAAATATTAGTAAACAACCTATGTTTTCCATAGATTTCTATGGTAACACTACCAACTTTCAAATATTTATTTTTGACATTTCAAACTTTAGCTGAAGTAGGCGGGAATATTTTTTTATGAAACGCGCCTACTTAAAGGAGACCGGCCGATAGACGGACAAGAGCTATTAAATAATTTATTTCATTGTGTACTTAAGGTAGGTACCGGATATGTAACTTGTAGTACACCATGGTGTACCTACTCCATGCCTTCAGAAACTCTAACAAGATTTTTGTAATACCTACATAATAATTACCTACTTCATTTTGAACTTGTTGTTCTCCAAGCAGAACTCTTCTAGCGTGAAAATATGTACAATGGATGTGTTGTCGAGGTGTTCCTGTGTTAAAAACTGTCTATAACCGTATGTTTTGCCGTTTATTTTTGTTCAATTTAAATTGATAATGTTAAATAAATAAACAATTTTAAAGTTCAGTCGTTTTTTGTTCTCAATTCTTTCCTCAACTTTCAACCTACAAATATTACGGAATATTTCGGTATGAAACTAAAGGGTTTTTTCGAAAATACATAGCATAAAAAATGTGTACTGTGACTATATTGAATTATTATCTACTATGTAGAAGCGGTATTCGGAACAAAAAAATATGTCATATTAATTATTTGTTATGTTTGTTTGAACTGTTCATGAAGAAGAAGACATAAAAATAAGGTCTTCGAAACCGGTTGGTTTGATAACAAAAAGGTGGAAAAAACTAAATAGGATTTTGAATTTTTAAAAATTCGTTCTATAATAATGTTCCATCAAGTAGTAACAACGAAAATAATATAATTCCCATTTTTCCATATTGTTGTTTTATATTATTGTGACAAGCGGGACAGCAAAACGACAATCTTTCATTAGGTATAGATATGTGTGTTAAGAAATTTTAAATTGAAAAAGGTAATCTACTTTAGTAAAAATATCCCAGAAAAAAATATATTTGTAAATGCAACAATCTTTAATCGCACATTGATTGCATTCAAATGAGAACCTTGTAAACGCATGGGTGAATAAACGGCTCCCTTTTCATAGAAGCCAAGCGGCATCTCATAAGCTGGAGATGCCGCTTCTAGTATATAACTAGTACATATAACTCAATGACCAAGACCATCCTGTAGTTAGACTGTAGAGAGTCAACGCGCGAAAAGCAAACAAAAGCAATGTTTGTAAATTATTTTTCTTTAATTATGTTAAAAGAGCACTACTCGTTGAAAATTCCCTATATTCAATTGACGAGTTTCTAAATATTTGTTTGAGTTCTTATTCTTGATATCAAGAAACAGGGTCCACATGACAATATCCCAAAACAAAGGGCACCTTCCTAAATAGATCTAATAAATAAATCTCTGTTATGACGATATGCGGGGTGGCCCTTTACACCATCGCGCATTAAGAAATAAACCCTGTGCTGTTATTGATATTTTTATTGTAATTATTGATAACCATATGATTAAGATTTCTGACGACTGCAAAAGTGGCTTTTTACACCACGCACGAGCTAATGCATAATGTATCTGACTATGATTTTTATTTCAATTGTATACCTATATTATTATATTTTTCTCTTTTTTTCACAATTGTTTAATTGTCTTTTGACAACTTTTTGTAATTTTTTGCAATTTTATAGTCTTTTATGTTAATTGTTGTTTGTATTCGTGTGCATAGGTATTTATAATTTTAATCATAATTATATTGTTTTTGACACTCCTAAGTGCCTGAATGGGTGGAAAGTAAATAAATAAAATAAATAAATAAATAAATAAAATAAAATAAAACATTAACTAACGTGGTGCAATCATTATGAAATTAGGAATCAAACTTAGTTTATTGAATTCTGAAAGATGCCACCTATCGAGATAATTAATAATTACCATCAATTGTTTAATTAAAAAAATTTAAAAAATCAAAGCGATGTTATCCATGAAATATGTAAAGATTGCAGATAGGGCGTTTATTAAAACATTACAGCGAGGAGTTAAATAGCGTTAAATTTATACTGGCGGCGCGGCGTGTTAACGTTTAGTTAACTACATAGTCAGTCGGTTAATTCATAGAGAGTAAATCACACGGAGAGTCGGGAGTTAATAATTAATACCAGCTAACTACTTAACAGACCTTCATTTTATACGCCTTTTAATTCTTGTTTGTATTATTTCAACACTCTACGTACCTACCTATCACCTACTTGGTTCGCCGATCTTGTAATCATTACCATAGATAAGTTCCTTAATTGAGCGCGAATGAATGAATGATAAAAGCAACAAAAAAATCTTCAAATAAAATGTTTAGTATTGCAACAATTTGTAGTAACAGCTGCATGGGTATTCGCGAATACGTTTAGTATGAACCAAACTTATTCTTTTACTAGAGGGTAAATATTACGTTAAAACGAAATTATTTTAAGGTAAATTCCAAATATTATTAGGATTAATCATCACATTTTTTCCGTATCTTAAGCTTCTATTAATCTTACCATAACAATTCTGTAAAATTTTGTTTAAATAGGGTCTATTCTTTCAATCTCTAATATAAATTAATGTCGGGTTAGTGCGAACACTTATAACTCCAGATTGGCTCAACAGATTCTTCAGATGTGTGATTTATTGGATTTTTCTCTACTTCGGATAACAGAATAACTAATAAAAAGTTGAAAAAAAAAATGTATAAGATAAATAATAATATAAAACATGATATTAAAGTTTTTTTTAAGCTAGCACCCGTTATCGAGTGATGCAGATGATATTAAAGTTAGTATGAAACAAATTTCATGCGACACCATCTTTGAAAAAATCTAACAATATTATTGTCTTCTGCACCTGCACCCTCTCATGCTCGCATACGTAATTGCCACTCTTACAGCAGCCCATTTCACTTTCTCCACCTTTTCGGGCGTTTTAGAAATTTTTCATACAAAATAATCTATCAAATCGCGCGCATATAATAATTATATTCTCGCATTGATCCTGCCTGAGCTTTGAATACGAATGAAATATGGACGTTTAAAATTAATATTTTAATTTTATTATTTAATCAGTTTATTTTTGTTTCTGGAAGCGCAGTGCACAATGAAAGGGCCGCTTCTGGTTAGGACCAAAGGGTCGACTGGACAACGTCTGTCGGGAAAGCTAGTAACATATACATAATATACAATAAAGTAACACGATTCATATGAGACTTATTTCCTACTACACCACCATCTATTGGATTTTTTTTAAAAGTAAAGCAATTATAGAGGAAGAATTGTTTTGATTACATACTTATGACCCGTCAACTTCATCCGGCAAACGAATCAACGATAATAATTATTACACAATGCAATAAATTATGTTTTAATGTCGTAAATTGCATTCACGTAATAAGTCAAAATCATTTTTTTTATTGTGGGTTAAGTTGAAGGTCGACGGGTGGGTCAGCTAGTATTAAATATTTCGAGTTACTTTTGGATCTAGAAAAAATTTGCGAGACGATACAGAAAACAAATAATAAAAAAACACATCCCAAGCCGGCAAAACTATTTGATTAAAGTTCATTCTAAAATAAAAATAGAAATATTTCAGTTAATGACCCGCAGAATCATTAATTAAAATCGATAAAGTAAAAGTGCAAAAATGGTTGTTTACGTCCAACTCCCCCTTAAGTCTCAAATATTTAACTAGTTCTATACTTAAACTTTTACGTTAATGTATTAAGGTATCAAGGTGTTTATTAAAAAGCTGTCAGTTAAGCTGGAGAACTTTGATAAAATCTAAAATGCTATTTTCTTCTAATCAATCAATTCTTTAAAACTTCACCACGGATACGGAATTGTTGGCCAGCATCAAGTAAACGAGAATGTCCTACTTTGAAAGGTGAAATTGATGGAAGTCGAAGTGTGGGAAGACGGCAGATGTACTGTCTAAGAAATATCCGGCAATGAACAACTCTTCCGGTTAGCCCAGGAGAGAGAAGCCTTCGTTTTAAAGTGACAGCTAACGTCGGAGGGTCATATGGAATACGAATTTAAAAGATTCGAATTATAAAAGAAATTCGAATTATTTAAAAATCAAGCAGGTATATTTTAGTAAGAATTTGATAAAAATAACATACCGAGATTAGCGGTGGTTCTACGAATGAAAATATTTATCGGTTTTTTATCATCAATTTGTTCAAAACGGTCGGTTAAGAGATCTAAATGTTAGAATATTTCAAGCTCATTATAAGTCAATTCATATCTAAACATTACACATTAGAAATATTGAATTATAAGCAAAAAAACACCGAGCGAAGAATTTGTATCGTTCGAGTTCCAAAGGGTATCACAGTATTAAAAAGAAATACGAATTTATTGAATTTCAATGTCAGATCTCTTCCAAAACTTTTAATATTATTAGAAGCGTCCTTCTTAGGCATTAACTCACAAGGACAAAAACTGGTTACGCCACTGAGCGACATGTTAAAAGGATCACGTTGAATAATGTATGATGATTTGAAGACTTGCACAGAGGCGGTACCAGGAACACTAAAAAAATAAAAATAATGATAAACGTAGGTACATTTTTTCAATAATGTCTAGTTTTACTTTTTTTTTCCTCATTCGTAACAAATCTTTCATTCAATTTTCCACTAACTTAACTAGATTTATACAAATGCTTAAAACGACAACAATGAATTATTAATTTCTATACTTGTATTCAAATAAACGAAAGCTTGAGTTAATTTTCAGAAATCTGTTGTACAAAAAAATATGCAGGTAATTATCTAGTTTTTAAAAAATCCACGACGCATCGATCGAATACTCAGAGTTTTACATAGCCTCCAAAAACTCATTTTCATATTACTTTAAATTTTGGTAATTTAAAATTTCTAAATTTGGAATGCTTGCCTATTGTCTCGATGTGTACAGAGTAAGCATGAAATTGTTGTAGTTATTGAGTTCAAATCAGCAAAAAAAAAACAAAATAATTCATCCTTGGGCATCAGCAGATGTCAAATTGAGACGTTACGCTTTGAAAACAAAAAAAGATGCAGAAATAATACGAGTATAAATAAAACAAAACGAAAGTAAGTAAATATTTTGACAAATGAATATGTAGTTGTATCATTAATTTTTAACTACAGCGCTTGACGTATTCATTTGTTTTTAAATGGCGCCCCTGTTGCGCGAGGTAGCGTCCAATTTATAAATTGAGTCTTTTGTTACCATCACTGAATTACGCTTTTGAGTTTTTGCCCGGGGACCAGTTTCGAATTTGGCACTCAATTTTTCAGACTACTCCCATCACTCAAACAAGTGAAAGACGCTCGATTTTTTTTTAAATAATCCCTCCACAAAAAAACGCCATCCAATTAAGGTTGGGTATTTTAAAACGGCTAATAGCTTCAAACCTTTTCGAAAGATATTGGATATTTTTAATACGCAATATTTACGCCGACAATCTTCATAGAATGGAACAACCAGCGAAATCACGAATGATTACGTAGGGAGGGGTGTCTAAAAATCTCCAAATATCACCAGGGGGGAGGGGGGGTCTAAAAAGTTGCAAACATCACGTGATTTATGGACGTCCCCTTTCAATTTTTTGAAATAAACTAACACGCATAATACTACTTAAGAAATCAATCTGTACGGACAGGGCAGGTAGCTACCCCTACTTCTGAACAATGATGTGTGCGTATAAAAATATTATCTCACAAATACTAAAGTGATTATGGCTCAGTAACTATTAAACTACACTAAGCTATATTCAGATATATTCAAAACCATTATATGCAATATCTAGTCCCGAATATAATATTAATTTGAGTTCAAATTAGAGAATTCCGTTTCCATTATGGAATGTTAAGAATCATTTTAGTTTTTTTTCGAGGCACAGTTGGGTTGTGATAATGTATATAAAATTACGAAGAAAGCAGGGCTTAAAATATTGAACTCTTTAGCAGTCAATTTTGTGAATAACTATACATACTTATATTATAGTAGGTATTCAAATATTACACGTTATCACATAAAAATCTACATAATATTTCAGAAATGTTTGTTTTTTTATTTGCCTTTGACAACACTTTTACCTTATATGTGAACATCACGCTCAAAATACAAATGCTATGTCAGATTTTAATCTGCGCAGAGCCGTAAAAAATGCTGGAGAAGGTTCTTAAATACAATTTGCTGCATTAACTTTAATATCTTTAGAGCTATTTAAAAAAATCTATTTTTTTAGGATCTTCATACAAATTTCTCAAAAAGACAGTAAGTCATCTTTTGGAAACAAAATTACTCATGTAAACGTTGAATGGAATCTTGGTATTACGGTATGAAAATGTAATAAAATAATTGTAGATTGATTTGTTATACATATAAATTTTATTCAAATCTTATTATTCTCAATAAATAAAGATTTAATGAAAAAATTTACAAAATGATTCCTCCATTTTGAAGTTTGACAGATAACACAAATCACCCTCTATGGGTGGAATGCCCAATTAATTATCAAAGTAGGGAATGTAGCTAAGATTCAAACCACAGAGCTCTCTATGAAAACTTGCAAATTATGTCGGTAGGTTCGTATAATATTATGAGGTCGGTAAAAAAGTCATTCTTCTTTTTCTGTGCTTATGTTAGTTATAGAGGTCTGTTAAGCAATGGGAAGCTAGACTAGAACCTGTTTAATTACCTACCGATCAAGCCTGACAATCGGAATCAAAAACGTAAAGCAAAACGGGTATAAGCTAGTATACCATATTTCTTTTTTATTTCAATAATAATAAATGAAAAAATTAAATTAAAGTATTTTTTTTTACCCATCACGCCGTTTCCCGAAGGGGGTAGGCAGAGAGTACGAATTTCCATTCTGTCCTAACCAAACACACCTCTTTCGCTTCTTCCAAACGCATAACATTCCGCATACATGCTCTACTATTTCTTTTGCTCCTGACTTGGCCCTCCTCTAAGACTGAACCGATATGATCGGACCATGTCATTCGAGGTCGACCTCGTCTGCGTGTACGCATTCTTTCAGATTTATATATCCTTTTAGTCATTCTCTCCTCGTTCATTCTCTCTACATGCCCAAACCACCTAAATTTATTCACTTTCATTCTGGTCACTACGCTAACATCCACAATAATTAAAGTAGGTACTACATTTAACTGTTATTTACAATTTTTTTATAATAATTATTATCCAAACAACTGAACAAAAATAAACTTAATTCAAAATAGAGGGCAGAACATAGCCAATGACCATAGATAATGAAATTGCGCCAAAATGACAATTGTGAGAAAATCTGATAACAACATAACAATGTCGCTTACGGTGCTTTATCGTCCAATGGTCGAGATCCGTGGCGTTTTGATAAACTTTATTATAAAATACACCATTGTCTTTGGTTAAATTCAATAATAACACCGTAGCTGACAGTAATTATATCAAATAAAAACACTAACTAATTACGATTATTGTCTGTTAAAAAGGTTTAATCTTAAATTATTTGACTAATCCGGCACTATTGTAAAAAAAAACGGAAAACACGAGTTCTAATACGCATTTACTTTCTGAGAAATATAAATTGAGAAAACCTTAACATAAGAAAGATATCACAGAATGAACATACAGAGGGCGAACTTATCAAAACGAAGTTGAGGACTCTAATAACTAACAAAAAAATCTGCTAACCTAGGGTAGCCCAGAACTCATAGTATATTATAACAGCCTTTTCGTGTAAAACATATCTTTGCATAAAAATTCATAATTTTACGATTAAAATTAATTTATCCTTGGAATTATTATAGAAACTTTAAAATGATATCGACTATTGGAGCTTTTTATTATCTGCTTTAGAACTACATATTCAATATTAATCGGTACTTTAAGGAGGACCCACTGATGTTACGGACCTCAAATTTTACGTGCTTGTGTAGGAGCATAAGACCAACCCGTAGGTATACCAAATTTTATGAAAAACGAAGAATTTTTTTTTTCTTTTTTAGTCCTTTTTCTAGAACAAGGGAAATTTTCTTTGGATACTTTAAGAGGGTTCCCCTGAAGGTACAGGTCTCAACATTTTACTGACTCATCTACATCGAGGGGCTAACCGTTCTACCAAATTTCAATCAAATCGGATAAGAATTACTATGAGTTATGGGTGCGCACACATTTTTGGCGTACGGGTACGCGGAAATTAATTTTTTTTGGAATCTACACCCTCGAAAACGTCGAGAAAATTAATTTCAGCGAAATCTATTATTTTTTTTTTTTTGAAATCCGATCACAAGACTCATGTATATTCCATATACTATGAGTAAAAATTCTTGGGTGTAGGTACCTACCTTTAACGCAAGTTTTTTTTTGTCTTTAATGCAGCTATATACGGGACATTCGAATAAGGTAAACATGTATAGTATAAGCTATTGTAGTCTAATGTTTTGTATAAAAAATGTAAAAAAAAGCAAAATTAATTGTCAGTTTACGCAGGTAAGTATATTCAGGGAAAATTTGAACAGTTAACTAGAAAATCAATCATCGATAAACATATTATTAAGTTGCTTCCACATCTCTGTTAATTGATCACAATATACTAATAATAATATTATGTAAAACGATAAGTGCGTGATGTGTGGTGAAACTAGCCTGACCCGACAAGTGATGCGTGCAAACTTAATTTGTGATAATTATCGCACGAGAGCAGTCTTCATCCGAAAGACAATAGCATAACTTTGCTACTAGTGTGACCCAAAGGAAAATTCTCTTTGTGTGCGTGTCTGAGAGAAAAGTAGGAAGGGGAGAGGTAGCAGGGAAGTGGTGGTAGCTGTTAGACGCACCTCAACACACGCAGAAGAAAGAATGTGAAATTAATGATTGAAATAATTGAACTATGGTGAACTTAGTGCTAGTCTGTGGACTCGTTACCGATACAGTGTGATCCAAAAAAAAAACTATTATAAGATGTCTGCGTGAGTTGGACGAAAGCGCTCGAGATTCAATATAAATTTTGTGAAAGTGCAACTGTGTGTTATTTAATTTATAATAATGAACTTTCACTACGTAAATACACAAACCATCCAAATATTATAAGATGTGTTAAAATTTCAGACTGTTGTCATTTCAGTTGTTTTGATGATGAGGAACGTGTTCACTTTCATTTCAATATTAAAGAAAGAATTTTCTTAAGGTACATTGGCGAAAAACTAAAAGCTAAAAAACAATGTATCTTACCATAATAAATCAGTAAAATTTGGATTAGATGGGGACTATTCTTTCAACAAGTTAACAGGTTTCACGTGTGATTAATTTTCCACTTCACCGCCATCTCTTGGATTTATAAAAAAATAAAGCAATTATAGAGCAATTGTTTTGATTTCAAACTTATGACCCATCGAACTTCATCCCGCATCCGAATCAACGATAATTATGACATACATCAATATATTATTACCTAGTTGAATTAAATTAAGTGTTTACGTATTTTTTTTTATTCCGGGTAACGTCGAAGGTCGACGGGCGGGTCACCTGGTAAATAATACATACATTTTTCCTTTAAGGCCCCCCGCACACCGCAAGCCAGCCCGGTGGAGACAATTCCGCAGCAAACCCAACCCGCACGAAACCGACCTCCTAGCTCGATCGAAGCAATCAAACCAAAAAGTCGGCCCCGGACAAATCAAGTCCGCCGCGAACTATCCCGAAACCAACCAGCAATGCGGGGGCCTAAGCCACACTCGGGAGCATAGGGAGGCATCAAGAGCTCTCCATTGCGCTTGAAGCCATCCGAGGCTCATTGTGCCTTTTCTGACCAGTTGAGATTTAAGGACGTGAAGTGGTCAACCTCACGGTCCCGATCTGATTTTTCGATTTCCTGCCTCTTACAGGATGCTCGAAAAATCAGCAAAATGAGCAGAGGTGCTATTCTTCGCCGGCAACCTCACGGCAATAAAGTAAATAATAAAGAAAGTTAATTTTATATGTAAGATTATAATACTGTGAAAAGCGGGATGAGGGCAAGAGGGTCTGTTGATTAAAATTGTTAAGTTAGGTACATATATAGTAATGGAGAAATTGGAGATCTCCTAAAAATTCCAACGCTGAGAATCGTCGCCTTTGATGTTGGTGGTAGATATTGATAAAGCAGTTTTTGGTTGTTAACCTTTTTTATTTTGTAATATAACAAGATGTCATCCATTACCACGTGACGGAGTTATATTTTCAATTCAACGCGTTAATTTACGACTGTAGGTAACTATATATATATATATATATATATATATATACGCGTATGGCATGTCAGGCGCTATAAAATTGGATGTGTATCCCTGTCTATAGGTAACTATAGTAGTTATTGTCTAAACAAAAGTGACAACAGAATTAACGCGGTACCTGTATGTGTATCCGCACGTTTTAAACAACAGAACTTTGACATTTTCCACTACATAGGGTTTGGGTAGGCGGCGTTAGTCGATCAGTCAGTGCTTTTGAGAAAAAGGTAATAAATTAGTTATCTTTTGCTAACCCTTAAAAGAGATAGTTTATAAGATATCTAAAATTTGATAAAACAACCTGTAGATAAAATTATGGACTTGCGCAAAATCTCGACATATCGTTAGTTGTAGAGTGACAAGGAGAAAATATGCATACAAGAATGTAGGAGAGAAAGGGACGACTAGTGGTGTGTTGGCATATTGTAAATTATAATGATATTGTTATTTGAGTTGAAAATATGAATAAAAAAGTGTGGGAAAATGTGAGCGGGGATTCTCACGCCAGACAGACTTCTCTCCCAGAAACAATGAATCCCGCTAGCACACACACCACCCGAGTGCACTGCAATGGAAAACGGCAGCACACTCACATGTGCGCCGTCTAGTCTGTTCGCTCAATCGTCTCAACTGTTCAATAAAAAACAAATGGTGACTAACGATATGCAGCCGTACTAATAGAAAGTTTTTCTTCTAATACACGCAGGATACGCAAAAGTGCTACTAATAAAACAAGTAATAAGCTATAACAAGAATAATTTCCATCCCAATTTATTCCAGGCTACTCCCAGGTATAAAAAAAGTAATAGCGACGTTTAATGAGACAGACTACCACTGCACTCTTCATATTTTGACACTTAACATACGAAAACTTGCAACAAGTCCGAGCTTCAATGAATCGAATAGACATTCGGAAATATTCGTACATTCTCGCGATATTACCCACACGAACTTTCTCGAGGGTTCAATCGGGTTCGTAAGGAATTCTTTGAAATCAACCCCTTAGTATGGAACAACCACAAACTTCATTGATAAATGCGAGTTTGACAAAATATTCTACAGTATAGTTATGACACGGTATAGTTGCGCGTGGTGGTTTGAACAGGTGTATGAAGCTATGTAGGTATATTTTTGAGTCCTGGCAAACGAAAAAGTCTCATGGTATGGGACCGTGTCCTACACCCAGAGCATATAAGGAAAAGGGTGATTGAGTTATACATTGTTTAATTATTGTTTGATACAAAATTGCCAGAGACAAAATACCATAGGGAAATAGATCTCCAGGAAGATCACCTAAAAGCTGGAGAGATATTTCGCAGGAAGTTTTCAAAAAAAATAATGATGTAGGGACAATAGATTTTCAGGCCTCATCAAACCGGAAGAAAAGCAAAAAAGTACATATTTCATGGAATTTTGCTATACTTTTAAATCACGTTTAAAGTTTGAAAATATACAAAAACACTCAAAAAGCGCTGAGAGTGCTAAACAATGTGTCAAAAAGAGAGTACAAAGCGCTTAGCTTAATAATTTTGTTTATTTGCGTGTGACGTCATCGGCGTTTACATCTGTTTCAAATTGCCTAGAAAGATACAAAACGTCAAAGTTTATTTTTACCAAATTACATAATCATTTTTGTATACAGCCTTAAAAGCATTTTCAGCTTTAATATAAAAGATATCATCTTTGAATAAGATGACAGCGATTATTAGTTTTATTTTACTACAAACTACTTATATAAAGTTAAATATTATTTTATTATTGTCATCGATCCGATCTATTTTTCAGGAATGACCCCTGACGCATGGTGGTCCACTTTTTAGAAAGAATATAAAACACATACAAAGCTGCGTAGTAAAATAATTGCATTCAGCCTCCATTAAAATTTCATTCTAGTGCCATAAGGAGAAAAAAGTTACACGCAGAGTTTTTTAACAATTAATATTCTATTAAAAACAACACATTTATAATTAACTTATAAAAATATTTGATAATTTCACCGCTCCGATGAACAGATAACAATCATACACGTATGTGTGTGGTTTAGATAAAAAATATTATATCAAATTAACATAGAAAATACTTTATATGCGTGTTCATACTGTGATTTGTAGCAAGAAATACCACCAGTAAATACAGCATACTTTATTCGCATGTCTTGTATTGAATACTGTATTAAAATACCGACCCTTGCTTATAGATACGTCGCTTACAATCGTTTAAATCGTATGCAGCGAATAGGGCAGTTTGCACATGACGATTTTCGTATTTCTAAAGGGGTGTGCCGCAGTATATAGGTACAATTAATAGGTACCTACTCTTTTTTTTTTCTCTTTTGGCATTTCATCCACAAGGGGGATGTTTTGGCCATTGGGTAAGTGTTTCATTATCTATACTTAGTTTATATCACAATGAATAGGTACTCTTAATGACTAATGCCAGGAAATTCGAATTTATTACTTGCTAACTTTACCGACAGAAGTTGTCCTGTAATCCTTACTATGAATATTGATTTCGAATTCGTAATTTATACAAAAATACGTTTAAAATAATATGTTTGAACGTTGAAAAATTATTTTTGAAAGCTCAAAAGAAATTTCATCAATATACCTAATCTGCGTACGTACTGATATTTTTTATGTCAATGGTTGTCATGTAATCAATAATGTTTTTGCTGTAGAATTTTTTATAGACGGTGGTGGCGTCGTAGGAAATCCGTTCCATACTAACTTTAATAAAATATTTTACATTATTTCTTATTCATTTTCAACTTTTGAATAGTTACTCTGTTATCCGGAGAGGAGAAGAATCCAATAAATCAAACATCGGAAGATTCTGTTCCGTCGATCTCGCATCACAAGTGTTCGCACTAACCCTACTTTTTTTAAATTCAAGAGATACATTTTGATGCCAAATATTTCGATCCAAATATTTATTCACAATATTAGTATTTAGTGGAGTAATAAATTTTCCTTCTTATATACTCATACTCAAGTCCAAGCGATTCGCAAACTAACTAAAGAAACGGGTATTTGATATGTGCATTGAGCATACTTCCAGAATTTATTTAAACTTTACTGTACATTGGTAGAGTAACACTTATAACTTAACAAAGACATCACAGAATCAACATCAGAGGGCGAGCTTACCACAACGAAGTTGCGGTCTCTAACAACTAACCCCAATATGATGAAAAAAGAAGAACAGAGCAAAGAATACAAAAAAAAAACAAACGAGGTGGATGGGGTGGGAGAGAGGGAAGATAGATGGGGTTTAAGGACACATAAACTGTATTTGAGGAGATCATCATCTCTTTAACAGCTCGCTTGAACGACGCCAGACTTGACATGGTTTGAAATTACCACATTTACAAAACGCTCAATACAAAAACTCCAAGTAACACAACGAACGATGGAGAGAAGGATGTTTAACATTATTCTGAGAGACAGGAAGCGAAATGATGGATTAGAAAAAGTTATCTACGTGACTAAAAAGGAGCTGATGGGTCGGCCATATAGTGAGAACAACAGATAAATAGACCAAGAAAACCCAGAGGGCATAGAAACTCAGCTAGGTTACAGCTGAGGTGGTCTGACAATATTAGGAGAGTGGCTGGCAATCATTGGTATAGAATAGCAGGAGACGAGAATCGTGGAAGTCGGGAAAGGAGGCCTTTGTCCAATACAGGACGAGTGAAGGCTGATGATGACGATGAATAATTTGAAAAAAGAAATGTGTCATTTTCTTGAATCTCATAAAGGGTAGGCAGAAAGAACAAACCTCCACTATTTTCTATCCAGACTCCTCTATGGTTCATCCTAGATCCTCGATCTCTTATTTTTTTTTGTGTGTGGGGACGCACTTGATCCACCTTATTATTATTATACCTCGTCTAATGCTCACACAATGACATGTATGTTATTTATTCATTTTTTAAAAATCGATGATATGAAAAAAAAACCCGTAGTTTAGAAAAATGACAGAGTGATCGGACTTCTTATAGTAGGTATGTAGTTTTGATAAAACGAATTAAATCCGTATTAACGTAGGTATAGATCTTTTCAAATGGAAAATAAATTATACAGATAATTATTACAATAAAACGTTTCACAATAGGTACGTCATAACAATATGTTACTTAATGGAATTAGCACAATTATTACTTACATAGTAGCTTTATTCATAAATACATAGGGCTTATTAGTCCGACATTATGTAAAAAATAAATCATAGAACATACATAATATTTGAATGACAAGTCCACCTACTGCCGTAATGACATGTCGCTGATTAATTATGTCTATGACTGCAATTTATATTTTGACGTGCAAGGCCTGTAATGTTTCCAAATATTTCAAATTTAAAAATCGAATACGAATTCTTTTTTTTTGTGTTAATATTTTTTTCAAAGTACGTACCTACCTACCAAAAGAGACAAAATTTTGATAGCCACCGCAGTTTCCCACTTGACATTACAGCGAATTCAAAACAATTATATAGAAAGATACAAAAACTGTTCGAGTAAATTGAGCTCTGCCATATTATTATTTTCGTAAAAAAGGGTATCTTGCCTAGCACAGTATTTATTACCGATTATTAAAATATAGATTGGTGATTATTTGACGCCGTCATTTATTTTCTTCTTTCACCTCCGCATTTCAAACCTAAATATGACATAAAATTTTGAAATTGTGTTCTCCATGCCGATTCTAGTACGCACATTATATAATTCAATGATATGCCTACTTCACTGCGTATTTTATATAGTGTATCTATGTAGAATGTTTGCATTGCTTTAGATTTTCACTGAGAGATTTGTTGGTATGAAAAATGCAAAAATAACGGATCGTTAAGGTATTTTAAATACCGTTTACGAGCGGGAACTCGGGTTGCTACCTGCTGCAAGCGTGTTATCTACAGAACACTGCTTGTTATTTCATGTCCACAATCAAAGATGGCGGATAAAAAATATTACGCTTGTAGATATATGAACAAAAAAATATACAACACAATAGGTTGGCGTGTATGTTGGTTGTTGGGCGCATTGTTTGATCGAGGGAAATTCTCACAAGAAAATCCCACATAAATCAGGGGGCAAAGCCCCCGGACTCCGGAGGTGAGGAGGGGGGGGGGGCGCTATTGTGGTCGCTCTTTTTTAATTATATCCAGTTCAAGATAATAATTACTCTAACTGTTGTTTTAAATCACTTTTTAATACGCAGTTCATATCCACTGATCTGTCAGATGGGCGATGATCTACATTGATCCGACCTCTAGATCAAATTACAAAAGTCAAACATTGAGACCGATGCTTCTGGCAAATTGTCATAATATCTGATATCGTTACCATCATTTGTATTTCAAACCGTGATAGTCTCTAAAAAAACTTCTTCATCCAGTACTGTCACTTTACAATTATGCTGTCCCAGAGTCTGCGACAACGCCATTCAACCATCGTAGCTTTGGTTTTCCGACATTTATTCTACCGATTGGGTCAGTATAAAGAACCCTATTATTTGGGAGCTACATATTCATGCAAGTGACCCAGCTAGCGCAGTCTTACGCTGATTTCCTGGTAGGGATCATAGAGCTTGGTCTTGTACTCGTATCTTCTACGTCACATTTGACCATTATTGATTGATCCGAGTATTTGTATTGGATATGTGCACCTTTTCGCTATTGACATGGTGTTTTGAAACTATACCTCATTATAAAACGGCCAGTAAAAAACTGCAGAGGATGTGAAATCGATTATTTGGGAAAGGACCAACATTAGCGATGTGACAAAAATACAATAGTTTTGGGTCGGCATTGCACAAATTACGTTTTTGAGAACTTTTATTATGAATGAGTTCACAAAAATTACTAAAATTTGCCCAAAAAAATTGATGACAAAAAGATTTGGACAAATATTTTCCACCATTCTGTCATGATTTATAAAATTTTGGTAGTTTTCTAGAAGATTGTGAATTCTTGTAAGTATTTGATAAATATTCCTCGACAAAGTCCGTAAAACTACAATCATCTACAAATTAGATTGAAAAACAAAGTAGTACCTAAATAATATTAATGTTTTCAGAATAGCGAAGGTTCAATAATAATTCATCCTATCACAAACGTGATCATCCAAATGGATAATAATTTAAATAAATACAACGAGACTATTCCTAGAAAAATTGCCACGTTTTCTTGTTATTAAATCTCAATTATTGCGTCGTCATGAAAAAAAAATTGAAAAGGAAATCGCTGACGACATATTGTTTCCCATTGTACCGGACGTTACGCCATTAGGTACAGAGGCCTCCTATCGGGTCCCGCTTTGCTTAGATAAGCGTCACATAAAGTGACCAATGGGACGTTAGAGTACTTGGGAAACTGCCAATGACAAGACGCTATGGTGTCGCGCTTGGTCAAGTTTTTCCACCCAATGGTGCGGAAAATCAAATGACGGACGACAGAAATAACCATCAGGTAGGCACTTAGTACAGAAACATGATCTTGTTCTACATTACAATATGAAGTTTTTATCGTGTAAGTTTTATGGTACAATTTTTTTGATAGATATGTACATACGTTCCTTTCAGAACTTAACTCTTGGAATGTGGATATTTACATTTGATTATTTATATTGAAAAAAAAAAAAAACATTTGGAAACTATATTTGCCTTTTTATTGAAAATATTGAATAGTATATGTATAAGAACTACATGCTATAGATATGGCATTCGAATCAAAGAATGAAAAGAACATTTTTTTTCGCGGAAATAGTTAGGCGGAGCTATGTTTATTCGCGATTTCGTCTCTTTACATATTGTTGTTTTAAATTTATTATGACAAGCGAGAATTAAATAAACAAACTTTTATGAACTGCATTTCCAAAAGACTGTTGAAAAAGGTGACATACTTATTTAAAATATACAATAAAAACCATTGCGTACTGAAAGTATGGAAAACTAAGGAGATTTTTTTCATCATATACATAGTTCAGATAATGAAGAGTACGAATAACAATTTGATACAAGAAGAACAGGCTATTTGCATAAACAAAGGTATATAAAAGAAGACTTAGAACGGAAACAACATCCAACGTTCGATATTTCAAAATTTCATGTCGAGGTCACCAAAGACCGATCTCTTTTCAAGTATTTATGCAAATAACTTGAGCAGGTACCAGCCAGATTACAAAGACGGTTTATCATCATCAGTGAACCAACGCAGCCTAAATAATTACCAGCCTGAGAGACAGATAGGCCATCTTGAGGCTTGGCATTGAAGCGAAGAGATGGACTGCCAGATTAAACCAATTGGAAGGTTATAGGAGAGAAAAATAATTTGTATACCTACTCCTAAAAACCTTTTAGAGAACCCTAGTTTTTACACCTTGGGAAATTCTGTTAGATTCGAGTACAACGAAATAAAAAACAAAACAAACGACAACACAACTTGAAAATTACATTGAAATTCAATTAATGAGAATAGCTAAAGATAGTTTAATTGCACATAAAATCGTTACAGGATACCTTCTTCTGAAAAAACAGAGTTGACAATAAAATACACAAACTGTACCAGCTTTCAGAAAATTAAAAACGGTTAGGCACAAAACTCAGTATCAATAAGAATTTTTCCCCATGAATTTAACAGCTTTTCATTTTGAAACGATTTTACCCTTAAACGGAAAACCTTACAACACTTTAAGAAAATGTAATTATAGGTAGAAATTCAGACTCTAATTTTAGGATTTTTTTTCATGGTTGAACTAATATTTCACCACGTGTGGACTTACTAAGATCTTCAAGAAGACTGAAAAAGTATCATAGATTCTTGGCAAAGGCAAACATTGAATATCTATAGGTATAAGAATTTAGTCATGTATGTATTGTCGTATATTCATCAGCTTCCAACTGAAGATATAGGTAATAATCGATTTTTATCGTCGCAGAGTTTTGCAGATATAACTTGGGTTACATTGGCTAGGAATTATTTCGTATAATGTCAATTATGTAAACTTCAGATTTTTGCTTTGGAAATCACAGGGATTTATTAAAGTTACATAGCTGATATCCTATCACTGGTTACTCTACAGTTTAGGGAAACGCTGAGGGCATAATGTGATAGACAAGTGTTTTGACAAGAAACAGAACATAGAACACATCCTTTTTGACAGGAAATGGTAAATTCAAGTTGCTGATGTCTAAAGACTTTGGCGAGTGTGAGTTCGTTATGGTCGGATGAAGTCAGTAAATAGAGAAAATCTGACAGATTTAACGGAGAGTAAAATGGAAACGTTAGTTATGTTAACCTGTGATCTTCACTGACACGTTTATCGAACACTGCCTGGCATAATTGTGACAACCACATCTAGGTATGAATATGATTCAAATTTAGAATCGAATTCAAACTGTCAACATGACGTGTTCTCTGATTGGTGGGCGGGTTGTCATTTGCATTAATTTAAATATTTTATCTGTGCCAATTAATGTCATAATAGATATACGTATTAAAGTGGATAATTAATAAGATCATCTATGGCACACAGGTATGTTTGTAGCCAGTAACGGATAAAGATTCTAGCCTTCGTGGTTCAGTGACGAAGGAAATTGTTTTGTTTATGCTCTTTTATAGCTTGTTGCTTTTTCATGCAGTCTGCATCACTATAGGAAGTCTCAAGTCTCTAGTCATTTAAGCCGTCATTTTCAGAAACTACATCTTTCTTTGATCAAAAAAATAGAGACGTACAGTTAAATTTTTTAGGATATTTGTAACAGCAATGCCCATCTTATTGTAAAAAAAATAATGCCGATTAAATCCATCAAATAATTTTCCGAAATATGAAGGAGGTGTATTTTGTTGTCTTTAGGAACAACAACAGGTTGGATGATAGACCTGTTTTACCCTTTATTTTCAAAGAATACAGAGGGGTTTATTATTAAAATTTAAATGCGGATTAATTTGAAGTAGATTATTCGACAGCAAACTAATATGTAGTGGGTGTAATTTTGAATGGTCTCTTGAATTAAACATTGAAAAAAAAACTCATGATATGCAAAATTTTTAGCTTCTTATTTTTCGTTTTTCAGGTCTCTTTCTAAATATATTGTACGTATAACAAAACGTTTTTGATAGCTTTCGTTGCCTCCGTCTGCTCTTATGCTAGATAGAATATACCTACATAACCCTAAAAAAATTTGATGAATCTAATATAATTTTTATTGTTCGAAATTGATTGTTCAAAATGTTCATTTAAGAATAAGATTTACAATTCTCCCTATATTCATATCAAAAACAACTGATATATTTAAAAAAACTCATGGACATACCCAGAAGACGGAAGAATGAGATGAAATGAGGTTAGGTATAAGAAACACTGACAATCCTATTTAAGACAGTCAACCTACAACTACAAAGTTTATCCTGTAAGTTATAGGTACAAAGAATGCAAAAAACAAAGACATAAAAAAATAACGCTAGAAAATTGATTGATTACCGTAAGAGATTTTATGATAATTTTATCTACAACCTCCAACAGTAACCTATAAAATTTGCATATTTAATTTAGATAAAAATCTGTACAACGCACAAAATAATTTTATATGTAAGTTAATTACTTATGTTTTAAAATTTACACTCAAAATCAAAATTACAAACAAATTTTAGATTTATACTAGCAGCGCCGTAGTGTTTTACCCGCCGTTTATTGTTTTAACACATAACAATGTTATGGAATTTCAAAGGATGGAATTGTGTATGTTTTTAAAATCTCATTTGGTTATAAATTGTATCTTATTTTCGTAATACTGTAAAATTTTCACATACTTGACATGTTTGGGGGACGATCCTGTTGTAAGAATATGTATTTTACTATTATTATCATAAATGAATCGTTATACATATTATGGGTTTTGTTGACATGGTAAAAATTAAAGCGTTTCAGAGGCTTGTGTCGGATTTAATAAAACGACGTGCATTTGTTACCCTTAAAATAGGATCCTGGACAATCTTCTAATTTTTAAACGGAACAAACCACTGCGGGCTTACGTCCGTCTTCTACTGTTATTTTGAAGGCTGTTGGTCATTAGGTGGTAATGTTTAAGTCTCCGAAACTCCTAATTATGAGAATTCTCGACATGTTCAACATGTCGAAAAATCCCATGTATACAACAACTAGATATTTAATAATGTAATATATTGTGATTATAGCTAGGGAGCAAACCATTGTATATTATGAATATTCTATAGAGGGCGATTATTTTAATAAACACTAAAATTAAATTATTAAAATGGGAACAATAATCACAATGAGATGATTATTGTTAAATCAAAGGGTTTTATTCTGAGACTATCGATTGGAGATATAAGAGCTTTTTTTTGTGACATGTGAATCTTTTGTACTATCTTATTTAATTAATAATAGAATTATCAAGTGTAAGTTATTGTGTTTTCTTTAATATATTTCGGTTGTCGAGAAGAACACCGAAATATTACAAATAATAATTATAATAGAGAGAAAAGTTGAAAATTATCGAGAACAAGAGAGCAACCAAATTTAAAGACTGCGACTGCTGTCAGGTATTTGGCGCCAGAGTTTGAATATATTCTTTTTTGTTAATGTCTCATCTTTATTGCCTATTAACTTTGTTGGTGCAAAACGTTTTAAATTATGTCTAGATTCTTGTGACCATTTTTCAGGACAAGATCTTAACGAATATGTAACGGAGTGTCTAACAATTCATTACTGATGTTCGATTTTTAAATTTAAAAAATGGAACTAACCAAACGACTGGAAATTAGAATTCTATATGTATACATAGATAAAATAAAGTTGTAATAACGAAATGTGTATCGCACACTGCGAGTCAGGGACGTGGGAATGTGGGTGTTGAAAAATCATTGTCTTTTTTTATAATATATATTTTATTTTTAAGTGTTCAGATCTCGTTTTAGTGTTACACCTTGAATTATTATAACCGTGTTTAAATAAAATGTATATAAAAATAACGGTAAATGGTAAAATTACGAAACGTTCAGTAATATAATTACTGTGAATATGTTTAAAACTGCGACGAAAATTATTAACCTTAATTATTGTGTTATAGACTTCATTAATCACGCGAGCTCAACGAAATGGCTTGAAAGGGGTAAGTGAGAATATTACGAGTATTTATTTTAACTCTTTATCAGAAACCACACAAAGTTTGACAGACGAGAATGGATTACAAATATGAAATGCAAAAACCCTAATGACTGTCAAGAGACCTATCTAATACGATGACAGACGCTTAAAGGAAAGCTAAGGTCAGCTTTCCATAGAAAACCTGCGACTGAGTCTCCTTTAATTATTACTTATTTTTTTAATAACTCTTTGTTAATCCGTCTTATAATAAAATAAATAAATTTAGCACTTATAACATCAATATAAGTCAGACCTGATGGACGATGTCATTTCTTAGCAATGAATGTTGAATTCGAATGGGTATAATGGAAAATGTATTATTCTATCAATATGATTCTCATCAATTCCGCTGACAGTGACGTCATACACCGAAACGTTACATTAGAAAAGTAAATAATGTCAAAAATATTAAGAAAGTTATTTATTTACTAGCTTTTTTTACCCGTCCACCAAAAATTTGTAGAATAATGGGAGTTATAGAACCTGATCTATGGATGTTTACATACAGAGCTTTATAAAAGTATGGTGTACCTACATAATGTTAAATGTTCACTAAATTGTGTATTATTTTTAATGTATTATTTTTCATTGAATAAATTATTATTATTATTTAATTAGTTGTACTTATTTTTTTGTAACACCTCATCAGCAAGAAGAAAGCGCTGCAAGACATAATCATAGCCTGGCGACTTACTCTCTATGCTTACCCCATAGTTAATAAGACAGTGCTCGAATGTGGTGAGCAATGGGCTCTCACCACAATGTTGATTCTATTATTCTGCAATTAAGTACCAAAAAAGCTTTTTATGTTCCTTACTTAAAGTAAAGCTTCTCACTATGGAATATATCTACAAATATAAGTAAACTTAGAAGTCGGCACCTAATCTTCAAAACTTAACGCAACAGTTGAAGAATTTAAGGCCCACACCAAGTTTCAAACCTGCGTTTAGCTTTTTCATCAACAGGTCTATTGCGTTTAAGTGCAGTAACTACACATTGAGGTGTGACTACTTTTACATTAAAAAAGTTCTCGGTAGGTGGTTCTTCTTATAAATCTGATATCCTTTACCCATCACAGCAAGCTTAACTGTGATGTAATCATGTTGAAAAGTGTATGATTCGAACCTACGTGTAGCTATCTCACAAACTGATATGCTCCTTTTGACGTCATAAGTCATTATTAGGTAAGTTATAGGAGGTAACTACAATGCTTTTATAATTGGCAAACTTCAAAAGTTAGAAATATGTACCATTTTATGAGAGTATTTGCTGCTATGTTTATGGGACACATTATTATAAGAAATGTAAATGAAATGACTTGCTGGTACGACCACCACTAATAATATAGTAAGTTGTTTTAAAATATCACATTATTTGATATTTTAACACAGAAACATCATTTGAAAATAATTACTTACCAAAATCCATGAATTCTCATCGTTTACATTAATATGTCGTGGAGGCATTATTTAACTAAGACTAAGAATCGCTATAAAACATCTATTGTTTGGAAATGGTTCAGGAGAATATATTATTAGATGTTTTATAGAAAATTACTTACCAAAATCCATGAATTCTCATCGTTTACATTAATATGTCGTGGAGGCATTATTTAACTAAGACTAAGAATCGCTATAAAACATCTATTGTTTGCAAATGGTTCAGGAGAATATATTATTAGATGTTTTATAGAAAATTAAAACAATATGTAATATTTTTCAGTTTATTTCTGGTTATAAATAAATGAAAACATTCTGTTTATTTAATTTCAATGAATATAACACACAACTACCATTTTGTAAAATGATAATTATACTAATCATACTAAATGTATGAAACCGAGGTTGCTTCTAGCGTATCACAGCTCAACAAAACACTTTTTTTATACAAATGAATCTGAACTCACCCAAAGTTAACACATAATAATATACACTTTTGACATCTTTCACACAAAACAATGCTTGTGTTGTAAAAGTTGAAATGGTCGCAACAGAATTCAAAGCCACAATTGAGTACACAGTACGTAGCCGTCAACTGATACCAGTGGGCTACCAACCTCCTGTTTCTGGTACTGTTACCGATGGTTATTAATTTATCAAAATAATGTCGTCTAGTATTGTAACAGCGTATCCATATGGCACAATTTTTAAGAGCATTGGCTGCCAGTTCATTTTTACCAATTGTGATTGTGTTTTTTACATTCCAAACTACGAAAACATTGAATACTTTCCAGTATACATAATTTGACTATCCTCATTCAATAGAAATTTTGGGGAACTATTTAACATTAATCTGTAAAAAAACATTATGTAATTTAAATATAGACAAAAATAAGAAAAGAGGTACCTACAATTATTATCAAATAATAATACGGGACTTACCGATTTTGCATATTCCAACAATAAAATGCATACTTGTACATTTTAGAAATTCACTTCTGTTATTTTATCACTCTCTCGAGAGTGGATTGCCACAGTGGAAGTAAGAAGAAGATTGTTGAAAATATCTTGTAATATCTATCCTGTAAAAATATAGTTACATAAAATAAATTAATATAATAGGCTAGCTGCATTGTAATTATGCGATTATTTTGAAACAATATTTACTCAATTAACTTTGCTTACCTATTTTATTATTCCCAAAAAAAATGATTTTATAAGCCGTAAAAAAATTCAATGTTTACATTTTTATAGTTTGACAACAAAATAGACATATCCATAGATTGACAACATGACAATACATTAACCATAGAAAACGCTAAAAAATATCTGGATAAATTATTTTCTGATTTACTTATTTATATAAAAAACATTTTTCATACAAAAACCACTTTAAATGTGTAGAAGAATTATTAAAGTGGAAAAAAATCCTGAAAAAATCAATCTTATTTTGTTTTCATATTATGAAGCTCAGACAAAGAATTACATTTTAAAAAGTTCGTCTATGTTACTTACTCACTCTCCTACTGTCATGTTATTATCCTGACCACTGACAGCCGACGAAAACAAAGGGATTCTATATTTGAAAATTTTGTAAGTTTTTTAATATTGAAATATTTTCTACGTAGGTACCTAAGCTATTTTAATTATTAAGATTAGGCTATTCATTTACCTACCTTTCATGATTTTTTTAGTTGTGAATTGTAAATATATAAGTATAAAATATGATCATTTGAATTTGCTGTTTATTTTGTATTTTATGTTCTAGTCATGGAGTTGCAGCTTTCTTCAAGTCTATCTGAAACAATAATACCTGGTGCATTATGCAGTCTAAATGGATTTTAAGAAGATCTTAAAAAGGTATAAAAGCTACACTTTGAAACAAATAATATTACTAAAAATTCTAAATTAATGTTTTAAGCAGCACATACATCAAAGATTGTTTTATTCTTATATGAAGTTCTTAAGTAGTTTGATATATTTCTAAATCCTTAATATCGATTCTAATCAAATTCTCATAATGTGTATTTTTAAAACAAATCGCTGTCAAAATGCGAAATTTTCTAATGTCGCCTTATATATTTACAACCATGGCCATGTTATCACTGTATTTTGCTTTCACATATTAATAGAATTATGTTTTTTCTAGATGAGAGCATTGCAAGGATTTTGGATATGTCAAGAAACGCTGCCGAACCGAATGCTTCCATCCACTCTGTGTTGTGTGTTGTGTTTATTAAAAATATTACCCACCTTGTTTTATGATGAATATAACATTAAATAAAATAAATAATAAGGAAGAAAACATAAGTTTGCATTTATCTACATAAGAATTTTGAATAGTGTCGTTAATACCTACATATTATCTAATATCTGTTATTAATTTTTATGTGGATAAATCAAGTGAATTTTATTACCAAAATAATTACATATCTGATTCTTTTCCAAAATAAACAGGAAGTTTTGTTTACTATTGTTTGCTGCAACATAATATTTGAGCTGTCAAATTCACTTTGGTAATGTTTTGAGATTCAGATGTGGGTAAGTACCTGTTTTACCCTTCAATTCTTGCTATTTTATGGATGTTCATACAAATTTCAAATTAAATTTTCATTCATAAATTTTATTACCTAAACTCTATTATCTTGAATCATTTTACATCAGTTCTATATAAAAATAATTATGTACATTACAATATGCAGGGAGGCATCTAATTTAACTTTGATTCCGATGGCTACAACTGTTCTAACAACGGTGGCCATATTCTTATAATATGTCAAAATTTCCTTCAAAATGGAGTAGCGTTTGATAAATTTTATGAAAATCATTATTTTATAAGGTTTATAACATTTGAATTACATTTGTATGTATTTCAAATCAATCTTCAATCTTTTAAATACATTTTCATACCGCATTACTCCGATTCCGTGTAATTTTTACATGAGTAATTTTGTTTTCAAAAGATGGCTTTCCGTGTTTGGTGAAATTTTACTATGAAGATTTCATAATTTTAGAAATTTATTAATAACTTAAAATATATTTAATGAAATGTAAATATTTGTATCTCAGATTACCACAATTGTATTTGCGAAAAACTGCGAAGAAAAAATTCAACGCAGAACCTACGCTTTTAGCGTGATGCTCCGACATACAGTTGGAGTGAAACAAATAAATAAATAAATATACATACATTACTGAATTATTATGTAGATTATATTTCTAAATCATTTTGTGGATAAAACAAACGTTTTATTAAACTGATTAAAATCCTGAAACCATTTAAAGATTCTCAATTATTGTCAATTTTATTTCTTTCTCTCAACAATTCTGTCAAGTTCACTGTACCTAATGATCTAATTTTAGGCAACTGTTTTACCGGCCAGTTTGTCTATGGAATGTTCATACAAATTTAAATGTTTATTATTTTACTTGCAAATCTTTTTCGACGACGACGATTTTAAGATTTAAACTTTATTTATATTTCAGAAATATAAAATGATTCAACAATTATTGCTAAATTATTTTATACTTATCTACATTTGAATATGATTTTATCAGGTAGCTACATAATTATTACTCATCTAATGGCTACGACGGTTTTACACAAAATGTGGCCATAAATTTTTTTAAATGTGTCAATTTTCAAAATGGAGGAATCATATTTCCAAAATTTTTCATTAAATCTTTATTTATTGAGAATAATAAGATTTGATTAACATTTTATATGTATAACGAATCAATCTCCAATTATTTTATTACATTTTCATACCGTAATACCAAGATTCCATTCAACGTTTACATGAGTAATTTTGTTTCCAAAAGATGGCTTTCTGTCTTTTTTGAAAATTTGTATGAAGATCCTAAAAAAATAAAGTTTTTTAAATAGCTCTTAATATATTAAAGTTAACGTTGCCAATTGTATCTTAGAACGTTCTCGAGCAAATTTCACCGCTCTGCGCAGATTCATATCTGACGCAGCATTTGTATTTTGAGCGTGATGCTCCGACATAACGGAAAGTATTGTCAAAGGCAAATAAAAAAACATTTCTGAATTATTATGTAGATTTACATGTATACGGCACCACTGTGCCTTTAACAGGTTATAAACGTTAATTTAAATAACAAAAAAAAAATATTTACATAAATGAGTGCGTGTTATGTGCGTGATGCTGCCGTAACCAATGAAAATAGCGATTCACTTTTATATGTATAGATAATGTAGATAGTTGTTGTTGTCTATAAGCAAAATTTGAGATGCCTGTGGGCCCTGTGGGAACTAAAGTGGTTACATGTCGGCGCACCCTGCGTAGGCCTATCACTTCAACCATTGTGGAGAGGAGATGTACAATGTACATGGCTGGAACATGTGTTAAGAAAGCCGAATGACGGTTGACCGAACAGAGCGCTGCTCTTCCCCCATCAGGGTCTTTAAGACGAGGAAGACCCTCTCATAACGTGTTCGAGGAAGAGCTGAGGGATTTGGATATGATATGGATAGCTCTTGTTGCCTCCCAAAGGGTAATTAACAAACAAACATCGATATTGGATTTTTTTTAAAAAGATTTTCTTAGAATATAACAAGATAATTACGCCAATAATAACGTTGATAATAATGGTCATATATTGAGAATGGTTGAAGCGCCTATTTGAATAATGGACATATCTGATCAGAGGCTGTGAATGAATGACGAAATCACGAACGGATGTGTGTACCGCAACAAGCGAGAAGAAATAAAACACTACGCTATGAAAATTTGCATGCAATAATGTTAAGTAGCATTTCGACCTTCGAACATATCATTAGTTAGATAGGTACACCTGTTTATTTTGTATTAAGAAGTATTCTACCACCAGAGATATCGTAGTATTAAAAACAACACACTTATTCTAAATTACCTAACAGTATTTATATATTTACAGTGTAAATATTCTTGAAACCATTCAGATGATGAGGGCGTCGATTCAATCCCAGGTGCCGAAAATCTAAAAAGTGAAAGAGTCAAACAGTGTATTTGTGGTCGTTTTTTGAGTAAACACAGATTAATTTTTGCAAAAACATTATTATTATTCATATAAGTCATAGATAATTTTAACTTTACGTCAAATCTAATATAACTCTTAACGAATACTCAAATATCGTTGTTGCAACGTACTGCATTAAAAATCTATATCGTCTAAAATCTCTTTCGTATGCTTTCGTACGTGATATCAAGGCATTAATAAAAAATCAAAATAAAATTCCTAATTTTTCTCTTGAACTAGACCTATTCGCCGATTAAGTTCCTGGTGTGTTATCCTCATATGCCGTGAACTCCCAATTATCCTTCCATATTTTAAGTTGTCCTCCGGAAGCCTATAAGATTGAGGAATGCCATCTCTAGCCTCCCTTTTAGCTCTTGAGTACACAATCTTGGATAAGGCAAGCTTATTCCACAACTATCTTTTGTCGCGTCTCTGCTGCAACGATATACCCTAAAATTAGAGAAATATTTAATAATCAATTCTAAAGAAACGATATTTTTTTTAAATCCCTAATATTTCCCAAAGGCCTCATCACCTGTCATCGAGTGCTACCCAAAAAAATCTGTCATTATTCAATTCGGTTTAGTGCTAACACTTATAACTCGAGATCGGCTGAACAGATTTTTATGATGCTTGGTTGATTGGATTCTTCTCCGTTCCGGATAACAGAATAAGTAATATAAAATCGAAAAATGGATAAAAAATAATATAAAATACTTATTCAACAAATGTCCTTACAACAACGCCACCTGTGAAAAATTCAATAGAAACTCAATTTTTAATTACCTTACGACCATCATGATTGAGTTTATGTCTGTTGGAAGACTGCAGCAGAAGACAGAAGAGGTTGGAGGCATGAAATGGGTTGTAGAGCCATCGGAAAGAAAGATGTTAAGTATATTTATTTATTTACGATTTTTCTTTCATCAGCCGGCATTACAGTATCCACCTTGCGTCTATTTTTTATTATTAAAAATTAACGAGTGCCTACTCGAAGTAAATACAAATACACTTTTGACTTTTCATCAGCCGGCATTACAGTATCCACCTTCCGTCTATTTTTTATTATTAAAAATTAACGAGTGCCTACTCGAAGTAAATACAAATACACTTTTGACTTTTCATCAGCCGGCATTACAGTATCCACCTTCCGTCTATTTTTTATTATTAAAAATTAACGAGTGCCTACTCGAAGTAAATACAAATACACTTTTGACATTTTTCATCATTTAATCAACCACATATGGATTCTAAGGAGACTGTAGCTTTGAAAAGATGGACATACATACATAGATATCTGATGAGTGATAGAGGGAGCTTTGGAAAAGGGCACGAAAAAGGAAGATCAAGAAACTAAAGAAACCCTTCCTAGTTATCCCCTTCTAACTTAAGCCCAAGCTTTTAGAATCATCATCCTCGTCGTTCCCTCACTGCTGAGGATCGTGACCATCACCACTCCCCACCATCCCAACCAGCCGTCCCCAAAGTCCCCGGTCCAACGCCATTTGTAGGGCCTCCCATAGTGTCCCACCCGCTGCCTCTTTGACCTGGTCGCTCCATCTCATCGGAGTCCGACCCCGAGCTCTGACGCCCTCGATTTTTCCGGTTAGGAGAAGCCTCTCAAAACTATCATCTCCGCGTCTCGCAATGTGGAATATTATGTGGAATAAATCATAGTCCCTGTCTATGTGTGAAGGTTTTTCTTAACAATTGACCTTTAGTATTAAGGTCATTGAAGGAGTGCAAAGTAGATACGAACACATTATGCCTAACAAGAATAAAGTAGATGTTTTATTGCTAGTTTTATTTGCAAATAATTATAAGGTACATAGTTTGTTAATTAATACATTCAATAAAAAATATGAATTAAATATTCATACATCGTCAACAAAATAATTGTTGTATCAATTAGACATCAACGCCCTGTATACAGTTCTAAAGAAACCCCCTAACATACAACGAGATTTAGGATACCGAGAAAACTTTTTAATGTGTTATAAGCAAATAATATAATTCTTAGTAACTTAGAGAAGATGCGAGATGTGAAAGTTATATAATTGTAAAGGGTATATTAGGTATTAATCTTCCGTTGTATCCAAAATAGTTATTTTAAAGAAAGTAAATAAGAATTCTATAATAAGGAGATATAGAAGGATGGGGTAGAGAGAGAGGAGACGTCACTGGAGAGACCACGTGGCAGAATGGATTCTTAGGGCATTGTTAGAAAACTTTTATGGATTCGTAGAACCAAAAGTTGGCTCCTTTATCTAGCAGTCATGTGACTGAAGATAAATCTATAATATGAAAGAAAGTCGGGTTAGTGCGAACACTTATAAATCGAGATCGGCTGAACAGATTCTTCCGATATTTGTTTCATTGGATTCTTCTCCGCTAATAACTTATTAATATTTTTTTAAATAATATAAAATATAATATAAAAGTTAGTATGGAACGGATTTCCTGCGACGCCAACGTCATCTATGAACATATTCTATAACAATAAAATTATTGTTGACCTGACAACCATTGACATTCAAAATATTGGTACGCAGATTTTTGATGGATTTTTTTCGAGCTTTCAGAAAAAAAGTTAAAATTCGAACATATTTTGAAAGTATTTTTGTATAAATTACAAATTTGAAATCAATAATGTTCATAGTAAGGTCTACAGGGCAACGTCTGTCGGGAAACTAGTTATCAATAATAATTCAACTGTCATCCACAAGCACAGCACAACACAACCAAACCTATAGAGACATCCTTTAACTAATTATACAGAAAAATGTAAAATTTCTCTGTGCTAACGCAACAATATTAAAAATAATAAATCGAATGTCACAAACCGCAGCCGACAAACGTCACAGTCAAGGTAGGTACTTGTTGGGACTATGCGCAGTAGCACATTATTTCTCTAGTATTATTTTTGTTCTCAAAGGTGCAGGTAGACTTCCAAGGATAGTAACGGAAGAGCTACAAGAGGGGCGTAGACCACCAAATAGATGGAGGGAGAGCTGGTCATCGGCTTCCCAAAAGCCAGGGTAATTCCGGAAAAAACAAAATAGATCCTAGGTCTAGATAAAGCAAAAGTAATAACAGAGGTTGTGAGAGAAACAAAGCAAGTGCGTTTGGAACAAGTGGATAGAAAAGAGTGGAGGTCCGCTCTTGCAATTGGCCTGATTAAATAAAATTTGGTTGCTCTCTTGTTCTCAACATCTTGCACATAAAGCAAAGCTTGTGTTGTGAAAGTGGAAAAGGTCGGCACCGGGATTCGAACCCACGACCTCCAATACGCTGTGCGTACGAAAGTCGCCGACTGATACCACTGGTCTACCAACCAACCATTAGTTGTTACATATTGGCCAGATTTTATTCATGCACTAAACGTACCAAGCTACACCATAGCTACATTGTAACGTATGTATTATCGCAGAAACAATAATCTGTATACTGAAAATGCAACTGACTGCAAGAAGTATGTATGGCTGTGAATGTTTCACTTATAGTCGAATACGAATAATTGTTATTTGTTAGTTTTGACCTATATCTAAGAGAATTTATAGCTTCGGCAACTTGTCTGATAAGCCACTTTATTGCAATTGTGAATTTTAATTACCCGTAAACACTGTCTAGTATTTTTATTTAACAATAGCACCGCTTCAAATACTGCGGCTGTTAATATGATCTATGAGATCTGTAAGTAATTGTGTATTTCATCTCACAAGACAGTTGATTTATGAATGAAGTTGAAGTACAGAACATATTCAGAGTTTCAATTCTTTAAAATTATTATGAATTCACATTTCTTAGCAATAACTTCGAAATCACCATCTTCATTATGAATGTGGATGACCGAATCGCTAGGCAACCTACACTGCTGAATCAATTTTTACAATTTAGCACAGATAAAGGTTCTGAAAATTCTTCTTAGGAATTAGCCTAGTTGTACTGGTGTGGACTTCACAGATAGATCCTTCAAAGACAGATCCGAGGTCCCGGTTTCGATTCCCGGTCTTTTTTTTCACTTGAAATTTCTACTTGGGGTTAGCCTGTCTCAGATTGGACGGGAACGGTTGACTGGTAAAAATTGCCTCAGGCAATAAGTTCCGCCAGCTATACTGACACCTTTGTATAGAAAAATGTTATATTATTATTATTGTTTGTTGCTCAAGTTCATTTCATTGCAAATTTATCATGTATTTTTATTCAAAATTTTTACAATTCGCTTGTTAAAAATTGTTCAAGGTAATAAAACCAGTAGCTGGTGATATTTTCGATGCTTTATATGCTTATAGTGACACTTTATACTAGTATTTTTACAAAATTACCATATCTCAAAAATAAAAATGAATTTTCAAAAACCTCTTAGGCAAAATCCCTGCTACCACACCTAGCAGGGGTTTTGTGACGAAAGAGGAAATTGACTAGCACTCAGGTTCGAATAAAGAATCAGTACTTATGTCAAAACGTAATGCAAGACATCAATAAATCAGATTTAGGGGTTGTTTTGCGCTCCGACCTGCCGAAGTTCGAAGAATCGAATTCAAGACTTCTTGATCTCTTTAGAAATTAGTGCCTAAAACATTAGGCTATCGACTTCTAATAATAATAATAATAATAGTGTTTATTTTTCGATTAAATAAAAATACATTCTTAAAATTAACTTAACAATTAAACATTTCGAAAAATCCCACAAGGCATAGCCTGTTTGTGGGTGTAGCATAATGAAACAACATTTTAACAAAATCAATATCTACAGCTCATTGTCTGGAAGAACTAAGGTAAAAAATAAACAACAGATAATAAATCAATTAAATGAGTACTTAGTTTTTTAAAAAAAAAAAAAAAAACACTTGATTAAAAAAAAAAAGAAGTCTTAATTAAAAAAAAAATAATAATAATATTAAGTAATAATAACAAATCAAATATTGAAAATATTAAACGCCCTATCTATACTAATATATAAAGAGGAAAGATTTGATTTTTTGTTTGTTTGTTTGTTTGTTTGTTTGTTTGTTTGTTTGTTTGTTTGTTTGCTTCGAATAGGCTCCAAAACTACTGAACCGATTTGAAAAATTCTTTCACTTTTGGGAAGCTACAATATCGGCGGTGAACATAGGCTATATTTAATTTCCAAAAAAAAGTGGGTAACCTACGAAAACTTCAATAATGTAACCCAAGGTGTAAAAAATTTACCTAAAATATTCTTTTTATCGCGAACGCTGTGAAAACTAATGATGATAGAATAAAACAATGTTCTACAATTTTGTAGAAGACATCATTATTTACAAAAAGTATCGCGACAGCATATGTCTAACTATTATAGTTATGTCACAATAAGTGTTTTTTTATTTAAAAAAACCCAATAAAATGTCACCTTTAGAAAAAGCTCTTTATTGGTATCTTGGTATTACTCCTTATTAAAATAAATTAGTTCATATTCAAGTCTGCTTCAATATGTTTGTATAACTTTTTGAATTATTCAATTCGGACATTCCATTCGAAAGTTATCACGAGTTTAAAAATGTGAGTATAGGAAAAAAAAGCATAGTCTCTTATCATCTCAACTTATCCGATGCAGAGTGCGTATGGGAGCCGGGGAGGGCTGAGGGGAGTCGTGTCAAGTTTAGTAGAAATACCGCGCAAAGTAGTCACGGTGGTAAAGTGACGTGACACGATACATTGCAATGCAATTATTCCAGATTAACATATGCTATAAAATATTTTGAAAAAGTTAGGGATCTGTCTGAAAACTAAATTATTTTTAAGTATCTATCTACCCGTGCGAAGCTGGGGAGGACCTCTAGTAATAAATAAATCCACAAAATAATCGCTGGTAACATAAATACCCTATACAACTATAAAACTATAAAACCAGACACAACAGCAATGACCACAGGATTTTGAGAAACTTTACTTCAAATAGACAGCAATGTCCAATCCATACTTCGGTATGTATTTTTTAATGAATCTGTGCTCAATCGAAGTGTACACAAATACAATCATTGACTCTTTCACAGTAAGCTACTTAAAGCTTGTGTCGTGAAAGAGGAAGATGGTCGGCACCTGGGATCGAACCGACTACCTCCACACGAAACATAGACACCAACCACTTCGTAAGTAAGTACCCGCTATTAGTAAGTCGTCATCTATTTTAGTTCGTATTTAGTTTCTTAGAATATAAGACTACACATAATATACACTATACAGTTCGGTCGTCCAGTTGAATGCTGATCATTAAAGAGCTGTGTAGCCTCAACAGTCACGGGTCAGTGCGTCCGTTTCGGCTGACCTGGCATCTTACACGTCCGACCACTCTCCGGAGAACCAAGTACCAACGTCTGCACTTACCCAACTCCGTCACGGACCGACCTCACAACCAGAGAACACCAACTAATTATAATGGTACAAATAGACAAATTGTCTTTTTATGTCTGCTCTACATTTACAGCTAATTTATTACCTTTCCTAAGCAGTTAAATGTGAATGAGAGATATTTTATCATCCTGAAACCACAAATTACTTCAAAAATAAATGAAAACAATCATTATATCTACAGAGTTGTTTGAGAAAGATCGCTGTTGAAGGTTTTTTGGGAAAATTAGTTTAGCAAGTTGAAAATGCGTAGATCACTCTCCAGAATGAATTATCACAATATATAGATAAAATAAAAAGTGTAAAATTAATACAATTGCGCACAGCGATCCATTGGCAGATTTATTTTAAAGACAAACAGTTATACAACAGTGATAATACGAAGTATGGACAACAAAAACACTATTAAAGTCCATACGCAAACATTAACAGCAATTAGCGAGTACATGGAGTACAGGTGGAAAGAATAAAACGAAAACCAAGGTTATAGAATATGTAGGCTTAGCTGGGGTAAAAGAGTGTAGACTAAGGGTGAGGGATAGAAATAAAGGACTTGTAAGAAGATGAATAGAAAGTTACTCTTCTGCCTATATCCGAAAACAACAAATATTTAAAAGTTTAGGTCAATGCTTAATGCTTGGTATAAACCTGGGAGACAGAATAAAAAATGAGAACGGACTTTTAAGGTAGCAGATAGAATAAGAACAGCAACAGAATAACAGAGGTTGAATAAGAAATAAGGAAATTGAAAAAGGTCTTTGAATGTATTGTACATTACTTCAAATCGAGAGGTCCCGGGTTCGACAGCTGATCGGGTCAGAAATTTTCAATGTGTTTTCCACTTGAAATTTCTACTCTTGGGGTTGGAATCCTGTCTAAGATTGGACGGGACTGGTTGACTGGTAGATAATTTATTTATTATTTAATGCATAGCATAGTTAGACTGAAGTGGCAATACGCAGGAGGTTTCACCCACAAGCTTGGAAGCCTATATAGTTTTAAGATTGAAACCTTGGAAAAATAACCGATGACCTTGTCAAAAATTGAGAATAAGAGAATTTTCGTCAGAAGTCTTAATATTCCTGCATATTTCAGTGGTATTAAGGGTTGCCAGGTGTTCGGTATTTTACCGAACTGCTATTTTTGCACCATGTTCGGTATTTTTATTTTCGGAATGATTTTGACATTTTTTTAGTGAATTTATAACTTTCCGGACAGCTAATTTAGAGAATGTCATTTTTTTAGTGAAAATTAAACTTTCTGGATAGCGAACTTTGAGAATGACCTTTTTTTTGGGGAACTGTCATGTTTTCGGATACCAAGTGGGAACATTGGTTCGGTATATTTTTGGAAAAAACCTGGCAAAAAATCTAAGTATGTTTGTTTATATTTACTGCGAATATTGAACCTAAGAGTTTTGTAACGCTGAGGAAGCAAGAACTGTACGGTAACAAAAAAAAAGAGAAAATGCTGAACGAACACGTTCGTTATTATTATTCGGTCAAAAATTATTGACTTTTGGTAGGTGTCGTGGTCAGGTCGAAACACTTATTAAAACGGCAAATGGTATCTACCTACTCTTTGAAGAAAACAACATTCTGCAAATTTATAGGTCTTTATACCCAACACAAAACAATATGGAAAGTCGTAAAGTATCGGACAGAGGTGCGTACATATTACATACTTGCGCAGTTCGGACATCTCCATCTTTTGTCAAAGGCTATAATAGTAGTGTTGCAATACGTCATGAACTGTTCTAAGTATTTCGAACAAATAATAAATAGTAACGCTTTCTAGGCAATTTTGCGAAATTACCGATACTTCAATAATCATTAGTTTGTTTAACAGCAATAAAGTCTTTGACCGTTGTTTTTTTTTTGTTATTCTCGTCAATGATTGGAATTTACGTTGTGTAATGAAAATTTCATTTAACACTTTTATTTTTATACTAGCTGAACCGTCAATATCTTCGTTCAATATCTTAGTACAGTAATTCTTTCCTAAACATCTGCTTACTTTCTGTAATACCATCGTAAATAAAAATTCGCTAATAATGCAAACCAAAAAAAATTTTCAATGACAGACGGCATAAGCTCACAAAAAAAATATCAAACTTAACTCACCTCTTCTTATTCACTTATTGCGTTTTAATTTATACAAAATATACGCTTTAAATAATATAATTGAATGTTAAAAAATTATTTCTGAAAGCTTGGAAGAAACTCTATCGATAATCTGCGTGCCAGTGTTTTGAAACTCTATGGTTATTAGGCAAATAAAAATTCTGTAGTTATGGAATTTTCACAGGTGGCGTTGTTGTTAGAAGTCCGTTCCGTATTAACTTTCAAGAAATTAAATCTAAATTCATTTTTCTGTTATCCGGAGCGGAGAAGAATCCAATAAAGCAAACTTTGAAAGAATCTGTTCCGCCAATCTCGAGTTATTTTTTTATATCATGAGATTGTTTACTTGTGATTACAAATTCGAAAGCAATATTCAAAGTAAGGACTACAGGACATCAACGTATGTCGGGAAAGCTAGTATTATTACATATATAGGCGAACCTTATAGGGTATGTAGGATTGGCCTTTAATGATATTTAATTCCTTCCTGTTTCTCGCAAAATGTCTTCCAGATCGGAGTGCGTTGTAGAATTATTCAATACCGTCCAAGTAAATGCACGTTGGTGATTGCGAAAATTTCTTCTATGGTTAATTTTACCGCCATTTTCGAGTTATCGTTCTTATGCGCAACTTAACACTTATTCGTCATGCGCACTCTCCAAACTAGCAGTGCTCAAGTTGTTGGGGTACAACTTAACTGGTTTAACTATTTTAAGTAGATAGAGTGAGATTTTAAGAGAAAATGCAATGATTCTTAGTGGATGTTTGAATTCGATCTTCGGAACTGATTATTTTCATCTTTCACAATCAGGGTTGCCAGGTGTTCCGTATTTTACCGAACTGTTCGGTATTTTTGCTCCATATTCGGTGTTCGGTATGAATAAAATACCGAACTATATAGAGTGTTCGGTAGGTATTTTTATTTTCGGAACGATTTTGTCATTTTTGTAGTGAATTCATAATTTTGTCGGACAGCAAATTTCGAGAATGCCCTTTTTTTGGGGAACTTTAATCTTTTCGGATACCAAGCGGGAACACTGGTTCGGTATATTTTTGGAAAAAACCTGGCAACCCTGTTCACAATACAAGATTTGCTCTTTGTGGTAGATATTAAAAACGTATTTTTTGTTTTGTAAAAATTGGAAAATTGATGGATTGAGAAATTGATTAAGAAACACAAAACTAATTTAAAAAGAGTTATTAAATATAAAAAAAACATAATATGGTTGTATAAATGTCACTTTACCGGCGGAACTTAATGTTTACAGCATTCTCTAACAGTCAACCAGTGCCGTTCAATCTGATGCGGTGTTCACACGGGGCGATATAAGGCCAGACGATTTCGCTTGCATAAAAAAAATATCGCTCGGTCGCCCATTGATCGTCTGATGTGTTCACACGAGTCCACCGACATACATTCAATCTGTCAGGTGCGCTGATAATTTTAAAAATGGCGGACGTCGAGGTAGAAGTCGCGGAGTAATTGGGTTGGTTGAAAATATTGTTTTAGACGATATAAGGAGACTCGTAATTGAGGAAAAATGAAAAAAAAAGGCAGATATTGGGTGCGGAATTGGATTCTAAGGAGAAATAAATTTAGAGCAGTGCTGTCAACTGCCAAGAAACAGAACATACGGACGCCGCGCATATCTGCGCATGCGTGAATCGTTCCACCAGATACAAAAGTTGAAAGGCGTTCAACTTGAGACGATATCGCTTTCAACCATTTTTATCGCTTCAGATTTATCGACAATCTGTTCACACGGTTCAATTGGCGTGCGATATTTTAGTGTCCTGGCGATATTCGCCTCGTCTGAACACCGCATGAGACAGTATTCCAACCCCTAGTCTGAATTTCACATGTAAAAACGGAAACCGAACCCAGGAACTCTCAACCAGAAGTCAGTGCCTATGAGGTTGGTAATATATTGATAAAGTTATGTTAATGATTTTTTTCATTCATTAAAATATGTTCCATCAAATAGTTACGGTCGAAAGATCGAAGCACAGAAACCTTGACAAAAACAAGGAGTTGTCAAAGTATGACAATCAGACAGACATACATATCAGCATTTTTTAAGAAAGTGAATAATTATTATTTGTATGGATTAGCGAGTTCAGGCGCTGCCACAAAGAAGGCAATAAAGAAAACAATAAGTTGGTTGCACTAGCTGCGCGAGCCCGGCGTGACTAACGCGTGTTTTATTAATATTTTTAGCGAAACCATTTACAGGCATATTAACCTTATTTCCTTCTTTGATAATACATAAGCACCTACACATGCACATGTTCCTACTCGTCCGCTGAGCAAGTTACGTTAGGAAAACGACAACTCGAACGCACGTGAGAAATGCGGTTTATTTCGCGAAATGATTTTTTGTTTTCATCCGAGTGAACTGAGGGAACAACGCGCGATCTTGCGCAGCTTCAATAACCTCCCCCCGCGCCATATCCTAATCCCGATTCCATGAAAATTCTTCGAAACACAATTCTTCGAAAAATCAATTGTTCGAATTGTGTACAATTGTTCTAAAACGAATTAATCGAATGAATATTTCTAAGAATATATATATTTTTTGTAATATTTGTATTACATTAAATTAATTAGGTGGAACAGCTGAGAAGGTATAGCGGGGAGCTCAGCCCCCCAACCCCCCCCCCTATAATTATAACCTAACCTAACTAATTCATGTAAATCAGTATGCGGTTTTAAAGGAAAAGAATATCGAAAAGTTTTTTGGGAATCGTTTTCGCTTGACAAAAATAACACTTTTCAAACCTGCTGGCTAACTATCAAATAATAATAATAATTATGGATATTATCAAGGAGTGTCCGATATGGTCTGCCTTCAATACCTTTCCAAGTCATGGTCTGTTTGGGCCCAGCCCACGTCATACAACCATACTCCCGTGTGTCAGAACATGGGTTTTATTATAGTCTGTCACCAATTCTAACATTTTTAATAGGCCCGTTATTGTAGTACCTCCTTACAAAATAATTTGTCATTTATATCACCAAATATTTTAAGCTACATACGAAGATTTATCAGTGAAGGTAATATGACAAATGTATACGATTCAAATCTGTAAGAGCCATCATGTATGAGCCAACTTGCCTCAACTCAAAAAATTTTTTTACTGAGTCTTTTAGCCTGCATATAATAAGCGGATTATATTATTTTGGATATGTATTTTAAGTCGTTTCATCCAAAAATTTAATGAAGTATCTGCATATCCTGATGGTGCATACAGCTACAAATCGTCTGTGAACTAACATAATCTAACTGTGTGTCTATGTCAAAGTCAAATAAATAGATTGTCATGAAACATAACTAAGTACTGTATATATATGTAATCTCTATCTTTCTTGTAAAAAATTATTATTTTCCTGTAAAAGGCCTACTGGCAGTGAAATAAAGAAATAAAATAAAAAATAAACAGGGATGGTTTGACTCACTAGCATACAGCACCTCCTTCCCAAAACATCAAAGATCAAATAAGTATTTTTGATGTAAGTTATACCGTAACCGTATTGAACTGATATTGACAGGGATGTATTGATTCACTTACATGCGCAATAGGGATGGCACAAGCCATTTAATTGATCGATTGATAAGCGAGTGGCCCATGTACGCATTCTTGTAGGGATACAGAATTTGCAAGCAGTGGCGAATATAACATTATCCAGAGATTTTTTGCAATAAATAAGCTCTGCTGACTATAAATAATGGTCTGTGTGTTGGTTTAAGACATTTCCTATGGGTGGTCAAGACTGATGGTAAAGAAGGCTTTGGATGGAGTATGTATGTTCACAACGCTGGTACCTACTCGATAAGGATTTTAAACTTTTCACTTCAACGAAGCGAAGCGATTTGAAACCGATTTACAATAAATTATTATTGTTATACGCACAAGCAGTGTGGTAGAAGCACCACGGTACTTTGCGACATAAAGGAACTTAACTTAGTAAGTATAATATTACTCTTTTTCTCTCATTCATGTATTACCTTCGTACAAACAAGCTCATTCTTCCCCGATCATTTCCTCACTGCTGTGGGTCGTATGCTACCATAGTTGAATAAACGAAACACCTACAAACATTAACAAAAATTTATATATTCATATCCTGGCGCGAAATACATGACAGCAGTCGCAGTCTTTAAATTTGGTTGCCCTCTTGTTCTCAATAATTTCCAAATTTTATCTCTATTTTTCATTAATTATTAAATATCTACATCATGAGATTTTTCGACATGTTGAACATTGAGAATTCTCATGATGAGGGGTTTCGGAGACTTAAACATTACCACCTAATGGCGAACGTTGTTAACGTAAAGTGATCACACTAAGCCAGCCTTCGAAATAACAGTAGAAGACGGTCGTAAGCCCGTAGTGGTTCGTTCCATTTAAAAATCGAACATCAGTAATGAATTGTTAGAGTCATTAGTTGTTACATATTCGTTAAGACGTACAGTCATAAGTTGTAACATATTCGTTAGTTCCATGGGTCACGACCCTCAGTAATGAGGAAACGAAGAAGAGAGGGAAGATCTACAAATCATCCTATAATCCGCAACCTCATAGTCGAGTGCATGTCAAACATTTATTTAGTAATAAGTATAATTATGTGTTTTTAGAGTACGCGGACGACCTAGCGTTGTTCAGTACGACAGTGGAGGAATTACAGCGCAGTGTTTCAAGATTTTGCGATGAAACAGCACGCCTTGTCCTTCGAGTCAATGCCAGTAAGACGGAGCTCATGGCGAGTAATGTCTGCCCCGATAAACAGCTACCGATAATCATCGACGGTCACCAGGTCTCCCGGGTGGATACATTTAAATACCTGGGAGCAACCATTACCACCTCTGGTGACCTCGGGGCTGAGCTCCCGATACGTAAGTGGCGCCTTTAACAACAAGACCAAGATTTGGAAAGCGTCGGCGTTTAGTGTCGAGACGAAATTTAAACTGTTTGATGCGTGTGTGTTGCCCATTCTCTTATATGGATGTGAGTCCTGGCACCTGACCAATGCCCAGGCACAAAAAGTCTCAGCTTTGAAATTAAGTGCCTAAGGAGAATTCTGGGCGTAAGATGGTAACACCGCATCACGAACGACGCTATACGCCGGCGCACCGAGCGTGAGCCCATTACCCCTTACCATTGTGGGGAGGAGATGGATTTGGCTGGGACATGTGTTAAGGATGCCGAATGACAGTTGGCCGAGGAGAGCGCTGTTCTTCCTCCCATCAGGGTCCCGAAGACCATCATCAGACATTGTGTTCCGCTCCTTCGAAGCAGAGCTGAGGGACATGCACATGGTGTGGGAGGAGGTCATAAACATTGCGCAAGATCGAGCGCAATGGAGAGCTCTTGTTGCCTCCCTATGCCCCTAAGTGGGGTGTAAAAGGGAGTGTTGTTGTTATTGTTTTAGAATACAAAAATATAAAGTAAATGAAGTTACATAATCTGCTTTATTTATTTCCATATTCTTATTTACGTGCTGATCCTGATGCTCAATGTTGAGACTACGCGTAATAGGCGCGTCGAATCCTTTAATTTTTAATCCTCTTTAGTATAATTTGGTCGCAGAGAGGCGAGAAGAAGTCCGATGACCGGTCCAGAACAGATAAGAATTCGCCGCAGAGACCGCTCATATTTGGACTACCTGACATGGCACCAAAAGAAGAAGAAGAAGAAGGTATATTTTGAAAGTCAGTTCACTTATATGGTTACACAAAGTCACCGCCTTTCTTTCCTTCTCTTGAATTAATTTTATTAGATAAGAATTAGGAAAAAGTGTCAATCCCAAATTAAATAAAAAATAACCAATTGAATGATGAGAAGCGTCTCCACCTTCCTCCCAATTCCTCTCCAACATCTTGTCCATCCAACGTGTATCTCCTCATAGTGTATTTATATGTTTATATACTTCTTATGTATGTATTTTTATTTATTTATTTATGTTTTCTAATACCTATGATTGTATATTTTTTAGCATTATCTATTGTTTTGTCAATTTTTACTTTTTCAATATGTTGTTTTTGTTTGTACAGGGTTGGCTGGCAGAGATCCTTCGGAATGAGACCGCCCAATCGACTGTCCAAATGTTTACATATTTGGTAAACTGTCACCATGCTGTTTTTGAACAATAAAGTTTTATTTATTTATTTATGTTTTATTCAATCTTCACCACGGCGTTTTGGAGTAATTAACTTTATCATCAATAAGAGAGAAGAAGAAACTATTGTAGATCGAAGCAACTAATTTCGATTTAGTATTTGCAGCATTAGCTCAACTATTGACAAACAATAAAGAAAAAATAGGTTATTACTCAAAGCTTGTACATAACTCAATGTTAATGTTAAATATCAGTTAATCGATCAATGTTAAATATCAGTTAACTAATATTAACATTTTTTTTTGACAAAATGATCTTTATTGTATTTACGTGAATGAAAATGAATCGTAAAACAATATTTACATTATAGTGTATTTATAAGTATAATGTTATTCCATACATTTGTTGAGAGGTTGTCAAAATACCTACGCATTTCGCCAGCGCAACTCTAGTGCGCAATTCTTTTACACATATAATATGCACATTTAACTGTTTCGTTTTACTTCTCGCATTTACGACCCATGTTTACAAAAGCACGCAGTTCATTTGCAGTAAGAGTACATTTTGAGTATCCATTAAAAACCATTCAAGTGTGATGTTGAAATGGAATTGAAAAATAATGCGGTGAGCATTTGAGAGAGTATAGGTTTGTTTGGTGCCATAACACTAGGTACCTTTACTTCATTTTTTTTTAAATAGCACTGAGATGTCCCTGTTTCATTCTTTTCATACATAAGAAAGAGACCCATCATATAATAAGATACATGAGTTCACTGAGAGGTGGTTACAGAATCTATTGTTGCATAATACAGAAGAAAACGAATTACTGGTATATATCCTTAGGTATCTGCGGTTATGACAGATAAAAACCCGGTTATTTTGAATTTCAGGTTAAAAAATGGAAGCAAAATGACAAATATAACGGATCTTACGGTCGGCGCGGATCGGAATCGGCGTTCTACGTGTTTTTACCGGTAGGATCCTTACAACGATGCATAATCGAGTGGTATTATTTACATCCATTGAAAAGGGATTAGGATCCTTTATATTTTACAAGCTTACCCTACAGAACTGACGTTGTCCTGTGGACCCTGTGGTCCTAACCAGAGGCAGCCCTTTCATATGTGCATAAGGACCACTGCGCCTCCAAAAACAAAAATAAATTAATAAAACAATAACATTAAAATATGTATTTCTAAAACATCCATATTTCATTCGTATTCAAAGCTCAGGCAGGATAATATGCGCACAATGTTGACTTTGTATGTAAATTATCTAAAACGTCTGAAACGGTGCAGGTGCAGTAGACCATAATTCTGTCATTAGATTTTTTCATAGATGGCGTCGTAGGATATCCATTCCATACTAACTTTAATGTCATATTTTATTTAATTTTTTATGCATTTTTCAACATTTTATTAGTTATCCGGAGCGGAGAAGAATTCAATAAATCAAACATCGAAAGAATCTGTTCAGCCGATCTCGAGTTTTATAAATGTTCGCACTAATCCGACTTTCATTTATATAGTAAATGACACCGATCGTAAGTTCATTTTGTCCTAGCTTTTGGTGAAACCGTAAAATATATATAGAAAGAAGGAGTAAAGAGGGAGTTGGACTACTTCGTTACAGTGTTATTATTAGGGATTGCAATCCGGTCTCATTTTGAATCCGGCCGGATCCAACCGGATTTTTGTCAATCCGGCCGGATCCGATCGGATCCGACCGGATTGAGCTAACTTTGATGAATTAATATTTTTAACAATAATAAAGGCTTAAAATAAAACGGTACGTATACGAAATTAATTTTATTAGGGTATGACTTCTTTTAAATAATAAACACTATAAAAAATATAGTTTTTTTGAAAATAATTAAACAATTAGATAACGTTTTATAAAATTCAAATTGAAATTCATCGAAAATAAGTAACATATTTATATAACCTGCTTGATTGATCATGATTAACGATGTGCAAACTAAAACCGACACCACGAAAAAGGAAGATTCACCAACCCATAGTGAAATAAACCATTTGAGGCTGAGTAAGAAACTCCAGATTCGGAGCTTCTGCGATATCGAGAACGTCAAGCAATGGGGTAGAAATAGAAGGCCTTATTGGAAAGACCACGTCAACAGAACTGTAGCCCTGGTATAAGTTTTCGATGATCGAATATCGAAACGATCATCGAAAGAGTTTCGAAAATTTTCATAATAAAATGATCAAATGATTCGATCGTTTGATTTTAGAACACTAATTGCACACTAATAAGCGCTTATTTGCGTGCAATCGCTTTCGATAAAACTCGTACTAGCCCCACTGATCCGGTGATTCTGGTAATTATAAGAGGATGAAATCACATCAACCAGCAGACCCTTGTACGAGCACCAGAGAGATGGATGAGCAGTTGGACATGCGCGTCCCAGGAGTAATACCTATAACCGGGAATAATCAGATACACTCCTATATATTATCAAGAATAAAGTCTTTGAGAAATCATTTCAGTTTTATCCTTGAATATAACTGCGACAGACTACCTAACTAATCTAATAAAAAGCAGACAATTATCACAATTATTTTGCTATTAAAAAGGTTAATATATATTTTATTGGATAAATAATTGTTTAATATTCTCACCATTTTTCGAACAGGTGTCTTTTCATTCGATAGTCAATACTTTCAACACGATCAGTAAACACTAGCTTTAAAATCCTACATTCGGCACAAGGAGCAATAGCAGCATTCCACTGCGCTTACTGTTACGCATTTGCCTCCTTTTCTCTTTTTATCTTTATGGGTACCCACAATTTTACCTACAATGACCCTGTGAAATTGCTAGGGATACGGGTTCGAGTTCTAACCATGTTGAGTTTGTTGAAAAATCCTTTGATATGATAAACCGGATCCGATCTCCGGATCCGTCGATTTTCGCCGGATCCGATATGATCATTTTGATGCCGGATCCGCCGGAATACCGGATCCGGTTTTCCGGATTGCAATCCCTAGTTATTATATACATCAAAATGTATTTTTGTTCATTTTGATTTAAAAAAAATAGTAGAGGTCGATGTTTTAGAGTTTGCCCTGTCCTATACGTCACATTATCCCACATTAATAATTAGCTTCCTGTGAACTTTGGTTCAACAGTTAAGCTACGGCTACACTATGGCCCATGCTGGTCCAGGATGGCCAAATAGTGGCACTGGCCAAGCATTGGCAAGTAGCAACATTTGGCAAATATACTTGTACACCTGGCTACACTATTGGCCCAACTCTGACAGCTGGCACGAGGCTAGATTGTTACACAATGTTTCTATCACTGATTTATTGATTAATTCTTGCTTTTATTCATCATTTTACATTCTAATCTCAAATTATTTGCTGTATACTCCTATCTGAGTGGGGAATTTCAAGAGAGTTTATCTACCTGGGCAAAAACGATATTTTAATATAATATCCAATTCACAAATATACCTACACAATAAAAACATTCATAATTTTATTAAACCTAACCTTCAATTTTTATTGATGTTTATTGTTTTGCAATAGGTATATATTTACCTAGCTCTTACAGGTTGATTTGGACTATAACATAAATGAAAATAAAAGATATTGATAAAAAAAAACAAGAATCATGGGTACATTACATACATACTCGAGTGGTTTAAAGAAAGCATCAACCACCGTCTTTGCCGTTTGCGTTTTTCATTATTTTTAATAACAGAAAAGCAGATGCCGCATGTATCACTGTATAGGACGCTGCAATTAATGGCATAATATGATATTATCATTGTCAACTTTCATTATTTTATCAGGATTATAAAAAAAATTTACAAAACACTATGAAAATAACAACATGGAAGACATGACAGCTGTCACATTGTTCCAATATTGGTGAATACTTGCGAACTCGATCGACAAGTACCTATACAAGTCAAATATTGGGCGATATTGGTCATTGGTGAAGCGGCCACACTACTTGCCCATGATGGGCCAGCGCCTCTAACAAATTTGTGATTTATTTAAAAATTATATGTTATTTTGCTCTTCTGTGACAAATCTTGTTTTATTTTATTATTTTGTCAACATAAACCAATGGACGCACTATTTGGCAACACAATATTAAACCTACTGTCTTTTTACGTATACTGTTTTATTTATATTGTTGTCTTTTGAATTGATATCGATTGTAATTACTAATTGTTTAAAAATAATGAACAAAACTCTGAAAATAACAACATGGAAGACATGACAGCTGTCAACATTGGCCCAATATTGGTGAATACTTGCGGACTCGATCGACAAGTATACAAGTAACTTCCAATGTCAAATATTGGGCGATATTGGTCATTGGTGAAGCGGCCACACTACTTGCCCATGATGGGCCAGCGCCTCTATTTGGCCAGCATGGCCCATAGTGTAGCCGTAGTTTTACGGCCAATGTCAAATATTTGGCGATATTGGTCATTGGTGGAGCGGTCACACTACTTGCCCATGATGGGCCAGAGCCTCTATTTGGCCAGCATGGTCCATAGTCTAGCCGTGGCTTTAACCGAGTGTTAGTGCGAGTTAGTCATTAGGTACTAACTCCACTGGACAGAAGGACGGCGTGACAGAGAGGCAGATATATGAAGCCATATAGCTGTCTCGTATTTCATATCAGTTTATTGCACGCGTGATTGCAACGGGCTGACCTAGCGGCTCACCTTAAATAAAATGTTGTGTTTATCACTGGAGACAGGGGTGTTAAACATTCGGTTTTGGTGAAACACTCGGTGAAACACTAAGCCTACTATCATAAAGTGAGATAAGCAAACACTGGACGGATTAAAAACATCGAGAAAATATACGATCAAATTAGTATCAAACTATTTTCAACAAAAGATAATGACTATTATTCTGAAATGACAAACAGACGATTGGGGTGCGTCGTATCCAATTGTTATTGAGACTTTTGACACTTCTATATTCTGAAAAAAAATTATTCAACACAATAATTGTGTACTTACTGGCAACCGATTATGTTCCAAGCAAGAGCTTATTATGTTCTGCAACGACAAAAATACGATTGATTGCCTCATATCCAATAGTCTTTTGACAGTTCTACCTATTCTGAGTGTGTTTTATCCAACACAACATTTGTATAACTACTGGCAACAAATCGAGTTCTACGCAAGAGCTTTTTCGTGTTGTTTCAATTAAGGGGTCATACACACAGTTGACCATATTTTATTTAATTGTCCATGTTTTAATAATACTAAATTATTGACTATCTTGTAAAATTTATTTCATATATGGTCAATATGGTCAATAACTGTCTATTTATTTCAAGAGAATCGAGATGTAATAAATGAAGATCATTAACCGGTAACAAACATCACAGGAAGACCTCCCTCAGCGAGCAGCCAAAGAACACGTGATAAAAGGTTTCTGTGTCCTGGCTACACTTACGCCAAACGAAAGACACAAAACCCATTTTAATCGATGAAAATCCAATGCAATGAGAACTAAGGTTTCAGAAACATCCAGGGGTGTGGGAGGGCGCAACCCTTAATGATTTGACTACCAAAAAAGTACTTCATGTAAAGTGTGGTTTTCAAGAAGAGTTTATCAGATGAGAATCCAGCCTGTGGTGGTTGAATTTCATCCTCGAAAGAGTACGTAACTATTTTTTTTTATTTATTAAACCACGGTTTAGTTAGTTCATAAACATTGTTTAATAGATTTATAGAAGAAATTTTTCTAAAGCACATTCTCTTTATTCGCAGTAGATTACAGACATATAGTTATGAACAAAATCATCGAAAAAAGATATACACATATTATTGGTTCTCATGAAAAATCGAAATAAATTTATAATAATATTACGAATGAATGAAAAATGTATTAATAATAATGGGTGGATATTTTAAGAATTTTTGTTTAGGATTTTTTTCATAAAAACTTAAAGGTGAAACCATTTGAAACAGTTGCCGACCCCTGGCGCCAAACTCGATTACGTGGTAATGATAGAACTCCTAATAGATAGACAACAGTGTGTAAGCAGTTCATCACAGTTTCTACGGTCGGTGGTAGCCCGAAACGGCCCCAAGCGACAGAAGGCTGTTCGAATGTTTCGGTCGATTCACGAAGAATACACTATGAATAATTTCGCCTATGGGTATGACACCATTATAGGGTGTAAAAATATGAAATTTACACCATTATTCAATATATTAACAAAGTTTGTACGTTTGTATCCTTCCGATTTTTTATAATATATTTTACCCATTAAGGCCTGTCTCTTATGGGATAGGCAGGGAAAATGGGCCTTTAATTTGTCAACGACACCACATTTTTCATACAACTTTTCTAGTTTCTTTCCTTCCTTGAGAACGAAATCATCGATGTGTGAGCTCCATGTCAATCTCGGTCGTCCATGACACCTACCATTTTAGCCGAATATATATATATTTTTAAACTGTTAGTAACCATTCTTTCAACATGTTTAAAACAAATTCATTTATTAGCCTTTATCATTGTTACAACGCCCATTCAATTTAATATACCTTCGCACGATTTTCATTCCATTCCATATACCTTGAAAATCCCCCAAAATTAAGACAGTTCATCATCTTTCACACCGAGCAAAGCTTGTGCCGTGAACGAGGAAGGCGATCGGAACTGAAGTTCGAATCTAGAACCAAGTCAGCTACCTTAGTACTAAGCTACCGATCTCAGGCAAGAAATAGAAGTAAGTACCTATCAGATGAAATCCAGGTAGGTAGGTGGATAGCCTGTACCTGATAGTTGTGTACCTGCCAACAAGATCCATAGACAATATTTCATGTGGTATTCCATACCTATCTCGTCACAATATCACGAGTCATGTTCGAAATCATACTGATTTTGAATTATAGTTGTTTATCATTCAAATGGCGTTCCAAAATTAGCAGTGGCGGTTCGTGGAGGAAATAAAATAGAACCAAACAAAAAATTTAAAACTTCGCTCATGTGTGTAGCTTATCACATGATGTATGTATTATTCTTATGTTAAATTATTGAGAGATATTGTGCGGAAAACCCGAGTAAAAGAGATGGCTGAGGCTGAAGATATCGTGTGATGGAGTAGAAATCTACGAAGGACGTATTACATTCAAAGTAAACATACGACCGATTCCCTTATATGGGTGAAAACACAAAGAACATCGATTCCGACCGGCGCCGATCGCCGCAAAGAATGTTGTCTATGGTTTCAGTGTATTGAAGTGTATTTAAAAATTTAAATGGGCATGCCGGAAAGCCGGCTCCTGCTGCTGTGCCTATAATGCATAGAAACATGCTTTGTGTCTATCAGTGCCGCTCGGAATCGGTGTTCTATGTGTTTTCACACTATCGAAACACAACTAGGCTCACGGGTCTCCTTATGTGGAAGACATCCCAAAATCTAGTGGAAAGATAGTTGGGAATCAACCCTACAACAGGAACCTGTCTGAATAAAAAAGCCGATAAGACATATTCAAAAAAGAAAAATATATTTAAAAAATAATTTAAACTTTAAAAGGCAATTGACATAAGTATCGAGATCAGTGTTGCTACCTTTGTAAAATTTTTGACCCGGACAGAAGCTTAAAAATGGTCATTCCGATAATTATTTGGTGTCCGGAAAGATGAAAATTTGCTCAAGAAAAGATAATCCCATAAAACACCTGGACAGGTGGCACCACTGATTGAGACATTATGAATGTATCTTAGAAATTATGAAATATCATCAAGCATTAGTTGATAGATCGAAATTTAGAAGTTTGACATAAAAAAATTACTACGAAGATGGTGTATGAATCTTTTAATAACATAGAAAAAAAGAACAATCAATTCATAAGAAAATAATTTTGTATTTAAAAAACTTCTATTACTATCCTATACAAAAATTTAATCATTAAAAATCCCTACGCCACTGGTGTTATGTTATAGACAAAATATTTTGTAGTAGACAAACAAGAATCAATCAAACAGTTCTACCAACATGATGCGCGATTGTCCTTTTCACACTCACATGATATTGTACGTATGTAAAAAAGAGAAGGGAATATTGAAATTAGACGATGTTATCAAAGGTATTTATTGGCTACGATTTGTCTCATTTTGAAATTAGAATAAAAAAATGGAACGTTTCGTTGGAGAATTTTTTTTTTCAAATTTTATATTGCCGTAACTGGAAGATAATATTTTGTTTTATTTATTAGGAATAGTAAAAGCGCTGTCAAAAGATATCGACATTTTTTATCCCAAATTAAAATATAAATTTCTATTATTTATTTGAATTTATTAAACCTAGCTTGGATTTGACGAAAGGCCATTATATGGTTCACCGCAATATTCTTTGTTATTTTCATTTCTTACTCTTTTCAGGATTAAAAGATAAAAATGCAGTGTATGCGTTTATTATTTAGGTATAGAAGATGTATAAATTCAGTAAGAGATGAGAAATGACTCCGAAAAGTGTCTGTGATTGGAACACTTGATATTTTTTGTATTGTCAGAGTGTTGGTGTTTTGAATCAGTGTACCTACTGACCAATGATTAGCAATTAAGGTTCTTGATAAGCGTTTGTCTTGCGGATGAGGAATGACAAAGCGAATATTCTAGATAAATTATTAATAGCGAACTAATTAAAAAAATAAATAATATCTTTAAATATAAAAGCATAGTGCAAGCTTAGCCATCCATGGACGAGAGATGATATGGACGACTTTCTTGCGATGGATTTCGTTACAACATTTTTCTATGTGTAGTGATAGGCCACAGAACCGCATTTTTAAGCTTTTTTTATAAATTTGAGTGGCCACAAGATGTCAAAAATACACTTCATTTAGGAGGTGGTGTCAGGCTGACCCTAAAACCTAAAAATCTACTATCGTCAAAACTTTACCTATATAAAATCGGATGCAGATTTTTTCTCTGTAACAAATTATTTTTTCTTTTACTATAAATATTTTATTACGGTCCTTTATAGAAACATTGAAATGAAAATATCTCTAGTTGTCAAAATAAGGACTTAGGGATTTTTATAAATTGGCCATTCAATAACATTTATCTAGGTGCCTAAACCACTAAGTTCATTGGGATAATAATTGTGAGTAATAATTTGTTAGTTAAAATAAACTGATACTTCAACCTGGAGCAAAGCATCGAAGACCAACTGAGGGCAGACAGAGCGCAGATACCTCTCGGTGAGTTTCCTTTATTATTCCTAAATTCTTTCCTCATCTTTTCATTGTCATCAAATTACTAACTCTCTCGTCGAACTTGGTTTTTCATTCTTAGTTTGAAAACGATCCGTCTTATTTTGAAATACCAGTATGTATACTTGTTATATATAGTTATAAAAAAATACTCCTTTCATTTGAGGTTTTCATTATTTTTTTTAAAGTCCGATCGACCTAGTCCACATCTGTTGGAAGTGGTCCCAAAAATTCGCCTTGTCATGAACAAGTCATAGATCAATAATTTATCATTAAAATTAATAATACGTAATAAAATAAAAATAAACCGAGATGAAATAGAACCTGGGCGCGGTCGTGTGTGATAGGTGATACCCCCCACTAACCGAGCTGCCCAGAGATCATCACCATCATCATCATCACAAAAGTTAAGCCCCCTGGTAACCAAAAAAAGAATAATTTTCAAAATTCTTATATAAAAGTGTCAGTGTAAGTATAGTTTGTTTACTTTGAGGGACAGTCACACATTTTTAAATAATCAATAAAAAATAACATGCTTAGAAATATACGTGTACTAACAGGGTAGGTATATCCACCCCTACAGAGCTACACAATTGTGTGTATGTATAATATAATATAATCTCACCAACCTCACTAGAGTGATTTTGGCTCACAACATAAATGCACTATACATCCGATAGAAGTTAATGCCTTTCAACCAATCAACGGGTTCTGTACAATTTTTAATAATAATATGTTGAAAAATGGAATTAAAACCCAAGCCATCTTGTTGAGAAATCAGTACCCTGACTATAAGGCTACAAAAAAAAGGTTTCCGTGATTTAAAAATGACAATAAACCAAGTACGTGAAAGATTAAAAAGAATAAACGTTAAACGGAAGATGGATGCGATGTTTCATTTGATGCCTCATTGAAACAAGTGGGAATGTTTTGTAAAGTGAGTGAAGAAGCATAAATTAATAATGGGCTCAATAGCATTTTTTCTATCATACTGTAGGTACGTAATGATTAAAAACAAACATCGTAAATATTGAAGAATCGTAATGAATGAAATTTGTAAATTCACACGACCATTGAAAAGTTGTAGGACGAATATGTGACGTCATAACAAAATTGAAAAAAAAAAAAAACAACAACAATAACAGTGAAGAGAATATTACAAGCGATGACGTCAAAATCAAATAGAAAAAAAAGAGTGAAAAGAAACAAAAGAAAACCTTGAACTTGGTCGAAAACAGCTGATAACGAAACAAAACAATACTAAAGACGCTCTATTTCCACGTGTGTCTCCGCTATTGTATTTGGTCTTCCACCCCATCTCTATTGTTAGTGCAGACAATGGCTAACCTATATTGCTCCCATTGTTAAAGCAACCGGGGTCCCTCCGTCGTATAATGCGACCCATTGTTAGGGACTCTGCCGATGACCCATTGCGCCAAAATTGTTCCCAGCATTTGTTTGTGTGTATGTGGATACAAGAAAATAACTTCCATTCAGAGGTCCGACTAACAGGTGGCTTACCTGTTCTCATTGTTGTTGTTGTTTGTTTGTATCTAACTGTATCTAAGTTCGACTCCTATTATCCGACACGCGTGCTAATAATGGTGATTGTTGGTCTGATGATGATTCATTATTGGCCCGATAATGTTTGGCTGCGAGTACGAAATACCTGCGGCATGCGAGTCTGAATATAAATGAAGATGACGAGTGAATGCATTATAGTGTGTCTTTCTACAACCGCAGTGAGGGAAGGCAATACATTGTTGTGCACCAAAAATATGCTATTCTCCTTTTATGTCTGTTATTTCTTGCGTCCTTTTTCTCTTGCCAACTATCCCTCTATCGTTTGGGACCTCAAGATCTGTTGGATAGGCGCTATCATGTTTGGCTGCATTGACCTCCCTACTTGTTTTACTTTTATCACTTTTCATTCAACTTCATCAAACAATCTCATAAAATCCTTTGAATTTTATAATTTCTTTAATTTCACATTTGTGTGGTTTTAAATAGGTAAAGGCCATTACCCAAAATAATTAACTGTGCTGTTAATAGCCTTCGTAATCCAAGTCTGTATGTATATTCTACGTAGGATTTTTGGTGGTAAACAATAATGTTTCATTGACCCCGACATTTATTTAAACGGACATTTTGATAATAATAATTACATATTTTTGTAATCATTTCCTAAATTATTGTTTCTTGCTGCTTCTGTCGCCAAAGGGTGACAACGTCAGATGACAGATAAGTATGCTTTCTGCCACATACAAGAGACACGTAACTTACAGAAAAATATCCAGGCTTTCAAGCCATTTGGTGTGCCATTGTAGATATCATAATATGGTCCCAGAAGGCAATCTCTAACAACATGTTTCACGGATTGCACCATTTCTTAATGTAATTTATCCATTAGGTTCACATACCTTATCAAGATTTTCCTCACTTCTAAGTGTTATTTTCATTTTATGGGTTAAAAATAAATTTCCAATTGTACGCTAGATATTCTTGAAATATTCTTTCAGATATCAATTGTTGTGTATTTTAATAAAAGCTCATCATAACTAACTGACACAAATCATTTAGCAAATTCCATCACATTCAGAGAGCCATGGAGGGAGCAATGTTCGGAATATCCTTGAGACGTCATATTATTCAGAATAGGCCGCCGTACCAAGGTGACCGTTGTGCATTTCAAAGAATAGCGACATTAGATGGAGGAGCACATGACATATTGGCCGTAGAGAAGATGATGTATTGAGTAATCGAGTCGTGGAACAGAGAGCGGAAAATTTAGTTGACGATTTTGCCTCTTCTTCGTTCTTGACGCATCTATTGGAGGTTGAGGCTTTTAGTGAGAACTTTTCCTCTATCCCGAATTGGCCGAAGTATGAGCCTTTTTATTTTGACATCAGCTTTTTTTCCTTGTTCGTGATACGCAAGACCTCATCATTGGCCTAGAAGCGGATCTCCTCTTAAAATATGGCTATAAAAGGGGAGGATTCGTGGTCACTATTGCAACCGTCTACTTTCAATAAAAGGTTGTTGGATTTTTAAAACTCTTCTACTTCTTCAAAAGTCTCTACAAACAATCTCTTGTCAAATTGCTGTATTTCGCTTGAAGTCCTTAAACAACAAGACGGTGGGATATAGGTAATAGTTAGAATAAAAAATATTGCTCCCCCTCGAATAAAATAATATGTTCGCGAAGAAAAGGGACTTGCACATTTTACAGTACTAATTTTAACAATTAAGACACATGTGAACATCTTCTTCCTCTTAGTAGCAACTCTTGGGACGGCTCTAAAAAAGAAAACGATCTATGTGGAGAATCAAAAGCACTGATCAATAAACAATAAAGAGGAGGAGGCGTTTTAATCAATGAAACTTAAACAAAAACGAGAATGCTTGATACGTCAAATGCAGAAAATAATAATCCACACCAATGTAAGAAAAAGCCTTTATGTTGGGTAGTAGATACTTTTTGCTGGGATCTTTCAGACTGTAAGAAGACATATTTTTTAAAACCGTTCTTAGAATATTATATGATGTTATGAATCGAAAAATGGAAACTGTTAGCGACAGTGTTGCTACAACAACAAAAAAAAGCAGAGGAGTATTTCACGAAGACACGAGGTAGGTGTCGCGAGTGCTAAGTTCGTTCCACGCGTGTTAAGTCGAAGATTTTATGATGGTCTCGACCGGGATTCAACACCGCAACTTAGTGCCTGTCTGTGGAATGCGAGGCTACACGTACTTTATTGTTGGTGCTGCGTGGAGTTGAGCAAAACCGCAGCCTGGCTATATGCATAATATGCAACAACATTCTTACATGGAAAGCCGTCCAAGATACAGCCATAAAAATATGACATAAAATTATAATCTTGAAATCATTTTTCAACACTTTGCTGCCTTCGACAAGTGTGTTTAATATTCCACACAACTATGTAACGCAAATGCCATCTTTAACATATTGTCTACATAATATTCTGCATTCATTTTAATGGAGTTTCATTCTCCATGCGTTGAATTCTTTTCAATAGTTTATTATTTTGCGTTTACTTACTTACATTTCGTCTTGTCTGTAGTTGGGATGAAGTCAGCTTCTGAAAAATGTTGTCCTGTACTACAATTTTTAGACTGTTTTCCTACATCTTCTGAAAAGCTTTCTCTTTCTAATTGCGAGTCTTCCACTGGGCATAATATGGCATTATTCAACTTCAATTCCCTCAGGTGGGCGCATGAGTATCAGAGTCCCTCTCTTTATTGCTGCCAGCACTCAGGAGTCAACAGTTTCGTTAAGCGTTGAGACTTCTACATAATAATTATTCATTTATCTACTAATTTTGTATGCCAAGTATCGCGCAGATTATACCTACGTTTGATTTCAATCTTCACTGATCCTTGCAATTATAATTGTAGTAATATAGGTAATATCTACATATAAAATTGTTACATATTACTTACGTACTGCAATTCAGTATAACGATTATGATTTTTCTATTCTGTAGTTTCTTTTTAGGGTCAACCATATTTTGTTTCAAATACGCTTTTTATTGAAACAAACTGTTAATTTTTTTATAGATATGCAGGTATCATACAACAAAATTCCATTACAACTTTTACATTACTCAATATTTTAAAATTCTCTAGCTTAGTTGTTTTATATAGGCTTTCTTTGTCTAAAACTGCTTATTTTTTTTCAACCTTTATGCAATCTCATAATCATGATTGTATGAAATGTAAGGAAAATCTTTTTGATAGTAGCTAGTTGTGTCTATGATAAAGAGCTAAAAAATCAACAAGACTAGATATCCACGACTGAAGAAAATTTTTGCTCTCTGCAATATATGTAATATTCAGAGAATCGAAAAATAGTTCTATCGTCATAATCAGATGATTAAAATTAATATGGATAATCTGGTATAAGTAAGCAAGATAACGTATGAGACCGCAATACATATAGATAGAGAGTCCCAAAACATTGATTCTTAGAAGACAATGGACAAATAAAATAATTTGGCAAAGAGAATGGCGCAAAAAATCATCGACCGTTATATCAGAGTGTGGATGATGATGATCGGGCAGACACAATTATACACTCCCTGGTTACTTTATTATGGTCAGACATTTAGTAATGAATTCATCTGACAGGATTTTTGATAAAAAAATATCCAAAACATAATAATATGTGGTCTACCTATTATAAGTCAAATAATTACTGATGGGTAGGTTCTCTTTGTAACCATGATTAATTGTGAGGGGTTCTTTGTTGAAATATTTTAGTTAAAGTTATTTCGATAAGCATGAACCTCTTGCAAGCGTTCAAATAGCGGTTGAATCATAAAACCATTACGGATACAAGAGTTCTTCTAAGACTCAAATTTGATAGAGGGTTTTTGACAAATTTCAACACCCGTGTATTCTTCTTTACATGCAGTGTTCCATCTGTTAAAATTTAAGGTCTAAGAGGTGTTAAAAGAAGAAAACTTTCCTTGCACAGAAAGATGCAAGATTAGGCAGTAATAAAAGGTATTGAAAATTTCTAAAGATATCCCTGAGAAGAATATGTTTCTTGCAAATGATCTTTTGTCATGGCCAAAGCACATATCTTGGATGCTCAATGTAAGAGATTGAATTGGAATAGGAACGCTGGAGGAGTTGTCCCGGGTGTCGAATATTCGAAAGGTTTTCGCAGACCTGATACGGCACAAACAGAAGAATATGAAAAATTGTGGGCAAACATTAGTTCGTTTGACTAAAATTGAGATCCAATGTGATAACAACGTAGAGAGAAGAATACGAAATAACTACAAATGTATTTGATTTAAAGGGTATGGTAGGGAATATTGATATTATGGTCATAACAGTTGGAGCGTTCACTATACGAGGCCTAAATACACGAATGAAAGAGTGGAAAGGTGCCAAATTGGAGGAGGAAAGAAGAGGAATGAGGCGGTTGGATCAGATGAGGCGGGAAGGGGGATCAGAGATGACACTGGTTGTGAAGCCGAAACAATGGATCTTGGCGCGTGCTTCTTCTATTGTTGCGCATCTACGGCACGCACGCGGCCCGAACTACGATCTGACAATCAAGGATCCATTGTTTCACGGTTATGTTATTATGGTGTAGTTTGAAGTAGGCAGCCATTTGATCGGTGAATCAGACGGGGCCTAGACTTTTACTATTCAACATGTGTATTTTACGAGGATGCTGCCCTGATTTTGACATGCTGGTCTTTAACTTATCTCATATAGGAAAAAATGATGGGTGCAAAGGATTGTATAAAAATTCTGGACATATTATACCTTTGCCTTTTTGTCAGAAGTGTACAACTATAGATATAGATTTTGTTGCCTCGTAGTAAAATTATTGTTTCTAGATGATTGTTTCTGAACTTAATGCAAGAGACCCTGTGTGAAGGTTACAAATACTGTTTTGTGCAGAAAAAATTATCTAGGGTGGGTAAAAGTTATTATATAATACACCGCAAACTGATTGAATGAAAATTTAAACACTATAATAATCCTACCGTCATAACAAGGTTGAAAAAAATGGAATTCTAAATGGAACAAGTCTAAATTAATCATCAAATAATTCGGTTAAATTTAGATAGGACCAAAAATTGTAAGGTTCAGCGGCGTAAGTCTGAATTATTATGTACCTATTTACTTAGATTATTTTCTATTTTTTTTTTAAATTGGATTTATCCTTTGGTCGGATAGATTCCACGTTTTAAAAACATTTGTAAGTTTTTTTTTGTAGAATTCTACACAGATATGTGAATTTCAATAAAAAATTGAAGATTACTTGAGAAAGCATCGACAATTGATTACGAGACAAATTGAACAAAAAATGGGACATTTTTGCATCGATCAGGAGACACGGAATCCTTGACGTCTACGACAAGTGGCTAAAAAAACGTCGTGGACCGGCTCTGTGAGACCAGTGTCTCCTGAAGATGGATCACGTCCGAGAGAAACACTTGTTTTTGTGTCGCCTCCAAGAAAATATGCACCTCTGATGGATTCTACACGTGACAAAATGATTGCTATCCGATGTATACTTTTTTCATGGTTCTTATTTATTGTAAAACGATTTATGGAAATTTAAAGATGTACCAATCGATGGTATAAAGTGTATGAATGTTGGGAAAGAAATGTGAATGAAAGAACGGTAGAATTTGGTGAGAAATTCAACTGACACAATGTTGCCGAATTTTTAATTAATTAAATAGATTATTAAAACATTTATGGTAACAACTCAGAATACTGCGTAGTGTTTTTTAAGGCTACATTTACACTAAAGATAGTTTGTGAAAAGATGATTTTTTGTTGCGACCATTAATTTATTGTTTTAAAAAATACACATCTGATCTTGAGTAAAAAACAAATATTAAATATCAAATTATTTCACACTAGCTGACCCGCCAGTCGAACATCTAAGTCCTAACCCAGAATAAAAATATAATTTTGACTTAATAGACGAATTAAATACAGTTTATGACATAAAAATTGAATTGTTTTTAGCTAATAATTTACTGCATCATGTAATAATGTTTAATAATAAATGACATAATAATGTTTAATCATAAGTTTGTAATGAAAACAATTTCTCAATTGTTGCGTTACTTAAAAAATAATCTAAGAGATGGCGGTACAGTAGGACAAGAGTCAAATATGAAACACGTTACGTTATTGTAGGTATATTATGTTGTTGAAAGAATAGACTCTATTAAAATCAATTTTTACCGTATTATTATGGTAAGATTTCAATCAAATCAATATCGGTTCAACTAAATATCGGTTGGAATTTCGTTTGACGGTTCTGCACATGTTAAATGCCTTAAAAACTACCACATTTAAAAAAAAAACCTCAAAAGCAAAAATAAATTACGTAATGGTTTGACATACCGTTTTAATTTTATCCCAAGTTTTGTTAAAATTAAATGTATCGAATAGGGCTGATATTAGCCTCGAACGCCTTCGAGCGCAATGGAGAGCTCTTGATGCCTCCCTATGCTCCTGAGTGGGGCTTAGGCCTCCCGCATTGTGGGTTGGTTTGGGGGGATCCGCAGCGGGCTTGATTTGTGTGGGGCCGGCTTTTCGGTTTGGTTGCTTTGATCGAGCTGGGGGGTCGGTTCGTGCGGGTCGGGTTTGCTGCAGATTGGTCTCCTCCGGACTGGCTTGCGTAGAGTGGGGGGACCTTAACGGGAGTATGTATGTTAAGAGAGCTTTACGTGAAAATACTAGACTTTCCCTGTTTTCAAAAAACAATTCGGTTTAATACTCGTATTTAAGAAAACCAAAGTATTTAGTGTTTCTATTTATGTATGTTTATTAAACCTTCATCTACATACCATAAGGTCCAAAATTAAATTATTCTAAATCTGGGGATTTATGCATCTATAGGGACAAAAATGTGTGTTAGTAAAAACAAAAATTACTTACCCGCATTTATTTTGTAGATTTGTTGGTTACAAATACGTTTTTAAAGCAATCACTTACCTGAAAAAAAGAAAAACAAAACTTTAGGTATTAGGCAAAGTTATTTGCTGAAATGAAATAAAAACAAACTAACTTTTTTCGCTTTCTATCGTTAATATTCATAATATGATTTAGTTCGTAGCTACACACCCTGCAATATTACCTACTGTACAGGTACCTATAAGTTCCAATCTCGTTAATGATGAAACATGAAACGCAACCAGCATTCGAAAAAAAAACGTATAAGATGGCAATCCCGTATAGTGGAACCAAATGTAAAAAATGAACATCAATTGGCATCAACATCAAATACACAATTAAATGTCATCAATCTTTTATAAAACCATTAAATAATTAACAAAAATAATAATGACATCTGTTAGGAATACAGGACATCGTCTGTAGGGAAAGCTAGTCAATGATAAAATAGGATATTTTTTCTGTACAATGCTCTTGGACGAACCTAACTTATTAATTTTAAACGATTCTAAAGCATTGCGGTTGAAGGACGTTTCGTATGGACGAAGACAAAGAGAGAAATTCATATTCACACGGCAAATTATTGTAATCGATAATTATGAATTTATAATCGGATGCATCAAGAGTGGATCAGTTTGATGTTGCGACGAGTTCAAAGCACCCTGCAGTGTGCGTGTGACATTGCGAATAAACCCTCAATTTAAAACACACAACATCAATAAATACCTAATAAAATATTATAAATAAAACATAAGTGTACGCCGTACAAATACAAATAAAATAGTAATAATAATAAGGAACGAAACATAATAATATTGGGTGTAGATAATTTGAATACGAGGCATTCAGCGCGTGCTAACCGCATACGTGAGTTGTGTGACATTAGCAGGCTGAGCCCTCACTGATAGACGCACCTAGCTTACACAACTTTATATCATTTATTCTCTATCATTTCGAACACAAATGAAAGATTTAAAATAACGTCACTCATAGAAAGCAACGATATTCAAGGGAATTCTACCAAAAATGAGCGCTCTAAAAGTAAGTTCCTTCCAGTTGCACTATCTGAGAATCATTGGATTTATAAGAAGCTACCGATGCCCTTCTTAATCCCTCTTCTGAATCACTGTTTGATGCGTGTGTTGCCCATTTCGTGGGCTATCTGGATTTGCAGCCAAGATTTTTTGTACCAGTTGAAAATCTTTTACTAACAACTTTTTCGATTCTAGGTAGGTACAATTGGTCGAATTTTTTTCAATATTCAGTAACAATTACGATGGCGTGAACTAGTAACAAAATTTTGTACGGTAATGTGTATAACACCCCTACAGAATACTTCGGAAAGCTCCGCAACTCATACAAAATTCCCATGAGTTTCTCACTAACGATAGTGAATAAAATTCGGAAAAGGGGTACTGAATCGAGATGATACCTAAAAATATCGAAATCGGTTTTCAACATTCATATCAATTTGTATGTTAAGTCACGTTGATACAGTCGTAAAAAGTATTTCGTTTCAAATAATAATTCAATGTGTTAAAGAATCATCGATATTCGCTGCAACATTCGTCGACAGCAACTTCCAATAAAAAAAAAACACTAATGTCGAGGAATTCTCATACTGCAAAATATATTTTGCATTGAATTTGTTAAATATTTTAAGAACACGTTTATATATTATAGATAAGTGTACCAATTCTTATTAAATATCGCAATGTATTTTTCATACGAAATGGAGTTATTGTTTTAAATGTTCTTCTTCTTCTTGTCAATATGGCAATCGCCTATCGAGAGAGTGATCTATCTATGTTGTTTAAAATCAAATCACTAATAGTATTTGAAGTGGGCGTGGGTTCGATCCCAGATGCCGACCACCTTCCTCTTTCATGACACAAGCTTTAAGTAGCTTACTGTGAAAGAGTCAAAGAGTGTATTTGTGTTCAATTTGAGTGGGCACAGATTCTTTTTTTTAATGAATCCAAATTTTCCGTGGTTATTGCATCAAGCGTGAGCTGCTAGACCAATTTCGCTAATTCTTTTTTTGTCGTGTTTGCTTTTGTCAAGAGAAGGTTCTTATGAAATAAAAAAGTACGCAAGTTGCGCGGAAAATTTGAAAATTTCAGAAAAATTAAAGTAGGCAACTTTCGTAGTGCTTTTTACAATATAATTTTATTATAATTTGAAATTCAATTACTGTTCGACCGAAGCTGTCAGTTGTTTGATAGTTGGTGCGATTGACAGAATACGGCTGGAAAACAATAGATATACGGTTTAAAACATATTAAAACAAATGCATCTGTCGCAATTGCATTGGTTACAAGGTGATGAATTTATCATTATACAAAATCGAATTTAATATGAGTTAGGATCACAGGACAAAGTCTGTTGGGAATGCTAGTTAACAAAAATATCGAAGATACGTGCCTACGAAAATTTGTCCTTTATTTAAATATCAAAATGAAAGGACGGATTTTTGTCTTCGTACAACGGTACCTGTTTTAGAAAAGTAGGTACATAGAATACGGAAGAATTGATTATAACTATCGAAGCCCGTGTTTTATGGATAGACTCCTTTATCCATAAACACGGGCTTTACGTGAACAAAAGCTTGCTAAATGGCAGAAAGGAAATTGGAATTCAACCCAAATTCAAAGAAGAAAATTAAGAAGTTTTTATATGAAGTCAAGGTAGAATTGTTTGAATCTGACTCTAGGTATGATAGTTGCATAAATGTACATGGGTAGGCACTTACCTACTGTCAAACAGAGTGCCTGGAGGTTTGGGCGTTGCCACTTTATACCACCAAGCAGGCGTACACCGCACGATTGAATCAAGCACTAACAATGAAGGTAGTTAAAGCTGGACTCAGACCCTTGGTACTTAACGATTCGCGATTATAAGTTACCTAAAATGTATCATAGACATCGGGGAAATGATCTAAATCTTACCATAAAAATTCCGTAAAATTTGGTTTCGATGGTTGTATATTCTATCAACAACATATAGAATAATGTAACCTGTTTCATAATATGTCGTGATGTATTTCCTACTACAGCGCCATCTCTTGGATTTTTTAGGAAGTTATGCATCTACAGAGGAATTGGTTTTTATTACAAACTTATGACCCTTCGAGCTTCATAACAATTATTACATACATAATGAAATAAATTATTAGCTAAATAATTTCAGTTTTTTTTATGTCATAAACTCTATATTTTAATTCATGTAATAAGTCAATTTTTTATTATATTTGTTAGGTCGAAGTTCGACTGGCGAGTCAGCTAGTAATAGCGTAATTTAAAATTGAAAAAGATTGCTCCAATAGCAAGCACCTTAAAGAAATAATAATCCTTGTAAACTATGGTCTACAACGGAGAAGAGCTCATCAGAAACTATGGACCTCAACAAAGGACATCTCTGGATCTATGGAAAATAGTTAAAATTACGGTCCTAGCGGTTTCAAGGCAGTGTTTCAGATCGAGGTTATCCTTGGAGCTATGGTAAAAAGTGTAAATTTAGTCTTTAACGGAAGTAATCGTTAAAACTATGGTAAACAGTGAAATAATTATGGTCCTTGTTTTTTTGTATTTAAGTGATTCAGAAGGAATATTGAATATAGTTTGTCTACCAAAATGTAACCTAAAGAAAGCGGACTGGTCACTGGGAGGAGTACACCAGATCTGTTGAGAAGACCGCATCAACAGAATTAAACCGACCATAGAGAGAATCTCTGAAACTATAGTAAAGACCCAAAGGTGATACTGTCTATATGCTCCTCTCTGGAGGATCTCTATGTAGTCCTAGCTGTTTTATGGCAAGTAATTTGGATTTTTTAAGATGAGAATCACGCAGACCAAAATATAAGTTTTGATAGAATTTTTGGAGTCCCTAATAATATGCTCCAATTAGATATACATATATTGGACATGGTTAAAGAAAGAAGTAAACATAGTAAATTACCGCCTTTTCTACGAAATGTGATACAATTTTTTTTCTTCTTAACAGTATAGGATGAAATTTTTGATGACCGTGTTTAGCCCTTTCGGATGAACGAGTGAATTTTTCTTCACACTGGTTATTAAGATAAAAAATACTGAATCTTTCAGAACAGGGACGATATTTATTTATTTGATTGAGTTGAGGATTTTTTTTATCATTTTAAAGTTTTAAACACGTGGAAATAATGTATTTAAATTGTGTTGTAGTTAAATGATTCGTTAATAACCAATGAATATAGATATCTTATCATATCGTATAAAGCTCGATGCAATATTGCAACGTTCGAAATGCAATAAGCATACCTCCAAAGTACATGAGTAATGATGGGTTGTTCTGTCAGATTTACCATGGAACAACAATAGAGTGGGCCGAGGAAGGGGCAGAACCTTCTCGTTAGCGCTGAGGCCTGTGCAGTACCTACCTATCTATCAACCCATGGTTTATCTATCATACCATACCTTAGGATCTAAACCTAAACAGACAAGTATTATACTATCAAGGGCTGGTAATTTAGTTGATTGAACATACAAAAAGAATGGAAGACGGAAGACCACCTTAACGCTGGGTGATTGATCGAAAATCAATAATAAATAATTGTTCAGCAGATATTACCTACTATTGGTAAGCAAATCACAGTAACATGACACTTTGAAAAAACGAACTTAATAGGAGGAAGTGATTTAATTTAATTTAAATAAGTGATCTAAATATGAAATGGCGAGAGCTCGATTATCATTATATTTATCACACATCATAGTGTCTGATAATTTTCACCAACGGGATTGATCCCTTGACATAATTATTTAAATGCCTTCTCAGATCTCTGCCTCTAAGGTATTGCATCCTCTCTGTATCGTTTAACTCAATATTTTCATTAATTGCATTTTGAAATGTTTCATAGAACTTAGGCCATTCCTCAATACTTTCTTCAAAGGACGGAAGTTCTAATTTAGGTAATCTAACCCAACTTAACATCTTTAACGTCCTTAAAAACAAATTGAAATTTCTAGTAAACTGTTTTTGTAACAATTTGACATTCGAACGATTGTTTTTCGAATGATTTTCACGTATTCTTAACGCTAGAGGGATAGCTAACAGTCAGCTACCAAAGAGGGCAACACAGCTAGCAAACCTTATCGAAGAAAGAGATAATGATTTGGGAACCTTCAATAGCAAGTTTGCAAGCTAATATGAACCACCAACGTCAAAGATCACACAAAGCCTGTTTTCAAACGGTGGTTTCAAAGTGTTGGTAATTCTTGGTTATGAGTTTTGAATTTGGCGCTGATCACCTTTAATTTTTACGTCACTTTTTTACACCCATCGTTAAGGGGTAGGCAGAAAGAACGGACTTCCAAGCACACTTCTAGTTTTTTCGATAGACTTCGACTTTTAACATCTTTCCTCCCAGCCTTATAAATTATTTTTGTAATCCTGCTTGCACACATTCTTTATTAACATGTTCAAACCATCTAAACTTAGTAACATTCATTCATGTAAAAACACTAACTTACCACATTCATTTTAATGGCACAGCTTTACTTAGTGCGAAAGACATCAAAAGTGGACCTATTTCTGGAAGAAAAAATTCATAAAACTCCAAGTTTTGAGAAAGCCGTTAAAAAATAGTTCCAAAAGGGAGTTGTAGAGTAGGCTAAAAGTTTGTAATTGAAAAAAATATTGATTTCAAAATTAAACTAGAAGAGATTGCATTGCAGTTCATGGTTGATATAATGCTCAAAGATTTTTGACAAAACGATTTTGTGGAAAACCACAATCAATAGTAAAAAAGGTTCGCTTGGAGACGAAGACATAATATGCGACCCTAACAGACGATCAATGCATTGAGTTGGGGCAGGGATACGAAGAACAGCATTAAACCTCGTACCTTCTTACCTTTTGTAAATTATTATGTAGATGAATTCAAAAGTTTTTAAATGTTTAGACTTTCAGAAAAGCTCAAGAGATTAATAATTATGACTGTTAAGAAATAAGCAATTCTTCATTTAATTGAAACAATAGAACAGCAATCAATAATATGTAAAAGGTAAATGCCAAGGTGGCGTCTGCTGAGAGGATTTCATAAAATGAAGGCTTTTGTTATTTCATCACCGCCATTTTGTTAAATCATTATTTATGGATGTTTTAAAACAAAGTGGTGAATTATTATTGCTGTTGAAAGGAATTAATTTTAAAAGCTTGATTTGCCCATTCAAAACATTTTAAAATGGCGTTCTAAACATTTTCAACAAGATGGACGCGATGAGTCAGCGAAATTCAAAAAAGAACTTTGTCTATTAATCTTAAAACTAATGTGGGAAGGCAATGTTTAAGGCAAGTAAGTAATAAATAAAAGTAGACGTTTATAATACAAATATGACAAAAAATTAAAAGGTGATATCGTTAAAGATATTTTATTAACAAAATCCAGCAAAATGCTTTGCGGCGAATGTTGGAACTAATTTGACGTAATTTTGAATAGAGAACGTTTAAGAGTATAATGACAGTAATCTTGATTAATTCAGCCGGAGCCCGCCTACGCGCGATCATGCGTGATGAGAGGAGAACGCTGGCGGGATGCGCTCCAATTGGTCGGCCGGCCTCGCAGTCTCCGCGATGGACCAATGGCGTCGCTCCTACACGCGTAATGAGATAGAATAATATCCACTTTTTATTACCTCGTTCTTTTTTTTAAATGAATCGCCTCATCTGTCAAGTTATCTGAGAGTGTTCATGGATTGTATGTATCTACACCTATACACAAAATTTCTTTTTTTATACCTTTCTTATTAAATACACAAAATTTCTTAAATATTCACGTAGATAAATTAAATTTTTATATTTTTAATGAAATATTGATTCTACAGGTCTGTTTTATTCACGATTAAGTTTAGGAGGGATATGCAAAAACAACACGACAGTGGGTACCTTATGTTAGTCATGTTCTTGATCATTTTAATTAGTTAACCATAGACAAAATCAAAACTGAACTATTATCTGCCATACATATTTTGTTCACAATGACAAAAACGAACATGAGACTTTTGGTGGGTAGGTACCTAAGTACCAACGTAGGTATTTGTGACGTTTTTCAGTACGATAATGAGTGCGTTGACATTTCGTCAACAAAATATGAATATTGATTATTTCGATCGATATAAATTTAAATATTAATCGTGTTCCTATCTACGCGATTAATTAAAATAATGAAACTAGGTATCTATGAAAAAGATTAACAGATACTTACCTATATAATAGGTAGGTATTGAGGTAAAAAAATTGTAGGTAGGTACTAGGTAAGTGTTACCCGATGTGTTTCTGTTTAAGAAAAAACGATTTATGAAGATTCAAAGAGTTATTCAACAAATAATGATTTTTATATAATAAGATAACATGTAGGTATCTATCTATTGAAATATCTGTGAATCTGTATTATATACGTAGTAAAGATACGAATTGACAATAATACACTGATATTGTCAAAAATAATAATAACATTTATTGCAGTAGGTATACAGTCCAATTTTAAAAAGTGGGCTATACATACACATATTGCACAATCTGAGTGTAATAATTGACACTACACTACAAATTGAAGTGGATGGATTTTTTCAGACAGATTTTAGAAGATATTATACAAAGCGATTGCATTGGGATGACTGATGGATCAGTGGCCTATCTCTGCATTTACGCCCCGATCGCGATCCAAATCCAGTGTTAATAACTACATATTATGTCATTATGATATTTAGATTCTGGTTGCCAAGCATCAGTCTTGAAATTTGGTTGCTCTCTTGTTCTCAATAATTTCCAACTTTTTCTCTATATTTCATTAATTGTCAAATATCTACTTGTTGTATGAGTTTTTTTGACATGCATGTTGAACATGTTGAGATTTCTCATGATTAGGAGTTTCGGAAACATAAACATTACCACCTAATGGCGAACTTTGTTAACGTAGAGTGATCACACTAAGCCAGCCTTCGAAATAACAGTGGAAGACATACAAATAGAATTTAATCAGACCTTTAAGTGTGAATATCTTTATTTAACGTGTATCGAAAATTCTATGACCTCTGCTGGATTTGAATGTGCGTCATAAAGCACGAACAAACTATATAGCGCAAATGGTGTAAACCTGTCATGCTTAGAAATTCCTGCTTTTTACATTATAAGAGCATCAGAGATCTTAAAGTTTCAAAATATAAACCTTTTATTTTAGACAAATTTAAGAAACCTCATCTACGAAATTAATGTTAAACATAATTTATTTTGTTGAAACTGATAGACAAAGATGTAGGCATTTTACGAAATAAAACTGAAATTTTAGATCAATACCTATGGGAGAAAACTTATTATTTGTTGTCACTATTAATTTTTCTTTATTTATGTTTTGTAAAATAAACTATATTCTAAGCACAACATATTGAGGCAAAATGTTCCATTTTATTGGGTCAAACATTTTTTAAACGTTTTTTTTTTTCATCAGAATTGAATGTTCGCTATATTATGTATGTACTATGATATTGTTATAATTTCTTTACTTCAGTACGTATAGCTTTACCAGTGGATACAAAGCTAAGGAAAGTGTCGGTATACTTTAAGTTACGAAAGTAATTAAGGAAGTAACTAATGAAGATATTAAAAATTTTGTAAAGAATTTATAATGAGACGATTTATTATATAAATACAGCATAGTACACCATATTCATTAAAACCTGTCCCCTGATGTATGTGCATAAAAAAATATTATCGCTATGATATTGTCACTTATCTAAAGACACTGCGATGAAGACATAACGTTTAATGGCGTCCGTGTATCTGTGATAATATTGCTTATGCTGCAATTCCGAAGCTGTGTACCTGATAATATATTGTGTGGAGAGGTAGATAGCGTCATTATCAACTCATTCATTCCATATATTTCTTCGGATTCTGTATCTTTGTACGTATTTAGAATCAAAAAACAATTTTTTTCGTCATTTGTATAAATTTCAATAAAAACGAGGTCAGTATTCTAAGTTTCCGTGACTTTGACGTTAAATTTTGTATGGAAACGTGTAAAGCGCCCGACAAAATACTTCGGAAAGCTCTCCAGCCCATACAAAATTCCCGGAAGTTTCTTTCGGAATTGGGGTACATATCCTTGTTGACTCCTTATATGGCACTAAAAACAGATCCCAAGGTAAAAGAGAGTATCTGACCAATTTTTAAAATCCGGAAAATGACATGGCATTTTCGCGTAGGCACACTTGACATCAGAATTGATATTTGGGGTTGGTCGGTGGAAATTTCCACTTAGCAAAAAATCCACCTATTGTACACACTAATGCGATCAATTTAAGTGCATTTTGTTTTGTAACAAAAGGAAAAGTTTGGTTTAAAGAGATGTAAAAAATATGGCAGTTTTATAATAATAATTAAGGAAAATCAGAAAGCAGTGAACAGGATTGAGGATTTTTGAAGAGTTGATCAAAGCTGACATCAGAGAGACCTGACACGATGACAAATAAAGAAGAACAGCGAACAAATTTATCCTACTTTCTACTTACTATTTTTTTATTTTCTACTAACTAAATCAAAACTTTATCGAAGTATGTTAAAAATAGAAAGAAATCCCCTAAAAATAGCAATAGATCTTTTACAGGAATTCCAATTGGTAACGAAGATCTTGATTTTTTCTTTTACGCTTTTTAGATGTATACTTATTAGGAAAATGTCAAAATAAAAATTTAGATTTACACATCCATTGAATCGCTCTAATAAATGATGAGTGTTGGTAGATTGCCTTCGAACAAGGAACCTACTCAATTCATCCACATCAGAGAGGCGATCTTTTTGACAGAATATCGAAGTAAGACAATATTTTTGTCAAACAGGTCTTTAATTATGAAAAAGGTATTCAAGTAACATCTTTTGATTTACATAATATAATGACAAATTATCTTTTTACTATAGTATGGCTGTGTTTTTATTTTAACATTAAACAATCGGCAAATTTCATGTTGACATAGCATCGACAAGCTGTCAGACATGAAGATTGCTAGTGAAGCGAATGAATAAATAAAGAAAAATATAATATTGTTGACGTTTATGGTTTAGTTATTTATTAATTGAGACATCATGCACGGCTGGTTGGAACGTCCAGCGAGGAGTAGCCATAAGCAATACGAGAAATGACAGATAAAAAAAATGAAAACAAGTCGTTCTTGCAACGCGTCGTTTGTCTATGTATGGAGCTCAGAGCTAAATGGCCGCGCTGCGCTGGTCTGGACCAAAGCATGTCTCGGCATTTACATATCTCTTATTCGAGCAGCGAATATTTAAAAAAAATAAATTGAGCAATTAGAAAAATATGTCTTATGTCAATCTTGTAGACAGACAATCAGTGGAGCCATTTATTAAATACAAAGGTTGTAATTGTCAGCTTAAAAACACATGCACAATCTCATCGGCGAACATTCTTAATATTGTAATGATATCAATCACACAATAATTAATGAGGAAGAGAAGATGACAGTGGGCCTTACAAGGCTACTTGTTCAGAGATAGTTGTCGTGGACACTTCAGATAGGAACCATTTATCTCACAAAATATCTTTAAAAAAATATGGTAATCAAATCACTGATAAATATTTTTCCTCTGGGACCTTTTCAGTTGACCTTTATATCATCGCAACTGCCGGGTTACAATGACATTTTCTCACCCTGTCCTCTCAGATTACGTGCTGTGATGGAAACTGACATCGTCTTTTCAGCATCCCGCGCTTGATGAGTCAATACTCTGTGTCTTGAACGATGCAAACCCGCCAATTGGACATTCAATAGTGTGTACCAAATGAGCGTGTACCATAGTTTGAATAAACACGAAAACAGAAGTAGCACATGCCACGGAAGATGTGCAAGCCTTATGTACCGATGAGGCTTTTCTCAATAGCTCCGACTGTAGTCATCGCCAGACGATGGGCCACATAGTTGATTGTCCAAATTTTGGTTTCGACCTAACTAAAATCTATGGGGTCCATACTGACGATAGCTATTGACAAAGAAATCTGCCTCTGGATAAACATGGCATATGAATTTTAAAAAATGACCTTTCCACTTCAAACTGCTCAAAAATTGCATATAGACATATCGTACGTACATGTCTAATTTTTTCACGACGTGTTTATAAGGAACATAAAATTCTTCGGATGACGTATGCTGCACATGTTGAAGCAAGGTCTTGGATCATATCATGCGGAGACCACTTATTCTTACAGGAAGAATAATGACATTATTAATGGACACAGCAGCAGGCAAGAGACGGCGCTGTTGGGCAATTAGTTGCCACTTTAGCCGCTTCTCGCTAATTACAATCATTGTGATCTTTATCGAGATTTAATTATTAATCATATGAGAGGCTAGTTCATGGAGCATGCAGTAGCCTTGGAACCTATATCCATCTATAGCTAAACTGATTTTATTGATGATTTGAGAATCAAGAAGGATCACCGCATTCCACCTCTTATAAACTTTAATGGATAAAATAGGATTAGATAAATAATTTTAATAGTGTCAAAAACCATCAAGCAATGACAAGAAGACTGTCTAAGCTCGGTTTGTCCATAAATTTAAATGAATTGAAAATCACTCCTGTCAGCAAATCACGCGCACCTACCCGAATTAACATGAATTATTCTTACGGAGCCTGGAGCCATTAGACCAGCAGGGGGCTGTCCAAATGGCGCCCACGTTAAGCCTCCATTTTAATTGTTGATATTCACGAGATCAAATATAATAAAATCTGTCACGTTAGATCTGTACATAAGTAAGTCTGTTAAAGAAAAGATCTCCTAACAATCGAGATGTGACGAATCATGTGTGACTAACGGGTAGGTTAGTAACTAACGGAGGTTCCCTGATACCAGGCAACATCAGGGTGATTTTGCCCTATATGCAGGGATCTGTAGTAGGGGACTTTTACTTTCTTAGTCTGGCTATGGAGGAAACATCTGGTACCTCTGTAGAGAATATGGAAGTGAATGGTATTACCAGCACCTTCTTAGAGACGATGTCGTGTGGAAGATATACCTGCCCAGTACCTCTACATCAGTGAACAAAAGGACTCAATTGTTGCTATTGGGAGATAGGAATCTTGCTTGGACTTATTATTCGGGTTCATCAAAGAGAGGTAGCGATCCTTGAATAAAATGAATACGTTACAATAGAGCTTATAAATTATGATGCAAGTTTATTTTCAATTTCGGCCCGTTTTTGAAGAGGTCTGTTACCAAGAAAATTGGCAGAAATTGAGGTAGACACATCAAAACTTCACCAACCCACGATTATCTAGACAATTTTCTCATTATTTCAAGAACTACCATATCCGTACAAGATTGATTTCGTTTCGTGAATATTTTCGAGTTAAAAGAATGAGAAGTATAGACAAAATATATAAAAAAAAAAAAAAAAACAAGAACATTGCTATAGTGTATTTGTCTTCGAATTTTGTTGGTGGTCATAGAAAGAATGTAGCCATCGTTGCCACAAATCCGTTTTGAAGACAATATCCAATTTTCTACTATTTGTAATAATTTAGGTCTTTTAATTAAGCTCTAACCCATGGAGAGGAAACAGCTAGTTAGTCTCACAATATATTGTGTATGTAATTCTGTAGATTAGGAAGGTAGTAAAGTCTGTGTTAAATTTGTAAGGCCCTCCATTCACGATCACATCAAGAGTTGCCATAGGCCGTATATTTAAACATACGATTTTCCTTCAAAATGACTGCTTTTTGATAGGAATGGAAGGAAGAGAAGATGCTGCAAGCAAATGCCATGGTATGAATGGCCATGGACAGAAAGCTATCGTAATTATCACCGGTGAAATGGGCCAGGTATTTTTTTAATTTAGTACAACACCTCAAAGACTGATTTGGGCTATAAGTGTAATAAGGGCTAAAATTGATATTTTTTGGGATCAGCCTTGATTGCGATTATCCAGGAGTGGACGGCTTCTTTGGCAATATTTCTAAATCCAACACTGTTATCAAACACAATTTGAAGTGGTTGGTGACCCAGCGGTTAGAAAACACCGGCTTTCGTACTGCGGACGTCGTGGTTCGATCCCAGGTGCCGACCATCTTCCTCTTTCACGACACAAGCTTTCAGTAGCTTACTGTGAAAGAGTCAAGGAGTGTATTTGTGTTCACTTTGAGTGAGCACAGATTAATTTAAAAAAAAAAAAAAAAAAATTGTGTAGGTATGTTTTAATTTTGGTAGGATTTTATCAAAAAATCTAGTATATTGTAAAAGGAAGATCGTAAACTGCATTGATAATAATTTAGTAAAAAAAGGTATCATTTTTCCAAAGTAGATGGCGTTCTCCCCTAAATATAGCCCTGGTTTTAATAAGTTACGCGAGCTTTTCGTGAGAGAGAATTTCAATTAATGTATGTAAATTTTGACAAGAATAAAATTTAAAAAATAAAATCAAATAATAACCAATGGCATTCAAGTTCTCTTGTAGCAAGTAATGTATCAGCCAATCGGGGCACGCCCTCACATTATCAAATTCAAATTAGGTTCTAGAACGTAACAGTTTTTTTTTCTTTCTAAATCATAGGTTAGCTGCGTGTTCGTCAAACCAGTCTCATATTATTATGTAGATATCCACTTATGCGGGACGCCTCATTTGTACAATATTAAGCTCAGAGATAAAAAAAAGACTTCAACATAGTAAGATGAAATACAAAAAGATGCTGGTCATGGTGAGTTAGCTGGATAAAGCAAATCTAGATAAATTTTATAATTTAATATTTTGGTTGTTTGGGTCTACGGTATTATGAATAATTATTTCATCCTTATCTCTTAAATGTTTAGCATATTTTAAATTAATGTATTTAGTTGTGGGACTTAATGGTGTGAACAAATGGTTGACAGAGCTCTTTACATCGGACAGAGATGCATAGTTTCTCTCCCTGAAATTGCGGAAAATATTAAATATTTCAAATGTTCTATCAACTTCTGAAAGTAATCATACACTTTTATCGTTGTTGTTTTTTAAAGATTGATTTGAATCACCGCGGGATTAAAACCTCTTCTACTCCAATTACGAGGGTTGGTTTAATGAAATCGCTCTACATACAACCTTATATAAAATGACGAAAGAACATTATTATACGATTGACAAAATAAAACACGTAGGAGTTTTTCAAAATCTTTCAGCTTTTACCCATCATCCCTATCAGATCCGCTAAAATTTAGCATCAACTAAAATTTTGAATTTCGCGGGCAATGTCATGTGATATCAAGCAATCCATGCTACAGTTCTTAAGAAATCGATCGAAGTGAATATATCTGCAAGTGATTTCAAGCAAAAGATTTCCCCGCATCAAAATTATCATCATGTCCGCCAAGTTTCCTTTTTCTCAAACAAATTCATGTTCAACGTGTCGAAAAATCTCATGTTTACAACAAGTAGATATTCAAAAATTAATGAAATATCGAGATTAAAAATGGAAATTATTGAGAACAAGAGAGCAACCAAATTAAAAAAAACTGCGACTGCTGTCATGTATTTGGCGCCAGGATATGAATATATCCATTTTTGTTAATGTCTCATCTTTATTATCATCGCATATCACAATGGGCTGCTTTATTATCAGAAAATTTGATAGAGTATTTCAGTTCAGAGCGGAACTCAAATGGTTAACTATGTCACAACGAAGAGACTTTCACATTCTCACATTACTTTTCTCGGTACTCTCTAACCCCAACGCTCCTAACTATCTGAGGTCTTTATTCACTCCATTAGCATCTCATGGCCTTCCTCTACGGTCTGCTGCGCGTGGCATCCTACAAATCCCAACACATCGTTCTTCATTTTTCACTTCATCTTTCACTGCACAGGCGGCCAGGTTATGGAACCAATTACCTGATGACATCAGACTCTCTCCAACGTTATTCTCTTTCAAAAATAGATTGAAGCGTCATTTCCTTTCTTCTACTCCTGCTCCTGTCTCCTGATCCTCTCCTTCCTCGCTATACTTGATTATTGATTATGTGTCACATTTTATTTCTTATTATTTTTATATGCTTATATGTGTGTGTTTTTGTATACCTATGTATGTGTAACTGTATGTATTATGTATTTATTTGTTTATATATGTGTATGTATTTTTTTATATAACATGCAACAGATTAAATGTTATATCTATAATAGGTTGGTTGGAAGAAATTGCCCTAGGCAATAAGCCCGCCAATTTTGGTTAATTATGTATATTTTTACCCAATAAAGTGTTTTATTATTATTATTGCCTATTGGCTTTGTTGGTGCACAAAATTCTAATTATGTCTAGATTCTTGTGAACATTTATTATATCATATGTTTTTTGGCGGATTCTAAAATTTAGCGGATCTGACAGGGAATCGGGGTATGAATCTGTTAAGTTGTAACGTTGACATATTTATCTTCTTGAAAATATTATAAAGTCAATATCGTGTATGTAAATATTAATTTGCAACGAAGTGGTATGAAGATAAATCGGAAGAAAGGAAACAAAAATGTCATAGAGGGTGTTAAATGGCGCATAGCCAAATGAACGAATTTCAATGGTCCTTCGATGGTTATAAAGTCAGATAGAGCCTTATCTGATTGGCTTGATGGGAGGTCAAAAAGACTACCCAAGATTGACTGAAAAGGAAGGATTGGTTGCTTCCTATGTTTCCGAGCTGAGTCTCTGATCGACGGGTTACTTGTATAAATCCACGTCTGGCGTGTATAAGGTCGCATCTCGCATTTCCTCTCGATAATTATTTTATAACTTAATTACAAGTAGTAGGAGAGTGGCAGTAATGATACCGATATAACCGCTGTTGATGGCTTCGCAATCACGTCGCACGGCCGCCTTATAAGGCCGGGACATTCCTCGCCAGGCACACAGCGCCCTATTAAGGACTCACCAACACATTAATACGGGCCCGGACTTGCATCTCGAATCGACCGATATGGGTAAAAAGTAATTAATTTAACACGTCAGATTTATGTAGCGTATTGATCCTTAAAAAGACAAGCTGAAGGCATAAAAAACCTAATTAAAAACACTTATATAATGTACTTTGCCAGCAGATAAATATGCTGACTAAAGGGAAATAATCTACATCTCGTTCCATAATAATATTATACAGGTGGTTTCTTTCCAACAGATAAAAATGGACACTCTTATACGGAGTTGAATCTCAAAGTTACTACAATGAACCGATTGGAAGCGTTTGAGAGGTGGGTAGGTACACTGGAGAATGCTCCGCATACAATGGACAGACATGGTCAGCAACACAAGAGTCCTGCAAATGGGTAAGGTTGATAGAGTTGCTGACAAATATCAAGCTCCGGAAGGTGTCCTACTTGGGGCATGTACTTAGAGGGGAAAAATTCTATTTGCTGCACTTGATTATTAAGGGAAAAATAGAGGGTCGACGAGGGGTGGGCCGACGGCAGATATCCTGGCTCCGAAATATTCGTGAGTGGACGGGGATCACGAGTGTAGAGGAACTATTTTCGTGCCGCACAGGACCGGGATGCATTCTCCAGAGTGATAGTCAACGTTGGGGCGACCTGACTCGACACAGAAAGAAGAAGAAGAAGATAAAAATAACCATGCTTTACGACCCAAATTGGTTATATTCATCTTAAGGAGTCTCGAATCAATATTAGTACCACGAAACACGAAGGCACCCGTTTTAAATCTTTCCGAAATGCCTGCAAGATGGATACGACACATTGACATGATATTTTTATTTATTATTTATTTATTTATTTTCGGTTTATTCTTTCATCAGCCGGCATTACAGTATTCACCTATGCACCGGCAGATGTCAACAAAACATATATGCAAACAAAACACAATCAGATAATGATTAAACAATTCACTTAAGAACTACCCGAGGTCTCACATAAACATCGTAAACATTCAATGAAGTATGAACATGAACAAACAGAACAAATACGAAAAAATGACATTCGAAATAGCACATACCGATGGTGCCTCATCAGCTGTCATTCGACACATATACTTCTTCTATGATTCGACAGTCGACGTTGACGCCATCTATAGGTACCAAAAATCACTGTTTAGTGATGTACATCTCACTACATCGATCTACCATCGATACATCGCACACAACATTTAATACAATATATTTTTAGCATTGATTTGCACAAAAAAAAACAACAATAATTTCAATTCAAACACAAATGCAACAAGGCACCTATGCAATCCACAAACTCTCCGTAGGAACAGTGAAAAATATCAATATGCGCTGAAACATAGTTCAGTAAGCGGACGGCCTTGCCCATGGGGGAGTCCGCAATAATGCCAGTCCTACCATGTGGTGGGTAAAAAAGAATGTGTCGACGCGATCTGTTATATGAGTCGGGAACAAACAGACTCAGTTCCGCCAGTACTTCAGGATTGCATATGATGCCCCTGATAATTTTGAAAAAGTGTCTGCACAAGTAATCGTTTCTTCGCGCCTCTAAGGTCGATAAACCGAGACAACCATTTATGTACAGCGAAGGATACAGATACGGATAGTACCCATACTTCACCTTATAAAGGTGCCTTGCAAATCGTTTTTGGACTTTCTCAATGTCATTAGTGATCGAGGCTCCACTAGGCGCCCAGATCATTGAGTTTGTCTCCAAAATGCTACGAACCAACGTTTCGAATAGCAAAAGTAGCGTATTTTCACCACGGAAGTGTTTTGAGTTACGCAGAACAAACCCTAACATTCTGTTTGCTTTTTCTACAATCATGGCAATGTGACCGTTGAACCTGAAGCTGGTTTTATATAATATTCCCAGGTCTTTTATCTCATTCACACGATTGAGCTCCACATCACCCATGGTGTAAGTATACACGAGAGGGATTCGGGATCTACTGTACGACATGACGCAACACTTCGGGCGGCTGAAGTGCAGTCTATTTACAGCAGACCATTCCATTAGGGAATCTACGTCCCTTTGCAACATATGTGCGTCATTTGGTGTTGTAACTTCTCTAAAGATTTTTAAATCGTCGGCGTAGAGTAAGAATTTGGAATTTTCGATTGATTGGCCAATATCGTTGATGAATATTGAGAATAACAGGGGTCCCAAGTTAGAACCCTGTGGTACTCCTGAATTGGTCAAAAAGGTTACAGAATCTTCGCATTGATATGTTACGTATTGCTTTCTATCTTGGAAGTAAGTTATGAAGTAACTTACCATTTCATTTGAAAAACCAAAATTGCTTAGTTTAGTTATTAAGATATCGTGATCGACTTGGTCGAAGGCTTTCTGGAAGTCCGTGTACACTACATCCGTTTGCTTTCTATTATCCAGGTTTTTTGTTATAAAGTTGCCAATACAAAGTAGATTTGTTGTTGTGGATCTGGTTGGACGGAATCCGTGTTGTTCATCTATGAATTGGAAGTTGCACGCGTCCCATATTTTCTTGTGCAGTATTGTCTCTAAAACTTTTGCCGGGCTTGAGAGTATGGCTATAGGTCTATAATTTCGAATATCGGACGAGTCTCCCTTTTTTTGTATCGGACAAATCCTGGACGTCTTCCACTTTTCAGGAAATACACCCGATAAAATGGAGAGGTTGAACAAATGTTGCAAGACATCGATAATTAACGGTCCTATTTCTTTGAACAAGAATGCTGGTATTCTGTCGGGGCCGGCTGAACGCTTTGGTTTCAATTTCATTAGACCATACTTTACGTCACTGTGTGAAATATTCGATATTGTACACGTTGTGCCATAGAGACTTGTGGATGAAGATACTATTTCATTATAATCTAATTTAGGGGCATCTGACGTATATACAGAGGAAAAATATTCTGCGAATGTATTTGCAATATCTTTAGGCTCAGTGAAAGTTGCGTCATTATATTTCATTTCAAGCGGAGTTTGGTTATGTGCTCGTTTGCTATTAATAAAGTTCCAAAACCTCGATGGGTCTTCACAGATAGCAGTTTCGCTATCCTCAATATGCTTCCGATAGCATTCATGGACCCGAGACTTAACTGTCTTCCTAAGTGCACCAAACTTGCTATAGGCTTCTGAGGATTTGGTTCGTTTCCAAAGTTTATGAAAATAATGTTTTCTTTTTATATCTCGAATTAGATGATCGGGAAACCAGATGGGAAAGAGGGCAGTAGCATTCGGTGGTACATTTGGAAAACAGTTATCGAAAATAGCATAAAGTTCCGCATAAAAAGTATTTATTGCTTCGTTGACGTCGACAGAATTACGAACTCCCGACCACTGGCAATCTGAAAGGGCCTCTTTTAACGATGCCATTTTGTTGCGCTTGAAATTCCAAGTATTGCTGTTTCTGGGCACAGGACCTCCCCCTCCCGAACGCAAGTTATTATGAGATGGTAAATTAAGATCTATTCTTAAAGTAGGGTGGTGTGAATCCTCAGGGACAAGAGGAGATCCGTGCCTTTCAACAACCACTACAGAAGGTACAAAATTTGTATATATCAAATCAAGAACACGATTATTTACATTTTTCACATCATTACATTGCTTTAGATTCAACAGATTCAAAAAGAAAGAATGTTCGTCCCTAGGATACCCACATGACTGTAAGTTAAAATCACCCATTAACAAAACATTTCTTTCCCCGAGTATATTGCGATTTAATTCAACCTTTCGATAGAATTCCGAGAACACTTCACTGTTTGAGTTTGGAGGGAAGTATACCACACACACAAAAAATATAAATCTCTTGATGGTTAGCCTAACCCACAGGTCCTCGCCGTCCGTCTCCAGAGAGAAAATCCTCTCTGCATTGGTCAGGTATCTGGATTGAACCGCCAGAAGAACTCCTCCACCTCTTGTAGGTCTATCCCTCCGAAAAACGACATATCTTGGATCGAAGATCTCTGAGTCTACCACTCCTGGTGATAACCATGTCTCCGTCAAAGCGATCATGTTTATATCCTGAGAGAGTACGTTACAATAACATTCGTGTGTTTTCGTATTAAGTCCTCGTACATTTGCGTATAGACAATTGATTGTTACTCCGTTATTGATGTTGTTCTTTAGTGGTGCTTGATGTTCGCTGTCTTCTACGAAATGTCCATTCGTTTATATTTGTATTTATGGGCCACATTTCAGGTTTCATCCATTCAGTGAGTCTGGATGCTGGAACGGATATTTTGAAGGATGCGTGCTGACCTTTAGTGGCCATCTTCTCTACCTTCAAAGAGTTTTTTTCGTCTGGCATTTTCTTCACCATGTACGCGTACACCTGTTGCTCTGATGTTTCCGGCGCGAAAGAAAAGGCGTGTATGTATTTCATCCTTTGGATTGTTGGAAGCTCCGGGTCGATTTCCCCACTACCTCTAATTATACTACGTTGCTTTATACGCCTTACAGGATATTCTTCCATTCCCTTGTCCACATTGGAAATCTTTTGCGATTCCGCCAGTTTCCTGCTGTTCACTGTCTTATGTTCGAATACCTCCACCTCATAGGGATCCAGACTTATTTTTCGAGGTGATGACATCACCATTTCTGGAAGTTGTGCTTGCACTGTTTTAGATGTCTTTGCTGCATAGGACTCTGGCTGAACATTCACAGGGGTAATATTTAAATCATTTTTTCGCTGTGAGACACATGTTCCGATGTCGTTTGCATTCGACTTATCCCATAATTTAGTCATCTTTGGGTCTGCGCGGCTGTTCGTTAGATCCAATATTGACATTTTCAGTTGAGAATTTTCAGCTTGTAGTGCGGCCATGGCTACTGATATATGCCCTACACTAGCATGAAGGTTCGTAATTGCAACGTTTAACTGTCGTCGGAGATCGTTGTTCAGTCGCGTCTTGTCAGCTGTTAAGATTTCGTCGTTGTTCAGTCGCGTCTTGTCAGCTGTTAAGATTTTGTCTTGTCAGCTGTTAAGATATGAAATGAAGATCTCCTAAAAATAACCCCTCTCCCTTGAGGAACATTAAAGGACTTCTTTGAGTTAGGGGCAGTTGAAAGAAAGTATGAAATGGAGAGTACGATCCGTTTAAGTATTTATGTCACTGAATATGGTCGTATGACCGAAAGGCCCTTACCAATTAAAATTTATAAGTGAAATTAACAGAGTTTTATTTCAAAACAAACAAAATTAACCAACGATAGGAAGGGATTTCACAAAGTTACCACCGAACACATAAGCAACTTGGAAAGTAAGAGTTTAATAAGAGCTTATTGCACACTTATAAGCGCTTATAAACGTGCAAATGTGTTCTAACATCAAACGATCCAAACGTTCGATCATTTTGTTCGAAAATTCTTTCAGCGATCGTTTCGATATTCGATCAACGAAAACTTATACCAGGGGACTGCACACACCTGTTAAAAATATAATATATTTTTTAAATTTTTCTACAGTGCAAAACTTGTGAAAGAATAACTGATGCCCTAGATTTTCAGCAATTAACTCTCTTTAAAACGAAAATGTGTTACAAAAAATAGCATGAAAGAAATAACTGATTGAAAACGATCGCATTTGTTTTGATTCTATTTCTAAAAAAACATTCATACAGGTCTTAGAAAAGAGAAGAAATCGGCGTTAATACGATTAGAAAAAACGAAGTAATTTGCAATTCCACATAATGTTTATAATCTTGAATAGTTTCGTAGACGCACTTCATCATACATGGTAAAGGAGATTATCTTTGTTTTACACTACAAGAAGAGAAATGTCTGAATATACTTAGAAGAAAATGTCTCTTCTTTCCATATAGGATAAAACTATAAAACTTGACGCGCCAATAAAATATGTGGAACAACATTTTTTTTATCTACGTACCAACAGTTCCACCGCGACTAGGTACACGTTGAGAATGAATATTGTATTAAATGTATTATTCTTTATAATATAAAGGCAATATTCAAAACAAAATAGTATAAGTATGATATTTTGTGGCCAAAATGTAGTAATTCATAGTTATTCTAATAATTTTTAAACGTTTACTAGTTTTTTTTCCAATTCTGTATCGATTTCGCTAAAATTTGAATTTGGTAATGTCAAGTGATTTCAACCAACACGAGCAATATTGCATTAGAAATCGATCGAAGTGAATATAGCTGCAAGTGATTTCAAGCGGATGATTTCCAAATGTCAAAATTCTCATAATGGCCGCCAAATTTGCTTATTCTCAAACTGATTCTTCTTGACCAAGAAGTGTAACATTACTAACGTATTTTTTATCATGAAAACAAGAGCACAATGATAATCTTAGGGAAAATAAAAATACATTTTGTTTTGATTGTTTGTTTTTAAGAATGGTATCTGAGAAAAAATTGACACAAGTGGTTTTGACATAAAAGCGGTTTCTCTAAAATTTTGACAGGTCTTTCTAAAGTGTCGCTTAAATTGATCGAATAGCGGGTCATTTTAAAGAAATTTGATAATTTAAGTGGAACAGTCGGTTAAAATATATTTTTAGCGGATTCTACACTTAAGCGGTTCTGATAGGGAATCGAGGTAAGAATGTATAAAAAAAAAATACGGGTGTATAACTACTAAGTAGGTACATATATACTCTTGCAATGATTGATAGTAATTTCGCAAGATGGTGTCCGCGCACAGTCAATAGATCATCCCGTGATCGCTTTATGAAGCAATTATTATCTATAATAAAAATAATATGTTTATATTCATAAATAAAATATGATATCATAATAATTAATTACTCAACGACGACAGACTGATTTACCCTAAGCTGTAACTATACGCCATTTACTCGTATCAAGTAAAGGTAAAAGAAGTTGTATTCATCGACAATATGTTTTTAGCTATGTCATACTTCTTACAATAATAATAATAATTTATGTACATATGGATTTTAATTAAAATAAATTAACGGTAAAACTTATAATGGTCAATGGAGACAAATGCGTCCATGGAGATGACTTTAAAGATATTGACATAATTACACGAAATATATTTTTTTTATAAAAATGCATATACAACTCTATAAAAGGGTAACGTCACATCATTATGTTGGAAAATTACAATACGTCATAAATTATATCAAGTTAGATACAAATGTGACTGCTCCATGTATTTACATAATATGGCATCAGACTGTATGAATCAAAGGCACAGGAACGTTCTAATAGAATCTAGGTATGAAATTTTGCTCTGAAAGATACCCATATATATTTTGTAATCTCAGTTATTGTGGATCTTAATATGTTCTAGATGTGTTAAATGTTGTGCAAACAAGTAGGATTCTGTGATTTGTTTTACGGATCAAAATTATTGAAGAAAGTGAGATGAAAAATTGGATTATGCTGATGACTTACACATCCAATTTTACATATTTGATTACCTTGTAAGTATAGGTTTAATTTGGCTGGGTTTTTTCAGTCACACAATTTGGATCTATTATTTTGGGTAAGGTAAAACGGAACGTTCAAAAGATATTAATACTCACAATATAGTAAATACATCATGCGATATGGAAGATTTTGGATCCATTTCGTAAGTATCCACTAATGACAGATGGAAGCGGAATATTGAATATACCTTTTCAGACACATATCAACGCTTCGCCAGGAGAAAAACGAATTCAAGACAAGTAAATCAAGACACAAATATAAAGTAATATTATAGAATCCATCAAATTCAATAAGATATTAGCAAAAAAAAAGTACGAAGTAGAAGCTGTCCATAAAATACATCATAGGAAAAGATATGACAAAAAATTTATGACTCACCTAGCATTTTACTCAGATCAGCGTTGTGGAGATCAGGATTTTCATCCGCCAGCTTCTTCCTTTCAACTTTAGCCCAGACCATGAAGGCGTTCATCGGTCTCCTGATTCTGGCTTCCTTCAAAGCCTTCGCTTGGCCCATTTTACCGCCAAAAGTGGTTCTGGGATACGGAGAAGGTTGATACTCCCGAACACTTTCGTACGGTATACGATAATCCATGGAGAGTCTCGAAGGATCGTAGTGACTTCTGGGCCCGTAATCCAAATTATATCCCATACCGTGATGTCCTAAAGTCGACCACTGCATGTCTTCATTCGATTTGATCAAATGACTCGACTGCAGATGTTGACTTTGCTGCATGTTCAAGTCAGCGACTGTCTGGTTTTGTAAAGACAGAGGTAACATGGTACTCGAGGACGAAATCATATTTTCGTGCATTCCCGGAGTGTTACAACCTTGTTCTGAAGGATTCGTTGGCATCTGAATTCCAGGACTTGAGGCTGCTCCTTGATGGACGTACTGCTCGTACGATCTGTGGTAAGATGGGGGAGATTGTCTTTGGCGGGCTGACGGACTGTTGGCATCGAGCATCCTGAAACAAGTAAGAAGAAAGATTTGGTTTAAAAAAAGAATGCACCCAAGAAATCAAGATCATTATTTGAATAACTACGTTAGATCAATAGATCACATTAACGTACGTTAGATCAAAATCCAGGGTATGATCAAAATCAAACATTTCGATATTATCAAATAAGTACTCCATTTTGTAGTAGAGTCTATTATTAAAATATTTAAAGTAGTCCGATCAAATGTGTTGAATGAGAATATTAATGTTGATAAAATAAAAATAAGAGCGGTAGCTTGAGTGTGCGCAACTCCGCACAACTCTTCGCGATCGCGTTCCAAATTCAAAAGCCTGTCAAAGACGCATTTCAAATAGAAATAAAAACATCTTTGATTAGAATAAACATATTAATCGTTGTCCCATAGAAATTATCTGACTAAAATAAAACACGTCCGTCTACAAGAAAATGTAAGAATCACTGAATTTCGTTCGGTTGGTATCTCATAGAGTTTGTACTAGAGAATTTGATACTCCTGTAATCTGCTAATAATTTGGGTCCGTTGCTGTATTAAATTCTTGAATCATGATTCCCATACATCTTCTCAATAGATACATCGCGATACTGAGAAATGGTCGCATAAACGGTGAGAACAGAATAGATCTTGCAAATTGTAGCAAATTTAAATGATTTGATCTGACAATGAATCAATTTGAAAGAACAAAATACGGGAGAGATAAAGGTTCAAAATTTAAGTATTCATTTTTTGTTTAAAAATAATCAAAAAGCTGCGGGCTAAAAGAAAATTTTACCTCGGGTGTTTGTTTGGCCAGAAAACACGTTCTGTTTTTATATATTTAGTTAAGGAACTGGAATTTCCTACTCGTTTAACGTAATTTCGCTAGATAAAAGAGCATATTTTCTCATTTTTTTGCTAATTATGCGATTTCCTTGTTTTGCAATAACTATGGGAAATATTTTTCCTATTTATAATTTTCGTCAGAAAAGTCAATGTTTTCTATGATAATCCACGAAATGTTGAAATACAACTGTTGCTAGGGGGGAAAATAGGGCGCACATTCTCAACGTGATAAAGTGAAATTGGGACCTTTTGGGATTTTAAGGAAGTTACCTTTAACTTAACTATAGGATAATCAAACAATTAATGAACCTTTTCGAAGCCTGTCGTCTGCCAGGTTTTGCTGTTGCACGTCCAATTAGCCAATTTTTATTTGTCTCATTTCAGTCGTGCTACTACATAAACTACTCACCTTTACAAAAAGCGCACACGGGATCGTAGGTGATAGACGTGCGTATTTACATGAGTGGTGCGCAAACGCAAGGTGGCCTAATGCAATGGCGAGTGATTTCAATAAATGTCACAGCGGTAATGTAAATAGTGGGATATTTTGAAAAACAAACTCTGTTAGAAATGAAACATATGATTGTTCTCTTCGGCGTGTTTGTGTTGGCTTCCGAGAGGTGAACTCACTACTGGGAAACTATAAACAAAGCCGGTGTGTGCAATGTGCATACCTGCCTACCAGTATGCACACTGCACTTGCAGATGGCTGCAACACTAAGTTAAGACGCGAGAGTGATTCTCTGAACGAAAAATGTTGAATCTGTTGCGGAAACTCTTCGGCAACGATCGACCAACGGTTTTCAGAAAATGAGCGTTATAAACAGTTCTTACGAAGAAATTTTTTTTAAAGAGAAACTCTTAAAACAGATTCTTACAAACAAGTCACTTTCAGCACGTTTAATACTTTCGACAGATACGTCAACATCATTGATGGTATCATCAGTTATGATGAGGAACATAAAGGAGCTGCTATGATTAGTGCAGAGTGGAGAAGAATGATGGAGAAGATTCCTGCTATAGGAAAAGAAGACCTCTTTGACTGTTAGGTTCGTTCAAATTCTGATGTTAATATGAGATTTTTCATCATAATTTTGGGCGTCAAAAAGATTCTAATAAAAAATCAGGTATTACCTACATTGGATAAGGAATCAAAAGATAACCGTCGCGTCGGCATACATAAACGACGACGTTACACAATAACATGATGTACAGGTGAGAAGAATATCGAAATAACGTGCTTCTGAAACAAAATCTCACTAAGCGATGATGTCACTTCTTAAGGATAACCTTGCTCAGTAAAAAAAGTCAGGATCAACCAATGAAGTGACTGCTGGATGTTACGCTCTTGTTATTACATACTTATCTATTAATCAGCATTAGAAATAGACCAAGAATCAATTACCATTTACAAATTAGTAGAAGATATTAAACAACCTAATGTAGGTGATGATTCTTCAGTTTAACCATCTCGAAAGATGTCAGAGGAATGATTACGTGGCACAACGATTGTCTGCGGTCACAATCTTCTGGAAACATGGTGGAAAATGTATTCTTGCTAATTTAAATAAACAACAAAGTAATATTTCTACGAAAGGCAATTAATTGCGAAAATCGGTCGATTACGCGGTAAATTTGCAATTCCCCCACAATAAAGGTCGTTAGAAGATATTGTGATGATTTTAAATTGCTTCGTACGCTGAAAGTTTCCATATTGCCAAATTAATGGCTTGTCTGCGGCGACTACAAACAACTGTATCGTATACCCACTTTAATAACAAAAAAAAGTAACGGCGTTGAACTACCAGTGTATATTCTTCAAAATGGACAAAATGATATTGTTTTAAATTAAAAATAAACAAACTTTGTAGTTCTACGAATATTTTATTATAAATAATAAAATACAATAAGATAGCGCTAAAACGTTTTCGGACTCTCGTCCATCCTCAGTAGCGTCTTACAAGTTACTAAACTTAAAAACTAAGGTCTGGATGTCATTGGGAAGTGGAGGGGGTGTGTGAGGGAGGAGAAAATGATATTGAATCATAATATTATGAAACCTTTGCTACGTCAAAATTATCAAAAAAAAAAACAAAACTCTTTCAATGGAAACTTTAGAGTTGATCGTACGAGAACTAATTGTACTGTTGAATATGTAACAAACTATATTATATGCATGAGTGTGCTTTAACTTCTGGACTCGGCATACATTTTGATGCGTAATACATACATAATCTGTTATCAAATACCCTTTTAGACAACAGTAATACTGAATTGTCGGTTGACCTGACTCGGCCATGTTCCATAAATGCTCCCCAAGTCCATGAATGATGAAGCCTGTTTAATACACCGGATGTTACAAAAAGATAGACTTGCATTCACCAACAAAAGAGAATTTAATGCAGAACTTCAGGATGCCGGCTTTAGATAGGAATGCTAAGCGAGACTTTCTGGCGACCAAAAATGATCTACCGAAGTAGCAAACGTGGATCTAATCTAATCTAAACTCCCTTAAGGCCCCACTTAGTGGCATAGGGAGGCAACAAGAGCTCTCCATTGCGCTCGATCTTGCGCAAAGTTTATGACTTCCTCCCAAACCATGTCCAGATTCCTCAGCTCTATTCCGCCGACGTATAGCGTCGTTCGTGATGCGGTGGTACCATCTTATACCCAAAATTCTCCTGAGGCACTTCGTTTCGAATGCAGATACTTTTTGTGCCTGGGCTCTGGTCAGGTGATAAGTAACTAAAAAAGCTTTAAAGCAAAGATGAACATAATAAAGAAAACAGTAGGTACAAAAATTTGGCTGATTGAAAAGGTTTGAGAAAGTATGGATGAAAGAGAATGAAGCGTATTGATTCTGTCTTTAACAGAAAGAAGATGATTAGTATTAAAGTAGTGGATGAAGGTGAATAAGAACTAGTACAATGTTGGAAGAAGCAAAGAAAGGCATGAAGGAATAAGTGGAGAATATAATACGATTAGTTCTTAAAAGGACAGGAATTGAAAAAAGATGTGCCACAACAAATGTCACTAATAAACAGCTTATCACAGATCTCACATCTAAGGTTCCAGGAACAGATCTCCCACGAAAGGAATGGGTGCAGCAAAGGGACAACAGGCTAAGAACGGAACACGGATGCTGTAACTTCTTGCTCTGGAGGTGGGGGAAGAGGGATAATCCTGATTGTGAGTGTGGAGATGTCCAGACAGTCAGGCATTTGGTTGAGGAATGCCAAACTAGAAAGTTCTCGGGGAGCGTTCAGAACATCCACGAGGGGAAACCGGAGGCGGTAGCTTGGCTTGCAGCGCTGGAGCAGAGATTATAGGTGTTTGTGACGACGCAGCCTGCACGGGCGAAGTAAAAATCTATCCGAATGCCGCACGAAAAGTAAGTATGTAAGTAAGCAAAAGGACAGGGAGTGACAGGGGAAAAGATTAAATCGCAAAGCGTGCATACCCTCAGAGTAGGAAGCGTGCATACTCTCAGAGTAGGAAGCGTGCATACCCTCAGAGTAGGAAGCGTGCATACCCTCAGAGTAGGAAGCGTGCATACCCTCAGAGTAGGAAGCGTGCATACCCTCAGAGTAGGAAGCGTGCATACCCTCAGAGTAGGAAGCGTGCATACCCTCAGAGTAGGAAGCGTGCATACTCTCAGAGTAGGAAGCGTGCATACCCTCAGAGTAGGAAGCGTGCATACCCTCAGAGTAGGAAGCGTGCATACCCTCAGAGTAGGAAGCGTGCATACTCTCAGAGTAGGAAGCGTGCATACCCTCAGAGTAGGAAGCGTGCATACCCTCAGAGTAGGAAGCGTGCATACCCTCAGAGTAGGAAGCGTGCATACCCTCAGAGTAGGAAGCGTGCATACCCTCAGAGTAGGAAGCGTGCATACCCTCAGAGTAGGAAGCGTGCATACTCTCAGAGTAGGAAGCGTGCATGCATACTTAAGAATGACTTGATCTTGAAGGCGTTATCATTGAATTATCAATTTTCCGTCGGCTCTACCCAATATTTGCCCTTAATAAAGTTAGTAGATTAAAATCATATATGAAGACAGAAAGATCATAATTTTCTATGACGCAGAGTATCGTTTAAAACTATAAGTTCTTATCCATACTAAGAGCCTACTTAATCAACCTAGCCATAATTTATTGACCAATATTCTGATTTCCAATGTTTGGCAAAACTTGGTCAAAAGCATTGGCAAAAAAAAAATTGGCAAGCGCAGGGCTGTATTGATAAATATCCTTCTGCTTCAACAAATGTTATATTATTAGAGGTCTGAGTACGAAGAGGAAGAAAATTTGTGTAAAAATTGTGCCTTTTTAAGATATGACTCTTTAACTTCAACTTCGTAATTAAACAAATCTAATTTCAATTACCGAGTATAATAATTAGAATACATTTCATACACGTGTTTGCAGATGGTTGTGCAACATTGCGATGTTGGCAAAAGGAGTCCACATTTGCAATTCAAGAATATTTCATTTCGAAAGAATCAGATTGTAAATAAGTTGAGATTTAATAATTTATATATTTATTTATTCATTCAATGTACCATACAATAAAGCATAAATATACAAAACATTATCAAAACCATATTATATAAAAAGACTAGCTGACCCATCGAACTTCGTCTCGCCTTCAATCAAAAGTCAATAAAATATTGCTGGGTAACATAACATAGCTAACATACATGACTACAATTTGTAAAAAAATCAAAAGTTATGTGGTAATTATGAATCAGTTATATCAAAATCACCAAAACTCCCCCGTTCCATACTAACTTTAATATTATATTATTTCATACTATTTTCCATCCATTTTTAGATTTTTTAATAGTTGTTATAATAATATGTTATCCGTAGCGAAGAAGAATCTAATAAACTAAACACGATAAAAATCTGTTCAGCCGATCTCGAGTTATAAGTGTTCGCTTTAACACGACTTTTTTAAAATTATAGATGTGAACAAATTATAAAAAAGCTTGAAAAGTAGGTACCATCAAAAACGATATTTTTAATTTCAATCATTATTATACCACCATCTCTAGAAAAATAGGGAAAACATCAAAATATTAATCCACCAGACATCTCCCTATTTCCCTCAACAGATGTCGGTGGCGGTACCGATACCGAACCCGTTCCATACAAACTTTAATATTGTATTTTACATAAGTTCTTATCAATTTATTCAACTTTTCTTTTAAATGAATCTGTGCTCACTCAAAGTGAACACAAATACACTTTTGACATCTTTCACACTAAGCAAATGCTTGTGTCGTGAAAGTGGAAAATGGTCGGCACGGCCGGGATTTGAACCCACGACCTCCGCACGAAACAGTGCAAAAGCCGGCGTCGTAACCACTGGTCTACCAACCGTTATCCGGAGCGGAGAAGAATCCAATAAATCAAACATTGGAACAATCTGTTTAGCGGACCTCGAGTTATAAGTGTTCGCACTAACCCGACTTTAATTTATATTAGAGATGTTATCGATCCCACAAATTATTAGAATAAATTCGAAAATGAAAAAAAAGTGTTTTTATTAGCTCTTTGATGGCCAAAATAGGGATTAAGTTACTGAAAAAACATAATTTCATTTAAAATATTAACGTACCTATATCTATAGAATAGATAGATTCTTCAAACATGCGATTATTTTGTTATTCTCAGAAATATTGTCAATGTTTAAATTTTTATGTAGGTACCTTATATGTTTTTGTAAAAGCAACCTTGTTGCGTGGAATCAATAAATAAAAAAAATAAAAAAATTATAACCTAACAAAATCTCTGTAAGTTTACAAAATATTTGTAGAACATACCTAATAAATATATATTTCAAGTTAAAATAAATACCTACATTTCCAAAATTTTCTCGAATCGAAAATAGAATTCATATTTAAAAAAAAACTCGTTAAAAATAGAGAAAACATCGATGTTTCTATCCGATGCATCGGATAACATTGATGTATAGTTCCAATGCAACGCGCATCGATGTATTACTTTATCTAAATAGCCAACCGTACTTTGTACGTACCTACCTATATCTTTCTCTCAATATAAAGAAAAAACCTTAACATAATACCTGCTTATAAAAAGAACGACAATTTTATGACGTTTTAATCAAAAACACAAACGATTCTTAGGTATTATGTACGCTCTTTAGAAATAAAATCACCCTTTTTACGAACGTAGTTGTTTTACTCGATCTTGTTTTGACATATAAAAGTTGAAATGGGAGCAAAAAACGCAAAAACTAAAAACATTAATTAAAACAGAAATATAGTAGGATCTAGAAAGCCCCTGTTTTCATCTAAACCATCCTTGGGTAACCCTCGACATCTCAATTTTTTTTCATCGAAATAACGGCTAGATTTTTATAGAGTAAGAAAGATTTCGTGGAATTTTAAATGGACCGCAAAGAAATCTCTAAAAATCTTTGTAGGCTCTTTTCTCGATACATTTAGTATGCATATAAAACGTTCTTCCATGCGATACGTCGATTGACGATCATCGTAGCAAATAGTTGTCCGCATTTTTAAGAATTATCAAACTAAAAGTATGCGTGTATATTCGAGCTAACCTCTTGTTAGTTTCCTCACCTAAAATTTACTCAGTGAAATTAGGCAAATTATTGCCATACTGAAGTGATAAAGTTTTCAAAAAAATATTTTCTTTATCATATCATATTGTTTTAATACGCAATTATCGAATATTGTGTACCTATCTTGATAAAGGTACCTATGTTTGTTTCGAAACTTAATGGTTGCTTACCTACGTAAATAAAATTGCGCTGTCAAGAAATTTATCACAGAAAGGAATAACCGTTCCATACAAAATGTATGGGTATTTTATTTTCTTAATATTTTTATTCCTTATCAATTTTTTAATAGCTAGTAGCCTATTCGAGACGGAGACGAATACAACAAATCAAAAACCATGAAAATCGGTCCAGCCGAAGTGCCCGTTAATATGTGCACAATGTGCACTGCGCACCCGTAAAGCATTACAAAATTAATTCGATAGAGTTAAGCTTATAAAATAATAACATTAAAATATTTCTGAAACATCCATATGTCGCCAGACGTCGCCAAAATTGGTCGGGGGGATCAAAGAAAATATTTAGGCGATATTTTTGTATTAAAGTAAGAAATAGTGCTCCTGTTAAAAACAAAAAAATGAAAAGATATAAGTACCTACTACTTAAAAATTAGAAAGTCATTAAAATTAATATGACATTATAAATCCATTTTTCTAGAAATCTATGGTAGATTGGAAGCAGAAGAAGAAGGTTGTGGCATTGGATCACTTATAAAAGCATATTATATTCATTTTTAGTTTATGTTTTTTCGTTTCCGCGTTTTTTTTTTTATATTGCTCACTTTGGCTTCTATCAAAATACTACAACCGAAACCGAAAAGCACCATGGACCTAAAAGGCGCTAGAAAATTCGCTAGAATATTTTGTCGCTAAATGAAAAGTCGTTTTCCATGTCCAAAAGTCGCTAGATCTGACGACAAATTCGCCAAGTTGGCAACACTGCCGATAATATTGTTGACTTTTTATGATAACGTTCGAATCGGAGGAGTAAGTGGGATGGGCTACTGTAAGAGCGTATGCGAGAATGAGAGGGAACTACCCGCGATGTCGTCGGCGCGTCCCAGGTAACCTTTCCATACAAACTCAAATGTTATATTTTACATCACTTCTCAACCATTTTTTTAACTTTTTATTAGTTATTCTGTTATCCGGAGTGGAGAAGAATCCAATAAATCAAACATCAGAAGAATCTGTTGAGCCAATCTCGAGTTATAAGTGTTCGCACTAACCCCACTTTCATTTATATAGTAGATATTACACTTTACAATATTCACACATACAATCTAAAAGTAGTGTTACCTTCACTAAGCTATACCGTTTTGTCAAATAATTTCAATCAAATACGCGGCAATTCCTTTACATAACAATGTTTGAGATGACATTAAACACTTTGCAATGCTGTGCACGAAAAAAGAAAAAAAAAAACAAAAAATAGTACGCACTTGTCAAAATAATAATTATGAGACCATAAAACACTATAAAACGAATGAAAGGTTTCAACAGAGAATTATCTTCAAGTATTTGATAACGTCTGTTTGCTTGATGTCATGCTACGGTGTCCTTTTGTAAAAGTTTTGATGATCGTAGCTCTGTTTCTTTGAGAGTTCGGTTCCTGACAGTATGCTTTGCGGTTTTTTTTTTGTATCTAGTAGGTATTAACGAAGAATGCTCGTTTTTTTTTCATCATTTATTTCTCTACTTTCCATCATACACATCATAATCTTTACTTTATTTTTTTTTTATTTTTTTTTTTTTCTCAAGTTTTTCCTAATGTTCTCATACCTTTTTAATTCCAGACGTTCTACGGAACTCTCAAATCTACTGCGTTTTTTGTATAAAATACCACAATAATTTAGTAAAGCAATAAATATTTCCAAAAATATATCGAGAAAAGATTGTTACGATAGCTTACTTCTCAAGATATTGGCAAAAATCTATTAGTTATATGGCATTTAGTAGATTACAATTCGTTCTGGTCAGAATTAAGACGTGCGTAATCTCTTATTCTGTTCGTTTAGTCCAAGATTAGTTGGTGTTGAAAGCTGTGACTGCCCAAGGTAACGGCGTATCATACGATAACATATCTCAATGTTCCTTCACTAATAATAATTGATAATAATTATTCTTTGATAAAAATAAAAAAACATGTGACGATTTCTTATTTTGCTAATCTCTATATTCTGCTTCTTTGTCGTCTTTCAGCACTTCCATTCCTTTTACCGAACATCTACATACATCCTACGTTGTCTCTGTGTCTCTTTACTCGTTTACTTTTAACTCGTTCCAGTTTATTATTCTTTCATCTACCACGTGAGATCTTCAAATTTATTTACGTACACGCCAAAATCAAAGACTCTTCTACTCAGTTTATCTGTTTCCAAAATGCTCGTTTCTTACTTTCTTTGTCTGAACCGTCAGACGGCTAAGAAACTCCAACGATTAATCACATTCATATACTGCCATATCATTCCCATACATTAGATCCTCCCAAGTCTTCGTTTCTCCGATATTCGGGCATTCAAGAAGGTCTGAATGGTCATATATTTCCCCACAATCACGAATTGCATTCTTTATATCACCAATGTTTCCATGTCGAAAATATATTCACGTGCACTTGATATAGTACCTCTAGAAATCAGAACCAAATATACCTAAATAACTTAATGGAGACGGGGTGAATGACACAAAACCCCAATAAGACGCTCAATTTTTCAGGTTATTTGTAGATACGTACCTACGTAGCAATAAAAAAACGTAGGTATTTGTTGCCTATTCTTTGAGATTTTGAGTCCTGGAACCAGACCAACATACTTAGTTCCTCAGAATAACAATATTAATAAAACGTTACCACCGAAAAACGTGCAAACACAAAGGCACAACCAGTGGAAGCAATGAGGTAGACCATTGAAGAATTGTTGGCAAAGATTGTGAAGAATAATGCAAATACTATGGATGTTAAATAATGTAGAAAATTGAAAAAAAAACGGTGTGGAAAAAAAAACTGCTGGAGGCAATTTGATATATGCTCGATTTCTCTACCATCCCTATTAAGAGGTATAATCAGAAGGGTAGAGAAATCGAGCTTATATCAAGGAGCAACTGACATAGTCCCATCAATGATTCTACCATCATACATGTAGAAGTATGGACAAGTCGCAATAATCCTTAATAATAGATTACTAATGCTTCAAAATTTTTCACATTGTACGCTTCATTTTTCTATGGCTTTTTTCAGTGGCAAGACAGAGAAGAATTCTGTCTGTTCCGTAACAAAATTTACAGGAAACAGGTACCTTACATAACAACATCTATGCTTTTAAGCCATTCAAGAGCGCTGGGTTGAATGTTCAGTGTAATGAATTGATAGCACTTACAATATTCATCTAATATTGGCAGCTGTGAAGTGTATGAAAATATATTACGATCAAGCAGATTGAGATAAGCGCTCTGATTGAAATCATGCGTGACGGATTATTGGAGAGATAAGCTGTCAATGTCGCTCTACAAGACCAAAGATCGCGTCCTTCTTTACAAACTTTATCAGTACAGAGCTGGAGCCAAGTGGGTAATACTTAGGTATTCAGCGTTATCTTCGATCGACAGAGAAAGTAATTTCAATTTATAGCATATCGTTGATTCAATGATTGAAATTTATCAAGTTTTAGCGATATTCTAAGTGTGTGGTCACACCAAACGAAAATAAAGCCGAATCTAAGAACAGAGCATACTTTCTCATATGGGACACCACGGAATCAAGAACACGTAAGAACTAATTAATGGGTGATGACAGATTAGTGTCCATATCAACGATCAAGAAAATATACTCTACTTCCAGCTCTAGTTCTATGTTCGTTTGGTTTAAATGCAGCCTAATCTCTAATATAAATTAAAGTCGGTAGTGCGAACACTTATAACTCGAGATCGGCTCAACAGATTCTTCTAATGTTTGATTTATTGGATTCTTCTCCGTTCCGGATAACAGAATATCAAATAAAAAGTTAAAAAATGGATAAGAAATGATGTAAAATACAATGTTTGTATGGAACGGTTACCTGGGACGCGCCCACACCATCGCGGGTAGTTCCCTCTCATTCTCGCATCCGCTCTTACAGTAGCCCATTTAATTTTCATACAAAGTCAACAATATTATCGGGCACATTCGTTTTGGTAATAGGCGAGGTAGGGTGTGTGCGCGAGCGCATTATTCTCAAGTTGTTTCCGCCAGAGCTTTGAAAACGAATGAAATATAGATGTTTCAGAAATAGTTTAATGTTATTATTTTATTAGCTTAACTCAATCGAATAAACGTTGTATTGTTTTACGGGGACGCAGGCGCCACTTCGGGCTTGAACCACACAACGTCTGTCGGGAAAGCTAGTATAAAATATTAGTTTCCTAAAGTTCTCCTTTTTTTTCTCCTGTTTGGAATTTCATCCACAAGGGGTTATCCATATCCTGTTCTGCTTAAAACAGTTTGTCTGTTAGGATAATGTCTATGTGTCTTGTCTATGTTGTCTTTGATATTGTTATCTATGTTTAATTTTCGTATATAAATCGTAAAATGTTTTGCAAATTCTCAAAGAAATATACCGGGGAGACATTTATAAAAAGCTGCTAACCTAGGGTAGCCCAGAACTCATAGTATATTATAACAGCCTTTTCGTGTAAAACATATCTTTGCATAAAAATTCATAATTTTACGATTAAAATGAATTTATCCTTGGAACTATTTTAGAAACTTTAAAATGATATCGACTATTGGAGCTTTTTATTATCTGCTTTAGAACTACATATTCAATATTAATCGGTACTTTAAGGGGGACCCACTGAAGTTACGGACCTCAAATTTTACGTGCTTGTGTAGGAGCATAAGACCAACCCGTAGGTATACCAAATTTTATGAAAATCGAAGAATTTTTTTTTTCTTTTTTAGCCCTTTTTCTAGAACAAGTGAAATTTTCTTTGGATATTAAGAGAGTTCCCCTGAAGGTACAGATCTCAACATTTTACTAACTCATCTACATCGAGGGGCTAACCGTTCTACCAAATTTCAATCAAATCGGATAAGAATTACTATGAATTATAGGTGCGCACACATTTTTGGCGTACGGGTACGGGTATGCGGAAATTTTTTTTTTGCATTTTTGGAATCTACATCCTCGAAAACGTCGAAAAAATTAATTTCAGCGAAATCTATATTTTTTTTTTGAAATCCGATCACAAGACTCATATATTCCATATACTATGAGTAATAAGGAGGGTTATGTTATTCAAAAAACGGACTTAATCTATCTCTTCCCTGAGAATTATAATATTTGGTCCATTTTCTACATATTCAAGCGTTACCTAGCATTGCAAGAAATATATCTTTCTAAAATAAATGCAATAGTAGTTTAATCAGTTGCTTACACATTACAACATTATACCTACAAAACAAACGTCAATGAAACAACTGCAGTCTGGTAAGGCTAAAAATTAACTGAACTTTAAAATTTAAATGAGTATTAATTAATTGAGTAAAAGAGTTGTTACGCAGTTTGGGTCACATTCAAAAGTGATTAAAAATATACACGGGTCAAACGACCCAAAGTACAATCTGAAACGACCTTATTTCAAGGGAAAAAATCGCTGAATGACACAATTTTGTATTAGCACACAATCGAGGATCAAATAATTGAACAAAACGTACCTTTGCATGTATGTAACATGTACCAACGAGCGGTGTGATGTAATAATCGTTTCTTGTTCAATAAACGATTCGCGCATAATCGTATTAAATGGCTCGTTTTGTTGCACTCAATTTGTTATTTTGTAATTCATATTATATTGCCTTTATCGATTCCCACGATGAATCGTTATAAATCCATGCGGTACCTACCCAAGAACAACATGTAGGGATGGGTTCAAGTATCACGTAACGCAATTTTTGAAAAATTTTGAACCCCCATTACACCTATGTAACGCGCCGTAACGTTTTCTGTACCCCTCTTCCCCCTCCCTAAGCGATACGTAACGCCCAAGAGACTATTTTAACTTACATTGCCAGCTCGAAAGATTTAACTTCCCTAGGTTTTATTTGAGTATAGATAAAAATGTTGTTACGTAACGCAATTTTCCACCAAAATTGCGTTACGTTCTTAATACTTGAACGCGCAAAAAGGAGGAAGAAGGTTAGAACTGAGACTCGAACTAATGACCTTGATTCTTATGGGAATACGCCTACTTAAGGAACTCAGTATTCAACCAAGTGTGACAAAAAAACTATTCATGATAATATACTTGTTAAAAAACATTTTTTATCCATCAGCTCAAAATGAATATCTTTCAATGAATTTCATCAATTGTGACAGATGTGAAACTTTTTTTTTCAACCATTTTAACGAAATTTCACTACGTTAATACACGTTTTTGGCTATTTTTAAATTTAAAACAGCAACTCCCTGATGGAAAACAAAATTTGACAAATTTGGACCAAGTTTTAACACCGACAATCGAGTGACGTAACGACATGGACCACGTCCACGAGTTTCCCCATTAACGATCCGTTTGGAGTGATGGACGAATGTCTTGGCGCGATTGAATTTTGGAGTGATTGATATCCGACTCACCCTATCACTCCACATCATCCGTTAGGTTTTCCTTACAATCATTTTTCGGATGGGTGGCTTTAGAATCAAACGATAATACGCGTCGGACCGATCATAGCCGAATATTTTTAGCGAACACAACCGAACGATACAAGTAGGAGTGAAATGTTCACGTCACTTGTCTGTCAAGTCAGCTGTTTTTCGTAAACAATGGCCACGTACATAATATAGTGATCTAGTAGGGAGTCTCTTTCTTGTAGTAGGTGTGCGGTGAATCAATAGGGCCATTGTTCTGTGTGACTCCATTCAAACAACTGGACGTGCTGGTTAAACTCATCATTTCACTCGACTCGTCTCGTCTCGTTTTCAAGGTTTCATCTCTACACAATGACTTTATCGTGACGAATGACATCAAGTTCCGTAGTGACATACAAACTACTACACACTCACACTAAAACGTTTGGAAATTAGGTTCAATTGTATCAGCAACAACACACAATGAAATCCCGAGATTGTTGTGCATCCAGCAGCTTACGTTCCATCTACTCGATTATGCAAACTTTATATCCTATATAAAAAACTCGTACTTTCATGTTGTGAGCAACCATATCAAATGCCTTTTCTAGATCCCATCAGAGATTCTTCTTGATATTCATTGTTATAACTGGCAAATGTGTTTGTTTTTCTATTGTCCCTGCAAAACAATAAAATTGGACAAAATATTAAATTAGGGAAGGAAAATCAGATAGCAGAAATTCCTAGAAGAATAAGATTAGGATAGGCATCCTTTGAAACAAAAAAAACACATACTAAGAATAAGGGAATACACATACATCTCTGAAGAGTGTATGAATCATGTATCATCCCCGTGATCAGCTATGGCATGGAAATCATTACGCTCACTACCAAAACTTTACATAAAGTAAAATGTGCGCAAAGGTCCATGGAAAGACAAACGGTAGGCGTGTAATGACAAAATAACTGTGAAAAGAAATAAATAAATGTTACTACAAACTTCAAATTAAAATATGAAGAAATGAAGAATTAGATGGAAGAAGCCAATATCTAACAGTGGAGAGATGGCTGAGAAAGAACAAGTAACGCTGAATAAAATCTTGGTTTTATAGGCAAGATCCGACGGGAAAACGTTTCTGCATAATAACATGAATGTTGAATGTGTTCCTGAAATCAATATTTATACTACCAGTAGCATCAATCAAGAGATTCTTAACAGCCGTAAGTTCTAAGGATAGAGACGTAAGTTCTTTAACGTGACCATAGAGACAACAGTTGATTGGCATCAACATGAACTCAAGTGTTAAGGCGGAGACCGTGGTAAAATCGGATAGGTTTGAAGAGCTCTATGTTTTGCAGTGCATAAGAGAGAGATGAAGAAGAGACTGGATGATGACAGAGGTGTGGAAACGGAATCTCCTTGGGATATATAAAGAAGAAGACCCCATCAACCTATATGTTTAAATGAAAAATGCTAATAGATAATTTAGAGTCGTCTTGATCAGCTAGAGGTGATAAAATCATCTACGTCCAACATTTATGTATTATCTTATCATTAGCATCAAAATGCAGTCTTTTTAGGTCAATTACTCAATCTTTTGCAAGATAATAAGACACATCTTATAAAATGGAGCTACAAACGAAAAACAGCATAGAGAACAGATCACCAAATATACTTTGTTTGCAGTTTTAAGCGATATTAAATTCTCTTGCAACTTCTAGTGATTTTTTTTCTGACTTTCTTAAGATTGGAAACAATCCACGTCAATCTTTATAAATTTTACCTTCTCATATTTTTTCATTTTTACTCTTTCTGTTATTCTAAGCACTCTTAGCATTGAAAACAAATTTCTAAGATGTATCCTTGCGACAAAGATGTGACAAAATATGAAACCTTAAACCATGATCAAGAACGATGGTAATAAAGCGACAACGGTAATCCAGAATGGTAGACTGAGCTGGCTTGGATATAGATTATGGCAGTCTATTACACATCGGGTGGTACAAAAAGATGTGGAAAATCAAGAGAGCGTAGGGAGCGAACGTGGATTAAGTAAGAACTTGTTACAACCCTCACTCCCTTATAAGATCCTGTCCTAATTGAAAAGCGTTCGCGCGTTGAGCGATGATCGCGTGGATGCGTTAGCGAATTTTCGTCTCGAATCTGCGTTTGTCCGTCTAACCCAATTATTAGGACACGTTCATACAATGTTCTCGGTTTAAACGGTTCGTCCCACTGAGTACAAATAATATTATTAGAGAACTTTTGTGGATGCGCAGAACCGAAAATTGGTTCCTTTATATAATAGTCACGTGACTGAAGATACATTATTAATACTTATAATTAATTTTACTTTAACAAAACCCAAAGGGTTAACTAATTATACGATTGAAACATACAATTTCTTAGTATTAAAGCAAAAATATTGAAAATAAAAAATTGAATGTCACCCAACGCTACCGACGAGCGTCATAATTTGTATGAGTTTAACAACAGTCACGTGGTACTTGTTGGGACCATGCGCATTAGTACAATATTTCTCCAGTATTATATTTTCTTCTCAAAGGTCCGTCCGCGTTTAAGCGTCCGACGATCAGGACATTCATCTCATTCTTTTCCATAGATTCTACGAAAAACCTTCATAAAATTCACTTATACATACAATATTTTGATGGCGTTTTAGTTAGTAACTTCCTAAATACATAATTACCTGATCAAAATGATATATTTTGTTTAACTGTACAGAAAACTCTAAACGGATGTATTCATTACCTATATATTGTTAACTTACAAACTATAGGTGTTATAAGGGGAATCATCGGGTGATCCTCTTGACACTAAGATGGAAGGCGAGTAGGTAACTTGATAGACTAACACGCCATTGGTACAAAGAACATGCAACCTTTTACACCTTTATGTAACTTATACACGTGAATATCTATATACTTAATAAGGTACCTAAGTAAATTATTTATCACGGTTCATATAAATATGTTTTTTTTCATGTGTTTTCGAAAACCTTTGATTCTTTGAGAAATCTTCGCATAATTTAATAAGTCTTTAATTGCTGTTCAGGTGGCTAGAATAATAAAAGAAGATTACTAGATTTACCCAGGTGATTCGGCCTGGGTGTCCGTGATGGATTTCCCCTCATTAGAAAAAAAGCTGGCCAGATTAGTGTTCAAACAGAAGAGTTGGATTGTCAAAAACCGTTAGTGGTTCATAATATGTACATTTTGTTTAGGGTTCTCCAAATATGAAAACCCATAAAATGTCGTCATTTTTTGTATGAGATTGTAGCCATTAACCGTCAAATCAAATTTAATATTTACGTCTCTCACAATTATTAACTACAACAATTTGCGCAAGAGATGATAACATGCGGAAAAATAGGTACCTTGACTTACTACTACAGTATCGACTCGCATTAAACCCCCAAATTTTACGGGAGTAATTTTTTTAAAGAAAACTAACTCTTTTAGAAAAATATGCGGCGTGAAAGAGGAAGATGGCCGACAGCAGCAATCAAACCCGAGACCATATCTATGAAAGTCGACGATTGAGCTACTAGACCTTAGAGATTTTTGGTAAGTAGGTACTCATTTTATTCTATAAATCGTTTGAAAAAATTAGCATAATTTATAGATTGATGACAATATTAAAAAAAAAAAAAAAAAACAGTATAGAGCTGGGATGAAGCTGTGTATAACTGCTGCAAGATAGAAAGACTTAGAGGAACTTCGTGGCGTCCACATTCCACAACCTCCACACTGGAAGCGAACGTGGATTGTAAGTTGGTGGGTTCGATCCCAGATGCCGACCATCTTCCTCTTTCGCAACACAAGCTTTAAGTAGCTTACTGTGAAAGAGTCAAAGAGTGTATATGTGTTCACTTTGAATGAGCACATTTTTAAAAAAAAAAAGTTAGAATTCGTAAACAAAACTTACAGATAGATTAATTCTTTCCTGAGAATTTTTTATTAACAAGATATGTTGAGAATTTGGAATGTACATAAATTATAAGATATTTTCACGTAGAAGATATTCTAATCTCAGATAGATACTCGCTATCATTGGTGTACTTCATGTTAAATCAGATTAATTTGATACAATATCTTCATGAAAAGACAAAAACCGACAATTATTACACACTTACTTCAGAAACATAACGTAAGATTTTGTATTTCATAATCGACGAAAATTTTAAACTGGTATTTATGTAATGCGGTGAATATATCGAGTGTCTTGGTAAATGACGAGAAGGTCTTGCAGGTGGCCAACCAAGGGAGTTTGTCAACTTAGATTTGGTCATTCCTATGATGATGTAGGAGACCTTCATTTCGTACGAAGTGCCCTATCCATCTTGCACGCCTTTCAGACAGGATTTCAAGCAGATGCCTTCCTCCTTAGATTCTTTGGAGAGCCTCTTCATTTGCTATATGTTCCCTCCACGTTATACCAGAGGTTTTCAGCATAACTACGGAATAGGTTGACTTGGAGAAATGATTAGTGACTACTTACTAAATTTGAATGAAATGATTGAGGTTAAAAAGGTTAGTTGTTTATTTTTTAATTTTTTTTCTAGGTCTTCATCTGTTTTTGCAAGAATTTATCAGTGGTTCTATATCAGCATGAGGTTCAATTTCAGAATCAGATTCTCTTTCTATCTCTCCATGTGGTTCGATTAAAGGTTCAGATTCTCTTTCTATCTCTCCATGAGGTTCAATTTCAGATTTAGGTTCTCTTTCTATCTCTCCATCAGGTTCAATTTCAGGTTCAGGTTCTCTTTCTATCTCTCCATGAGGTTCAATTTCAGGTTCAGGTTCTCTTTTTATTTCTCCATGAGGTTCAACTTCAGGTTAATGTTCTCTTTTTCCATCTCTCCATGAGGTTTAATTTCAAACTCTTTTTCTAATCCCTTTGCACTCGTCGTCGAGTGATTTAGGTTTTCTATCTCTCTATTCTAGTACTTTAAAAATTGTGATTTACAAAAAATATTAAATGTGTTTCTTTGTAAATCTAAAATGTACAAAGAAACACATTTAATATCTTTCTAAATTGAGTAGTAAAATATGACACTGGTCTTCTTAGACCAGGATCTGAATCTATATGAACTCTATACAGTAGTAGGTCAATTCGAAAGCGTGAGCCATGTCACATAATATGTAGGTATCAACATTCGATTTCGTAATTTAATGGTTTTTGTTTCTTGAATAGAAGTAGTTGCAAATGGTAAATGAAGGGATTTATTTTATTTGGCCCTGGTGATGGTTGTGGAGGAACACGGGCTTATCCAACCGCGACCGGTCACGGAGAGCTGCCCACAGGGTTATAGGTTGGGCCCCAAACATTACACAGACAAATAGACAATTTACACTAGCGGGTCTAATCATACTGACCCCGACTAATAAAAAGATAAGTTGTGTTCTTTAGTAATCATACAACCAAATAGAGAACAAATTGCTGTCATTACGAATATTAAAATAAAGAAATTTTAGAATGCTCCCGAAAATCAGCCATAAAAATATACCGGAACATTTCAATTAATTCAAGATATCAAGGCTAGAAAACGTAAAAACTTTATTTTAAAAGTTTCCCATATAAGAGATTTTATCAATTTTCAGGAAAACTATACAAGCCAAGATAAAAGGGTCCAGAATGCAGTTATTTATCAACAACTAGAAGTGGCAATTTTCATTTTGATACCATCAGTTATAGTACCTACGTATACTTTACTAAAACTACGCACCAATACTGAGTTCATTCAATGAACATCATTTGCGTAATTTTTTTTATTCATTGCTACCGTAGTAGTTAGAAATTCATTATCAAAAATTCTTTTAATTAAAATTCCTAAATCACTCGATGATGAGTGGAGGGCCAAAAAAAATAAACATCAATGGCTCTTCAAGAGGCCATCAGTTTGAAATCGTATACTTGCAATTTTACTGGATATTTTAGAACCAAACCTATATTAAAAGAATAGGAGATCTATTTAAAGAAAAAGGGTGGTAAAAATACCAATTGGTCATATTTATCAACTGTTGATTTTCATAAAAATAATGACTACTCCCGACTGAGCTAGAATTTCGACCTCCTCTATCCACAGCAAAACTCTCTGATGATGTGATGTGTGTTTGGTCGTTTTAGTGCTTCCGTGGTTCGATTGCCGGCAGCGCCATGGGTTTGATGGATGATGACCATCATTTGCGACGCGGGTTCCCACTAGGGAGTGTCTCGCGTAGGATTTGAACCGTGATAAAAAAGTCACCTACATTCAAATTATCATAAATATTCAACATGGTTCAGACAAACTCTCAGATAATTTCAAACAAAAAGATGTATTAAGAGTCAGATGTCGAAAGAATAAATATGATTCTTGTCCCCATTTTTCAGGACTAGATCTTAACGAATAAGATCAAGTTGTTCGTTAAGATCTAGTCCTGAAAAATTGGCACAAGAATCTAGACATAATTAGAACGATGTACACCAACACAGTGAATAGGCAATACAGATGAGACATTAACAAAAATGGATATATTTATATCCTGGCGCCAAATACATAACTATTAGGACTATCTGTCAATATTCTTAATTTCCTAGACATCTCTTCACTTCCATAAGTGCCTTCCTCATAAACAAATACATACTGTTTCTAGTACGTTGTAAGTAGGTACATAGCATTATTATTAGCCCATGATCGTCTACATGTTCACGCAACTCCTCCCTGTCTCTGATCATCCCAATTAACTCAGCCCCATCAACCCGCACGCTTTCGTCTTCTCAGCTTGTAAGTAGGTAGATGTATATTCAATTTTTATTCATATCTTGTTCAGTTAAATATTTGATATCAATGAATGTTCATACGAAATTCATCCACAAGCGTTTTCAACCTTGAAATCATTCACCTAACTTCAAGATTGTCACATAAATTAGTTTCAAGGGGGATGATTATAAAGAGATAAATATGGTTGTTCACTTTTATCTTATCGGCAAATCTAATAATTATTAAAAATACTGATTTGATTGAAGGAATGTGTTTATCATAACGTAAGGGATTATTTTTGATTATAAATTTGTTATCATATAAGTGAGTAATATCGTTTTGATGAACTGAAATTTATTATGTGTTGTATCCTACACACATTATAAAACTGATCAGCTGTTCGCTAATCTAGAATATTATTATGTTATTTCTATACGTATTTATACATTTATTATTTTCAGTTAGTCTAAATGTTAAATTACGTATGTAACAGTTTTTTGGATATCTTTTTTTTGAGAAGGCGCTATTAAGAGCAGTTTATCTTGCAGAGTTTTCAAACTGGCAGTTCTTTCAACTTGGCAGCATGAATTCAATTCAAAGATGCACTTCGTTAGAATCACTAGCACTGAATCTTCTAGAAGTAACATGGCGACTTTGAACTGATCCCGCGTCTTCTGATTGATTGATAAGGTATATTTTCCAAACTTGTAATAAAGAATTATTTGGGAGAAAGTTTTCTCTGTGGATTTTACGCCACATATATTTGGAGTAATTCTCTTCGAAAAATAAGATAGTTTTTTTGCGTTATAAATTTCAATGTAAGGTTTATGAAAATTTTATTAAAAATATTCGTTTATCATCAGCTGTTATGAAAATGTATTTTTAGCTTCCAGAGTGAAATATATTATTTTTTCTCACAATTTTCAGTTTAAATTCTGAAGGCGGAAAATAGCAAAAACAAAGCTCTTAAAAGTTAAATAACTCGATAACCAACGGCTTTAGACACTTAGTTAATGGGAACAAAATTATTGCAAATAAGCTCGAATAGATCAATTACCAGTCAACCTGTATAAAGTTGTTAGAAGCGTTGTTTAGATGGACAACATCCTTGAACATCATAGCAAATTCGTATGGTTTTCAAGTTAGGTATACCTGTTTTCTTGGCAATTTTTTCCTGACTGCCAATTTACTAGTTTAAAGTATTTTAATCGAATTAAAAAACAATGGGGTACGTTTTTCTAGTTTGACTCTAGTCAGTTGATCCTCTTGGATGATTTGTTCATGTCTCTCCATCGTTAAAGAGTGAAGTTTCTTACTTATAATCTTCCAACTTTTTTTGCCCTTTCTTGTGGCATACAAGTGTGCGCGGGTATAGTTATTGTCATCGCCAGGCCTGCCTTCAAGACATTTCACAGGGCGAGAAGTAACAAGAACATCCTCTTGAGTGATTTAGCTTCGAGACTCGTGCCTTTACGAAAAACATTCACGCAATAAATCAACATCGTTTAAAAAAAAAGCGCAGTTAATACAATATCGTCTTAACTGGAGGCTTTTAATAAGCGCAAAACAAACAATAGCCTTAGCTGCACTGAGATTCGTCTAAACAGGGTTCAAAATAACAGGAGCTGCGATTTCACTAATAACTATCTGCTTTATTCATAAACTACGATCAGTGGAAAAATTAGCTCAGCGATAGAAAATATTACGATCAAGCGTCGTTGAGATAGTTTAACGCAGATCGCTTGATTGTGAGCTGATCTCTGTAGATTTTGACCCGCCATATTGGATTTAACGTCAACTGACAGTTGTTTCGAGTATTACAAGAACGCTTTTTGTAATAAATACACTGCATTTAAGTTTTTTTCCCGTCCAAATATGTGCTCTCTTCATATTTTGGCCCATTGTATTTTGGTTTATCATTTTGGTAATGGAAAATTTAAACAAATAAAGCAAATATGCATTCTCGTAATCATTCGAGGGCTTACAACCATGACGCATCAACTAAAATTATAAGAAATATAATGACGTTTAAGAGTACTTTTTAATTAGGAACAAATATTAAAATTGAAGTGATCAAACATAAATTAGTTCAATTTGGCTGAAACATAAAGGTTACGTACGATTTAATAAGGACTTAACTATATTATTTTGATATAAAATATATAATTAAAAAATAAGGTACCTACCTATTCTGCATCAATAACTCATTCAAATCTGACATAGCGAATATTGGTAGTTACCACTCGCGTTGCCCGGCTAATATTTTGTTTGTTTACAAAATTTTGTATGAAATGTCATCTTCATACATAACAAACGCGGATTAAATATTTATTTTTTTGTAAAATTAGTAAAAACTGATCAGTGAATTATACGTAATCTTACGATTAACGATTTTTACACACGTACTTCAGAAAAACGTAAATTACAGAGAGTTCTAATGGAAACTGCATAAAATCAAGAGTTACTTTCAGATTATGTTATGTTTGCGAGGTGGTGCTACAGACGCACGGCTGATTCTGAAGTTCACTGGACGGAACGTTTCATCAACAACGAGTTACTAAGCAGGGATGAACAGACAAGGCAATGCCTTCAAAAAAGATACACCACAAGATCCGGCACCCACGTTTACTTTTAAGCATCGTCGAAGAAATAACCGAGATCAGTTCTGTTATTGCAGACTTATGCTGAAACTCATATGCTGAAGTCAAGAGGCTGCCTGACGATAGAGTTGTTTGTAACTGCTTGGGTCAGACCAATCAACGGATTTTGACCCGAAAGAAGAGTTCCAATAAGTTTTGGCAATATATCTAATTGAAATATGGTGGTCTTTTCATAATAGATAAGCTCAAGAAATAACTGAGGATTGCGCATGCTCCTAAATGGGGTTTAAACGAAGAATGAATGAATGAATATTTAAATTAAGAACCCCAACTCATCGGACTGTTTCAAATTTAGAAAATCTATGGATTTAGCTGACCTATCCAAGGTTCGATTTTTTTTTTTATATAAAAACAACATCGAGACAGTGAACTGCTCCTAAAACCAAAGCTAGCGGTCGGTACAAAGCAACCATTGGTCCTTTGGCTGTGCTGGACGCCAGACAACATTATTTATTATAATAATATAATATCACATGGCTGTGTATGTCTGTTTTGTCTTTTTGTTGTTGACTGTTTTTTATTCGCTCGCTAGGTATATCGTATATTGCTGCAGTGAGCGATACATGGCTAAAGGCCAAATGGATGTCCTGCGTATTATAAGCGGGTATCACTGTTCGGTGTATTTCATTCAGACAACGCTGGCTACCGCGCACCGCGCTATCTTATATTACTGTCCAATCTGATGTGAGAGATGCCAGGGAAGGCCAACCGGGGGTTTGGGAAATCTTTTTTTTTCTTGCGGAAGGGGCTCACACCAAACGAACACAAATACACTATTAACTTATTTCACACAAAGAGAAACTTGTGGCGTGAAAGTGGATATGATTCCCCCCCCCCCTCCCCCGGGGATCGAAACCATAGCCTTCGGTACAAACGTTCCAACCACTACTAAATATGATTTGATTATGTATTTATGTAAAATTACAGTTCCAAAAATATTTTGAAACTTTATGTAATGAATTTTGTTATATACCCATATGACACAAGCGTGTAAGCCCTTAAAAAACGGTGTTTTTATTTTTGTAAATAAAAAAAATATCCATCCGAGAAAACATACGTCCACTTATTTATATCCATACACAATTAATAATTTGCTTCTACCACCGACATAACATTCTCCTACCAACCTCTTATTTTTCTTTACTTTTAAACTGGTCTTCCTTGAGGATGAAACCGATATGGTCAATCCACGTCATTCACGGTCGACCAAACCTTTCTTTTCACGCATTCCATAACTGAGACCCTTTGGAACAATGTGTGTAAGTACCCTAAGTATGAGTTTCGAAATTTGATTAGAGATTTTTGCATCATTATTGCAATCATGAAGTGAATGGTAGCCATATACATAAGTGGTGCAGTTTCCGATTTTTCGTATTGAATACTGGAGGTCATGGGTTTGAAATCTGTATCAGAATCTTTCTCTATCACAACACAATTATTAATAGTTTGGGATGTTGACATTATAATAATGTGTTGAATTTGGGTGACCACTTATTCAATTGATAAATAAATAAGTACAATTTCTATCAGTAACATAAAATGTCTTTTGTGTGTTATCTTTAAGATAGGGATATTTCAATTTATCCCAGTTTTTCCACTGGATTTTCTATTATCAGTGTTTGATTTTAGATATGATCTCCGTGAAAGAAAGAATCCTTGTTTATATAGTTCGTCAACGGGTCTTTGTGTTCTAAATCAACTATCACCCTGGCTGCAAAAACAATTTCTATAAAAATCATCAATGAGAAATACTTCTCGTAGTTTATTACTAGTATTTTTTCCTAAAACCATGGACAGTGGTTTGAAAAAAATCGTTACCTTTTCCTCCCCTATCAATGGTCCGATGATTTATGATTATCGTGAAATAATATCCACGTATAAGGTACATTCAAAATCAATGGTTGCGCGTCAATGTTATTTGCGCACGCGCATAAATCCACGCGACAACTCACCAGATAGCCATACGTTTTTCTGTCGAACCTCCGAAGAATTCCAATACAAAATGAATAAAAATAATCTACAAAATACAAATATTATCAGACTTTTGTGGCACGGTGCAAAGCCGCCTCTAGCCGAGCAGACATTGGTTTTATTTCATACAAAAAAAAAAAACGAAGTTTTCCTAGAAAGGTTGATCTCAAAGATTTTGATCTTTCAGTGAAATCCTTGAAAGACTATTCTTTTGACAGATTTATTCTCCATGCATATTGCATATGATTATGTATTTTAACTTTTTATATATCGCGGGCATCAAGCCAGAAGGGCGTATGAACGAAATGACTACTTTACAGGAGAGACAAAAAACTATTTATTTCCGTAACGAATGAATTTATCAATGTAGTTATTTTTTATGAAATTAAGCAAAAAATAATCACAATCAAAGGGTGCCACCCAAATTCAATTTTTTTATTATTTACGCATAGATTCTTCACATACGCCCTTCTGGTTCGTTTATATACGTGAATATGGACTCAATATTTGTACATGAAATTATAATAAAAGTGAAGGGCGTAAAAACAAGTGTCGGAAACAGCTATATTTTATAGATAAAAATTATTGAGCTTATTTATTACTAATATTTAAGCCCCTTGATTCAGAAATTGAGCCAATTTTTCTAAAGCTTATACGATTTTTAATGTCTGTTCGCCCTTCTGGCTTGACAGATTTCAGTGTTACCGTGCCATTTTAACAGGAGGTCGTAAGTATATACTTTTTCTTATAATCTTCGTAATAATCACTCTCCAATTCAAAATAGTTGTAATTTTAAAATGATTTTTTTTACAAAATAGATTTTGATAATAAATTAAAATATATTATGATTAACAATTATTCCATAACCTAAAATGAAAAGACTAATAACATTTTAATGTTCCTAATTTCAAGTTCTATCAATGAGTATTCCTGAAATAAAACAGAATAAAGCCAACACGATCACACTTACAAATGTCAATTTTGAATAAAATAATTATTTTATAGTAGAGACATAAAACAAGCACTCTCATTTTACCTACAGTGTTTTTCTCTAAGGCCATTAAGGGAATTTCAATAGGGAATCAATTAAAAAAGTACAAAATACTATTGGTACGCATAGTACTCAAAACTTTATTTAAAAGAAATTTTAGTAGGTACCTACATAATATTTGTAATAGGTAAAAAAACAGAAATGGATATGACATCAATTTTTTGAAAGTTTTACTTAAATAGTAAAAAAAAATCATAATTAAACAAAACAGATTTAAAAACCTTTATATTTATTTACATAAAAAAACAAAGAACTTCTTATTTTCTTCTGGAGACAATAAAACTCTTCACTATTTAAATTACCATTGTCATTCAGATCAACCGATAGGCTTTCGTTATAATTCTGATGACTCCTTGAATAGTCCCCAGTTGACACAAATTCCTGAAATCTTTATACGTGCTTTAATAGGCACCTATTTTTCTAAAATAAGCCTGATCGACGTTCCTGCAAGATCCAGATCGAGTTGTTATGCTCGATATTACCGCCTGCTTAAATTCCTACCAATAATTTGTTTTTGAAAAAAGTGAGTTTGGTTCAGCTTTCTTAAAAGGTGGCTACCTCACATTGATCCATTATTATATTTACGTGTGAATTACAAGCATTTGGGCATTTTAATATTCCAGAATATCTTAGTAATAGAAAGCTTTATGGTTCATAATTTTGAGCTTATCTTTAATCAAGGCATATCTTTACGTGCCAAATTGATTACATTATGTCAGTCCTTTGGTACATAAATTTTGGCATATTCGGATTCACGTTCAATTGTCTAATGCATTATGTCGCATTTTATGATTAAGCTATGGTCCAGTTCCAAAATTGTATGATCCAGGACATCTATTTCACAGTCTTGTGCAGCAATTATGTGGTGTAATATTGATACCATTACGGAATTTATTATTTCTTCAGAACACTAGTTAAGAAATTACAGCGCAGTGTTTCAAGACTCTGCGACGAAACAGCAGGCTTTGACCTTCGAGTCAATGCCAGAAAGATGGAGCTCATGGCGAAAAATGCATACCCTGATAAACAGCTACCGATAACCATCGACGGTCACTAGGTCTCCCGGGTTAAAGAACTAGGAGCAAAAAATACCACCTCTGGTGACCTAGGGGCTAAGCTCCTGCTACGTATCGGTATGACAAGTGGTGCCATTAACAACATGACCAAGATATGGAAAATGTCGGCGTTTAGTGCCGAGACGAAATGCGTGTGTGTCCTCATTCTGGATGGGTGAGTGGTCCTGGCACTTGACCAAAGCCCTGGCTCAAAAAATCTCCGCATCCAATTGAAGTGCCTTTGGAGAATTTTGGGTATAAAATGATGCCATCGCATCACGAACGACGCTATACGCTGGATATGCTGGCATACCCATCGCGGGACCATCATCTCTACCATTGTGGAGAGGAGAGGGAAGTCCCTCTCATCCTGACCACATGACCCCGCCAACTGGCTGGGTCATGTCTCAGGATGATGAATGACAGTTGGCCTAGGAGAGCGTTGTTCTTCCTCCCATCAGGGTCCCGAAGACAAGGAAGACTCTCTCACACTGTGTTCCGCTCCTTCGAAGCAGAGCTGAGGGATTTGGACATGATGTAGGAGGAGGTCATAAACATTACGCAAGATTGATCGCAATGGAGAGCTCTTGTTGCCTCCATAAATGCCCCTGAGTGAGTGTAAAAGGGAGAGTTAGTTATTTAGCTAGGATGTAACCAGTGTAACCAACAAAAATACAAACGTCCGTTCGTTAGTAGGTTGATACGTATAGGTACTGAGATGGTGTACGCCCGGTGTTTAGGAAAAATATTACATGCACGCATCAAAATTACAGGGCGTATGTACGTTCGCCTTTATGGCACGACAATATTACACAAACATATTCTGTCAAGTCCACGGCGTATGTTCATACGCCCTTCTGGCTCAACATGATCGACAATACCATAGCATATGCCCATAATTATTTTTTTCAAAATCTTAAAATATACTAAATGGAATGCTCTTATTTTTTTAGGAGAGGTGGAGATGATGTTCAGGCATCGAATGGCAATAAAAACGAAAAATCGCATTTTTGCATGTTCGCCCTTCTGGCTTGATGCCCGCGATATATTATAATCTATTTTTCGCTCCTTCGAGTCAGAGCTGACGGATTTGACATGGTTTGGGAAGAGCTAAGTAATAAACATTGCGCAAGATCGAGCGCTATGGAGAGCTCCCTATGCCTCTAAAAGAGAATAAAATAGTATCATCTATTGCCAGCGTCCAGAAGAAAGACATCCGCTACTTTCTAACTTTACACACATCCTTTGCTTTCTCCATCGACATATCAATTCTTTTACACTTTTGACCTTTGACAAACACAATAACCATCCAATTTCAATTGTTATAAAGATGTCACTATCATACATGGATTTTGTTTGCTATGAACAAAAAAGTTCCACGTAGGACGTAGGTCTATTTTGAATCCAGTATTGCTTTACGAAAAAAAATGTGTAAATAAGAATTAATAGTGTTAAAAGTATCGACGTTCTACATTAAGATCGGGATTGAGTTGAAAGAGTAACCGCCCTGATCTTCCTTGGGTATGGAATCGGTGTGTTCGATCCACTTTATTCTTTGTCAGCCAAGTATTCTTAGCTGTGTTCCTTTCAGCCTTACAAATTCTTAATGTTATTCTATTTTCATCCATTCTTTCAATATACTCAAAGCATCTCAACACAAACTTCCATATCATAATATTTCCTTATAATATTCTCATTAATTTCCATGTCCAACACATCAGAATATTTCCACATATTCTTCGTAGAGCTCCTGTATTTCTACTATCCACGTCCACGTTTCACAACCAAACTTCATTGATGGTTACATGATTGCGTTGTCGCATATGTATACATTTGTTCCACCAAGTTCTAACCTAATAACTTAACTAAAGAAATATTCCACATAGCAATAAAAATATCTTAATTGTTAGAAATCTATTAGTATTTTTTATTGTTTATTTTTTTCGTACTATCAATATCCATAGAAATCGATAATAAAACAAAAAAACAATATTATGAATTTTCATGATGAATTTATATAGTGCGAGAATTCAACAATACCGTTTATGTCCGCATAAGTCATCAGTCATCACTGATTTTATCAGCACGATTAACCACTTATGCGGACATAAACATTACGCAAAATAGAGCGCAATCGAGAGCTCTTATTGTCTCCCTATGCCTCTAAGTGGGGCGTTAAGGGAGTTTGGATTGAATTGGAAGTGCCTACCTATATACAGGGTGTCCCAGAGAGTACGACTAAGTCCATAGATAGAACACCTTTAGGGCTACCTATCTAAATACCTTAACATAATAATAATATGTTCAGCGATTTTTTATAATTTTCGCGTTATATAATAATTATTTTAGTACTTTTTTGTCGAACCCTGACTTACAGGACGTAATTGGTTACAGAGACACAAATCCTTAAGGTACCTACTTGTATATTTTTTTTCTGAAATTGCCGAATAATTATTTACCTAGTAGATACATTAACTAAGATGGGTCCATCTGATGCCACCGTGTAAACAAAATGTGATGAATCTCAAGGTACAAATCGAAATTTTACAAAAACTTTGAATACCTACGATTTAAAAAAAAATATTTACGTAAGCCTTAGTTGTATGTTTTCTAACTAAGCAGCCATGAACGTGAGGTAGGTATATATCCTAGCCGAGTATTAGATTTCCCTTGTCTATATACATGGGACTTTAATGAGGATATTAATGTTTGTTTAAGAATTGATCCTGGTCCTGGTACCTACTTTCAGTGCAGAACGGAGTGATGGATATGATATAATTAAGAAGACCACAGAGAATATTTTTTTTAAATTTAGAACTTAAGTCGAATGAATAATTTATTTGACGCATTCTTGTTACTATCTGCCTCTTACTCTTGACATGGTACTAGAAAGACCTTTTACATCTTTCTAGTACTGAAAAACAAAAATATATCTTTAGGTGCTTTCATATAATTTTCTTGTTTTCGTTTTTTCTTGTTTGTTATTTATATTGTATGTATATGATGATATGATGTAACATATGTATGATGATCCCAAGTGTCCTGCAAAGGACCTACGGGATGATACAAGATAAATAAATAAATAAATAAAATATTACCTATTTTTATTTAAATCGATATTTATAAGTGTACAATATTATTTATTTATTATTGACGTTTTAATAAAAAGGGTAATAAATGTACATCAGAGTAGGTGTTATGAAACACACAAAAATAAATAAGAAACTAAATTCTACTAAGTTTTAACAATTTTTTTTTAGCTAAATTTAATTCCATTTTTAATTAAGTAAGCATAATATAATATTGCTTGCATTCATACACCTCTGTATTTATATTACAAAAAACGGAAGGGTGGTTTTTGAGGGAAAATTTGGAAAAAAAAAACCAAATAATCAAAAACAAGAACCAAAATTTTTTTTTATCAAAAATATAGGGACAGCCTAATCGATTAGCGGTATGCTATTTATTTTACGACCTTTTTATATTCACACATCAATGTTCAGAATATATAAGCAGATAGAATATGGAATAGGAAGTAAATCAATTTGTGTAAAATGAATATAAAAAGAAAGAAATCAATCAATACTCCCATTTTGACTCCATTTAAGGCCATAGGGGGGCAACAAGAGCCCTCCACCGTGCTCGATTTTGAGCGGCTTCATTGATCTCCTCCCAACAAATCCCTCAGCTCTGCTCCGAAGGAACGGAACTCGGCGTGAGAGGGTCTTCCTCGTCGTTGAATAAAAATAAATGCACGAAGAATATTATTTGGATATTCTTGAATCAAATTAAAATGACTTGGTTGTGAATGATTATTGATATAAAAGCATGTTTTGTTTTTCTTCTTTAAAACGGTCCTGTAAGTCGGTAGGGCACCAGACGAAACTATAATCCGTAAATCAAAGTTGAAAATATGTGACAGCAGGACAGGGCCGGCATCTGGTGACTTACAATAAAGAGTAGCTCAAAACATGTCGCGGGTCCCGGAATTTAAATTTGAAAAAAGGTCCGCCTCGCCAAAACGAGTAAAGTAGCAGCGAATTTCAAGGAAACTTCACGTGGTACGTCGAAATGCACACTGCAACTATTTCAAATATGTGATTCCGATTCGAAGAACTTGTCAGCGTATGTGTGAGAACGTTGGTATCGAATTATGGCTTCTTAACAGCATTCTACTAATTATTCTTAAAAATATGTTACAGCGGAATAAACTAACAGTCTTTCTTTTGTAGTTGCCGTAAGGGGAAACACTGATTCATTCATTCTTAACACTATGTATACTTCTTATGATTTGGTTTACTAGAAAATAAAAGCGGTGGTAACATTACGAACGCAGTTTTGTTTGAGCAAGCACAAAGCATTCTATGTTTATATTTTTCTTAAAACAAAAAGACTTGTCAAGGAATGGCTCTTGAAATGTGGATTTGTTTATAAATTCAATTTTGTAAATAGTTAAGAATAATAATATTTGCTGCTATCGGTTAGATTTTAAGTTGCTATATCTGATTATTGTTTTTATTTTTGTAGAAGAACGCGCCGAAAAATCCATTTGTATCGATTTGGAACGACTTTACTATTGTACCTATATTTTAACTTTGTTCTAAAAAAATTAATAATAATGTAGTCGGGAAAGAGACAGTGTAATTTTGACGTTTAGTATAAAATAAGCGTAGCTTGGATACCGCAGTAAACATGACGCCTACTGAAATAAAATGTATGAACTAAGTAATAGGGTTAAATTTAAAAAAACATTTGCTATATTACATAGTTAGTAATATTGAAAATTATAAATATTTTCAGATGTAGCAAATAATGACTATCGGTACTTTTTGAGAAAGGTTGCATAAACTTCAAATGAATCTGTGTTTTCAAAGTAAACACAGACGCACTTAAGACATCTTTAACGTATAGCCAAATTTAGGTGGGAATAGATTAGACTAGAAAAGGGTTTCTGGTGAGGTTTAGAAGCCTTATACAACCATTCTACTTTTCTTTAATGTTTGAATAAAAAAGTAAATATAATAGGAATAAAGGTATGAACTCGTTGTAATACACAAGAAGATTTGATGAGCTCTGAATTGTAGGATGAAGAGCGGGTAGAAGGGGCATGATCTGGGGAAAACAGCCAATACCGTATACAAATTTATTTTGAAAGCAGTTCGCCGCCACGCCTTGGGCGAGAAGGACGTTTCAGGAGGTTTGTAGTTATGAATTTGTTACATCAAAGTATTCTTTATTTCACCGGTGTATGTAGTAAAAATCCTTGTGGGAAATGGATCGGTAGTGTGGGCGGGGCGTGCGGCGTACACGAAGCTCAGCCGAGGTCAACAATATTCATTATAATCGTGGATGCATAATATGCGTACGCGCATAATATTATATTATTATGTGTCTGCAGTATTGTCTGAGGCCTTCGCCATTTTGGGGCTTCCTCACAGACAAAATAAACAATGCCGTAACCAAAAAACATATTCTGCGCATCCTACCTGAACAGTAGTTGGGATGTCTATGGCCGACAGCGGTTTTCATTTACCACCAGTATAATAAAATTTATTCTTTATTGTAAATCTGTATGTCTTTTCGTTCATTGAAAATTCGGACGCAAATCTTCCAAGCCATTTTACTGCCAGAAATCGGATTGACTCAATGTCTGTTGACATTGTTACCCAATACTTTGATTCAATAACCTATAAGAAAAATTCAGTACCAATCGGAAAGGATAAAATGCAAGCAGATATACCCTTGAATACTCCTATAGAGTTAATTCGTCCATATTAAGGCATCTTCGAAGCCCATAACAAATGATTTTTAGCTCGTTTTGGATGTAGTACTGTCATTTATTAATTTAATATTCTTCATTTGCGTAAATATATACATGGTTCAGGATACGAATTTTGGCATGTGAGCAATTAAAAGTACTATGGTATGAGCCCATTTTGATTTCCAGTATACCAATCAAAATGACGAAATAATACACCTAAAAACCATAGAACAATAGAATATGTTATGATTGTACTTTGAAAATTTCGGAGAAATTGTTTATGTAAGTATTATACGTCCTTCATACGAGAGAGAAAAGCCTACAAGATTATTATTATTATAAAAAATAGGCTATACTAACAGTTTAATTTTAACTAGACATCACCTTAATTTTCAAGTTGAAGAAGTCCACTAAAATTTGAAGAAGAAGTCCACTGGGTTACATGCTAGTATCAGAATATCAGAATATACAAAACGCGTATTAGGAGAGTTTGAATTTTATCATTAACTTATATCAAATTAATCACAATATTATCTGAAGTACACTTGTACGTCTGTTTGCGAATAAATTATGGCAATGTTCTCGTACCAAGAAATTTATTTAACACAAGAATAATATTTTTAGACTCCACATATTATCATAAATTGGTTGTACTTTAAGAGCTATTTAAACTGTTTTTCATGACTTTTATCTATGGTTCATAATAATGACGTTTGGCAAAGATCTACTCCAAACAAGAACTGATACTGTCTAATAAAAATTCCTAAGCTACGACTATTTGTCACGATTTTAACTTTGAATTAACATTTTACATGATATATTTTGCGGATCTGTTCTCACCTAGGACAAAAAACTTAGTTGACAATTCTATCATGATTTTTTCGCAGAAGATGGACGACAATTCGTGACCTTCTCGAAACACGACACATCGTATTATTTCTGAAAATCTTATATTCAATTTAGATATTCAGAACGAAGACAGGACGCCATTGTTTTCGATAGAAGAAGAAGATGAACCTTAACATATTACTGTTTTTACTGGGTTTTTTTAGACAAAGTGATAACAAGTACACTTTCAATGACTGACAATAATAATTATTATGCATTAATGCAGAAGAAACGATTTGGCATATCCTAAAGTCAAACATCTAAATTACAAAAATAATCAATCCATTTACACTATTGATCCTACTAGCTGACGCGCCCGTCGAACTTCGACCTAACTCAGAACAAAAAAAATATATTTTGACTTATTACATGAATAAAATGTTATTTACGACATTAAAACTGAATTATTAACATGAATTAAATACATAAAAACTGAATTAAATTTAACCTCTAATAATATATTGAGTATGTAATAATAATTATTATCGACGATTCATATGCGGGATGAAGTTCGACGGGCCATAAGTTTGTAATATAAACAATTCCTCTATAGTTGCATAGTTTAATTTTTTTTTAAATCCTAGAGATGGCGTTGCAGTAGGAAATAAGTCACATGTGAAGCGTGTTACGGTATGGTATATGTTGTTGGATGAATAGACTCCATTAAGCCAAATTTTACCAAATTATTATGGTAAGATTTGTAATTGTAAACGGGGTTGGATGCTGGTTCCAGTTGTTCCAGTAGACGATGATTTATGTTAACTTAATAAAGCACGGCATTTAATTCAGCTACTAGGTACGAAGTTCAACGGGTTGATTAGGACCGCCGTCCGCCATCTCTTGAGTTTTTTGAAAACGAGTAACGTTTCCAAAAAAACTCAAGAGATGGCGGTGTAGTAGAAAATTTTCAAATATGAAGTATGTTAAGTTATGTTACATAAAGCAATATATGATGGAGTGATGTAAAAAGGACAAAAAGATAATCCAGACCGGCCTGTATATTCTTTGGTGAGCATAATATTATGAGTGAGGCATCCTAAAGTGGCAGACTGGCATGCCCAATGCGTTCCGGACGCGTCTGCCTACGTCAGGAGATGCGCTTTTAGCGATAACATCATCGACATGTACGCACTGTCATAATATTATCAGTGCGCAGGAGCAGATCAGATAACATAGATCATACCGTATCATTGCCGCCAATATTTTTGATCCTCAATAGAACACGTTTGGAAAATCGGAAACTAATTATTATTACTCAGCTCGGATAGTCTTTTGGTGGGCTTTGAGTTTTGGCTATTTATTATTAACTAGTTTTCCCGACAGATGTTTTCCTGTAGTCCTTACTTTGAATATTGATAATATCAAATTTGCAATTTAGGTAAACAAAAATATGTTTCAAATATGTTCGAATGTTAATTTTTTTTTCTTTTTTGGTATATCATCCACAAGAGGGATGTTTTGGCCATGAAAATTATTTCTCAAAGCTCGAAAAAAAAAATCCATCAAACATCTGCGTACCATCAACGGTCATTAATAGATTTTTTTATAGATGGCGTTGGAGTAGCAGGAAACCCGTTCCATACTTAATTTAATATTATTTTCTTATGCATTTTTCCACTTTTTGTTATTCGGAGCGCAGAAGAATCCAATAAATCAAACATCGGAAGAACCTGTTAAGCCGATCTCGAGTTTAAAGTGTTCGTACTAACCAGACATTCTTTTGTATTATAGAGATTTGTAGTTTTTGGACGCAGGAAAATGGCTGGTAGCAGGGTGGGCGGTGTACTAAGACCTATTATTTTATGTTGAGAAACGTGGAAAGAAAGAAAGAAAAATGTAGAATGTAGTCTAAATTAAGAATATGTGGAAAGGCTCTGTGGGACACTGAAAGGAATGAGAATATTAAGAAGGAATGTGGTATGCAAGTAAGTGTCATTGTGACCAAGATTTACAACATTTATAAGTTGAGATGTTTTTGGCATGGTAAATAACATATGCAAACAGAAAAACAAAGACAATGTAGAAGGCTGAAAAGAAAAGATGTAAGAAGTGGTGGTCGAACTCCGGGACACGGATTTTCCTTATGGCAACACTGTTAGTTGTCAATTTATCTGTCAACCAGCATTGCTATTACCGGGTTCTATCAATGACTTTTCGATATGATTTTCCCAAACGTTTTAGAGTTCCCCTCTGCTTTTGATAGTAGGGATACCTCTCCATGTATAGTGTGAAAGATCTTAGGAGTTGTTGCGATTAATATATAATAATTGCAGGTAACAAATGCACACTGATGTATGGGTGGCTGGAAGCATTTTATTGAAGGAACACCGACGACATTTTAATCAACGCTTAGCGGTGCATCAATATGCGCGCATGCAATCCAGCAACACTTCGATATGGACGCCGCGCGCCTTATTATATTATGCTCATATGTGTCTTTATTTAAATTAGGCGCTAGAGTGCACGACCTGCGCATCAGCGTCGCTTGTCACACGCGGGGCATTAGATACTGAAATGTGTTTTAATAATATGCACTAAAAAATAATTTTATTAGTAATATTCGGTCAAATTTGACGAAGGTGTACGTAAAATCAATCAGTGTTTGATTGTATATGGGTAAAATTTCAGAAACATGAACCAATACCGTTTGCGACCATAATCTACTGCTGTTTCCAACGCAATGGTTTTCTAGAAAGGGCCTTTCTTAAAGGGCAATACAATGCAAAATCTAATATGCAAAGTTTTTGAATTAATCTTTTTACTTGGTTCATACATTTTATTTCAGTGAGCGTCTTGTTTATTATGGTATCCAAGCTACGCTTAATAACACTAAGCTTCAAGCTTGCATTGTCCCATTAGTGTACTGCCGTCAGTGAAATATCTATTATAGAATGCTTTATATTTGACTCAAAGAAGAAAACGGTCATAGTGCTGGCTCAAGTTATGTTTAGGCCGAATTATTCAAATTACTTGGTAATCAAACATAATGTTGAGAAAACCAAAGGAGAAAACTCTTAATCGGCACCGAATGTAACCAAATGAAACACAGCTGCTAGCAATTCGAAAGCCTGTTTGAGAAGTACCCTATTTAATTTTAAACGTATCCCTCGAATTTTCACTGACGTATTAAGCGTTATGCAAGTGTACCTATAGCGGGCATTCAAGATGATTTTCTTCTGAATATGAGGTTCCGAATTACATTCAGCATTTTTTCGTCGGTGTTGTCATTTTATTTCAGAGTAAACGTGAACGCTTGACTGGAAGAAACAATTTATTAACCTCTCCACTGGCTGTAACGATGTCTTTATAAAAATGAATAAGTTAAGCTTATGATCATTGTATAAAAATCATTAAAATCGAAAGGCCTCAAAAGTGTACCCTGAGATAGACTCATTGTGCATGAAACCCATTTGATGGAATGATCTAAATACGCCCGAATTGCGATCTAATTCAATATTTTTTAGAGAGGCACTTTAACTAAACCTTTATCAATGTGCGAAATGCTTGGCGGTTCTGCACATGTCAGAGTTCTTTCAAAAGTACCACATTCTTAAATCTATGTTATAACTTTTTTATTAAATGTCAAGTTTAGTTTTGACTCTGTAAAAATATCTTGTTGAAATGGAATCGTCCACGGATTATAAGATTTGAAATATATAAGAGTACAATTATTAGATTGAGTAAAGACCGTTTCATAAATACTCCTGCAGGAAATTTGTATCATCAGTAAAAATCATCAATTTTACCTTTACTGTGACCATTTCTCCTATTAAATTTGGTATACTTAATGCACTTTGTTTTGACACCGTGTCTACGCCATCGTGTTCAATTCCCACCGGTCTGCAATTCAATACTCGAAATCTTATCCGTATAAAGTTATGCTCACACATAGTTTACTCGCTTGTTAACTTCACATAATATGATTATTAAGAGCCTGGAGTTTTACGACCAATCAATTGTTAGAAAAAAAAACAGGTTAGGTACCCTTCAACTAATCGAGAAAAGTCCCTTATGAGAGAAATTGTTTAAGGTTGACGTAGGTCATAAATGTTATGCCAAAAATCGCTGATACACAATATTATGAATTTCGAGTTTAAACTCAAGTTAAAATTTTCTGAGACCATCAACTCTTACGGTAGTAAATCCTTAAAATCTTCATTGACACGTATGTCTTTCGTCATTTTGGTTGTTTCGAACGTGTCATGGTATCGGAGCCATACTCCTCACGTTCGAGAGTGACGACACCAGGCCCTTGGAATGCCCACACGGTTAGCACTATGCTGGTGACCTTTCCATCATCACCAATGTGCAGCTTATCGGCAACTTAAAAATGTTTAGCAGAAATGCTATACTTTATCATATCTTGATTATTCCTAGCCGTGCTCCTTCTATACGGTTAGACGAATTATATACTAACAATTGAGTGTAGGGTTTTTTTGAATAAGAATAAGACCCTCCACTACCCGAGTATTACAGGAATTTGGAGATACCTTTTGACCGCATTATATAAAGCCAAGACGGGACTCCAACATCGCCGTTAGGGTCCCACATCGGAGTGAATCCGTTCGATATTTTAGTCCACCAATAATTAGATACCTATTCAATGTCCCACAACTAGGATTTTTTTTTGCTTGAGGTATGTTAGTGATTTCGTCCTGTTGTGATTATTGTTAGTAAATATCAAAACAAGCTATACGCCATCCATACGTTACTAGCAAGTCTGCTAGCGGCAATCATCATAGGGTCCCACGCCATCTTGCAGGCGCCGCATCAGCTTAAAATCAACGCAGCGCAAATGCAAACTCCGCAAGAGAACGGAAAGGTTATTCAAGGATGGATTAAAATCACTGTTTGATCTTCTAGATCTTTCTCTAGAAAGATCTCATGTACACAAAATCAATCAAAATCAAATCAAATCTCCCTTTGAACTCCACTTAGGAGCATAGGGAGGCTCTCCAAGCTCTCCATTGCGCTCGATCTTGCGCAATGCTTATGACCAACCTGTACACAACAAGAAGATATTTAAAAAATTAATGAAATATAGAGATAAAAGTTGGTAATTATTGAGAACATTAGAGCAACCAAATTTAAAGACTGCGACTACTAAATAACGTTATTTTTAAAAGCTGAAAGCTTTTTTATTTCACAAATCTAAATGCAAGATTCGGTATCGGAAACTTAAAAGATCATTTCGGAATAGTACGATTTCAACGAAAGAAAGGTCATTGAGTAAAATCATTGCGAACCTAATACTTTGATTCATCTATATTAGCTGTTTTTTTTTTAATGAATCTGTGCTCACTCAAAGTGAACACAAATACACTCCTTGACTCTTTCACAGTAAGCTACTTAAAGTTTGTGTCGTGAAATAGGAAGATGGTCGACACCTGGGATCGAACCACGACGTCCGCAGTACGAAAGCCGGCGTTGTAGCCGCTAGTCAACTTACCACTTGAAATATGAGGCTATTATTATTGCTTAATTTTAGCATGGCTATTATTTTTGTTCAACTAACATTTACAAATATACTTTAATATGAATTTAATGTTATCTTTATTTATCTAATATTTTATCACCTATAATGCCCACCACTAAATATATGCTGTGTGGTAGTTTATAACCGCTCGGGTTAAAACGAGTTAACAGACATGTTGTAAGAAACTGACAGGACTCTGATTTTTAATGAAGTCCTTAGAATGCAATTAAAATCATGTTTACTGATTGAGTTACATTGTCTTCTAAATTATTTTTAATGGAGCAAAATAATTAACAATAATTAAAATGGTTATTTTTATGAATTTTCTTAATGGCGAACTAATTAATATTAACATCAGAATATAAATAAAGAAATTATTCTGAAATCAAATGATTAATAAAGTAGTTTTTCAATCAAACCTCGATTCAATCAACTGCTGTCGATAATATATTTTGAGGGGAACAAAAAATTTCGTCATTTATTTATGCAGGTGAAATAAAAATTCCGGGACTTTGGGCAATAAACACTTTACCCATTTAGAGACTAAACTGGTCCAAATAATTCATTCCAGTTTTTTTTTTGTCAATCATTGATCCCCTGCAACCACTTCTCGCATCGAATCATTCGAGGATGCGGTAATATTGTCATTTTGCGCTGGCAATGAAGCGCCTTCTGGTTGCGATCAATTCGAGACGGGCAATTAATGTGTCGTTTTGCTGAATTTATGTGAATTGATTGTACAACGTACAATAACCAAATTAACAGGTAGGTACTTATAATTACCAACAATTTCTGTCAATTGATTATGTGAATTATCCATTATGTTAATTTTTTGCCCCTATTCTATTTTTTTATTGTTTCTACATTTTTATTTATATATCGAGTTTGTCTTTGTCCATTTTTAGTTGGGATTTCTGCTAAAAGAAATATGCTACGCTAAATCTGTAGTTTCTAAAATTTTGTGTAAATAAATGTCCTCATAGTTTAAAAAAAAACTCCTAAGTTATATACTTCGTATTCTTATTTAAAATCTCGAAATTGATTTCAAACTAATTTTATAAGGTGTGTATTTCAAACATTAAAAAAGACACACAGCACAGTATTAAAGTTATTTATTTTAATATTATGTTTAGCCATCTTACAGTAAAATTGACTTCAAATTTAGTTAAGTTTATTTCTTACTAGAGGTCCGCCCCAGCTTCGCACGGGTAGATAGATACTTAAAAATAATTTAGTTTTCATACAGATCCCTAACTTTTTCAAAATATTTTATAGCATATGTTAATCTGGAATAATTGCATTGCAATGTATCGTGTCACGTCACTTTACCAGCGTGACTACTTTGCTCGGTATTTCTACTAAACTTGACATGACTCCCCTCAGTACGCTCCCGTACGCACTCTGCATCAGATAAGTTGAGATGATATGAGACTATGCTTATTTTTCCAATACTCACATTTTTAAACTCGTGATAACTTTCGAATGGAATGTCCGAATTGAATAATTCAAAAAGTTATACAAACATATTGAAGCAGACTTGAATATGAACTAATTTATTTTAATAAGGAGTAATACCAAGATACCAATAAAGAGCCTTTTCTAGAGGTGACATTTTATTGATTTTTTTAAAATAAAAAAACACTTATTGTGGCATAACTATAATAGCTAGACATATGCTGTCGCGATACTTTTTGTAAATAATGATGTCTTCTACAAAATTGTAGTACATTGTTTTATTCTATCATCATTAGTTTTCACAGCGTACGCGATAAAAAGAATATTTTAGGTAAATTTTTTACACCTTGGTTTACATTATTGAAGTTTTCGTAGGTTACCCAATTTTTTTTGGAAATTAAATATAGCCTATGTTCACCGCCGATATTGTAGCTTCCCAAAAGTGAAAATTTTTTTCAAATCGATTCAGTAGTTTTGGAGCCTATTCGATGCAAACAAACAAACAAACAAAAAATCAAATCTTTCCTCTTTATATATTAGTATAGTGATGAAAGCCAGTGGGAATTGACAATTTACATAATATGTATTATGTTTACTCTTTTGAGGAACGCTATTTTTTGTTGTCTGAAATTTTTGGAAATAACAGTTCTTTTTCTATTAAAAATCTAGTCAAATTTGCTGATTTGACACATTATTACTACTAATTGGAAAACTTTCGATTAAAAACAGTACATTTTCTCTAACTTTTTCTAGTCTTGATCATTTAAGATGGAACAATAATATTTTCGTTCTAGTTTGTCATATTAAATACATAGGAATTTCTGACGTCAATTCAAAATAAATAAGTAAAAAGGTATAATAATAAGAAAATAAAGCAAATTTTTAAACGATATCTGATTCAATCAAAAATTATAAATGTCGTGTTATTAATATCCTGAGTTAAACGAAAAGTTAAAACGAAGAATGTGTATACAGGTTGTGTTTAATTTAAAATTATAATCAAAATGACACGCTGGGATGGCTGTGCTAAATGAAGCGGCCCACGGCTCCGATTGGTGAAAATGAACATAAATAAACATAAAAACAACACAGATACAGAAATGGCAAGACGCGTCGTCATTTTTATTTTATGTATATTAATGCGTGTCCCCGAAACATGTCAGGTATGGACTGCCCTTTACTCGTGTACACCCGCTTGTTTGTGGGAACTTTGTAAGGAAATCAAAGAGAACGGACCTACTTATAATATATACATGAAGATTTCAGGATTCTTTCAGTCATCACTTTCTTCAGCCATTTTAATATTCTTTTGATATTTCTAAGGAGGAAGCACCTTTTGTTCCTCATATCCAAAAATATTTCAATTTGAAAGCTTTCGTGTCTTAAATAGGTAGGTACCTACCACACTTAAAACCAACACCACCTATATACGAAGGCCTTAGCGCTACGTCACAGCGTGAGGCCCAGCATTCACTCTTCTATATCTGTATGTACTTACCTGTACGCTATGATACTGTCTACACACAGGCGGCCGTGACGCAAGAGGCCAAAAATGGCCGCCAGCACTAAGGCCTTCTTATATAGGTGGTGTTGCTTAACACCACATCCATTTCTTTCATTCTTCCGCATTCTTAAAATCCAAATGATTTTCTCAACGTCCGGAAATATAATCGCGGTTTTTCACAATAAGGACGGGGTCAAAAAGTATTTATTTATTGAATATCTAACTCCTGATTTTTTGGTCGATAACCGTTTTTTTTTTATTATTACGTAATTTTCTACCTAGATAGGTTTTTCCAGAGATACTATTTTTTTTAAATCATGCAGATATTACTCATAAATAATAAAGGAAAATCTCAGCAGACAGTTTTTTGATGTACCTACCGAATGTTGTTGCATAGACAGAACTGACACAGAATCGAAAGGCGCGTGCTTAGAAATAATAATTATTGACAACCTCCAAAATAACAGATTTAACAAGACTTGAATAAAAAATATTCAGTATTGAATCGAAATTTACAATTATTCTTACCAAGCTGACACTTTATTCTTTAATAACGTTAAAATTCAAAAAGTGAAACATTACATAATAAATAGGTACCTATATTCAGTTAATGCAGCATTTTTAAATAATGAGTTACCTACCAGAATAAAAAAAAAATTAAAAGAGAAATATTTGGTTATGAATAATTTTCCCTAATGGCAACTCTGAAAAATATTCTGTTGAACATTTTTAAAAACGCATTTCTATTCTCTGTCGTATTTATTCAGTGTCGCCGAGCGTCGACCAATAAGGAGGAAGAATTCGAATTGAGAATTTGTTAACGATGTTTAAAACATAATGGGCAACTTTTTTATTCGGATTTAACTGAATAATATGCTGTTTATGTCAAAGTTTTATAATATATATTTATCATTATTGTGCATGTTAATACTGCTTTAATATATATTGAGGTTGGTAAATATTTATATACCTAAGTAGGTAGGTATGTTAGAAAAATCAAATAATATTATTAGTATTACATAAGTAATAATACAGAACTTTTTGAATTTGAATTAATAATCGAATGCATTCGATATACCTACCTATTAAATCTTCAGAAGTAATAAACAATTTTAAGCTGTTAATGTAATCAGGGTAAAAATTGTTGTAGTAATCTTAAGTTTACATAAATGATGCACATGATTTAAGCTTTCGAAAAAATATGTACCTAACAATAAATTAAGCTATGTTGTTACAGAAAATATTAATTTGGAACAGTTTAAACTAATGTTTACGCTTGTGGTTATTATACATTCAAGAAAAAAAGGGATGAAGAAATTTCTACTGTGCTCGTTAAGAAATAACGTGCACCAACAAAGCCAATAGGCAATAAATATGAGACATTAACAAAAATGGATATAGTCATATCCTGGCGCCAAATACATGACAGCAGTCGCAGTTTTTAAATTTGGTTGCTCTCTTGTTCTCAACAATTTCCAACTTTTATCTCTATTTTTCATTTTATTATTAAATTTCTACTTGTTGCATACATGAGATTTTTCGACATGTTGAACATGTTGAGAATTCTCATGATTAGGAGTTTCGGAGACAAACATTACCACCTAATGGCGAACGTTGTTAACGTAAAGTGATCACACTAAGCCAGCCTTCGAAATAACAGTAGAAGACGGTCGTAAGCCCGTAGTGGTTTGTTCCATTTAAAAATCGAACATTAGTAATGAATTGTTAGAGTCATTAGTTGTTATTTTTTCTTTAACCAAATAATCGAAAGAAAGTAAAAATCAAAGACAAAAGACATATTTTTATGCATTTTAACTTCAATAAACTACATAAATTTTTAGTGGGAGGATTTCTACATAAGAAAAAGAAATATAAAAAATCAAAAACTTACGCGTAATTTATAAAAGAGTGCTGAATGTCATCTCTGCAGGAGTTATCTTCATTATCAGAAGCCATTTTCCCGTTGGCTACACTGGCCAACGAATCCCAGATGTAAACACCACAGATGCACGTTGTTCATTCGTTTGTGTTCCAAATTCAAATCCAATAAAAAAAAACTTCTATTTTAATGACACTTTTTAAAAATTGTTTACGACCACTGAAAAAATTATAATAGATATCAAGGCACTATAAAAGACACTTTTATATTTTATTGTTTTTAGTTTATATACTCTCTGGTTGTTGAGTATTCTTCTATGGCGGTAACTGACAATTATTATTGTTTTTACGCATTTCAAACGCGAAAAATGATTGTTTTGTTTTTATTTCTCACTTTGCGCTATTCTGAAACAATAAAAATAAAAATTATTAATTTTCAGTAGGTATGTAAAATAATAAAAAAAAATGAACCCGATTGATAAATAGAAAGTACAAAAAGTATCACATATAAAAATATGCACTCGTTGACTTTTACACAGTAAGCTGCTTAAAGCTTTTGTCGTGAAAGAGGAAGATAGTCAGCACCTGGGATCGAACCCACGACCTCCGCACGAAATAGTACGAAAGCCGGTGTTGTAACCGCTAGTCTACCAACCACTTCGAGCTTTCTAACATAATTTTAAGCCTTAGCTTAATATAATACGTCATCTTTTCAAGGTAGAAAGTATCCATATAAATATTATTTTGACCATGTTAAATACATAAATCTAAAGATATAAAAGAAAGTCGGGTTGGTCCGAACACTTATAACTCGAGATCGGCTGAACGGATTTGATAATTTTTGGTTGAATGGATTCTTCTACACTCCGGAGAACATAATAACTAATAAACATCGAAAATGGGTAACAAATAATATAAAATATAATATTAAAGCTAGCATGGTTAGTATGGAATCTCGCTTTTGACTTTGGTCGAGAATCAACCAATGCTTTCTATGAATGAGCTAATACAGATATTTACCTACTCAATAGTGCTATTCAGAGTGTTTTGTATACTGGGTTGGCTGGCAGAGATGTTTAAAGATAAGTCCGCCCTTTGAATTGTACAAAATAATGTGTTTCTTTAAGTATATTGTAATATAGACAGCAATAAAGCTTTATTTATTTATATTAAAACATATGTAGTAGGTACCTAGTTACACGCCGCTGTCATCAACTAAGTAGGTACCTACTGTTTTATTTTCCATACAAAATGCAATCAATTTGGCTTAAATTATTAGAATAATGCATTAACGCCGTGTTCCAACATATTATGAAGATGATAGATTTCATTCCATAATAAAAATGCGATTAAATGCATATTTGAAATCATTGAAATCAATAGATTGATTATAAAAGTGCATAATATCTTGTCAAAACGAGTATGAAGCGAGTAGGTACCGACTATTTTTAACACTGATTTACATACTAAAAGGTTACATGAGTGACATCGCCATGCCGGCGTATCGGGGTTAAGGCGTTCAAGGTTGGGATTTCCGACCATTTTTTTATAATATGACAACACTTATTCAAGAATATTAATTAATTATTGTCCATGATTTTGAAGTGGCCACACAGCCATAGAAAAGGTTTGATTGAAAATTTTAAAATTGGAACTGCAGCCCTATTCACGGAAAAGTTTGAATCGAACTTCGAACTAAACTTTGACTTAAACTTTTCTGAAAACTTTTCTAAATATCTAGTCATATAAGTAGTCTGTGATCTGTCAGATTTACTACCTGTCGGATTTACTCCGACTTTTCCAATTTATTGAGCTGTCAAAAATTCTGTCTGTTAGATAAACAAAGTGTTTTTTATTCATTTACATTCAATTATAAAGGCTGAAAAAGAAATTTAGATGGGCGAAATGTACATATCTAACAGAAACAGACAGAATTTTTGACAGCTCAATAAGTTCGAAAAGTCGGAGTAAATCTGACAGGTAGTAAATCTGACAGATCACAGACTACTTATATGACTAGATATTTAGAAAAGTTTTCAGAAAAGTTTAAGTCTAAGTTTAGTTCGAAGTTCGATTCAAACTTTTCCGTGAATAGGGCTGCTGATTCATGTCTTTAAAGCGTGAGATTTTTTTTTTATTTCTGTTTTAATTCATTCGATAAACATTGATTTATATGTTCCACTTACTAGATTTGGCATTCGGAACAGAATTTCAAAATTTTATGTCAGATTTTTTTTGTGTACAAGGTAAAGGTGTGAAGCGAAGTCAAGTGAACAAAAAGTGGTGATCAGCGTCAAAAATCATCAAAAATAGTCTTCAGTAGTAGATAACAATCACCTTTCATTGTGAATTAAATAAGGCGGGGCCATATTTTTTCCAAAGATTTCTTCTATCTTCCCATCTGTGATTGTTTGAAAGGATTATTCATCTACGAGATAGCAACAAGTTTGTTTATGGTTTTGAAGAAGGTTGAATAAAAAATATGACAGAAGAAATAAGCAGGTACAACGACGAAAGGGTGACAGCGGGTAGGTAAGTACTCCTACCTATAAACACATTTTGTGCCCAATAGTCCTATATTATATAGATTTAATCAAAATATGTGTTAGAAACAAGTAATAAAGTTGCATCATGTTTTCTTAATGATCAATTCACTCATTTTCCACCGCAGCGCTAATATCGCTGTTCACATGACATGAATAAAGTCTTAATTAAAACTAAGATTTATATCAATGAATTATTCTTGTTAGTGAAATAAAAATATGTAATATCATGAATATTCTAACGTTGATTGATTTTATTACATTATTACAAAATTAAATGCGAAATCAATACATAATAATTGAAAAACTTTGTAAGTATCTACTTGCGTATAGGTTCATAGATCAGTGCAAGCAACATAGGAATAATAATTTGTCATATTATTGTAACTTTCCGCTATAGTGTTTACCAACATAACCATATTATTATCAATCCGAAGCCGTGCTTGCTTTTGTCCGTTATTTGTGAACCTTCTAGTTACGACAGTGTTACCACAACCAAGGTGATAAAGAAACAGATATTTGAATACAAATCTAGAACACCAACATGCATTTAAAAGTGAAGTACAATTAATATTTGATGGTTTGACAGTTTAGTTGGCGAAAAGGTGGTTGTGTATTTTAAGAAAAGTGCCAACTGTCAAATTTCTAACAAAGCACAGTTTTACAACTACGTAGGTCATCTCTATTGGTAGCCAAACGCTCTGCGACATGTGTGTACATGTGCAGTCGGCGTGTGATAGTCCTAGCGGTTGTAAGTATGATTTGATTTTTTTCGCCTCAAAAGTATTTTTTTTTTCGTTTGAGTTCTTTTTTTGGTGGTGAGCATACGTATTGAGATAAGTCTTTGAACTAATCTCTCTCTCCCTGTTTTGATAACCATTTCAGAGTAGCTACATAGGAATGGATATTGTCAATGGGATCAATAATGTGCTTACTATCTACAGCCAACATTTCAGAGTAGCTACATAAGAATGGATATTGTCAATGGGATCAATAATGTGCTTACTATCTACAGACAACATTTCAGAGTATCTACATAAGAATGGATATTGTCAATGGGATCAATAATGTGCTTACTATCTATAGACAACATTTCAGAGTATCTACATAAGAATGGATATTGTCAATGGGATCAATAATGTGCTTACTATCTACAGACAAAGTTTCAGAGTAGCTACATAAGAATGGATATTGTCAATGGGATCAATAATGTGCTTACTATCTACAGACAACGTTTCAGAGTAGCTACATAAGAATGGATATTGTCAATGGGATAAATAATGTGCTTACTATCTACAGACAACGTTTCAGAGTAGCTACATAAGAATGGATATTGTCAATGGGATCAATAATGTGCTTACTATCTACAGACAACGTTTCAGAGTAGCTACATAAGAATGGATATTGTCAATGGGATCAATAATGTGCTTACTATCTACAGACAACGTTTCAGAGTAGCTACATAAGAATGGATATTGTCAATGGGATCAATAATGTGCTTACTATCTACAGACAACATTTCAGAGTAGCTACATAAGAATGGATATTGTCAATGGGATCAATAATGTGCTTACTATCTACAGACAACATTTCAGAGTAGCTACATAAGAATGGATATTGTCAATGGGATCAATAATGTGCTTACTATCTACAGACAACGTTTCAGAGTAGCTACATAAGAATGGATATTGTCAATGGGATCAATAATGTGCTTACTATCTACAGACAACATTTCAGAGTAGCTACATATTTCATATTTTCTTGTAAGTGTAATAGACGCAAAGGCTTTTTGAAGCTGTTAAGTCTATTGCACTGGGGGGTGAGTACGTAAGGGCTATAGCACGACTAACTACTTCCTAGTGTAGTTAGCGCGAGTACGTAACGTTACAAATGTAGTTAGTTGTGCGTTTCAGCGTGGTTATTATGTAGTTAAGCCGTGGTTATGAGTAGTTAGATTGATGTGTGGTTAGTCGTGCTATAGCAAAAGTTACGTACTCACTACCCTGATATTTAACAGATTAAAATAAATAATAAAATAAGAATGGATATTGTCAATGGGATCAATAAAGAAGCCGATAGCATAACATATTATGTTTTTTTTGTTTAAACTCAATCACCGCCATCTATCGGAAAAAGTTTTATTGCGTAACTCACAGAATGCACTTTAGCCGTTATTATTATCAAAACGATGCGTTTAAAACAAAAGTAGATTTCTCTCTCGGGGAGGCGGCACCGATACTCCGTCTAATGAGCTAAGTGAGCATACATACCTATGTAGGTATACCTACCTATTATGTGAATAGTTGAGTAGGTATATTATGTACATATTATATTAACTATGTGCATCTATTAAATATCATGAGTTTAACTGACTCCCACTCAGAAGAAAATTATATACTTATTTACATCAACTAGACATAGTTAGGTAGGTAAGTACCTATATCTGTGTATAAATTACAGCAAGTAGGTATAGCTATTTTAAGTTATATAGTCGAATATGTATGATATAGGTATTTAATTATAATTATCTGATCAATTACTATGTATTATCGAATGTAATAAATTTTGTATGTATTTGTTATTTGGATCGATCTCTTTGACAGTCAACCCGAAAGATTTAGGTAGTACAAGTAGGCAACAAAATACTTTTTGTTTCTCAAATGAGAAACTTTTAAAACATTCGGTTTTTTTTTAAATGGTAATTAAATAAAGAATCGCAACAAATTGACAAAAAAAAGATACTATCATGCCTGATAATAGAGATTTTAGGATAAAAAAAAATTGATAGGCCTTTGCTAATTTAATGAAATGACATACTTGAAATTCAAAGTAGTGATTTATTTAAAACTGGCTTTCCCGACAGACGTTGTACCGTGGCCCTAACCAGAGGCGGCCCGTTCATTGTGCACTGCGCCTCCAGAAACAAAAATAAACTAATTAAATAATAAAATTAAACTATTACATAATTCTAAACCGTCCAATAATTATATGCGCGCAATTTGGTTGACTGTATGAAAAATTCTTAAAACGCCAGAAACGATGGAGTAAGTGAAATGGGCTACTCGTTCCATACAAACTTCAATATCATATTTTATATTATTTCATACCCATTTATCAACTTTATAAATTAGTTATTCTGTTATCCGGAGTGGAGAAGAATCCAATAAATCACACATCGGAAGAATCTGTTAAGCCAATCTCGAGTTATAAGTGTTCGCACTAACCCGACTTTCATTTATATTAGAGAAACATTTATCAACGATTAGATCCACAAATTTACTACAGAAATAGTAATATGTAAAATCTAACTCCCATCTTGCTTTTTAATACCATTTAAGCCTAAGAACCTAATTCTTAAATTGTACAAGAAATTTTTGAGAAAAAATTAATTTGTCAAATCATGCAGAACAATATAAAATAGCATTAAACTACGCGAATTAGAATGGATTCTTGAATAATAGATTAACAAAGAAAGATTAACAATTTATTTTTTTCTCAAAAAGAGGGCCACTGATGGTCTTAATTCTTGTCTACCCTGTGACAACTGTCCCGAAATTTATCGGGCAGTCCCTGAATCGCAACTTTGAATCGCAAAGATCAAGCATGTTTACAGAGGACAGTATCACAAGATAATATAGTCAAGCAATATGATCTGAGATATTTATGGAGATTAGCAATTACTCACAAATTGGTGTCTGTCCAGAAATATCTTAATATATCTAGGTAGGTAACTAAAAGTATACAATATTGTGAAATCGAATAATGCTGACATATTTTCAAGAAAACCCGGCATAAAGAATATCCATTTTTTACAGAGTATTAAAGAAAATGAATCATTTTTTAAGACATTTTAGACTTTTTGAAGCCTAAACTGTTTTTTTTAAATATGAACTGAAAAATATCTTGAAAACCGAAATTAAGATCTGGTAGTCTTTTATGAATAACTCAACACTTATTATGTGATTTACGACATTAAAAATGAATTAAATTAAGCTAATAATTGATTACACTATATATAGTTATCGTTGATTCGGATGCGGGATGAAGTCCGATGAGTCATAAGTTTGAAATCAAAACAATTCCTCTAAAATTGTTTTACTTTTTAAAAATAATCCAAGAGGTGGCGGTGAAGTAGAAAATTAATCACACGTAAAACCTGTTACTTTATTGTAGGTATATATTGTTGAAAGAATAGAACATTTATATTCGCAGTGTTTTTATTCAAACTGGGCATGGATTAGTCAGACCTCTCTAAGAGTAAGAGATTAGGTATAACATAAGGTTTATTTGCGTAGCATCTATATTTGCATCAGAAAGGGTCGCGTGTTGCAAATCCATTAAGACAATGCAATGGTGTAGTTAGTTAACTCTAAACTAATGACTTTTATACCGTCTATGACGAGGTATCCCGGGCGAGAAGACATTCATTAGATCTTTTTGCACATGACGTTTGATTAATTCACTTAATTACTTACTTATTTATACAATAATTTTGCACCTTACATCACGAAACTATGTATGTAATATCGCAGTGGAAAAAACCCACGATAAAACGTGTCAAAAAAATCTAGGATACAAAAGAAAATCGGGTTAGTGCGAACACGCAGGTATAACTCGAGATGAGCTGAACACATTTTTATTATGCTTGGTTTATTGGATTCTTCTCCGCTCTAGAGAAAACATAATACCTAACTAATAAAAAATCTGAAAATGAATAGAAAATAATATAAATTATAATATGAAAGTAAGTATAGAAAAATGGATATATTCATATACTTGCGCTAAATACATGACAGCAGTCGCAGTCTTTAAATTTGGTTGCTATCTTGTTCTCAATAATTTCCAACTTTTCACTATATTTCATTAATTTTTATTAAATATCTACTTGTTGTATACGTGGGTTTTTTTGACATGTTGAACATGTCGAGAATTCTCATGATTAGGAGTTTCGGAGACTTAAACATTACCACCTAATGGCGAACATTGTTAACGTAAAGTGATCAAACAAAGCCAGCCTTCGAAATAACAGTAGAAGATGGTCGTAAGCTTGTAGTGGTTTGTTCCATTTAAAAATCGAGCATCAGTAATGAATTCTTAGAGTCATTAGTTGTTAAATATTCGTTAAATATGGAAAGGTTGTTAGGAAAACAACAACACCATCTGTGAAAATTCCATAATAACACAAGTTTTATCTACCTGGCAACCATTGAGTTTTAAAACATTGGTACGCAGAATATTGAAAGGATTTATTTAAAGCTTTAATTTCTATTTTTTTTAAACAATTAGACATATTTTAACGTATTTTTTGTAGGTATAATTTAAAATGCAGAATGTGGAAAAATAGAGGTGAGATAAGTTTGATTCATAATAATGTTGTGAGGTTATGCCTTTTAATTGTTATCGGTAATTTTATCTTTTTGTTTGTTTGATTAGCGAATTAATATTTACCAGGATGTTTCAGAAAATTGGTAAGTAAGCAGTTATTTTGGAAATAATTATCGTACGAAGATGTTAAATAATGAAGTTTAACGGGCCAGCTAATCTAGGAGAGAAAAAGAACAATAATTATTAATGCCCCTACCACACGCTCCGTCTTACCTGACAAGCCAGGCTTGCGCAGGCAAGACCACAGGTAAGACGGAGCGTGTGGTAGGGGCATAAGTTTAATGTTTCGACTTGGTTATAAAGAGTCTTAAAAAAAATTATTTAGTTTATTTACAGCGAAATGGTTTTCGGAAGCGAGCTTCTTTGATTTTGGACTTATATAGCGGATAGCTCGATGCGTCAATAATCTTATATGTAGGTATATAAAAAAAAAATTAAACTCCAAGAAATTAGAACTGCCTATATAATACATTTTTAATATACAATGTATTTATCTGTATTTTTTCTACCTGTAAAGATGTGATGTACTTAAATGACCATACGCTAAATAAATAATGTATAAAAATGGAGAGCTATTTCCCGATGTCATCGCATCACGCCTAAACGGCTGGACCGATTTCGCTAATTCTTTTTTTGTCGTGTAGGCTTTTATCGAGAGAATGTCCTTTTAGAAGAAAAAAATTAAGAAAAATGCACGGAAAATTAGAAAATTAAAGAAAACTCTACGTAGACAAACTTATTAGTACTTTTACCTTATAATTTTTATTCCAATTTTGAAATTTTGACAGTAATTGTCAATTGGTGCGATTGAAAGTATGCGGATGGAATATACATGGTTTAAAACAGACACATCATTCGGAATCACATTGGTCAAATGATAATAATTCATCACCATACAAATTCGAATTCAATATTCATATTAGGAACACAGGACAACGTCTGTCGGGAAAGCTAGTTAATTATATAAATCGGATCATCCCTTAAAAGGTTGACGTTTAAGCCCCTAGCAACAGTTCAAGCTTTGAAAATTATACAAGGTTTGTACATTAAAGAATCGTTTTCTTTCTTAAGGTAATTTTCAAATTAAAGTCTAACAACTGCTCGCTTTGTATGTGAAACTTTTGGTCAATTCCTGTTGTTTAAAACTAAATTTATAATTATAAAATTTGTAAAAAAATTGACCTAAGATGTAGGTACATTATGATTGTAAACTTTTTTTTTTATTTATTTTTTTTATTTTTTTTTATTTTCCAAAAGAAAAGTACATAATACAATATAATAAAAATATATGTAATGGAATATATTGCCTCACTAGACCTAAGCCTGTTCCGAGACAATACTAATAAAGATAGTAAATTTAGATACCTAATATACTAGAAGATTTATTTATTTATTAGTAAGTACACGGCAACACTTATTCAAAGTTATTTATATGATATTTTTTGTTATAATAACTAAATAACAGTTTTTTTTGTTAAAGGAAAGTTTGGGGTGCGCTCAAAACTATACGCAAGGAAATTTTCAATTCACTCATTCTGAAACTTTTTAGGTTTTATTAATTTTTTTCACACTCGTATCACGCATTTAAACGTTCCGATTACCACAAAAAAAAGAAAGGAAAATTCGAGATAATTAGTTTTGTGGGCTGAAAAAGTTTGAGAAACCTTTTAACAAAATCATACTCAAAATATAGGTACTTTACAATTATTAATTAGTGTAGGTACATATTGGATAATTCGAAAGAGTTTTAACCGGCTTAAAGTCTGTAACTATCAACATATTTTTTATTTTTATTTTTCAAATTTTCGCAAACATACAGTTTTTCAACACATAATAACAAATACACGAAAAAATACAACACATAAACCATGTTAAAATGATACTAAATACCTACATAGTTAAATCCTTCAAAAACCGCCCCAAAAGACATTTGAACCCTCAAAAAAACTTTCTTCTATAGACTCGTTTTGTTTCGAGATTCGTATAGTATAAAAGACTTTAAAAGCTGGTAACATACATAGGTACTCTGCGTGAACGAATAAGGGTGCGTTTACAGCAAACGAGCAAAGAGCCAGAACTCTTAACCGTTGATTAAATTTCAGCAATTTAGAACTAGAGCGAGTAATCTTGTCATCGCCCATGAAATTGGTTCTTTGTGTCAATTCATGTTCATTTTCATTTCGAGCGATTAGGAGCGAATGTTCTATTCCTGAATCTGCCTCTATGTTCGTTTGGTGTTCGCGTACACTAAGAAAAACTGCAATCAGAGAGATTTGCGAGGTTCAACATAATATGGTCAGCTGGGGACGCTAAAGGCGGCGATATTGGAACCAACATGTATAGAAATGATGAACACAAAAGGGTAGCATATCTTTAGCCCTGCAAGGAATATCAAATGGGTCGACCAGGAACATTCCCAAAATGATGGAGAGAGGGCTGTAATACAGCATTTCAAGAGGATAACCCTGATATTCAGAGTTTCTACAAAACACACTAAATTGTGAATATCTAATAACTATAAAGCTTAAAATAAAGTCTACCAATAATCTGCGTACCAGTGTTTTAAAACTCAATGGTTGTCAAGTAAATAAAACTGGTGTTATTATGAAATTTTTACAGACGGCGTTGTTGTTTTCCTAACAACTGTGTCATACTTGACGAATATCTAACAACGAATGACTCTAAAAATTCATTACTGATGTTTTATTTTTAAATGGAACAAACCACCACGGGTTTACGACCGTCTTTAACTATTATTTCGAAGGCTGGCTTAGTGTGAACACTTTACGTTAACAGCGTTCGCTATTGGTGGTAATGTTTACATAGTCTCCGAAACTCTTAATCATGAGAATTCTCGACATGTCAACATGTCGAAAAATCCCATGTTTAGGTAGGTACAACAAGTAGATATTTAATAATATACCTAATTAAAAGTTGAAAATTATTGAGAACAAGAGAGCAACCAAATTTAAAGACTGCGACTGCTGTCATGTATTGGGCACAGTAAATGGTGTTTTTGAAAGTGATAAAGCTGTTGATATATACAGTAAAACCTCTTATAACGGACATTGTCCGTTCCTGAGTCTTACTAGTTACACGAAATACTCGCTATGCGAAGCAATTATTCCCATACAAATAATATAGGACAATGCATTCCTATTTTATGTGTGTTTGAAATTTATGACAATTAAGTTTCAAGTTTAAAGTGGCTGGAAGCTCAAATTATTTGTCGCAAATTTGCAAAAATAGAATGCGACAGGTTCGCTTTCATCAACAATCTCAGAATTAAAATGTTCATTTTTTTAATACATGTCTAATTTACTAATTTATTACTCAGCATCACACAAGGAAAAGCTTGATGGTATAACAATAAAGATGATTTTCGAATCCTGTAGGCAAGTGAACAAAGAATGGTTTGAAAAATCTTGGAAATTCTCATATAATAGAGGATTTACAAAATAAAACCCCTTATAAAGGAACGTTTTTTAAGATAGACATGATCACATCAAGCCAGCCTTCGAAACTATACAGTAGAAAACGGTTGCAAGCCCGTTTGATTCTAATAAAATAAAATCAGGGATGAATTTATCACATGAGTACCTATTCAATTTTATATTTTAGTAATTGGGTGTTTGAAAAACTGAATTAATTTGCCTTTTAATGTGTAATTGATAAGGTATTATGTATCTTCATAACTTTTTAGGAAAAAATCCTAGTCACTCTTTACCTACATTTGAAAATATTAGTTGTCTACCTATACAAGAAAAACATTTACCTATTAAAAAGGTAGATAGCTATACATATCATAAAATTTTCTTACCGGTACTGCGATAGAAGATCATCGAGCATAGATAAAAAAATGTCAAAAAACTATAGAGTAAGCAGGCACCAAATAAAATGTCAGAATAAATTTAAAAACATACACACATATAAAAAATGTTCTTGCATTTGAATTTTAAAATTACTCGAAACTGTTCTTGATTTGAAAAACACGATAATATGTCATCAAAACGAACACAATAATTAATTTCTTTATCGATTGCACAATATTTTTCACATAGATAACAACTTGAAAAAAAAATTATTTTTTATTTTTTTTGTAGCTTTGAATTTAAAAAAATCAAATCACATTGTTTATATAGCAACACTGGTTGTCAAAATTGTGTGACACATCAAAAAATTTATTAATTAATAATGCGCATAATATAATCTTAAATCAGCTGATTTTTTTTTTTAATTTTTCTATTTTAATCGCAAATGTTTTTTTTTAATAAGACACTAGATATTAATTATCAAAGTAATTAAATTCTCGGCGACCGATTTTCGCAAGCAAGAGTAAAATACTTTAAAAAAATATGTATAAAAAAAAAGAAAAACAAAACAAAATGAAAGGCTAAAATCGACGCCAACCTTCCTTAGCCGTCACTTATGCACTAAACTATGTAGCCATAAAAAAAATGTACCCGCCGCGTACGCCTCTGAGCTTCGTGTTTCTTCGGTAAACTTCGTATCGTACGTCTTGCAGGTACGAACACATATGATCACCTACTCGATAACTGACATGTTCAAAATTTATTTAATTTAATTGAAAAAAAAAACTTGTTTTTTTATTTTATCACTGTTCTTTTGTACATGTTTTATAATATTGTTAATGGCACATAGCCGTGAATAAATAAATAAATAAAAGTATGTAACTATGTAGGTACCTAGATGAAACGGAATGAGGATATTCGGAGGAAAGTAATACCTATAAGCTTTTCTGTAAGTGAAAGATGTCGAAAGTATATTTGGGTGAACCCAGATTCATTAAAAAAAAAATTGTATGGAAGAGTGTTGTTAACCAAGGTGAAAGTTAATAAGATGTAACGATTTGGTTATGTTGAAAGAGTGTATACAAATTGGATAAAGAGTAAAGGTCCGTTCTCTCATCTGCTTACCCCTTAAGAAACACGGCTTGTGTAAAAAATATCTTTGAGTATACAGTATAGGTACACACTACTATCGTTTCGATAAAACAAAATTTCGAGCCCAAGTACGTCTTCTAGGTATATATTTCGATTTCGAGCTTTTTGGCATGAGAATTTGACAGGGTATCGTACAAAAACTGATTTGAGTTCAAAAATGCCCAATCCTATACTATAGTTTTCACTGATCCGTTCCATGGTGTCCTTCAAGGCACTGCTCTGTGTCCATTTTTATTCAGCATTGTGATGGAGGCACGGTCGTTCTGATCAAAAATGCCCAAAATGAGACAAATGAGAGATTTATCTACGTAGATGGCTTGGCCAAATGTGTCGATATTTTTTAGCATGACTCCTTTTTTCATATTATGCCATTTCTTATCCAAAAACTAAATCACCAGTTTTTCGAAAAAAAAAAAAAACCACATTGAAGTTTCGTGTTTTGACAAAACGAATTTCAATTATTTGTTTTGATTTGGTATATTTTTTTTTTTTGTAAAAATGTCCGAAGATCTCAAAATGTAAAATTTAAACGAGATTACGATACTGATATATGCAAGAGGAAAATCTGTACGTACAATATTAACATGAAGAGATCGGTAGGTACTATCATGTTTATCCGTACGACAAGCATATATCACAATGCACGAGAAGAGTAAAGATATATTTTTATCACACTCATCCAATTCTTATTACCGTACTGATTATTACTACGGTTTTAATTTATACTCTGTCCCTATCATATCAGATACGTAAGGAAGAGATGAGAGTATAATGACATGTTTAATCTGTCTTTATGCTTCATTGCGTATGGACATTACGTATTTTATCTCTCTTTACTTGTGGTCATTGTCAGTATGATTCAGTGTGTTAGAGAGAGATGGTTGGATTTAAATAAACGTGGTGGATTATCCGTACTTATCGAGAGGCAGTGGCTTGATGTAGCTCTGCCCAGAAATGGCGGGAATACGAGATGTAATTTGGTGGTTTTGTTAAATATTTTAATAATGATTGTCAATGAAGTTAAATGTTTCATTAAACCTGTTTTTAAGGCTTGCTTGGTTTTATACATTATATACTATATTTGTTTACCAATTTAAACGCATCTTTGGTAAATAATTTGTATAAAGCGTTATATTGTAGTAGGTACTTAGGTAGGTAAGTGCAACTTTTTTTTCTCTTTTCTCTTTTGGCATTTCAGTATCTGTAGGTAAGTCTTATATTTTATTTTGGAAGCTGCTTAGAATGGGACATCCAAGTAGGTAGGTATCGCAAATCTTATGATGTTTTTAATATTTTTTCTAATCCGAATGAAAAGATTCAATGGATGTGGTTCGACAAGGATAAAAAACAGTGTACCTACTAAGTCAAAATGGGGTAAGTACTTCAATGTCCAAAAAAACTTATGGGTTTATTAAACATGTTGGTATGTTGCCATCAGTGCATAGCTATACCTACATACGCCAATTCGTAAAAAGAACAATGTGCAAAAGCTCAAATGCACCCAGCGATCCTAGATCTGTGGTTGTTTAATATACCTAGGCCTTATGTTTTGTTTTAGGTACCTTCTAGGAAAGAAAAGCGGCCATATCACTAAGAACGCATTATTCTTTGAGACAAGTAGGTACCTATAGAGCATAATATGTTTTTCTCTTTCACTGCCTGTAGTAAAATAATGAAAGCGGGAAGGAGACAGTATAAGCTTAATGTTTAGTGTCATTTAACGTAGTTTGGGTACCTTTAAACATGCTCATTGAAGTAAAATGTATGTACCTAAACTAAGCAAAACGGTTAAATTCAAAATATTTTGCAATTACCTATTAGTTAGTAAAGTTGAACATAGATTTTTCTTTGCTGTTCAATTGGGGGTTCGCGTAAGAGAAATTATATGTTCAAGTCCAGGACCAAATGTTTGACATCATGGATCGCATAGAAAAATTGAAGTGGCTATGAGCTGGACATCTGGAAAAGCAAGCCCCACAAGATCAATCAATCAATACAGAATAACGGGGAACATACCTAAGTAGACCTACTCAAACATTTAATGTTTGTTTGATGGTCACCTTAATTTTATAGTGGTGAGACTCAGATGGGAAGAACAAGATAGGCGTTGGGAGACCTAAAACAAATAGCTGCAAACCTGAGAGAAAGTGAATGAAAATGGATGAGGCCTATATCCAGCAGTGTATGACTAGAGAAGATGTCCAAAAATGGACGCAAAAGGGCATCAAGAAAGATGAAGGACACATTATTTATTTTTATTTGGCTTTTGCCAGTCACATATTATATTACAATTTTACAGGAAAGGATCAATACAAATAAGGTAGAGAGTAGCACAGGGTCGATTTTCCTGCTTGTCAGATGTTTATGTCCAAATCATCAAGCCTTCTCTCTGTCGGTTAAGGTGAGGAAATCCGAGAAACTGCCTTGGTATGCTCTTTTATCATACGTCATTATGTGATTTATGGTCTGTCTTTCAGCTCCATACTCGCACCCAGGGAGATCTGTCCAACCACATTTGTGTGCAAAGTCCGGCCATCTGCCGTGTCCAGTAAGGGCACATAAAAAGTACCATATAGTTAGAAGAGTACTTATGCATGTTTCTGTAAATCTGTTGTTGGTTCTAATCAGAGACACGACACAAGGGGTAACCATGTGTGATATACAATCATATCACATCTACCTGCATAATAATAATAATGTGTCGTAGACATGCGCACGCGCATCTGTAAAATTATTATGATTACGATTGTCAACCAGGCATCTCTATGTATCTACATACTACTACGCTTGTTTGTGTATGTAGGTACATACGTTTGTTTTTGTTTTTACTTTTAACTTTCACCTGTTTCTCGTATTTACTGTTGCTGTATTGAAGTGTTCAGCAGGTGCTAGGTGGATGATAGGTTCTACGACCATAGATGACAGAAAATCAGTGATACTTACCACAGATAATTACATGTGACAAAACTTACACCTGGGTACCTACCGTCAAAACTTAGTTACCTAATTATAAAAAAAATATCTAAAAAAAGTAAACCTAAATTTAAACATAACATTAGGTAGGTAATAATAATCTCTATGCATAATAATATTATTATTTGTCCCATAGGCCCCTTGCGAGGCACTCGGGTTCATTGCAAATAGGTATTATAGAGTTCACAATACATAAAACAGTACCCCTATTCTCTGTTTTATCGGAAGGCAGTCACGGTAGTAAAGTGAGTATTACATGCACGATACATTTTGTATGGGAAACGTGTATAGCGGCGCCACAGAGATATTTCTAGAAACGAAAGCGATCCTCGCATACGATACGAAGGTATAGACGTTTTTCATCATTATACAAAACTAGCTTATACCCGTCTTGCTTTACGTTTTTGATTCCGATTGTCAGGCTTGATCGGTAGGTAATTAAACAGGTTCTAGTCTAGCTTCCCATTGCTTAACAGACCTCTATAACTGACATAAGCACAGAAAAAGAAGAATGACTTTTTTACCGACCTCATAATATTATACGAACCTACCGACATAATTTGCAAGTTTCATAGAGAGCTCTGTGGTTTGAATCTTAGCTACATTCCCTACTTTGATAATTAATTGGGCATTCCACCCATAGAGGGTGATTTGTGCTATCTGTCAAACTTCAAAATGGAGGAATCATTTTGCAAATTTTTTCATTAAATCTTTATTTATTGAGAATAATAAGATTTGAATAACATTTATATGTATAACAAATCAATCTACAATTATTTTATTATATTTTCATACCGTAATACCAAGATTCCATTCAACGTTTACATGAGTAATTTTGTTTCCAAAAGATGACTTACTGTCTTTTTGAGAAATTTGTATGAAGATCCTAAAAAAATAGATTTTTTTAAATAGCTCTAAATATATTAAAGTTAATGCAGCAAATTGTATTTAAGAACCTTCTCCAGCATTTTGTACGGCTCTGGGCATATTAATATCTGACGTAGCATTTGTATTTTGAGCGTGATGTTCACATATAAGGTAAAAGTATTGTCAAAGGCAAATAAAAAACAAACATTTCTGAAATATTATGTAGATTAATACAATAAAGGCAAAATTTTGACAAAACAAAGGTAATGAATGTTATTCAATGCCAAAGGGGTGTAAAGGGTCCCATTGGCATCTCGACAATGAACAAAGATATACTTTGACATTTTATTTTATTTTATTTATAGAATATACGGCTGAAAGCCTTTTACATGTAAAAATAAAAACATTTACAATCACAATACTACTTAATAACATGTTACAATCGGTTCAATGGCAAAGTCAACATATGAAACACAATCAACTGTACAACAATTATTATTCCATTCATTACAGTTGTTTCAAATTGCAAAATGATTAAGAAATTGATTAAAGACAAGTTTGAATTAGGTTAAAATATATAAAAACAAACCATCAAAAACAAGCACTAAAAATAATAAAGATAAAAGTAATAACATCAATAAATTGTAACAATAATAAAAAATACTAAAATGATATCTTTTAAAAAGGACATTCAAAATAAAAATTAAAAACAAATTGAAAATCAAAAACAAACTGAAATACAAGATCAGAAACAAAACCAAACCAATTTAAAATATTTCAGTTCGATAAAACAATTTAAAAATAATAAAATTCAATTAAAAGAAATAACAATTTTGTGTATTAGGTATATGTAGGGAACTGAATTTTTCGAATTTACGATAAACCCTACTTTATTCGCGAAAATTGCTATTTATTCGAAAATAACGCGAATTTTCATGTTTGGGCAAACTAAAGTCGAACTATCATTAGGTATATTAAGAAAGAAACATAACGGAATTCGCAGAAAGTACCTAGTGACAAAATCAATAGCATTAACGTTTAAAAAATGTAGGTACCTTATTAAAATAATGAGATGCCAAATTTCTGCGGCTGAAGGTGACATAATATAGCCGAGGCATGGAATGTTGTGAACTTGCCATACCTATTGACTGCTATTCTCAAATTCACGTTCCAACTCAACGCAAGAAGCTCTTGCTTAGAACTTAATCGGTTGCCAGTAGTTACGCAACTAATGCATTGGATAAAACATTTTCAGAATAGCATCAAAATGTCAAAAGTCTCAATAAAAATTGGATACGACGCAACTCAATTGTCTGTTTTTCATTTCAGAATAATATATAGTCATTATCTAAACTTTTTTCGAGTGCTTCGGTTATCTAAACATAGGACACATTAAAAATAAAAGCATAACCCAATTTTTTTTTAATAGTGAGACAGAATACGAATAATTTATTGTATTTTCCTAGCATTCTTATATTTTTGTTATTGTAAAATATCCACTGGAATCTTCTTATTGTTAAGTTTTGTTTTTTTTTATACCTTCATAATATTACGTCGTATTATGAAACTTTTTTTTTTTAAGCCTTCACTCGTTTGCGAGTGTTTAAATAACACCGATTTTACCATAAAAAACCCGTTATACAGAATAATAACACCACTTTTAAAAAAATAACGCGAAAAATAACACCCATTATGGAAAAAATAACACCACTTTTCCATAAAAATAACGCGATAAAATCATGGTCCCTAATTATAGGACAATGCATATTATAATGGGATGTTTTTTTTTCATTTTGTGCCACTAGAGGCGCTCTAGCTAATCCGGTCTATTGTCAAATTCAGTGTTGCCAAAGGGGGCGATTTACTTCTATTTGGGCTATTTGGAACGAGAATATGCGACGAAAAAATCTAAAAGGCGACAGTTAGCAACTTGGGTTACTTCCCTCTTAGCGAATTTTCACCTTTCGGATACTAAATGACCTTTTTTTAGTGAACTCCCACCTCTCTTCGGATACTAAAATTTTCGGAATGACCGCATACCAAATTTTCAGTTTGGCTACTTTGCGTTTGAAAAACGGCGTTGGCAACACTGGTCAAATTAACGTTTATAACCTCAACCATATGTTTAGAATAATCATTGTAAATTTCTTTATATACATACTATTACAAATAAAATAATTGTTAATCTTATTTTATTTTTTATATACCTACCTAAATACAAATGAAAAAATACCGTAACAGAAAACAAGACGATACAAAACAGCACTGCAAATCCACCTTTGAAGACAAATACATACCTTGTTAATTAATGTTAACTGTATTATTTTGTTTGTGTGTAGTGTAAAAGGACACACTATGGTTTACCTCCTAGAAAAAGCCACTTTTGCAATCATCAATAATTACAACGTTAAATTGTTTAATTGAGGAAAAAAAGAGAGGAGATATATTAGCATAATATTCATCAGTCAATGCTAGATGGTATGTTTGACAGCTGTCATAATTTGACAATAGACCGGATTAGAATCGCTGCCACCTAGTGTGTATTGTCGGAAGCTCCCTAGAAAACCTCCCATTGCAGTCGAGAAAAGCATCAATAATGTTAATAATATGATAACCAAATGACACGATACCACATAAATAAGAAATTAGGTTGCTAACATGTCATCGATGGAGTGAAACGGATGAAGGCATTGAAAATAATTATTGACTGAAAATTAAAGTATTTATGGGAATAGATAAACAAAATGCTTACACATTTTGTTGACTAGGAAATTAGACAACAAGAGACAAGTTACCATTGTTACCAACTTAACACTTATCATGTTCGTGTTTTTATTAAGGGCACTAAGATTTTTTTAAAAGGTAGGTAGACTTTATTATGTTCCTAGCATGTTTGCTCAATTTTTTTTGGTACAGGTACCTATCCTGATGGCAATGAAATCCCTACTTATATTTCATATGTATAAAAACCTAATTAATTAACGTTTTTTTAAGTTCACATTTTTAAATATACCTATCCGCTGTTTTGCGACCACTTTCAATGCATGAGTTTTAAAATGCCTTTTAGATACTACTTATAGGTATATGAATAATGTATTATGCTATGTCCATTTCCTTATTATATTTTGATTTACGTTTTTTTATTTACTGATGTTCTTGTTTGTTTGTTTCTTTAAAATAATTGTTTATTTTAATTGTTTACTTTACATTTTTTTTTTCATAAATACTTACAACAACACTATCTTTTAACACTTGCGCCGAATATCTGATAGCAGAATTCTCATCCTTAAGATGTTCGGAGAATGCCGATTATTATTTTCTTTTTAAAATGAATTTGGGTCTACCCAAAGTGAACACAAGTACATACCTACGCTTTTGACAACTTTAACATTAAACAAAGCTTGTGTTGTGAGAGTGGAAATGGTCAGCACTGGGATTCGAGCCCACGACCTCTAATATGCAGTATGTATGAAAGCCGTCGACTGATACCACTGGTCTACCAACTACTTCGCTATCATCATGTAAGTCCGACAATAATGTCATTTTACTGTATTTCATTTTTAATTGCTTTCAATTGATGTTTTGCGTTTTTATTTTTTACATTTTGATCATTTTTCTTGTTTAAAAACGTTTACCTGTTTTTCTGATTTTGTTATGTTTGTGCTGTGTTTTATGCATAAATCTTTCCAAGACAGGCTTGACCTAGTGGGAAAATACATCTCTTGTTATTTATGGACTTGTAACTTAATAATGAATAAATAAAATATGTTAATATTTTTTTTTTTTAAATAAATGAATCTGTGCTCACTCAAAGTGAACACAAATACACTCCTTGACTCTTTCACAGTAAGCTACTCAAAGCTTGTGTCGTGAAAGAGGAAGATGGTCGGCACCTGGGATCGAACCACGACGTCCGCAGTAGGTACGAAAGCCGGCGTTGTAACCGCTGGGTCACCAACCACCTCCGCAACAATACTTATTTAAATACCTTTTTTAGCTGGAGAAATTTTAAGCTACATTATGACATCTTAACAGCAGTTTAAGTCTAAGTTTAGTTCGAAGTTCGAACGAAGTTCGATTCAAACTTTTCCGTGAATAGGTACATAGACTGTAGATAGTCGCCGCCTACAATTATTATTACAAGCGGCCCTATTCACGGAAAAGTTTGAATCGAACTTCGTTCGAACTTCGAACTAAACTTAGACTTAAACTTTTCCGTGAATAGGGCTGCAGTAGCTAGTTATAACGATGTTCCAAAGTTTGGCAATAACAACATTTTATTTTATTTTATTTTATTTTCGAAAATGTACGGCAAATGCCTTTATAAAACAGTAAGCAATTCAAATAATATCATCATCAGCCACATAAAACACAAAATACAAAAAATACAAAACAAAGTATCAAATAAAAAAAAACATCCTCATCAGTCATACAAAAGATAAAAAATAAAACAAAGTATCAAATCAATAAACATCATCATCAGCCATATAAAAAAAGTACAATAAAGTATTCAATTAATAAAAATTCTCATCAGTCGTATAAAAAATTAAATATAAAACAAAGTATTAAACAACAAATATTCTCATCAGTCATGTATAAAAAAATGAAACATAAAACAAAGCATGAAACCAATAAATATCCTCATCATTCATATAAAAAAAATAAAATATAAACAAACTACAAGGTCAATAAATATCCTTACTACTTACACAAAAAACAAAATATAAAACAAAGCAATAAACATCCCCATCAGTCATAATATTCAAAAAAATAAATTATAAAACAAAGTAATCAATCAACAAATATCCCCATCTATAATAATAAAAAAAAAACAATAAATACCTATCATCATCAGTCAAATAAAATATAAAACAAAGTAGGTATTAAACAATAAATATTCTCATCAGTCATACATAAAAAAAGACAAATATAAAATAAAGCATTAAACCAATAAATATCCACATCAGTCATACAAAAACATATTTGAAATGATTACCTAACGTCTTAAAAAATCGTAAATAGTTAGAGACCTTATAATTTCTGAAAACGAATTATTAACTTTTATGTCCATATTCAAATTATAGTTAGGTACCTAAAACACAATTATTATTTCTCGAAAATTATCAGTTGCATCTGAAGAAAATATGTGTAAGAACTAATTAAGGAACGCAAAGGTACACGTTTTCCATTCATGTTTTCCCAAAAAGAAACTCTAACCGTCTTACTTATAAAAAATTCACTGATCAGTTTTTACTTGATTTATAAAAAATAAATATATTTTATCCGAGTTTGTTATGTATGAATATGACATTTCATACAAAATTTTGTAAACAAACAAAATAGTAGCCCGGCAACGCGAGTGCTTACAACCGAGATGCGCTATGTCAGATTTGAATGATTTGGAGTAGGTGCAGAATTTATAGGTGCCAGACCTTATTTTTTAATTTTTTATTATCAAAATATTGTTAAGTCCTTATAAAATCACACGAAACCTTTATGTTTTGGCCAAAATGAACTGATTTTTGTTTGATCACTTCAATTTTAATATTTAATTGTACCTACTTTAAAAGTACTCTTTGAATATTTTCTTCTAACATAAATTTAGTTGGTGCATCATGGTTGTAAGACCTCGATGATTACGGGAATGCAATATTTGCTTTATTTGCTTAAAATTTCTATTATCAAAATGATAAACCAAAACAAAATGGACCAAAATATGAAGGGAGCACCTAATTGGACGGGAAAAAAACTTAAAACAATATATTGATTACAGAAAGCGTTGTTGTACACTCGAAACCATTGTCAGTTGACATAAAATCCAACATGGCGGGCTAAAATCTACAGAAATCAGCTCGCAATCAATCGATATGGGTTAAACTACCTCGACAACGGCTTGATCGCAAATTTTCTACCGCTGAACCCTTATTTTCCACTCATCAGAGTTTTTAAATAAAGCAGTTAGTAACTATTAGTAGTATGAATCTGTCAGAGAGAGTCGAACCCATGACCCGGAATATAAAAAATAAAATCTGTATTGTCAAGCTACAAATTTGACGTATGACGGATTGTGAGCGAGGCATGGCATGTCGCGTTTATACCTGGTTGACTGGTAGATAAGCGAGGAGTGGTAGCATTTCACCACTGAGTGGAGAGCGTTGACATCGTTTTAACAGTGAATTAATTCGTCTAACTGTTTCACTTACGAGCGCTCGCATCAGACCTGGTCTTGTGGAAACGCTTTAGAAAGCTGAACCCAGTCAACTCTGCCCCATCAACAGCAATTTACAAAGAATTTAAACAGAAGTATGTTAAGCACACAAACTACGACTTAAGTTGTTTCAGGTACCAAATATTTCCACACAAATGCATGGAATCATTATTTTCTATAAAGTACATTCATCTATTGAGTACCTATATAAAAATGAAGAGCTATTTCCCGATGTCATGGTACCCCTAGTATAAGTTTTCGATGATCGAATATCGAGACGATCATAGAAAGAGTTTCGAAAATTTTCTATACAAAAATGATAGAACGATTCGATCGTTTGATTTTAGAACACTTTGCACGCTAATAAGCGCTTATTAGCGTGCAATAAGCTATCGAAAAAACTCGTACTAGCCCCATTGGTATCACGCCTAAACGGCTGGACCAATTTGCTAATTTTTTTTTGTGGTCTTAGCTTTTATCAGGAGAAGGATCTTATGAAAGAAAAAATTAAGAAAGTTGCGAGGAAAATTAGAAAATTTAAGAAAACTCTAAGAAAGTAACCTTTTTAGTACTTTTATCAGTATAATTTTTATCCCAAATTTGAAAAATAGTAATTAAATTGAAGCTCGACAGGAACTGATAGTTGGTGCGATGGAAAATAACAGGTGCATCGATCTAACATACATACACACATACAACTCCCTTTTACACCCCACTCAGGGGCATAGGGAGGCAACAAGAGCTCTTCATTGCGCTCGATCTTGCGCAATGCTTATGACCTCCTCCCACACCATGTCCAAATCCCACAGCTCTGCTTCGAAGGAGCGGACCACAGTGTGAGAGGGTCTTCCTCGTCTTCGGGACCCTGATGGGAGGAAGAACAGCGCTCTCCTCGGCCAACTGTCATTCGGCATCCTTAACACATGTCCCAGCCAAGTCCATCTCCTCCCCACAATGCTAGAGGTGATGGGCTCACGCTGGGTGCGCCGGCGTATAGCGTCGTTCGTGATGCGGTGGTACCATCTTACGCCCAGAATTTTCCCGAGGCACTTAATTTAAAAAGCCGAGACTTTTTGTGCCTGGGCTTATCTAACATACATTGGTTAAAGGTAAAAAGCTCACTCCGTAATGTCTTGTTTAGTTGAGCCTAGCACCCACAGTGACCCATTATACCGCCGTTTCATCCTGGGCCAACGTACGAGGGTCCATCGCTTGCAGGTAGAGAGTCGATTTGAAAATTCAGTTACTAAGCGGAATTAAATTCTCTTAAATTGCGCATAAAATTTCTTTGGACCTCATCTGTAAATTATGCAATTAGGCTATCTCCTTCTATGACCTCACCAACAGCCTGTTCGTGGTGGATCCTGTTACGTTAAGTTGAAATGGCACACGTTTAATAATTGGACCCGACGCACGAAAAAGTGGGAAAGCACTGCAAGGCCCATGGGAGATAGTTGCATCCGCTGTGATCGATCTTGTGCAAGAACTTTCCAAGAAAGTCCTTAAGCGACCAGACAGACCAATCAGAGGAGATGCTGTTGACTGAAGTGAGACTAAAAGAAAGAAAAGATTGATAAGATACCATATGGGTTATTAATTAGTTATTAATAAGATTATAATTTATTTAAGTACATAAGTTCATTCTTAATAATAATATGTGAGACTATGGTGTTTCTTAGTTCGCAGTGGCCACCCAGCGGCGTCCAGTCGTATAGCCAGGTAGATGTACCTACCTCTAGGTGCCCTGGTAAGACGCGGTACCTCGGAGTGCGGTGAACCTTGTTAAATTGTTTTAACTAACTAAGGGGCCCGTTTTTCCCAGGCGAGGGGGTCAACCGGAAACTCGCGGCTCCGTGTGTAGGTACCCAGTTTATATTATGTTACGTCACTGGATAATTATTATCGTGTTTGTGTAAGTCCACTCCGTCTTATCCATGAGCTGTTTCTTCAGCCACTGACCAGCTGTCTAGTCTCACCATCGTTCTGGTGATCTAATGCTGCCTGATTCTAAATTGGTACCATATATTTTTTATAAAATGAATCTGTGATCAAATCTTAAAGTGAACACAGACACACTTTTTGAATTTTTCACAGTAAGCTACTTAAAACTGGTGGGGTGGGGCTAGTACGAGTTTAATCGAAAGCTAATTGCACGCAAATGAGCGCTTATTAGCGTGCAAATAATGTTCAAAAATGAAACAATCGAATCGTTCAATAATTTTAGTATGGAAATTTTTCGAAACTCTTTCGATTATCGTTTCGATATTCGATCATCGAAAACTACCAACCATTTCGATATGAAATATGAATACAGAACATTCTTCGAACTTAGATTCAATGCAAAAATGGTTCATCAATGGCACCTATGTACTTAAGAACTCCTTAAGTCATAGGTTTTAATGATACACATAAGTATTACAAATCTGTTCATTCGCTGGCTACCTTATATGTAAAATATGCGAAGAAAATAGAAAAGGATCATATTTTACCATAGACCTGTTTGTTTTTTGAGTTGCAAAAGTAAAATTTAATTAAGTACCTATATAGTTTAGCAGTCAAATGATTTTTTCTATTTAAAGATATTCTACATTGCCGTGGGTTAAAATTACAATAACCTACAACCAATTACTAGCACCATAAAACAAATACTTTCAAAATTATCTGACCCGACCGGGAATCAAACGTGCGACTTCTTTTTTAAACGTAACATTGTACCAAGTTGGCTTGGACATTCGTCAAACAACCAACAAAAGCTGAAAACCATCCCTGGTAGCATCTCCGGTTACTCCACGATATGGGAAAACCATGATGCTTCATTCCTGGCAGTCTCCCAGCTTATCGAATATGTAACAACTAAAAACTCCAAGAATTCATTACTGATGTTCGATTTTTAAATGGTATAAACCACTACGGGCTTACGATCGTCTTCTACTGTTATTTCGAAGGCTGGCTAAGACAATGTTTTTTGTTACTACGGAAACAATATTGGCAATGTTCTCAACTGACATATTCATCGCTGTTTATAGTAGCGGCGTATCCGTAGGAAAACACACCATTAGTATGATCACTTTACTATAAGTAACAACGTTCGCCATTAGGTGGTAATGATAAAATCTCCGAAACTCCTAATCATGAGAATTCTCAACATGTTCAACATGTCGATAAATCTCATGTATGCAACAAGTAGATATTTAATAATAATTAATGAGATATACCTAGAGATAAAAGTTGGAAATTATTGAGAACAAGAGAGGAAACAAATATAAAGACTGCGACTGCTGTCATGTTGCCAAGATATGTCTAATTATGTAGATTATATCCATTTTTGTAAATGTCTCATCTTTATTGCCTATTAGCTTTGTTGGATCCAGCTTATCGCCTCTGTTGGCTACTATAGGGTCGGCTCTTCCCGTCCTCAGGCTGATCTAAGGTTGTGTATGTAATGCCATATTTCTTAACATAACCTTATTGCATTGCAACATACATTTTTTTCTTAGGTCTCCCTCCCATATAAATTGGAAAAAAAAACATGTTGCTTATTATAACTATTAATAAATTGTAATTCATTTACTGTTAAAATCACAACAGGTTTAATCGAATTCTTGTAACTAGACATTAAGAAGTATGAATAATTTTTAAATTAATTATCTATGATAATTATATACTTACCGAGGGTGGGAAAATGCCCATCGCGATATGTTAATAACTGTACTTGGTCGAGAAGGAACAGCACGCATTCCCGTAGTCTCTACATAGTAGGTACCTATGCTTATACCTGAATAAAAAATATACGTATCTACAAGAGTTTCAATTTAATAATATGCTGTTAAAACCAATCGAGTGTTAATTTTGCTGCCGGCTCATCTATAAAATACGCGAAGGAAAAACTTTGTGACCATATTTACGAGAATTGGGCGGATTGATGATTTTATGATTTTTGAGTACATATGTAACTCGTTTGTTCAAGGCTGCCTATTAGCCCAATGGCTGGAATCTAATAAAATTCTCCGTAATCTTTGATTTTCGTGGGCATTAGCTATGACCTTACTACAAGATGCTGCTACAACTACTACTAAATAATGTACCCTTTTGTGGACACCTTTTTCCAGAGTCCCTCGAAAATCCAATAATTTTCATTCTTATCTTGTGGGGCTAGTACGAGTTTCATCTAAAGCTTATTGCACGCTAATAAGCGTGCAAATAGTGTTCTAAAATCAAACGATCGAATCATTCGATCATTTTAGTATGAAAATTTTTCGAAGCTCTTTCGATGATCGTTTCGATATTCGATCATCGAATACTTATACTAGGGCTACTGCTTATTATCATTATAATTCAAAACATTGCAACAATACGGAAAGGTAAAGCAAGGTGGGTTGGAATCTCGGTGCCAACCATTTCCACTTTCACTTCACAAGCATTTGCTTAGTGTGAAATATATCAAAAGATTATTTTTGTTGACTGAGAGAGCAGATTCATTTAAACAAAAGAAAGAAACAAGACTCTTTCTGAATAAATATAGCTCCGCCTTATTATTTTCGTGAAAAAAAGTCATTTGCCTAATTTATTAATTATGTTGTGATTTTTTTTACGCAGTCACTAGTGTGCCTTCCTTTCGACGTCGCTTCACCTTCGAACCTCATCATTCAAAATATTACATAAATTTTTGTCAAATAGTCTTCTAGTACGTAGTACTTACATATAATTGAATGAGAATAAAATACGTTTATTCTTTATTCTTTATTCTTCATATTCATTTCTAGGCCCAAATTTGGGCACTTAAACATGTCAAAAACAAATACAGTAAGAGGTACTCACAATACAATAATATGAAACGTTACAAACGGTGAAACAATTAGCATAATAACAGCCGTGTGATACCAGATGTAAAGGGTCTAATATCACATTTTGTCATACATCAAATCTTGAGAAAAAAAACAACAAGAAAAAAATAAAATCAAGAAACAAATTGACAATTGCAAAGTAGGTACATGTATATGAGCTATCCATTCAGCATTTCGTCGATTGTATAATAAGATTTACTAATTAGGTACGATTTCACCCGTCCCCTAAAGATCTTTAAATTGTCGGATTTCAAATTTTCAGGCAATTTATTGTACATTCTAATGGACATACATACGAAGCTTTTGTCTACTTTAGTTAGCCTGTGTTTCATAGGTCTGATTATGTCTTTATAACGTGTATTATGGTCATGGATGTCTCTATTTAATGGTGTGTTTTTAATATTTTTATGTGCATACATGATACATTCAAATATAAAGAGGCTGGGCAAGGTTAATATTTTCTGTTTTACAAATGCTTCTCTACATGAGTCACGAGGCTTTATTCTACAAAGTGCTCGGATTGCTCTCTTTTGTAATAAAAATATGCGGTTTGCGTCAGTAGCTCTTCCCCAGAACAGTATTCCGTACGACATAATTGAATGAAAGTAAGCGAAATACACAGTTCTCGCGCTACTCTCTCCGCATGTTTCATTAATTTTTTTAATTGCAAATATAGCTGAGTTTAATTTAGGTGCTACTTTATTAATGTGCGGACTCCACTGTAATTTCCTGTCAATCATCACTCCAAGGAATTTACAGTCATCCGTCACATTTATCTGACGTTCTATTAAGGCTTCAGTCACAAGGTCCCTTTGCACTGATCCCTTCAGGGAAAAGTGAATCGCACCAGTCTTGCTTACATTTAATACTAAATTATTACTACTGAACCACTCCCCTACCTCGTCCAGAACCTGAAGGGTTTTTTCTTTGGTTTCTATTTTATTATTCCTATCTCTAATCAAAAAAGATGTATCATCTGCGAATGTTACTATGTTTACATCCTGAGGCAAAGAGGAAGACAGATCATTTATATAAATGAGAAAGAGTATTGGACCGAGAATAGATCCTTGCGGAACCCCATAATTTATATCGGCAAGTGATGATTTCACATGACCCAGCTCTAATAGCTGTTTTCTTCCGCTTAAATATGATTCAAAAAAACATTTCTCTTTATTGTTAATACCATAATGCTCTAGTTTACGGATTAGGATTTTATGGTTGACACAGTCAAAAGCCTTTGACAAATCACAAAATATGCCATAGGTGTCATGTTTTTGTTCAAATGAATCTAAAATATTTTGTATTAAATAACTGATTCCATCACTTGTACTCTTGTGCTTTTGAAAGCCAAATTGTTGGGGATGTAATATATTATTCTGGACAAGATAGTCTACAAGCTGATCAGCAACAATCCTTTCAAATATTTTGCTCAGCACAGGGAGTATTGAAACCGGTCTATAGTTTCCAGGATCAGTTTTATCACCTTTTTTGTAAATAGGTATAATCCTAGCAAGTTTTAAGGAATTTGGGAAAACTCCCTGAGTTAAAGACATATTAATAATATCTGTTAAGTGGGGTGCTATACTATTAATAATCAGTTTCAGTGTTTTTGTTGACATGTTCCACAAATCAACTGACTCTTTTGCTTCGATTTTTTTGCAAATATTTATGATGTCAAATCTGGATACAATTTTAAATTTAAAAGAACTAATACATTTATTTGAGTCATGAAGGTATTTCTCAGCTTTTTCTACCGAAGCTTGTAAATTTTTAGTCATGGATTCAGCCACATTTATATAAAAATCATTGAAATAATTGGCAGTTTCATATTTGGTTTCAATTTCATATTCATCGTCGTTTTTGTTTAATTGATAGCACAGTTGGCAAAACGTCCACCTGGCGCCTTATAATAAACTCATTAATTTATTTAAATTATGACGTTTAATAATGTAGGTACCTATATAATTGCATGTAAGAATGCAATATTAAGTTAAATAATGACTAATAATTATCAACTTACACAACGGTTATCACAGCAGCTAGTTAAGGGTACAACCACGTGCCAGCAATTAACTTCCCCTGCAACAGGTGTTGTCCTGGCGGCCTCCCCATCATAACAGGGTGTTATAGAAATGGTAATACATAGAACCTCCTGTTGATTAAGTATAGTTAATTATTATTTATACAATCTTCATTCATATTTTCACACCCCCCCATTTGTATACTTAACAGGATTTGTTGTGTTGTGACAGGATACTGTTGAAATTGTAGAATTCTGATTCAAATTTAAAATCTAAATAATTATTATTCGATTGATTTTTGTTAACCAGCTTCTTCAGTAATCCATTTAATTACGCCAATCTCGATACTATATAAACTATTCGGCGACTTTTGCTTTTAAAGAAGTCTCAGTAGAGTTATAGGTGGACAATAAAGTATGGTTCGAATAAAAGTTCGAATTATGAATATTCAAAAATCGAACAAAAGGTCGAATTTTGAATATTGCGAAAACTCAATACTAAGACGAATGAGGCAAATTTCAATAGGTGTGTCCAGACAGAACGAGCACGGCTCGCGAGCCAGTTTGAGAATTTTAGTTTCCTTACGAATATACGATCTTGCATTGCCTTTCCCTCCCGCGATCTTTCTCCAGCAATCTTCTCATTAATTTTTATTCAAATAATCTGCATCTTTAGAGTCCCCTAGTATTTTGAAACTTCCATAAAGTTGTATCAAACGAAAGTCTGAGCATGGCTCGCGAGGCGCGCTCGGTCTTTCTGGACACACCTATTTACGCACTTTTTTGTAAATCTACCCAAGATGTTAATAATTTTATTCGGATTTACGATCTTAAAGTTTCGATATAAAGAAATTTTGCATGCCCGCCTTACTAACACATTTCATGAAAGTTAATTCTACAAAAAAAAAGTAAATTTCAGTTTCGCATGTTAAAGACTCGAGAAGGTAATCGATGTAGTAAAAGCGCCAAAGGCGGTGTTTTTTTGCAAAGCCCCCTTTTTCGTAAATATCTGGCAAGAAATTTCTGAGGTTTTCACAAGTATAGCTGGCAAGAATTTCTGAGGTTTTCAGATGTAGCTTATTGGTCACTTTAAGAGATTAACAGAACTATAACTACTTTTTAAATTTCCTCTGCAGCTTGTCTCAACTCCATAATACTGATATTCCTTCAAAAGCCATAAGCTAACCAAAATACACCAGCTCCATGGTTTACGAGGTTCGCGTGACCATTGCGTTACAAAATAAACTTGAATGTAACACTAATTTATTTTAATTGAAACAGCGAAGAGGTTAGTGAAAGAAGATGTTCCCAGGGAAGTCTCTCAAGTGTGAAAGGAACTGTGGATGACGTCACTGGAGGTCTCCGCATTCCGAGGAGACTGTGAGAGACCTGCCGATTAGGTCTCTTGATATGTAGCTAGCGTGTGGAATAATAGTAATGATGGGCAGTCACCTGTGAAATCAACACGTGTTTATGCGCTCGCTAAGTTGGCAAGTCTTAACAGGATTTTTACGTTGCAACACTGTTCTTCTATTAAGAAAAACTAGTTCCTATGTTTTAGATATAGGTACTAGATGACTTGGATAACATGTCGTTTCCACTGAGTACAAATATTATTAGAGAACTTTTTTGGATGCGCAGAACCGAAAATTGGTTCCTTTATTCAACAGTCACGTGACTGAAGATAAATTATCAATAATAATTCGTTTTACTTCCATCCACAAGCGCAAGATATCACAAAAAAGCTCATAGGTGCTTCCTATTTATATTATCAAAACCTAAAATTCTTCTGTGTTAACGCTAAAATATTAGAAATAAAAAATCAAATGTCACACGCCACTATACCGACAAACGTCACAGTTTGTATGAGTTTAACAGCAGTCACGTGGTACTTAACGTCACCATGCGCACTAGCACAATATTTCTATACCTTTAGTATTATTTTCTTCTCAAAGGTCATTCACCTAATTCTAATCCACTTCATTTTTTAGAAACTTGCAACCAAGAAAGTAAGGATCTGTTGTGACATATGAGTCGTATAGTATCAAAAATCAACAATCTCCATTATTGATAATTTTACAGGAATCAAAAAAAACGTTTAATTTTAAAATGATTAGCGGCATTATTCAGAAATGCTTAAATATCGAAACACATTGACACATAATATGTTGATAACTACGCTTAAAATTTTAAAAACATTAGATAATTACGTATTTATAACGAAAATAAAACTGGAGAATGTTGATTTTGTTACTGAGTTTCGGATTTTGTTGTCTTTGTTACTGACGCATGGGGAGATTGTTGATTTATGATACTCAACCTTTTGATTCACGTGTGCAGTGCGTGATAGAAGTATACGGGAGAGTGGGCAGTGGCGGCGACCTTATAATATTATCATTTTTGTTTACAAAACTAATTAAGCATGATTAATTTTTTTTTCATTTCTTAGTTTTTTTAATAGGTAGACATTAATATACTCAACAGTATATTTATTATTATAAAATATAAAATAATTAAAAAAAAAAATTCTTCGTATGTACATATTATTTTTATGAGGATAGTAATTTGATTACTTGATTGTTTGAAAATTCTGATGTACCTACCGACTTCAGTAACCTAGTGATGTAGGTGGTAACGTCTTATCAAGAGGTTTCGAGTTCGATTGCCGTTCGGGTTATAATTTTTTCACTTAAATTTTCTACCCGAGATGGCTTTTCTCAGATCGGAAGGTACCGGTTGACTGGAAAAAATGCTTCGGGCAATAAGTTCCGCCCATTTTACTGACAACTTGTATAGAAAAGTGTTTATTTATATTTTATTTATTTATTTCGAATTCACTTTTTATTTGAAATGATAAAATACTAAAAATCGACAATTTCATAGGTAAAATCTAATATTTGAAATTTGTAGGTAATTTAAAAAAAGCATACCTAGTGCAAAATAAATTCAAAGTATTCAAAAAAATAAAAACATAATAAGGATAATAAAATAAATATTTACAGCACACGGTGCCGTCACTGTACAAAACCAATGTCAGTTCGAAATAACCTCAGCGGTTTGGCAATGTTCTGCTTCCAATTTGAAGGATTTCTTGTCCTCTTTCTAGCGGTATTTTTATTCACAGGTATAGGATGGTATTTCATTTTTTAAATAAAAATGTTTTTATTTATGAAAACACAACTCAAACACCAAAAAATTTATGAAATTCTCGACACGACGCGAGTAGTGAAATCGCCAAAATGTATTGAAATATTTCTGGAACGGAAGCCTCCCATTGGTCCATTTGGACATTGTAGATTTTGATACTAACTTTTTGGAGATTGTTGATTTTTGACACCAACTGGAATTTTTATTTCGATTTTTTTTATTTAAAACGTTGTTTTTGATAATGTTTTAATAATTCAAATAAATCTATAGTCTGAGCTCTATCTGATTCAATCATTATCTCAATTTCGATTTTGTATGGAGATTGTTGATTTTTGTTACTATACGACTCATATGTGACAGGAAGGAGGACATTGTATGGGGAAACAAATTGTTATTTTTAAGCAATCCTTGAGCTTATACGAATATTCCAAATCAAAATAACCTAAATTGGACAAGCCATTTGCGGGACACACGCACTGCTAATCATTTTTACCAGGCTCGTGAAAGCTGTCGGTGTCGCTGTCTACCATCGTGAAGAGGAGATGGACATATTGAATGACCGTTGGCCAATGAGAATCCTGTTCTTCTTCCAGGATTCCGAAGACGGAGAGTTCCTTTTCATAATGTGTTCCGTAGCCGACAACTCTTGTTGCGCCCCCATGCTCCCAGTGGAGTCACAAAGGGTCCTAAATATAAAAGGAGAGGTGTTCAATTAACCCTTTAAGTGGGGTTTCAATTCGATGAGTCTTAAATCACATACTAATCACTGACTTAATCTTGTCGCATCTAATACTTTTGAAGGTGCGACTATAACTAACTAACCAACTCTCCCATTTACACCCCACACAGGGGAATAGGAAGCCAACAAGACCTCAGTGTTTATTATACCTCCTCCCACACCATGTCCACATCCTCCAGCTCTGCTTCGAAGGAGTGGAACACGGTGTGAGAGGGTCTTCCTCGTATTCGGGACCCTGATGGGAGGAAGAACAGCTCTCTCCTCGGCCAACTATCATCCGGCATCCTTAACATACGCCCCAGTTAAGTCCATCACCTCTCCACAATGGTAGAGGTGATTGGCCCACGCCGGGTGCACCGGCGTATAGCGCCGATCGTGATGCGGTGGTACCATCTTATATCAAAATTCTCCTGATGAGGCACTTCATTTCAAATGCAGAGACTTTTTGTGCCTGGGCTTTGGTCAGGTGCCAGGACTCACATCCATACAGGAGAGTGGGTAACACACACGCATTGAACAGATTACAATGGTGACTATAATTTTCCGAAAATTAGAACGAAAGTCACGCTTATTGCAAAATAGTAAAAACTGTTAATGTCGTATATGAACCATATAGTACCTACCTAGAAAAAATAAAATAAAAATAACAACAACAACCCAACACACAATGAGATGTCTCAACGTTTAATAAATTTAATATACCCACCCGACTGTATGTAAGTAGGTATAACAAAAGTGCCATATTATTATTTGTGAAATGTCATTTGAACTAAGTACAATATTACTTACTTTGTATTTCATTGTTGTTGTTTTGTTTTTTACTTCACAATCGTTTAGTTAGAGGTAAAACTAAAAATGTGTTCACTGAAATGATTATCGCCATTTAGACTAGTGCTAGATATATTGCGGAACGTGTGTAACATCTATGTAGTTTCTAAATGTTTCATATCTTGGGTAGACGCAGTTGTTTGTTGTTCGTTTGTCTGCGGATCTTTTTGTTTCGTTGCTGAGTAAAAATCTAGTTTGATTAAGCTTTGTCTTCTTTGCACCCAAATCTGAACAAATGCCTAACCGACTTGGTGTCATATCTGGATTGTACCTACCTTTCTCATCCTTCTGAAATTTGCGCAAGCCATCTGGCGTCACTCCATCTGCTAATATTGTGGGTTTGGCAAGTGACACCTATAGCAATAGGTATATATGACCAAGGTAAGAAAAGCATAGAAACTGTTTAAGCATAAGCTGTTTGATGCGTATGTGTTGCCCATTCTTCAATATGGGTGTGAGTCATAACACCTGATGACCTACCTGGCTTTTTCGGGCACAAAAGTCTCCTCCTTATTTGAATCAAAGTTACTCAGAAGAATTATGGGTATATGGTGGCGTCTATAATTGTGAAGAGTCGATTATTGATGACACTTGGCTGAGGAAAGCGATGTTCTTCCTCCCATAAGGGTTCAGAAGAAGAGTAAGACCATATCATATTAACATGTTCCCTTATGTAAAAATAAATAAAGAGTCTTCAGTTTGTGCTACTACGAATTACTGTAATTCGTAGTAGCACAAACTGAAGACTCTTTATTTATTTTTACATAAGTGAAAATGAACTACTACCAAGCACCCTCGGCCGAAACTATCAACAGTTTAACATGTTCCGTTCATTCGTATGGGAGAAAGAAGAAAAAACTTTTCAATGCTTTTTTCCTCGTAGTTCTAACATAATATGGTATGGAAACAGCTGTATAGGTACTGACCAAAATAAGGATAACACATAAACTGGCAGTAATACAAAGAGCCATGGAAAGGAAGATGTTGGGAATTTCTTTAAGAGACAGGAAAACGAACACGTAGACACGAGAGAAGACCAGAATTGTCGATGAGAGGGTTGCTACCCTGAAGTAAGGATGGGCGGGCCATGTGGCCAGATGCCCGGACGACAGATGGACCAAAAGAGTGGTGGAGTGGCAGCCTAGACAAGGCAGACGAACTTTTAGCAGACCCCCGCCCACATGGACGGACGAGATCATGAAAACTTTGGACCGCAAATGGATAAGAGAGGCTCAGGACATGAATGATTGGAAGGAGAGAATGGAGGCCTATGTTCAGCAATGGACGGAGACAGGCTGAGAAAGAAGAAGGGGGAGAAGGGTATTGATACAGCACGAGATCGAGAGTAATGGAGAGCTTTTATTGCCTCCCTATACCTACCGCTAAGAAGGAAGGTGGGTTCAAAGAAGGAAGAATTGATTGATTACAAAATTTATGATGGCATGTGTTCCGTACATTTTGTGGACACATCGCCTGGTATTCGCCACTAATGATAATCGTATAAACACACTTTTACTAATGTCACCCAAATGTGGCTTAATACAGTCTTGGGTTATTAATTTTTGGGAAATCTTTGTTATTAAATTATAGAGTTGGATTTCTATACAAAGAGTTCTATTATAAGATTTAATAAAAAAAAGAAGATGGGTAATTTTTTTTTCTCCCCTTTGTGGCATACTTACTAAGGCATAGCTTCTATTAAAGTGCATGCACTCTTCACATTTTTGGGTAGAAGGTGATTGCTGGCAGTCCATCTATATACCTAATTTAAAACAAAGTCGGTAAGCGCGAACGCTTATAACTCGAGATCGGCTTAACAGATTTTTATGATGTTTGGTTTATTCAATTCTTCTCCGCTCTGGATAACAGAATAACGAATATATGTATCAACTAATGACTCTAATAATTCATCACTGATGTTCGATTTTTAAATGGAACAAACCACTACGAGCTTACGACCGTCTTCTACTGTTATTTCGAAGACTGGTTTATTGTGATCACTTTTCGTTAGGTGGTAATGTTTAAAAGTCTCCGAAACTCCTAATCATGATAATTCTCGACATGTTCAACATGTCGAAAAATGTCATGTATACAACAAGTAGATACTTATTTTAAAATAATTAATGCTATATGGATAGAAAAGTTGAAAATTATTGAGGACAAGAGAGCAACCAAATTTAAAGATTGCGACTGCTGTCATGTATTTGGCGCCAGGATATGAACTAAACAGAACTATTGAAAAGATGAAAAATGCATGAGAAATAATATAAAATTTAATATTAAAGTTTACGTTTAGTATGGAACGGATTTGATGATAAAAACGCCATCTGTGAAAAAACCCATAACAACAGAATTTTATTTAGGTAGGTACTTGTAAACCATTGAGTTTCAAAACATTGGTACGAAGTTTTTTGATAGGATTTCTTTCAAGCTATAGAAATATTTTTTTAACATTCAAACATAACTATTTTAAACGTATTTTTTGTATACATTACAAATTTCGAAATCAATATTCGTAGTAAGGACTAAAAGACCACGTTTGTCGGGAAAGCTATAGTTTCAGGAACTAGGTGTGAGAGTGTCTTCCTCGTTTTCGGGACTCTGATGAGAGGAAGAACAGCGCTCTCCTCGGCCAACTGTCATTTGGCACAAAGTGTCCGTGATACAATCAATATAACTTATTTTTAATATACATAATTTTTAACATAACTGTTTTCGAAATCTTTGACATTATTAAAAGTTGACATCTTTTAGTTCGATAGTAGACACTGGGGTTAAAATACGCGCTTCAATTCTATAGGTATGCAATTTAGTAACGGAATCACTAGGCATTCAGCCACGAATTATAGAATAACTTACATAACATGTAAGGGTAATTTAAAAATTGTAGTTATGTAAAGAAAGTCATCTTGTTCGAACACACTAATCACTAATTGGAAGCATTCACCAAGTCTGCATTCCCTTGCTTAATCACCTCAGGATCACTGGTTACACCACGGTGTACGTACACACATATACTGTGGTCACACACTAGAAAATTAGTTTATTGTTTTGGTTGAATCATTTCTGTCCTCTAAGTTTCTGGCTGTCTTACATATCTACGTGATTTACCAATTACATATTGCTGCTAGTATTACGACGTGTACCTATTTTTCACCATTATTAAATTTGATAACATTGTATAATATTTTATCAAATCGTTATATATAATTTCATTCTGTCTGTGTGTGTGTGACTGAAATCTTCTTAAACTATTTTTATGATAATTTGATAAGGTTGATTTTGGGAATTGCTTAGATTTACAATTCGATTCAATAGAAAATATTTTATTATTAGACCTATTAGGTATGAGAAACAACAACGTCTCACTACAAGCAAAAAAAAACTAGTGCATAACGAAATCCTGTTACCATCAATGATATATGGATGTGAAATGTGGACAAAAATGCCGGACGGCGCTGACCGGCGCAAATAATGTTTCTATACATTTGAATGGGTATACGCACAGCAAAAGCAGCAACCCGCTTTCCGGAATGCTTATATAAATGCATTGAAACCATAGACGGTCGGAAGCAACGTTCTTTGTGTTTTCACCCTATACCACGGGGATCATAATGTCATCAGGAGAATCATAAATAAATAAACAAAATTTGTTTTTATTTTTTTGGAAATAAAACGTGGATGGTCGCGAAGGTAATGGTTGTGGATTCTGGTAAAGCCGCACACCAAAAATCATCAGTCTCCTAACGTAACCCGTCTAATGACATTATTAATCCGACAATCACACCGAGACATGTCGGAATACCAGAAACCAACCTACCAAGTGTCAAAATACTTAATGTGAGGATATCAAATTACATACAGGTACAGAGAACCAGCCATGGCGTTTAATTGAGTTATATAGCACATCCGATCGTAATATCAACAAGCCAGAGAATTTCATTGAAACAAACCTATTTGAAAATCTTTTTTCTCTGATCGGGATTCATCTATAATGGCTTGGGTTTGCAATAAAGTATTCAGCGGTCAAATTAAAAGGGTCGCAGAATACATACATTTACCTGGGCCAAATATTGACGCTAAACAAGAACACTTAAGAGAAAGAAATACAGAGACGACATGTCCAGCTTGGTTGGGCCGCTTTCAAAAAACTTTCAGAACATCTTAGGGGTAGCATTCCTGTTTGCTTAAAGAGACAAATATTTGACCAATCCATACTTCCTACTATGAAATATGGCGTAGGAGCCTGGACCCTAACACAACACGCGACTCAACAACTGCAAATAGCACAGAGAGTAGAATAGCAAAGGCAGCGTTATTATATTGCTACACAATATTCCTAATGTCGAAATACGAAGACGACCAGGTGTAGCCGACATTGTCTGTTGCTTTCAGTGGATATGGGCGGGACACTTGTGCCGTAGAGAGGATGGTCGCTGGAGGTGCAAGATCTCGGAGAAGCAGCCAGAAGAGGAAGAAGGGGAGTAGGCATTGGAGCCTGCCAGATGGAGCGACGATAAAGTAAATGCGATCGGACGAAGTTGGATGAAGAGAGCAAGATTCAGAGAGGGTGAAGAGACCTTGGTCCAGCAGAGGATCACAGTGGTCTGATGATGATTTGGAAGTCTGTATGGTTCTATTCTGTTCTCAATGGAACCATTTCCTCCAATTTACAATCCAACTTCTTCGTATGATCTGTTCTATTCCAGCTTTGGTTTGAAGTGAAATATTTAGATAATCATTCACTTCCTGTGGGGAGTAATAATATTTCTGCAGAGATTTTTGTCTGTGTCTTTTAGAAAACTTTGAAAAGAAAACTACATTCCTAAGATCACCGTCTCAAAGAAGTGCTGAGGCTATTAAAGATGTGTAACTATGTAAGAACTCGAAGGGAACTCACCATGATCGGTTTTAAGAGAGATGCAGAGGATGTCAATCAGTCCAGAAGGTAAAGGATAAGTCAACGCTTCTTCTCTAAAGTCTGAGTGTGTAGGTAATAATAATCTCAGGGTATACAAGTACGTCAAAGGTTTGTTTAGGAAAGCGTTGCATTTTAAAATCATTTGACCAAATCTAGATCATTCAAAGTTCTTTTGTTGGTTTTCAATTTTAGGGATATAATTCAAGCATAAAAAGACATGTGACAAGTCTCTAGAAGCCATCGTCTAGATTTAAAAGATCTGAAGCGGTTTGTTTGGAAAGTGAAAATTTGTCACGAACAATTTGATTCGTGCCTACTCACATGCTCACCTCATCAGCAATCACATACTCTGCTGCGAGATCACAAACCTTTGCTAATTTAACGGCTGAGCACTCCTGGCTTCCAACGCTCTTCTACTGTCTGATGACAATCATGAACAGAATAGAAAGTGAGCGCTGTCACGTCACATGTGTGTACTTCTTGCTAAGTCTAAATGTTCATGTTGCGTTTAAGTATTTCTGAAAGCGCAAGTGTCATTTAACTGCGGACATAGGTGCATGGTGATCTTTAGAGCAACGACTGCGTTTACTAAGTAATTGGTAGCCTAGTTGCCCAACGCCGATGCCACCCGCCTCATGTTACCTTTCTACATAGCTCTTTTTCTTTTTCTTCAGAAACCCTCTTTGGTCCATTGCGAGCCTCTTCGAATCCCTTCCATTCCTCTCTTTTCGTCGCCAATCGGCCAATCTCGTCTGATGCCTGCCGATGATTTTCCGGTTTTTCCCAGTCTCCACTTTAATACTCTTTGAGTCCATCTGTCACCGTTTTGTCTTGCCACTTGGCACTTTTAACCCGATTCATGAAGTCATCAGTTAATTTCATTCGGCGACTAATTTATTCATTCCTAATTTTATATCGAAGACTGATGCCGAGAATATGTCTTTCCACGATCCTATGATGGTCATATTTATATGGAAAATACATTTAAAATATAATCAAATAGGAAAGTTTAGCAGTACTTTTCGTAGCTCTGTTACAAACACACTGAAGATTAAAGAATATTAGAGACAGTGGCGTACCGAGGGGGGGAGAGGGGCGGACCGCCCCGGGCGCCTCTATTAGAAGGGCGGCAAAATGTGCTTGAGCTATACTATACACGACGTGATTGATAAAATAAAAAAAATATATTTCATTTCGGGTGGAGGCCTTTAAAAAATAATATTTTCCATGCAGTAAGTCTGCAGGTAGAGAAATCTGTGGGTCAGAAGTTGGCTCTGTCCCACTCTGCCCGAAAATGGAATTTTTAAACTAAGTTGATACCTTTACTATACCTGGTGTGTGCTGTAGGATGAAAAATGCAATAAAATATTATATATATGCTTCTTTTTTACTATCTTATTTTGAAAATTTTTGGGCTGTTTTTTCAATTTATATGGGGGGGGGGGGGGGGGGGCAAAAGGTTTGCTATGGTACGTCACTGATTAGAGATGTTGTCTGAAGAGCGTGTTTTGCTTATTTGCAAGGAATCAAGCAATGCAATGGACAAACGTGCGGAGCACAGGCATCCAACACTTATTTCTTGCGCCTTTTCTGACTTGTTGGAGCTAAAAGACGTGACGACCGGCTCTTACACCATGGAAAATCCCTCATCTCTGTTTTAAGGTTACAAAAAGGGTATTAGAGGGTACTTCTTGTCTTAAACACCCTGTTCGGGAGATGTTCTTGTCGAAATGTCCCGGTCATGTCCACCTTGTCTCCATTATACGAATTTAATTGCAGTACCTATGTCCTCTATCCATACTAGGCGACGATGTCTAAACATTATTTTTAGTTCTTCTAAGATATTATTTTGTTCATTTAAACATTCCACTATTACACGGGTCATTGGCTATTTAATTATATAGAGGATGTTCAAAAAATGGACAGGAAATAAGGGTGTTTCACTAAATAGCAGCAAATCAAGCGATCAACGATACTTTACCTGGCCCCCATGTCAAAAGTGTTAAATCGAATAGGGATCGATCAAATATTTTTAGTGTCATAAGCTAGGGTCATTTGGGTGAAGTGGCGCGTATCGTAACCGGAAATCGAAAGATAAAGAAAGGGTGTCTGCTGGTCTTCCTGCATTGAACCAAGACTTCCGCTTTTAAATTGTCTCATTATTTCGTGTTTATTTTTTTTGTTTTTTAACGCGCGAGCCGCAGTTAGAACGTGGACATTGTTTTTGTGTATTTCGAATTAACTTTAAATAATTATTCTTCAATACCTATCCTAAATCTATCTTTAAAAAAAATCTTCTTTGTCGAAATTAATTTTAATGCGACTTATTTCTTCTTCATGCGACTTATTTCTTCTTCTTTATTCATCTCCGTTCCCTAGTGGAGAATATGTATTTTGGAACTTGTAGAAATATCTTTTGATTAGTGTGTGTCCTAATCGTCCGCGCGTCGAGCGTCATATACGCGGATGGATCATTCAAATTGAGAACATTGTATGATCGCTCATCGCATGGTCACGTGGTCACTTTTCAGTTAGGACAGTTAGTTTTTTTTCTTCGTGTGGTTCTTATTTCGGAGGCTGAAAGATGCGGTATCCGGATCCGGTATTCCGAGATATATTCAGATGAAGTCAAGAGACTATCTTCCACACCAGTGGCCTCTTGTGGCCTTAAATCTCTTGACAGTGGTCATAAGTTCTCTCTTTTTGGATTATGCCTAGGACTCTCTCATTAGACACTTTATCAACCCACCTTCGAAGCGTTCCGGCCTTCGAAGTAGCAGTGGAGGACGGTCACAGGCCCGTAGTGGTTTGTTCCTTTTAAATATCAGTAATGAATTGTTAGAGTCATTAGTTGTTATGTATTCTTTATCAACTTACGATATGCGCAGCAATCTTCTCATTAATCACATTCCGAATGCCTCTTAATTCTTGAAATTGAGATTTTGAGGGTTCAACCTTTCGCTTCATATACAGCAGCACTGATGGAACATACTTTTACAGCACTCCATCGCGCATCGGGTTCTCAAACTGCAAACGTTATCTAATTAAATTAAATAATTATTTTTGACGATGGTCGAATAATAATAATATGACACAGCATAGCAAAGTAGGTATGAATGTAACATTCGCAGATTTATTACCGATAGGTACCCATAGAGCATTTTAACAAAAAAGTAGATAATATATCCAATTAATATGAGGAATATTCACATAGCTCGTTTATTTCATAATTAAGGTTAAATCAAGCTAATTCTACATATTTCCTAACCATATTAATTTTATAAATTTTCGTTAATAATACGTAATTGTTTTTATTGCTTGTACTTTACAATAATTATTCGTGGTGTTTAGTGAATTAGGTAGGTATATCTACTCACAATGGCGTGCCATAGTTTATTGTTTCATTCAATTCAAATAATAATAACTTTTAAACATTTTTATGAATCGGTTATGTTGGTGTAAGCTATAAAATCAATGACAACACACATTATTTTGATTAACTCTGACCTTCATTCCTCATTGATGGAGTTTGAAAAGATACTAAAATTTGACTTTTGATTACCCATAAAATATTACCATAAAAAGTGGTAAAGTAGGCACTTGTATACAGTTCATGTGGAGAAATTATTTCCCCCCAGCAGGAAATTAACTACCTACTTAATAATTGGCAAAGTGTTGATTAAAAAGATACATTTAATGTTAATTGATTTAGAAAAGGCCTTTGACAGAGTCCCACGTGTATTGATTCAATGGCAAGCGTTGACAGCTCGAGAATTCCCGAAAAAATAAATCGATCTCTTTAGGTATAGATAATATGTAAACAAATAATAGCACGAAGACTGAGAGTCATACATGTGATAGTCATCACTCTTTACACTCTGCGACCAGCATTGCTCTTGTATGATGTTCTGTTGACTGTTCTCTGCCTGTGTATAAACTATTAATTATTATTTTCCATCTATATTTTCCATGTCTGTACTTTTTCTTGGTTTTGTCTTATTTTCTATTTTTTTTATTGGATAAATGATGTTCAAATGACGATGCCAAGTGTCCGAATGGACCTAAGGATGATAAAATACAATAAACAATGCTATGGCAAACCCTTTGATGTGAGAGTTGGAGTTCACCAGGGATCGACTTTGAGTCCGCTGATATTTAATGGATTTAATAAAAGATATTATTTAGAGGAAGTTACCGAGGTGCTTGATGTATGCTGATGACATAATCTTGATTCACAAGGACACTGCAATGATACAGATGAGAGCTCAAAATGAGTGGTTTTCTTACTACTTCGAAGGATAAAGGACTTGAATCAGCAGAATAAAGAAGCAATACATTTAACCTGCACGAATGCAACTCTTCTAAACGCGGGGATCCCAGAGAAATTTAAAGAAATTAAACGCCGATAGTATGGGTGTGTGGGTGGACGATCACGTGGGCAAAGTGGCCATCCCCCAGGTCTAGAGATCGCCTGGAAGCCACATGATGCACAAAAAATATCAAAGATCAGTTGACCACTGAACGACACAGGCCAGAAGACTTGCTGGGATGGGACATCATGCAAAGAAGTAGGGTTATATTCGCTTAAAGGACCACCAAATTTTCTAGAAATTAGATCAATCGTAAAGAAATATGAATTCACTCGATAATAATATACACCAAACGAATCTAATATCCAAATCAGCTGTAGCTAATATCATTTCAGCTGATCGATCATGACATAATATCCTTATCAGTTTCAGATAAATACAAATTCAATGTAGGTACCTACCTGTAGACTGATTAATAATAATTAACCAAATTATCGAAATGGGTATCTTGATGTCCCATTTAAACAGGTGTAGGTACCCATAAAGTTTATGAATCCATTATGAGGTGAAATAACGCACTTAATTTAGTGGCTTAAGAAGCAGCGAATGGTTCCAAGCGTGGTGACCTTAGACAGATTCATGACTGGCTATGCGCAGTTATTTCGTACAGAAACAGGGCTGCCACAAGTTGGGAATATTTTTTAATTTTATTTTTATAACTTAATCTTCTTCTTCAGTCCACGTTGAATGTAAGACTCTTCCATGACTTTCTACTCCTGTCTATGTTGCGCATTTTGCATATATGTTCCATCCGGAAATCTAAACAAGTGCTTTATCATCTCTGATGTTTAGGGGATTTTCTGTCGTATCTGTTTTATTGATTTCATATATTTCAATGAGATATCATATCAGGAATTTCTCCACGGGTCTTTTTGTCACAGTAAATACAGAAAATAATAATATAGGAGGCTTTCTAGAACAAAAACCTCACTCTCTATTTATTAGCTTAATAAGTTTATACATGGTTGCAGTGAGAATTGATAGAGTGCAGAACTAAATTCTGAATTTCACATCATTTTTAACAAAATAATATTAGTTTTGTTACAAAGATTGCAGTTTTCATTTGGTAGTATGCAGAACAAAAGCGGCAAAATCCACAATAAATTAGATTTTTTAAACGGAAGTATCGAAGTATCCTCACTTGTTTGAAACAAAAGCAGCAATATCCAAAAGTTTGAAACTAAAGCGACAATCTCATATTATATTTTTATATGAGAATTTTTATTGAAAATAAAATTAAAATATCTAAAACATTATGATAATTCCTTGTATGTAACTGATGTGTTATAACTAGATACATAAAATTCAAAGTAATAGAACAATTTAGTTTTCAAATTCGTCACGGTATGTAAGTACTAAGTCAAAATTCAAAATGAAGACTGCCGCTTTTGTTCTAACATACTTTGTTAGTTTGTTATAATTAAAAATGAGTCGAGGTGGCAGCCCTGTCTATGTGTTAATGAAGATAATGATAGAAATAATTGAATAGTAAAAGACTAAAGGAGGTCTGTGAAATATTCCCACCGGCTAACTGTTTCAATGAGCGCCACTCTCATGGCACCAACACACTTTATGGCTCGCCCTGGTAACTGGTGCAACACCTTGCTACTTGCCACTACCCAGTACCCACCCACCTAGACACACTAAACATCTACTACACGCAATACACCCAATCACTTGCTTGAACAAAGCACGCGGTATGAACGTGAACTTATGGAAACAGAAATCATACTCTATTTTCAGACTATTAAGGTGTCAAATCAGCCTAACTGACTAAAAAGATTTCAAAAGCTAGCTTACGCCCAGTGTTGCCAACCCGGAAAAGCCAAATGTCGCTAAGCGGAGATACAAAAGTCGCCAGATGTCGCCAAAATTGGTCGGGAAGGGGGGGGGGGGGCAAACAAAATATTTAGGCGATATTTTTTATTGATATTAAGGAAAAAAGTGCTTAAAAAAGATATAACTACCTACTACTTAAAAATTAGAAAGTCATATTAATATGACATTATAAGTCCATTGTTCTAGAAGGGGTGCATTGGAAGCAGAAGAAGAAGTTTGTGGCATTGAATCCCTTTTAAAAGCATATTATGTTCATTTTTAGTTTATGTTTTTTCGTTTGCGCGTGTTTTTTTATATCGCTTACTTTGGCTTCTATCAAAATACTACAACCGAAAGCGAAAAGTGCTATGGACCTAAAAGGCGCTAGAATATTTTGTCGCTAAATGAAAATGAAAAGTCGTTTTCCATGTCCAAAAGTCGCTAGATCTGGCGACAAAGTCACTAAGTTGGCAACACTGCTTACGCCCGGTTTCATAAACTCCCTTTAAAAAATAACGGGTTTCATAACAACAAAACAACATTTAAAACCGACTTTTAGCTAAAGTACCGTTATTGATTATTATTTTTAGTTAAAGTCGACTTTAGTGAGTTCAAATTTTTACCACCGGATTTCATATAAAATTTCGTGGCACTTTCTCTGTCACAAAGATAAACATTTTGTATGCGGTGACACTGTGGACAAAAATGACTAAAATAGGGCGGAAAACAGCAAAACGGGAAGAATATTATTGTTTACAGATTTCGTTTACTAATTCATAAACCATAATAATAAATTAACACAAAAAACGACACTTTGATGCTCTATTGAGAAATGAAATTGACAGATCAACAGAAATTCCGCGAAAATATTAGTAAACAACCTATGTTTTCCATAGATTTCATGGTAACACTACCACCGACTTTAAAATATTTTTTTGACATTTCAAATTTTGGCTGAAATAGTTTTATGAAACGTGTCAGCTTAAAGGAGTCTTTAAATTTTAAAAGTAACTTTAACTAAAGTGTTCTTTTGAAGCTTTTTATGAAACCGGCTGTTAGAGGTTTTAGGACTGAATTTTAACCCTGTGACAAATTTCGACAGTCTTCAATCATAACAGACACTTATGGTCACTTTCACCAATCGTTCCTAACTTTTAGGTAGCTCCGTAGTCCGTAGCCACGGCCGGTTTCAAAAAAAGCGGCTAAAGAACACTTTAGCTGAAGGAACATTTAAAATTTAAAGTCTCCTTTAAGTAGACGCGTTTCATAGAAAAATATTTGAAAGTTGGTAGCGGTTGATAGTGTATGTATACCATGGATTACAGTGGCGTACCGAGGGAAGGGGGGGGGGGCGACCGCCCCGGGCGCCTCTATCAGTAGGGCGGCAAAATTTGCTCGCGCTACGACTAGGTGGATACCTAAAATATATCTTTCTCATAAGCTTGTGTTGTAAAAGTTGGAATGGTCGTCACCGGGATTCGAACCCACGATCTTCAATACCTTGTATGATACCACTGGTCTACCAACTACCTCATATACAGAATGATTGGTAATTCGATACATTGCTTGAAAGGATGTATACTAGAGCAAATTTGCAACAATTTTATTCCCACTAACCAGGGCTTAAATGCCAGTGGTTTTCGAGTAATTTAACTTTCAAGAGTTTTTTTTTCAATTTTCCAACTTTTGACCTAAAACAGCAAATTTGACAATAATGTACTCCATTTTGTCAAAAACCTCAGAAATAAAACGTTTTAAAATTATTATTAGTACCTACCTATTTTTTTTTTCAATTTTAATTTAGATTTTTCTAAGGGAGTTACTCTTAGAAAAATCTTAATAAGCTTTCCGAAAACGTATAAATGTTTACCATTTTATAATATAACACTTTTCTATACAGAGGTGCCAATATAGCCGGCGGAACTTATTGCCTGAGGCAATTTTTTCCGGTTAACCGGTCCCGTCCAATCTGAGACAGGCCAACCCCGGGTAGAAATTTCAATTGAAAAAACATTTAGAAAAACTCTGACCCGACCGGAATCGAACCCGGGACCCCAGATCTGAAGTCCGCACCAGTACAACTAGGCTACCGAGGTCGGTTTTACTACAGATTTGGAAATTAATCCTTACTAAACGATCAGGTGGTGCAATGAAGGCGTAGGCATTTTCATACAGACGGCGCTTCTTCAACAAGAATAAAATTCAAAGCTGCGCTTCATTATGATCACTTACACTAGGTCTTCCAGCATTAGTATGGCGACGTTGAACAAATTCACTGGATTCTGATATTGATCGAACACAGGGGTTCTGATAAGTGCCGTAGCCTCCTTGGGATGGGCCCTGTATCAAAAAATTTTGGGGGTCCCTTAGGGTAAAAAGCAGTTTATAAAAGAAACAAAAAATGCTCGAAGAAATAAAAAAAGCTTGTGATAATTTTATTTTCGAGCTTTTAAGATATCATTTTTTTCCATGTTTTGTGTTTTTTTGACATAAAATTGTTATCCATCACATTTCCATAAAAATCACTATTTCATATTTGACATATTTTCTACTACACTGTCATCTCTTGATTTTTTTAAAGTTATACGATTTGGCTGATATCCTGCCACAGAATCTAAAATTGTTGTAGATTTCAATTATCACTGTTTAGTTTATATTTCTGAAATGGTGCTGTATGGGGGTTTATTATTTTGGTATTTCCATATACTTTAGATGTTCTAAATGTTACAGAAATTTACACAACAATTTTTTATTCTGAGGTGGGTAGAAATTTGAGCGGCGGGTTGCTAGTAGGGAATATTCGAATATGGAATACTCAAAAATATAATTATTACAGTGTTATAGAAATATAAGACATGCTGTTTTTTAAGGTGATTTGCACAGGTTGATTTTAAGGGATAACTATTTTTATTGCTATGATAATTGTATAGTCTTTCTTTTTATCCAATGTCTACATCTACATCCTACTCGCAATATCTTCTAGGACTAATTAATATCGCTTTTTATGTACAGGAGAAACATTGAAACAAAAAAAGAATATTGTGACATATTTTTTATTTCATAAAATATATTATTAATATTTATAAAAATAAGAACTAGAAATATATAACCATATTATATATCTACTAATATAGAGTATATAACAAAGTTTTTAACAGAGTCAAAATTATACATTAAGTACATCTATATAATATTTGTCTTGAACACTGACTGACTGACTGCCTGACTGACTGACTGACTGCCTGACTGACTGATGTCATTAACGCCGCTAGATGGCGCGCCACTCGCAACCAAAGACAAATAATAATATTGTTCTTCTAATACAATATGGCTGACAGCAGTGACAACTGACAGTAACATAATGATATTATTATGCCTGGTGGCTGAGCACTTTTTTAAAGGTCTTGACGTAGAGAAAAACAATTTAATGGGTTATTAATAAACTCACATGCGAAGTCAGCGATAAGAAAGCAAAGTGTACCACATTAGGAAACTTTTACGCACAGCGGGACTTCATAGTGAAGAAAAGCCTTATTAATGCCATGAGTGCAATAAAAAGTTTGCGGTTTCAAGTAATTTAAAGAATGACATGCGAACTTATATCGGAGAAAAGCCATACGAATGCAATAAAAAGTTCAATCAATCAAATAATTTAAACAACCAATGACATGCTAAAAGCTATTTGAATGGTAAGTTTGCAATAAAAAGTTTAATTTCATTTTTAAGTTTGCATAAATAGTTCAATCAACCGTGTGCTGTAAAGTATCACTTGCGAATTCGGCCAAAAAATTGACAAATCAGGAAACTTTTACGCACAGCCGGACTTCGCTTTACTAATGCAATGTGTGCAATAAAAAGTTTTGAAACTCATAGCGGAGAAAAGCCATACGAATGCAACCATTGCGATAAAAAGTTTAATCAATCAAATGATAAAAGCCATTTAAATGCATATTTTGTTAGAAAAAGTTCAAAATTTGTTTAAAGTCTGACATATGAATTCGGCCAAAAGAAAGCATAGTTTGTATGAAAAAGTTTACCAAATCAGATCTTTAACTCACAGACGCGATTTCATTGCCAAGAAAACCCTTGCTAATGCAATGTGTGTTATAAAGAGTTTTTTTTTGCATTTTTATAAATAGTTATATTATCATGAATAGTTATAATCTATCATCGAGTGCTTTACAGTCACACAAATGAATTCGGCCATAAGAAAACAAAGTTTCCATGAAAAAGTTTACCAAATCACGAATCTTTAATCCACACACACGAGATCATAGCGCAGAAAAACCATACGAATGTCATGTTTTCAATAAAAAGTTTACACACCTAGAGTAATTTTTTTAAAGATTTTCATGTGAATTCATAACGTTGAAAAGCCATACATATGTAAAGTTTGTTATAAAAAGTTCACGTTGTTTTTTTGAGTTTTCATGAAGAATTCAATTAATCAAGTGCTTTAAAGTCTGACATATGAATTCGGCGATAAGAAAACAAAGTTTCTATGAAAAAGTTTACCAAATCACGAATCTTTAATCCACACACACGAGATCATAGCGGAGAAAAACCATACGAATGTCATGTTTTCAATAAAAAGTTTACACACCTAGAGTAATTTTTTTAAAGATTTTCATGTGAATTCATAACGTTGAAAAGCCATACATATGTTAAGTTTGTTATAAAAAGTTCACGTTGTTTTTTGAGTTTTCAAGAAGAATTCAATTAATCAAGTGTTTTAAAGTCTCATATAAGAATTCGGCAATACGAATGCAAAGTTTACATGAAAAAGTTTAATCAATCAAATCGGTAAATACCCACATGCCAAAAGCTATTTGAATGTACAGTTTGTAATTAAAAGTTTAAGTTGTAGGTATTTGAGTTTTCATAAAGAGTTGAATCAACCAAGTATTTTGAAGTCTCACATGTGAATGCTCACAGCTATGCTATGAGAAAGTAAAGTTTGCATAAAAAAGGCCATAGGTGGGCGCCACGGGCGCCTTTAAAAAACTAGTTGTTAATATAATCCTGTTATATGTAGGTATCTTGAAAATCACAATGTTTTTTATTATAAAAATTTTCACTTTCAAGGGCAGTTTAAAAATAAAACAAACTATTACTGCTTTGTAAAAAAATATTTATGTAAGATTGTAAAAGTATGTTTTTTTAGCTTCAAGTAAAATTTAGAATTTTGCAGACTATCTCAACTAAAATGATATTCCATAAGACTTTGATCAATGTGACTATATATAGTTGCAAGTTATTTCCAAATGTCGAAATTCTTGTAATGGCCGTCAAATATACTTTTCGCAAATCAATAATTTATCTTGATTAAGAAATATAATACCATAAAACAAAAAATGGCTGTTTGTAATGGATATAAGAAAATTGAATGACCACAATAATTTTCTAACTGAAGATAATTAATGTGTTATTATTGTTGTTTTGATATCTGAAAAAAAAAAAAATTGACAAAGAAAAAGTGAATTATGATATTTTTTGTGGAACTGTCTAGTTTCTCTAAACTGCACTTTTTTGTATGCTTTTTAAAAGTATTCGAAGCTTAGAGGATTTTTCACAGTATTTGTACCACACAATTCTTTAAGAAGGATAAAATGCACCACAAACTGCAAACTTAAAGCAGCGGACTGTGATATTTTTAGTCAAGAATCAATATACTTAAAAAGAAAAATAACTAGCCTTAAAGTTACAAAAATATGTAGGTAATTATTGAAAATTACACCTGTATATTTTTTATTTATTAACCTTCCACTCATTATTGAGTTACCTGTATATTGCATTACTTAATCACAGCGGGCAGGTCATAGACAATAATAAACATTGCGACTATGCAAGCACCAAAAATAGACTTTAAAAAGATAAATTAATTATCTATGGTTGATTATTATAACCCCTAATTTTACTAATTCCTACAGAACTTTTACTAAATAATTCACACAATTAAATAGACACAATTTCGAAAAAGTGAACATGACACAATTTTAATGAAAATGACATTTTAATGCAATTTTGTTGAATAAAAAACACAAATATTTTTTTTTGCAATAATTGCATTATTTTTCAAGCCTTGTAAGAATGTCTTTTTAACCACCAGGGCCCAGCTTATAATAAACATTTGAACAAAAACCCTGTGAAAAATTAAAAGAAATATCAAATTACCCTGTGTTAGGTATTGGAGGTACCAAACCTCGGTAGCATAGTTTTGACTTTTGAATAAGATCGATTCAATGTTAGACCAGATTTTTTTCCTGCTATTTTTATACAATATTGGCATCTTGTTTTAGATTGCACAGTACGAGTAGACTGGTGGAAACAGCTTAACAATAGTTCCTGATATTCGATATCTTTGTATCGAGTGTTGAAATAATTTATATATTGATATATATCACAAATTTTTGTAAACACTTAGCCAGTTTATTCGACAAATTAATGTCTTTCAACGGTACGGTTTTAAGTACAAGTAAACGCACAACCAGTAGGAAAAATTAACTACAGTAGGAACGCAAAAAAAAAGTGTAAAACTATCTAAGGAACAATATTATTTGTTAAAACTAAAAACTTCACATACCTACTGCATAGTACAAAGTGTAAACAAATAATGGTCCCAAAGACAAACTATAATAAAATCAGTGAATCCTTCAAAATTCATAACAATTAAACCCACCTATGCTTAATATGAATTGATTTCATGCCATATTAATATTATAAAGTGTTAGAATCTTCAGAAAAAGCCCGCATTGTAAAGATTTAAGCCTCAGACATAGAGTTAACGAAGGTTGCAAAAGACCAAAGCTATGGAAAATAGTATGCTGATTTTTGTTGTGGATCAACTTGCAAGATTAAAACCAAAGAAAAAATTCATTAAATTAAATTTCAATGGTTTTTGAAAAATATAAAATGATAATGTGTAATCATATAAAGATTTCTAAACACATTAAAAAAGAAATAATTTCATCTATTATTTACTCAACTAGCTTATACCCGTCTTGCTTTACGTTTTTGATTCCGATTGTCAGGCTTGATCGGTAGGTAATTAAACAGGTTCTAGTCTAGCTTCCCATTGCTTTGCAGACCTCTATAACTGACATAAGCACAGAAAAAGAGGAATGAAACTTTCACAATTCATAAAAAGAGAGAAGAATGACACTTTTAATGTTTATTAAAATTTTCTATGAAGATCTTAAAAAATAGAGTTTTTTAAATAGCTCTAAATATATTAAAGTTAATGCAACAAATTGTATTAAAGAACCTTCTCCGGCATTTTGCACGGCTCTGTGCAGATTCATATCTGACGCAGCATTTGTATTTTGAGCGTGATGCTATGACATACGGTAAAAAGCAAATAAAAAAACATTTCTGAATTATTATGTAGATAGAGAAGGAGGGGCTAATGCGAGTTTTATTTAATTTCCCAATTTACCACGCAACTTTCTTAATTTTTTCTTTCATAAGAACCTTCTCCTGATAAAAGCCAACACGACAAAAAAAGAATTAGTGAAATCGGTTCAGCCGTTTAGGCGTGATGCGATGACATACGGTAAAAAGCAAATAAAAAATCATTTCTGAATTATTTTGTAGATAAAATGCGATTTACGATGTAAAAATTTAATTAATTTTAGCTAATAATTTATTGAATTATGTTATAGTTACGTTGATTCGGGTGAAGGATGACGTTCGATGGGATATAAGCTTGAAATCAAAACAATTCCTCTATAATTGTTTTACTTTTTAAAAAATTCAATAGATGGCGGTGTAGTAGGAAGTACATAACATGTGATGTATGTTTGCCTATTGTATAGATACATCGAAAGAATTTACCAATTTAAACCAATTTTTTTGAATTATTATGTTGATTAGCACCATAATATTTAATTAATATAAAGATAAAATAGTTAAGATCAATTATTGAGCTGTCATATGCAACAAAAACCAAATCATAGATTAGTAATACAGAGAATTCAAAGATAAAAAATTGCTCGAATTGTCTCTGGATGATCAAATTAGAAACTCGACAATCCAAGAAAACTGTAAAGTTCAAATTTTGAATGACCAGTTTCGGCCAGGAAGAAATGAAAAACAAACCATTCCAAAACAATGAAGAGAGAACTGTACCTAAGTTTTATCTGAAGGTAGTCACGGAAGTAAAGTGAGTAACACAATACATTTTTTATGAAAAATGTCTACATGTATCGAATGGTAGAATCGCTTTTGTTTCTAGAAATATCTTTGTGGCGGCGCTATACTCATTTTCCATACAAAATATATTGTATAATACTCACTTTACTTCTGTGACTACCTTCTGATAAAACTTAGAATAGGGGTATTTATTGGAATCAAATGTCATTATAAGATAACGCTGATAAAACAGATTCTTGAATCCAAAGAAAAAAACAAAATCTGTACTGAATCAGTCTATTGTTGCACAAACACTAAATTGTTCATTAGTAGAAATGGAAATGTTCTGAATACACATAGAAATAGTAGTTGTTAAGTACACAGAGAATTTATATAAGTGCAGTTGAAACTTTATCCAACTAACAATATACTTTGCAAAGTGAAAAGTTTTATCCAAAAAAACACTCAAGTGCCAAGAATTGAGTGAAATCAAAAACACTTAAGTACAAAAAGTTTGATGAAATCATTCTAAGATATAGTTATAGTATAAAACCTTTGTACATCGAATCCTAGTTCACATTCTTTTAGTCAAGAAGCGAGTAGTTTAGTAGCTTAAAGAGTATGAACATCTAAAATTTAGTGGAGTAGAAAAGTTTGCGAGTATATCCCCCACCTCCACAACACTTCAATGTTTCACTTGTTGAATGTGTGTGAACCTACTGTCTTTTTAGAGTTCTCAGCTGCAACAAAAATGGCGTTTAGCTAGAGCGAAATCACTGATTAGTCCAAATATAATGCAACCTTGAATCCAACGGAAAGGCAAAATTTTTATAGAGATTTTAGTAAGAAATATTAAGAATTCAAAGAATGTAAAATTCAATCAGAAAAGCATGTATAAGTAAAAACATAGGTGGATCAAACACATTGATTCCTTCCTTAATTAAGGCCAGGTCAGAAGTAAGAGAAATAGGAGAGGTTGTATGAGAAATGGTATGTCGGTGAAAGAAGCGAAAGAAGTGTGCTTGGATAGAAAAGAGCGGAGGTCCGTTCTTTCTGCCTATCCCGTACAGGACACAGTGTGGTGGGCAAGAAACAAAACAAATTGCACAAGACATTTTAATATGCAGAAACATAAGTACTGAAGTACCTAGAAGTTCTACAGTATCTACTCGCACTAAACACATTTATTTTTTAAGGGAAACTACTTTTTTTTGACAATACCCTAATGGTGTTCTTGGTCAGTCACAAGTTTAGTGATGTTTAAAAAAAAAGGGAGTAATAAAAATTCAATCACAATTATGGATTCAGACTAATACCTACTGTAAACTGTATAGCGTGCTGTTCATTTTAAATCCCTTCTTATTATTGAACACTACTCGAACAAAATGAGGATTATTTTTGCTTAGTATCAAGTTATTCAGCTACTAAATTACTCGCTCCTTGAGATAGTGTGAACTAGACATAATACCGAAAACTAAGTTACGAGGTTGAAGTATGTTTGCAAACGAGAAGAATGATGGAGTATTGAGACTTAAGATTACACTTCCGTCTGAACCTTTGTGATGTAGCCTTTAATGGTAAGAACTCCTCTGCACTTGATGTGCACCTGGTATCTTACGCACCAGTCTATTAAAGACACCTTCTTGGTCAGAATGTTGCTGACACTTTGAGATGTGATGATTTCTGCAAATTAATAAGAAAAAATTAATTACACAAGAAATAATATAAAGATATTTTAAAGATATCCATAATAATATGTGGATTTCAGAGGATATAGTTTGAATTGTAAGTTACTGATATGTACTTTAAAATCTTTTATTTTTTTTGTCTGGTTAGCTATAGTCAGGAGGAGGTTTATATGAAAGAAAAATTAAAAAAGTTGCACAGAACATTAACAAATTAAAAAAAAAACTTAAATGAGGTAACCTTTTTACTGCTTTTTAAATATAACTTAATTCGAATTTTGATATTCAATTTGCGTTTGGCGTTGGTTGATAGTTGATGCGATTGACAGAATGCAGATGAAAAGTATATGGTTTAAAACAGATGCATCAGTCGGAATAAAATTGGTTGAAAGGTAGGTAGTTGATTTATCTACTACCCTCAGCAGAGGGGCAAAAACATTTCATGTATACAGATTAATTAATTTAAATTTAAAAATCAACAATGTCATTTGACAAAGGTGATTTTCTGTAGTTATCAAGTAAAAAGAATAATAATTTTCATAGTGATTATTTTTGACAAAGCTGCTGACTTATTATTATTCAAAACGGTATAGACACTGCCATCTATAGAGGTTATTTGAAAACAAAATGAACCATCAATCAATACAATACAATGCCTGTGAGATGGGTTTGATGAATGCTTTCACAAAGCATAGCTAGAGTGCTCTCTTCACTCTAACACTTCCATTAAACAAAGCAAGAGTGCTTTGTTCAGAGTCATTATGTTCGTAAGACTTTAAACTTACACATTTTAGATGGGAAATGTTAAAATATTTTATAGGCTAGCAGTGTAGTGCAGGAAACGGAAATAATCTTTTTATATATATTTTACTGTTGTAGTGGTGGGCGTAACTAGGGTTAGAAGGGGGTGGTATTTCCCATTACAAGGGTGGATCCAGAAAAACGGAATTTCCGTGCAGTGATAGGGGAGATTGGGGAAATCTATTGTTCGATCCAATGTCTGTTAGTCTTGAGTTAATGTGCAAAATTTTGTTGCTGTGAGTGTTTTGTGAGATTTTTTTAGATGGCCTATTGTAGAAAGCAACAACCCGACTATGAAAATTTATTTGCTGTTAGGTAAATCGTCAGCGGAAGCTATTGTAATGCTTATGAGGATGTAAATGCAGAGTCTACAAACGGTTTTCATGTTTAAAAAGTCAATACCAACCCTATTCACAGCACCCCTCAACGACAAGAAGTAACAAATACGTCGACAAAATTTATGCTCTCGTTAGTAAAGATCTTCATTGAAACATTAATCAACTTTTGATGTTTCTGGAATATTATGGATTTCAATTCATAAGATTCTAACGGAAGTTTTGCGCATGAGAAGAGATGCAGTCGAAATTTTCCCTCTTTATTACGCAATTTGGAGAAAATATTACTAATAAATAATTTGTTAAAATAGACGTTTATTTTACCTGGAGGATCACTGTGAGTTAAGAGTTGTATGTCATTATCTTTACAGAACGCTTGGAGTCCGGGTGGCACCACACAGCAAACAGATAAATTTATCTGGACTATAGACGGCTTCACTTCGCTCCACGAGTACAACTGCTTGAAACACGCCTCGTCACAATCAGCTACGCCAACTTGCAGAATCTTACCTGAAACATTTTTTATTCTTTAATTGAGATCTTTCTACTTATGACGTTTCTAAAATGAAGGCACGAGTTAGATTTGAGCATCTACAGGGTGACTAGTAATTCGATACATTCCTTGAAAGGGGTTATACTAGAGCAAATTTGCAATAATTTTGTTCCCATTAACCAGGGGTCAAATGCCAGTGGTTTTCGAGTTATTTAACTTTTTAGAGTTTTTATCAATTTTCCACCTTTTGACCTAAAATTGAAAATTGTGAATAAAGTACTCCATTTAGGAAAGTAAAAAAACACTTTTAGAATAGCTGAAGAATAATGGAATGGTTGAAGTAAAAAATCAAGAAGAAAATTTCAAAAACCTCAGAAATACAACGTTTAAAATCACAACTCAGTTTTTTTTTCATTTTTAATTTCGATTTTTCTAAGGGAGTTACTCCAAAAAAAGTATTTTTACTTTGCGTACAAACCACAGGAAAAACTTCCCCAATTAATCAGCTTTCCAAAAACGTATAAATGTTTTCCACTTTACTACAGTTTTGGAAAATAAGCAATACTAAACGATCAGATGGTGCTGTGAAAGCGTAGGCATTTTCATACAAACGGCTCACCTTCAACGAGAAAAAAATTCAAAGCTGCGCTTCGTTATGATCATCAACACTAGGTCGTCCAGCATTTGTATGGCGACGTTTTTTTTTTTTTTTTTTTTATTTATTAAAATTAAAGATTTACAAAGTATATAAAATTAACATGACACAATACATAACATTTAAATACAATAACACTCCGTCGATAGAGCAAAGCTCGTGTTCGACAGAGGAGCACAACCAACAGACATCACAACTTACTTACACATTATTAATACATATAAGACAATACAAACATTCTTTCTCTCCATTCACACCCTCCAACATAAACAAATCTTCACACTCTTCGCTCACAACAATGAAATCTCACACAATCACACATCCACACCAATAATCCAAACCTGAACTGCGGCCTTGTAATTTTCATACCTCTCTATCACTCTAATTCCTGGTGGTAGGCTATTATGAAATTTGAACTGATTCCGCACCTTCTGATCGTTTTATAAGATTTATTTTCCGAAACTATGGTAAAATGGACAACATTCATACCTTTTCTGAAAGCTTATTAATTGTGGAAGCTTTTCCTGTATTTTATAATACCTTTAGAAAAATCGAAATTAAAAATGAAAAAAACTGACTTGTAATTTTAAAACGTTGTATTTCTGAGGTTTTTTATATTTTCTTGATTTTTTACTTCAACCATTCCTTTAATCTTCAGATACCGAAAAATTATTTTTACTTTCCTAAATGGAGTACTTTGTTCACAATTTTTGGTCACAAGGTGGAAAATTAAAAAAAACTCTAAAAAGTTAAATAACTTGAAAACCATTGGCATTTTACCCCTAGTTAATGGGAACAAAATTGTTGCAAATTTGCTGTAGTATAACCCCTTTCAAGGAATAGATCGAATTTCCAGTCACCTGTATAAGCATTGAATGAATAGAAATTTCAAATGAAAAGTTGGAAGTGGTTGGTAGCCTGGCGGTAACGAAGGAGGCTTTCGTACTGTTAAGTACTGAAAATTGTAGGTAGGCAGGAAAATAATATGTAACATAGTTTTTTTAGTTAGTTCATCAAAAGATATTAATAATTATGTGACAAAAGATTCAATTTTTTCAAATAATTTTTAGTTGGAGAGAATTCTTTTGTCCGTGTTGTTTTAATTATTCATAAAACTTGTCCGTTTTAACCCTCTTGCCAATTTTCTGGATTTATCTTTGAAAATCAAACCTCAATGACACTCCACAGAGTAGCAAAATTTATGAAATATATAATGTGGAGTTTTATGCATAAAAAACTTACCGAGCTGTACATATTTTTCTAAAAGTGACCACAGAATTTTCAGACCAGGCAATAAGGCTTCGCATTTATCACTATCTGTTGTTCCATTAGTATTATCATGGCTACTATCTGAACCTGAAACACCATTATATAAATCAATACATATAAAAATGGTCAAATCATCCCCCTTGCGGATGAAATGCCAAAAAGGAGAAAAAAAAAATCTATAAAAAACAAAAAATGTTTCTATGTCCGAAAGATAAGGCAAGAAATACTTACCAACTCCATTAGTCAGTGCTTCACCTGGCACATCAGATTTGGTCACAGGACTGAAGGCCAATATGACACTCTCTATCATGTCAGTGTTTAAAGTCTTGAAAACTGGAAATAGAAAAAAAAATAATGGGGGAAATTTTATTTAGACATATGACAAACTGACACAAAAAAAGATAAATAAGTCATTGCTTTAAATTTTCTCATACTAAATGTGATATTTGGAACAAAATTTTCAAAATATTTTGTAAAATGACCAGAGGCCCTAGACAATTCCAATTTTGGGAACGACTATAAACAAATTTTTGAGATTGTAGAGTAGGAAGAAAATTAACTGTCCACATTTTATATTTTTATATAAGTGTCTAAGATGAACGTTGTCAACCCTAAAAGTGTATAATTGATCCATTAAAATGATCAAAATAATTAGGCGGGCTGCTTAATTATTGCGTTGTCAGCAACATTATTTTTAACTAATAATTCTTCCTTAATATGAATGTTTTAATAATTACTAGCTTTCCCGACAGACGTTGTCCTGTGGACCCTTTGGTTGTAAACCAATTGTCATTGTGCACTGCGCCTCCAGAAACAAAAATAAACTAACTAAATGATTAAATTAAAATATTAATTCTAAAACGTCCATATTTCATTCGTATTCAAAGCTAAGACGCGCTTGACTTCAGTAGCGCTTTCAACTCAGTCGATTTTGACATACTACTCGCTAGACTAAAGTACTATAAACTCTCAGACATCTCTCTTATGTGGTTCGACTCCTACCTAAGAGACAGGCGACTGTGCATTAGAGCTGCCAACAGCGCCACTTCCGACTGGGTGTCGTTGGAGTCGGGAGTCCCCCAAGGTAGCATCCTTTCACCCCTCCTTTTTTCACTTTTTATCAACCCAGTGGTCGAACATGTGAATGCACATTACCACCTCTATGCTGATGACCTTCAGGTATATTCGCACTTTAACCCGGATCAAGCGACGCCTGCAATCGAACACATGAATGGTGTACTGAATCGCATATCCCGCTGGTCACGGCAAAATGGTTTGGTTCTCAATCCATCTAAAACCCAAGCCATCTTGATGGGTAGCTCTAGATTACTCTCCAAGGTCAAGACCAACTCCTCACCTGCCATAACACTCGACGGTACTATTATTCCTCTCTCCAAGAAAGTAAAAAATCTTGGCATATACCTCGATCAATTCCTATCATGGGGCCCCCAGATTGGTGAAATCTGTCGCAAATTCTTTTATAGCCTGCATTCACTTAAACGCCACCAGAACTTTCTGCCCAAATCAACCAAAATTTTACTTTCTCAAACTCTATTACTTCCACTTTTGGACTATGCGGATGTATCGTACATTGACGTTACAAAGGAGCAAATCATGAAACTTGAACGTCTCCAAAACATTTGTATCCGTTTCGTATACGGTCTACGTAAGTTCGACCGTATCTCACAATTTAGGAAAGAACTCAAGTGGCTAACAATCTCACAACGTCGCAACCTCCACGTCCTTTCTCTTCTCTACAATGTCTTGAACAGTCCATCCACACCAAATTATTTGAGGTCGAATTTCGTTCCTCTGGCATCTCACGGCCTGCCTCTACGCTCGGGAGCCCAACTCACCCTAACGATCCCAGCGCACCGTACAACTTTTTTTACGACTTCGTTTTCCGCACAGGCAGCACGTTTGTGGAATGGCCTCCCAATAAATATCAGACTCTCACCTTCAATTTCCACCTTCAAATGTAGATTGAAGCAACACTACCTTAACAATCCCTGATCGCCCCCCCTACCCCCCACCCCCTCCCGAACTCCCTCTTATCTCATAACTAGTTTATATATTATTATTACTATTACTATACTCTTGCTTATTTATGTATATTATGTATTTTTTTATATATCTGTGTCTTATGTTTTTTTTTTATATTGTATTGTTTTTTATGGATAAAGTCCATTAGTTTGTAAGCTTTTAATGCGATATGTTTAAAATTAGATAACTGTTTTTCTTCACCTAGGGTTGGTTGGAAGAAATTGCCGTTCGGCAATAAGCCCGCCCTTTCCACAATAATATATTATATTTGTTAATATTTTGTGCGCAATAAAGTATATTTTATTTTATTTAAGACGGGATCAACGCGAGAATATAATAAATTATATGCATGCGCTCAATTTGGTTGACTTTGAATGAAAAATTTCTAAAACGCCCGAAACGGTGGAGTAAGTGAAATGGGCTACTGTGAGAGTGCAATTGCGTATGCGAGAATGAGAGGGCGCAGGTGCAGAAGACAATAATTTTGTTTTTGATTTGATTTTTTCAAAGATGGCGTCGCACGACATTCATTCCATACTAACTTTATTATCATATTTTATATTATTTCTTATCCATTTTTCAACTTTTTACTAGTTATTCTGTTATCCGGAGAAGAATCCATTAAATTACACATCGGAAGAATCTGTTCAGTCAATCTCGAGTTATAAGTGTTCGCACTAACCCGACTTTAATTTATATTAGAGATGTACCATAAATACGTCTATATTAACCCTCTTAATCCTATGACGACATTTAATAGAACAATTAAGTAGGTACTTAATATATCTGATTTTTAAAAGCAGGGGTCACGAAACAACAATCTGTGAGCCAGATCTGTCCTCCAAATCCCCACGACTTGGAGTATCATTATAATATAATCTCAGTAAAAACAGTTATCACTTGATTAATTTATAAAATCAAACCTTTACTAACAATATTTTATTTCAGTTTTTGACCATTTAATTTCCATTAATAATTGAATAATGCCTTCAGTAGCTAGATTTTCACATATTTGTGCATATTATTTTAGTTTCATAGCGTTAAATGTTTAAATTGTACATAAATAAATTACATAAATAAAGGCTTATCTGATTGAATTTTACATTCTTTGAATACTTTTATGAATATGTCATGTTGTATATCTTGTAAGATAAATAATATCTAAATACCTACCTATCTTTATGTAAATTTACGAGTCGCGTTAAATATGGGGTCCGGTTATGTTCGAGCCAATATAGTATTGGACAAGTAATATAATGTTTAGTAGTTGTTTTACATCACATAAATATTTCAGGGCTGACCTGTCTCAGATTGGACGAGACCGGTTGCAAAAAAAATTGCCTCAGGTAATAAGTTCTGGTGGCTATATTGACACCTTGTATATAAGAAAAGATTGGATTTTTAAATCTGTAACTTACTATAAAAGTATCTGGCTTGGCTTGTTAGTAATTTTTACAATCCTTACCATTCTAAAAAAAGTTTGACAAACCCGGTTTTCAAATAGGTATCGATTAGATAAGATAATACGTTTGACATGACAATACATAGCAAGTTATTAATATTATGATAAACATCACATTATTATCATCACAATGACTATGTGAAAATTATTTACGTTGAAGATTGATAATAGGCATGCTTATCAAAACTGAACCATATTTCCTCACATTGGTAAATGATGTTTCATCTTAAATTCAATAAAAAACATAGAAATTTTTTTACATAGAAAAAAATATTATTACTCGTGCAATTTGGAAACAAATGTTTTCCTAAACTATAAACCGTTTAGGATTATAAATAAATACATAGCAGAACAAATCGAAGACTCTAGTTGTTGTTTTTGACTCTAGTTAAAAAAAAATTAAATTTACAAAAACCGTTTTATTTACCTATCAATTTAGTATGAAACGCAACAGTATACCATATTATACAATAAAAGGTAGTCCGATTTTCAAATATTTTTATTTAGATACCTTTATCAAAAGTCTGTAGAAAATATAAATAATGAAGTGATCACACTAAGCCAGCCTTCGAAATAACAGTAGAAGACGGTCGTAAGCCCGTAGTGGTTTGTTCCATTTAAAATTCGAACATTAGTAATGAATTGTTAGAGTCATTAGTTGTTATTTTTTCTTTAAATAATGAAAGTTTGTTATTTGCTATCCCGCTTGTCATAATAATTTATAACAATACGACTGAAAAAGGCGACAACATATCTAATAAACTTAGCAAATTAATATGTTTGCAGAGTAATGTCGTATTGATCATTTTTATTATTAACGTTTGCTTGCTTTATTAGTATTGCCTACGTATTGTTGTTTGTGTACGCACTTTGTATAGAATTGTTTCAAAGCACTCGGCGAGAAGGTATTTTACTGAAATGCTGAGAGCCATATCATTGAATCATTAATAAATAAAATTCGAATGCCATTTCTAGCATAACTAGCTAACTGTTATGATTTATCCTTTTATGCATACCTACTCCTCCCCAACAGCGTCAATTTTTCAAAACGCCTAGTATTTTTAATGAATGTGTAGAATTTCAATTCAAGATAAAAATGAACCGAGTCTTATATAGTTCTATCACAAATTTTTAATTAGCTAACACATTAACCGGTTTTCAGAGACTACCGTCTCCATTATCAAATGTTTTAGAATTTCAATGCATTATGAAATACAATAAATTGTTAGAGTAATGTTTTTGATGCACAATTTGTACTTGTATTTGAATACTGTAAGGGATTCATCTTTATAAAACTCTGGAGGAGGACGCACATTCTACCAATAATGACGTAATTGACGGTAATATTTTGGGTTGCATCAGCCAATCAGTTATGTCTTTTGTTGTGTGCACTACTGGATGCCTTACGACGGACGATGTAACAATAATATTGAACTGTTAATAATATTGGCCGCACGGGAGTAGATGAATACATGCATAGCTATATTATAAATATTATTTTAAAGTGTGGTCTACCTGCCTGTCTAATTAGTGTATACCTACTTACTTTGGATGATTTTTTAAAATATTATATCATAAGATACTACTTGACATTGGTTTTTGGAAGTGGCAGACACCTCTCTGGTGAAATTTGTATGTATTAAGATTATTTCGGTGTTCTGTTGGTGTTTCAAAAATTGTGAACCATAATTGAAAACCAAAACTGTTTCAGCGTTCGCCGTCAGGCATACCAACATCATAATCACCAGTAACCATTGCAACATACAAAAAAAATACAAAAAATAGTTACCATTTTCAAGGCACTCCTGCAAGTGTTCCGTATTGTCATTTTGAATGAAAACTTTGATGCCGATTTTGAGATTTTTCCTTTCCTCCTCGGCCATCTTGTGTATGAGGTCATCGTTCAATCGAGACATCCACACAGTGTTATTGGAATCTTTAGTCGGAACTCCTTTACTTTGCTCATTTTTATTCCATTCCTGAATAGCTATTTGCAAACTTTCCAAGAGCTGCAAAGTTACAAGACATTCAAAATAGTAACCTACTAGTTTTCTTTGCGAAAATATGTTTTTCTTCAACTGTGAATTTTTAAATAAGTAATACAGAGTAACATGCACAAAATTCTCGACTATGATATGTATGGACATACACAAAGAAAAACTTGAAAAAAATCAGAAAGCAATAAGATGGCAAAATCCTCAACTGGTCGTTTCAGATAATAATCGTAACAGCACAAAATCTAGAAATAATCAGTATAAAAAAACATAGAAGATATGTTAAAAAATACAAGCAGAAAACTGTCTTGTAATTCCTAATTGTGTTTAAAGTAATATCATGGGTATTTGTTTGTTTAATTTAGAGCAATTACTACTATTTTAAATACCTCATCTTTGACGTTCTGTCCAGCTTTCTGTTTGATTTCTACCAAATTCAACACGTTTCCAGTATTGATGACAACTTTAGAGACAGACATCTTGAAGAACGGTATGTATATATGATGAATCAATTCTCGGAATTAAAATGAAAATGCTATTGAATTCGTGTTGAAAAAAACTGTGATTGAAATAATTTGTGGGATCAACTTTAATGCTTATTTTTTTATTTATTTTTATGAATGATACAAAAACAGCATATATTTTTTCAAGGTAAAATATCATAAATCACTTCAAATAAATGCGCAATTTTTCAAACAACCGTATACTTTACAATTCCAACAATTTTCATAAATTTTCCGATATAACTGATCACTCTCAACTTATCACAACTTGAACACAAGTCACTGACAGCAAGGAATTTGTGTATTGCCAGCTAGGAAAATATCTGATGAAAAAATTATAGAATTCAAAGAATACCTACTAACCGAAAATAATAGTTATCCTTTAGTTATCGTAAATCATAAATAAAATACTTACAATTTTTAGTTAACTAGTACTAAACTGAATTTGATTATTAATCTTTTTATTAAATTTTTATTATGGCAAAGGTAAAAAATACGTAAACCTACATAATCATTCTTACCTTAAATATTATTTGCCGATGACAACATTGTTATGTTATTATCTGTCAATTATTGTTGTGTCATCGTTGAATTTAGGTTTTTACGGGATATTTTTTCGTGGAATAAATAATCATTATTCCGGTTTATGTACATTTTTAATAAAGTTCTTTACTTTAAAATAAAATGACAGACATTTGGGGTTATGCCTACGCAGCCACTGTGGCTGCTGGAGGAATTGTAGGCTATGTGAAAGCCGGTAATACGATGTTTCTCACTTATCACTCGTATATTTTCTATTTGCTCTGAAATATCTTGAAATAATATTCGCGAACAAGGGTTCCATTATTTATGTGTTTACTTTCAGGTTCGATCCCATCATTGGGTGCTGGTCTACTCTTTGGAACAATCTTGGGTAGGTAAATTTTACATAGTAGGCAAAATCGAGTATTTTGTAAAATTACAATAAGTACAAAACTCTTCAGTTCAGTCTTCTTCACGTATTTATGGCTACAATTCATTTCAAACATATTAGAAATAAACAATTTCTTTTCTGCTTTTTTCTAGGTTATGGAGCACATCAAATATCTCAGGACGCTTCAAATTATGCTGTCAGCCTAGGAACCAGTGCAGTTCTTGGTGGTATGATGGGATACAGGTGGGTTTTTGTAATATTCTTTCAACACGCCCATGCAAAGGTTACTTAGGGGGGATAATGATCTTGGCGAAATTGATATATTTTCTACACCCTTGTATAGATTAAAAAAAATGCTAAAGGATAGGTACCGCTTGGCTCATTAAGTTCTTTGAGATACTTATTTTTCCTTACTGTGATGCATAACTACTGTATTTTTTTCTTCTTCTGTTTTGTAAATTGTATGTAAAAGCAGCCATTGGTTGCGTAGAATTCAAATAAATAAATATAATTACATCATTTTGTAATATATTAACAGCAAATGTTTACTCCCATTCTTTGGAAATAAGAATTTAATTATGTTATTTGATATTCATAATTAAACCTCTAATGCATCATTTTTGTGCTCCTTATCTGGCGTTTCTGTAAAATACAGAGATTATCTTATCATGCCACATTTTAAAATACATATCGTAAGGCTGCTGCATTTACAATGTGTGCCATTTAGATAGTCAAATTTTCAATCCTTGACCCATTAGGAGGCACTAACTTCCAGCCTATCAGATAGGTGTACGAAACCAACCAAGTTATTAATGAGTCACTACTGCCACTACATTTCCATATCCATTTTTTTCTCTATGACTGTATAAAAGAATACACCATTCTAAATTCAATTGTGTCCTTTTCAAGTCAGTCTTAACAAAAAATGATAAGTTACCAACGTTCTATGCTATCATGCAATACTTGATTAAAATTTGTTTCCTTTTTCAGATTTTACAACAGCGGGAAATTCATGCCAGCTGGTTTGGTATGCGTCTTGTCTGTTGCCATGGTGGCTAAATTACTCATCAGCAACGCTGGTATGACTGGTGTCAAAACTTAAGCATAAAATGTACAAAAATTTATGTTTTTTTTTCATTTACTTAACTTAATTTTTCAGCTAGGTGGTGAGTTTGATAGACTTAATTTTTTTTGTATAGGAGTTGTATTTCTTATCATAGCTAACCTATTTTACTAGTTTTGATGTTCATTATCTATGGTTCGATGAGCAATCTAATATGCATGAGGAACATTTGCAAATTCATAATGTAGATAATGCAATAGTGTTGTATGTTGTATGGGGCACAGCTAGTACTTAGATAAGATATCAAAACTCAAAATACTTAACTATATTGTGGCGGGGTTTTATTGTGGTCCATTTTTTTTATTATTATATAGATGCAATAAGTAAAGAGTTTTTTATATTGTCTTAAAATATCACATTGTTGCCATAGGGAATAACGATAATATTATTTTTTATACGAATAAAAATATACAATTTGTTTGATTTCAAATAAACCTTTTTAAGTTTTCATTGATGTTTTATTGTAATATTTTGATGACCACGTTAAGTTTTATATCGTCCCTTATAAAGCAAAATAATTTGCTACAATATCGTTTACGCATTCAATATGGATTATGACACTTCTACTGAAATTATTTATTTTTTTATCCTCTACCACCTACTATATGAGACATCAATACTATCAATATTTTTTCAAGCATAAAAGTCTTGCTCAGATGTCTTAAAAAAGGTGCACCCTTAATATAGGTCATCGCCATATGCCGAAGTATTTTATTTTTTGTTCAAGATTGTATTCAAAATGAGTCAGTTGCAAAAATGTGTGCTTATGATGTCTTATGGAATGCCATACCATAAAATAAACACTTTTTTATTAAATAATAAGTAATAGTTATGAAAATAGTTTTTTGAGATTATTCACCAAGTATCAGAAAAAGATAATTTAATTTTTAAAATGCTTATAATGCCACAAAATGAAATTATTTTATGCATTTGATGAAAAATGTTAACAGTTGTCCAACCAAGATGGCTGCTGCAAGTAGGGTTGCCAGATGTACGGTTTTTGTTATGCTTGTCCAGTCAAGAAAATCTCGATAAACCGGACAGAAGATTGTCCGGTTTCTGTGGAAATTACGAACACTTTCATAACTGACTGAAAATCGTGCAATATGTGTGTGGTATTCCCGTATCTGATGCTTTTGTAGAAAGAATCTTTAGAGTCATGGGAAATGTATGGACAGAAAAAAAGAAATCGTTTCGCCATAAATACTGTTAAAAGATAATTGTGCGTTTTCTTTAATATTACTGCTAGTTGTACTGAATTTAAAGATGCCATCTCAGGCAATAAAACCTTAATAAAAGCAGTAACATCAAGTACTAAATATATAATATATGAAAAAATAGGTCTATTTAGTACCCCCCCCCCCCGCTCCGGTTTTTTTTTCAACACATCTGGCAACCCTAGCTGCAAGCCTTTTCCCACCCCCCATAATATGGCTTCAAATTATTCAACAAAATAATTATTAATGCTGAGCTTTTTCAATAGTCTATGGTGCAATACAATTAGTTGTCTATGTTCCATATTTGAAATACAGTGAATTAATTGGTGGAAAACAATTTGAATTTAGAACACAATTTGTCTTTTTGCTATTCATTTGTCAAGCAGCATCATTCTGTTGAAAATAGTTTTAACTTTTTGAAGTTAGTGGTGATATTGATTTTGTTTTATCAAGAAAACTTGCTGGGTGTAAGTTTTTAGTTCTCTTTCTTTACTGAGTGGGTAAGTGAAATAAAATCTCCAAATGATTTATCCAAGACTTTTCTGGAAAGTTGCCACAGTTTCTTTCTCCAATGTTGTGATGCTTTCTTGATTTTAATAATGTATTAAGAGATTTCTACTATGGTGTATCTGATAGAACAATGGGGTAGAATAATAAAAACTCTCATAAATACTTTGTATTGGTTTTTTAATACTTTTATACACATTTATTTCTTTATCACAATCTTTATTTTACTTATAATAACTCAAAAATACATAATATCAGTGGGGCATCTTATTGCATTTACACAACTAATATTGCTGGTCAGATTTTTTAAACTTTTTATCACATTTGTGAGTTTGAAGTTTGTTTAAAAGGGTCTCAATTTTGTTTAGAAATTGCAACCATTGTTTATTTGGTGAATTATTTTCTTGTCTTACTTTTTTATTATGGGCTTGCTATATTTGGTTTTCGAAGCAAAACCATTACTAAGATTTCATATTAAACAAAAATATATTTCACTTATTAGACCATTTGAAAACTGTACTTAATGAAAATGTTTCTTTTTTAATTCGGATTAAGTTTGTATTGTTTATAAAAGGTAAGAAGCTTGTACGGATAATGTATTTAATCTAGATTTTATAAAATTACAAAATAATCTATAATTTATAATAATTAGTCGCAACATGATGTAAGTTAATAGCAAAAACGTTTATCACAGAACATTGGATTTTAGCTTTGAGCTTCAACATTAAACATCATATTGTATATTATACTGTCTTAATTATATTTTACTAAATATTATATTAAATACACTCATTCAATACGGATGACACAATGAAATTAGGATTTATTATTGCACGGAATGTGTTTATTTTAAACCCAGTGTTCCTCAAATAATGTTACTCTTTAAATAACATTAAAATATTTTTGTGAAAATAAATTGGGAACCTTTTTAATATTTACAGATCGTATGCACCTACCCAAGTAGGTACCTACCCAAGTAGGTACCTACCCAAATCAAAGTTGACACCCAAATCTAAATGTTTTTTTTTTAAACACTCTTCTGTACATACCTAGGTGTCAGTCTTCTATAGTCGGCGAAACTTAATGCTTGAAGCATTCGCTACCAGTCTAGCGGTCCCGTCCAATCTGAGACAGGATTCCAATCCCAAATAGAAATTTCAAGTGGAAAAACACATTTCTCTGTTTTTTTTTAAAGCAGTGGACACATTGCAATTAGTTCTCTGCATATATGTAGGTATAGATAGATCATTATGTAGGTACTATCAACTCTTTCATGCAAACTTTGCAACCATTATGTGGCAGTTCGACTATTCTTGAAACAATACTTATTTATAACTACAGGTACTTTCCATCAAGCGTTGTTTAACAATTTTTTTTATTATCATTTCTAAGCAGTACAAAAACTTATTAATTCATTGTTTTTAATGCATTAAACAAACATTTCAAAACGCCACCTGTTAACTTTCAAAAGTTTTCACTCGCTCAAAACACATTAATCTCCGTTATTAACATTATAACTAAATTAAATTATTATAATAACTGATTGGACGTTTCATACTGATTTCGATCAAAACTTTTAAGTACATTCATAAAAAAAAACTTACAAACAAATGAATTGATATTTAAACAACAGAAATCCTATTGTGATTAATTTAGAATGTTTTTTTTTTTTTAAATTTAATTTTGTTTATTGGTTCTAGATTTTAATAAATCAACCTATTTATATGTTTCTCATTTTGGAACAATGGACATAATTTGCATTGCTAATAACTTAAAACCTAACTTAATATTGGCAGCTTTATTTTATTCCTAAACAATATTTACAAGTTCATAATATTGCCATTTTATAATATAGTAATATTAAATAATAGTATTTTGTTTTTTATTATTCTCCTAGGATTAAGTTTTGTCGATGTTCGCTTCTTCGTCGTCTTTGATATTCTTCAGCGATTACTATCGATGAACAGCATCCCGTATGTAATAATAACATTCACGTCTTCTTTGAAACCGAAGACGCATACAATTTATAAAATTACTTTACATCAAATCACATGGTCTCTGCAACAAATTATCGATCTTTGTAAAAACCACGTATTCACAAAGATAATACTTAGGAAGGATCAGTAATATGTGATGGTTTGGTTCGTCATTAACTCTTCATTCCTAATGGCGCCCACTGAAAGAACACATTACTTTATTAAAAGTCAACCTATATTGAGAGAAACAGTAAAATGTGAAAGAGAATAAAATAAACTTTAATTTTTGTTGCAAAAGTTACAGCTAAATAATCAATCGATAATAATTATGATTCAAAAAGAATGAGATGGAAATTGGTTTTCTCAAATATGTTTTAATGTAGGAAGCTGTTTTATATTCAAATTTGTAAGCTACTTAAGTTTTGTGATGAATAGGAAAAATATTTATTTTTGAAAGAATAGTATGAATTATATATTGAGTGGAATGATTTAGTAAAACACAAAATAACTAATTAGTAACAACATACACAGGGAGGTGAAAAATTCACCTCAGTCGGATGATCGTAATATCTTACACAAGAATTAAAGCAAATATATAATAGCCATGTATTAGGTAGAGCATGAAAGAATGTGAAGATATCTGGATCGAATAAAATAACAGTACACATATAATATAGTATAAATATAGAATGATGCGTTCAGAATAGAGGTATGATCAGAGAGAAGGAAGCTGTGGTCCACTCGAGGTCTCTTACCATCCATCAATATCTTCGTTCATTTCTTTAAATTCTTCATCATTCTATTTGGTCGGGGTATCTTTTGCTGTTATCATTGGTAAAGGAACATTTACATGTTTTGCTGCCGAACCGTTATCATAGGAGGCAACGGGATTGCTTTGGGATCCGAAATATGAATGTATCGAATAAGATCTTTTCAGATTGTTATTAGATATATCTTTATAATTATTGTTATTAGTCAAGTCAAAGTCGATGGGGTTTTTAGTGGTCGTTTTGTTTAAGTAGTTTTTAAAGTCAAGTTTACTGAAAAAGCCATATTTAGGTTTAGAAGTAGAGACTGTGCTAGAAGTGGTAGGTGCGGTGTCAGAGTTTGTCCAAAAGTAAGGTTTAGCGGTAGTCGTTGTACCTACTGTAGTCGACGTTGCGTTTACCTTTGCAGTGGTCTTTGTTAATGATGCGTGTGTGGTAAAATCTTTAAAGTCGTATGGGTTTTTGGTAGTGTTGAAGGCGAATCTCAGATAAAATGGACGTTGTGTGGATGTAACAGTAGATGTTCTAATTGTGGTTGTCGGAGGAGTTGTTGTCGTTGATGCATTAGTTGCAGACTCTGTAGAAACTCCCTGCGAAGAATATTCAGAAGGTACAGTGTACTGCGTCTGTTTAGTCTCGGCCGTATAATGGTAAACTGGGAAGTTTCTAAAGTCGTACGGGTTTCTAGTTGTGCTATAGTAGGGACTATATGAGAAGGATGACACCGGAGATGGTATGGAGTTGTATTGGTACTGGAAGGGTCTCGGAGTAGGATAGGAGTATTGGTTTTGATACGGTGATGATTGCACATGCGGGACGTAGGATTGTGAATATGTTCGTCCAAACGGTACCACTGGATATGTGCCGTAGGGCTGAGTCGTCTGTTCTATCAGATACCTGTTTATTTAATAAATCAATCATGTATTATCACAATGGTAAGTTAGTTGTTCATGGGCCGCACTCTATGACCATTATTATGTACCAAAAGCAAACAAGTTCAACAAATATAATACACTCTTGTTACAGAAACCACTGGTTAAATTTTTTATTACATACACGTTTAAACAGAAGTGAATATTTATTGATCTTGTTTGGGTTATGCACTTATAATAATTTATATTTACACATTGGTAACAAAATATCTGGGAAATTATTGTGAAAATTTAAATGAATATTGCATTAATTAAAATTATTCACATTGTAGGTTATTTTTGGGCTTGGGAATTATTTTTCAAGCTGGTCACAATGAGTTGTATCATTGTTTAGAAAGAATTCAGTTCGCAGATTAAACTGTTTCTAAATTCTGGCCCCACCAGGAAATCCTTGTGTCGAGAAAAATGTAGACCTACGATCTTACATAGTTTTCCTATTGGAATTTTAAGGTTCAAAACCCTTTGAATTGCTATAATACTCAGTCAGAAATGTTAATTTTTTTTTGTAAATCATTGTTGCAATTTTTATAATACTAAATTGTTTAGTATTCCATCCTGTTACATTGTTAAAATTTGTACATAAGCCTAACTTTGTGAGCGTTTAAATTTACATATGAGTCATTGTTTGTGCAATGACAATTTAGTAGTAGCCCTGAGTTCATTTAGTACCTAAGTCAAACTATGTGGGCTAACAAATTTGGGAGGATCAAAATTTAAAACAAGTTACAATTAACACATTTACTTTGTAAAAAAATCCAGCATTTGTGTTATGAATTTGATTTTAAGTTACTATTATCAAATATGTTAATATTTTAATTATAAACCAACACACATTTCCATCGATTTCAATATAATTCAAAGCTAATTTAGATATTATGACATTGACTCATTCGGAAGCTCTGAAACATGCAACATGCACTTTTCTTCATAATAAAATAAAAATAACCATTTCTTCATTATTCATGCTGATTGCATATTATCTATCATAGCCTTGAAGGTTGCAACATTATGTATTATGCTGGCATAAAATTTAGTTAATAATCTGTTATATGGATTGCTTGTACGTCGTTCGGTACTTGTCGGACTTACCTTTGAACTGTTTCATTATAAAACGGACTATTCTCTCTTCTGATGTAGCTGGGCGTATGTTGTGAATAATCTGGGATAATGTTTTCATGTTCCACAACACATCTACCATTTATGCAGTACTGAAAAGGAAATCATAGAACTTTTAATTATGTAATCATTGGTGTCCCAGCTTTGACTTAACAGCGTGATAAAACATGGACTATTTACAGTTGTGGATTAAATCGATACATTCTTGTAAAATCTGAGGGTAACCGTCATCCAGCTTGATGAAGAAGATGTTTGGTGAAGATGGAAGGTTTACTCCTTTACACTGTGATGAATTTGGCAGAAACTATGCTACTGCACTTGCATATGGGACGAGACTGTGCCCATCACCCGAAAATGCTATTGGATTCGTCAAAAAGATGAGTCTCTGCCAAATTCATCACAGTGTAAAGGAGTAAACCTTCCATCTTCATATTGTTTCCTGTGAAAAGCTGATTATCCCTTTTTGGCTTTCGAGGTGCATGTTGTTCGAATGCATTTTGTGACAAATCTTGGGTTTTCACTTCCAAAGATGTTTGGTTTTCGAAAAATGGTTAGTGTAATGAAATTGTGGACATTATTTAGTAGTTACGGTACAGAAGATAAACTATTTTAAATCTGAAGATGGTTTATTGTAAGCAATCTGTTTCAAAAACAACAAAAAAAGTTCTTTTCAAGATTATTAAAGTCATTGGCTGGGTTTTGAGCGTGACTTCTTCTTTTTTTACATTGGCAAGGAAATAAACCCTTAACTGATTAAGATTAATCCCTATATTAACCAATTATCTGACTGATGATTTCAGGATGATTTGGAAATTGACTCATTGACTAGTAAGATGGACACAGAATATTGTTGTGTTTTTGTCAGCTGAGAAAAAGAAAAATATAAAAACGATGCCCACCTGTCCATCCCCACAAGGCGATCCTTCGGCAGCTGGCCTGTACGCCACACAGTAACCACTGCCAGCATCAAAGCAAAACAGTTGTGCACATACCCTCTCATCCTTGAAACATGCGCTGAAAAATAATACATTTTCATTATCCACTCTATGGATACTCATATGTAATTAATATTATCCTATAAGCTTACTTTGTGCCTCTGTCTTTCCGACACTGTGCATCTAAAGACAATAATTTTCCCGGCAACACTCTGGGGAGAGATTCGTCTTCGTGCGGCGAATTGAACAAACATGTCGCCGTGTCTCCGCTGAAAAAGGAAACATAAAATGTTACTTTATGACGGCCATAAATATTGGCGATGTGTAATTTAAGAAAAAATCTCAGGGGACATAAATAATCTGAACAGATGTCAAATTATTTAAACTTTATTTAGTTTGTTTTTTAGCCTCTTCAATTATAAACTTGTAACATAAAATATTTATCTTACAAGGTACAACAGGGATAATTTATGCGTGAAATAAAACCGTAATTTAAACAATAATAATATGCAAACACACCAATACCTGTTTTTCGAGGGTTTTTACTTTTGATTTAGTATGGGTGTTAATAGATAGGAATTTACTCACTTCAAGAAGTGGTGAAAACTGATGACACTGCAAGGGGACCATCTGAATCCTTTCTCCGTGTGCCTCAAGTCGGACATGATGAATCCATCTTCCCATCGGCATTTCTCTGCACCTGGACCACCCAAGTAAGATGGTGGCGGGCTGCCATCATGCACAGCACCCAGTCTGTAAAAATATTCAACTCTAGAAAGATAGACATTACTGTCAGTTGATTGATAATTGGTGTGATTGACAGAATGTGCCCTGTAAACATTGTTTAACAGATGCATCGGTCCATTGGTTAATAGCTTCTTAATTATCACTATTTGAATATTCATAGTAAGGACAGGACGGTCTGTCGGGAAAGCTAGTGTCAAATAAATTTAATTTTTATTTCTTCTGAATAGACTGAATGTTGGTTTTACAATTGGCAATGTGCATAACATTATCTGGTATTGACGGTATGAACTGAACAAACATACTATTCAACATTTGTTTGCGTATGATTGTGGTTGAACGTACAACAAATTGGCAAAACTCAATTGCACAGCTTACTCAAATATTAGAACATAATTCTTTATACGTAATGATTACTTACAAATGTCCCACTTCGTGAGCGGCTACGATGATACCGGAGAAACCACCAGTGTCTTCAATGATGGCAACTGAGTTGACCTTCTCTAGCCTTTTGTTGACCACACAAGCTCCTCCGACGTATGCGAATCCTACACACCAATCAAATATTGTAGAAAATTATTTGCGTTCTTTCATCATTACAAAATTATTTTATCTTTTGCATTCATAATGCAATCATTCATTTTGACAAGCCGCTAAATTATTATTATACAAGCAAAGTGAAGTGGTTGACAGCTTCTTTCACATCACAAGCTTTATGTTGCTTACTGTGAAAGAGTTAAAGAGTGAGCACAGATTCATTTAAAAAAACATATTTAGCTATACATGCACTCGTTTGTGAACTGTGGAAAAGGACTAACATAATTTCGTCATTTTAATTTAGCGAATATATCAACAACTGAAGACTGACCAATACTGTTCGTTCTTTATATGGTATGAACAAACCACTACGGGCTTACGACCGTCTTGTACTATTATTTCGAAGGCTGGCTTAGGGTGATCACTTTACGTTAACAACGGTATCCATAAGGTGGTTATATTGAAATTCCCGATAATTATAAGAATTTTCAACATGTGGAAAAATCCCATGCTCCGGTTAGGATTCGAACCTGTGTCTCTCGTCATCCCAAGCAGAGACGGAAACCACTGGGCCAACTGCCCGACGCTAATTCCTTCATAATACATGTATATAACAAGTGGCTGATGTTAATGAGATATAGAGCCATCTGTTGGAAATATTTGAAAAGAAAATTTAAATTTAAATTAGGATTGGAACATACTAGGTTATGATAAAAATTTTAAACTTTTTTCGGAAGGTCAAAATATACTTGTTGGGAAATGAATGATTTTGTTAATCATGCAAAATGATATACCTAATATAATTTATTTTATTATCGTCAAAGTTAAATATTATTTTTCGGTATATTCAATCTTATATTTGATCATTTTTAATACACAATGTTGAAATAAAAATGTTGTTATTAATAATATCAACATCTCAACAACAAAGTTGAAGATTTCATTCACAATATGTAAATTATCACTTTTGGGTAGAAACATAATATCTTTAACATTTTATGCTAATTATTTTAATATGTCCGTATATAGAAACTGGATTTATGTTACCAGAAAGATAAATTTAGATGGAATAATTCAAAATATAGATGTGATTTTTTTTTCGCTAAGCATATAGAAAATATACCACATTTTAAAATATTTTTTAAAGAAGATATAGAAGAAAAAATTTGATACAAAAGTATCTTGAAAGAAAAAGAAAAGAAATCCTCTTAAACATTTCCATAAATATAAAAAAAAAAAATTGAAATGAAGAATAGAAAAAGTTGAAATTAAAAAAAATCAAGTACATATTTTAATATTGTATTTTGAGTAAATTGTTAGTGCATAAATAAATAAATATGTACAGATTTCATGCATTGATTAGTTGGAAAATTTAATGATTATTAAATAACTAACCACCTCTAGAAATAATAGATTATTGCCAAGAAATATGTACAGCTTAAGTTATATACATAGAATAGTTATATAACTTATATACATAGTTAAACATCTTGTCCTTTTTTTTTTAAATATTCATAAATTTTTAGTTTATTTTTTTTCTGAGGAAATTCGTTGTATCCATATTTATCTGATGTATTGTCATCAAATGTTCCTTTATTCAATTGAATTCACTTCATGAAATATTTTACTGATGTCTTTGAGTTGAATGAAGTTTTTTTTTTTTATATTACAATATTGCTTTTTAAAAAAAATTGTAAGATTGTTATTTAACAAAGTTTACAATGATCTATTTTACTTTGTTAATATTTTTATAGAAAAACCTTGGAATCTATTCATTACAAATAACTTTTCATGCAATCTTTTCATTACAATCTAACTTTTCTTGCAATCTATTCATTACAATATAACTTTTCTTGCAATCTAACTTTTCTTGTAATCTACTCATTACAATCTAACTTTTCTTGCAATCTTTTCAATACAATCTAACTTTTCTTGCAATCTATTCATTACAATCTAACTTTTCTTGAAATATATTCATTACAAACTAACTTTTCTTGCAATCTATTAATCACAAGCTAACTTTTCTTGCAATCTATTCATTACAAACTAACTTTTCTTGCAATCTATTCATTACAAGCTAACTTTTCTTGCAATCTATTCATTACAAGCTAACTTTTCTTGCAATCTATTCATTACAAGCTAACTTTTCTTGCAATCTAACTTTTCTTGTAATCTACTCATTACAAGCTAACTTTTCTTGCAATCTATTAATCACAAGCTAACTTTTCTTGCAATCTATTCATTACAAACTAACTTTTCTTGCAATCTATTCATTACAAGCTAACTTTTCTTGCAATCTATTCATTACAAGCTAACTTTTCTTGCGATCTATTCATTACAAACTAACTTTTCTTGGTATGATTTGTTGCAATTTTATGTCGAAATTAAACTTCTATGGGGAATCTAAGCGGTTATTATAGTTTGTATAATAATTCCCTTCCTCAATTCAATAATTGCTTTATATTTAAGGTACCTATTTACGATTTTACTTGAGGTTTTCAGCAGTTTTGTATGTGATGACTAAGATCTGACTTTTTACTTGTTAATTCTTATTTGAGCTTCATTGTTTTATTGTTAAAAAAAGGTTAATATTATCGACTTTAAACAATATTATTATTATCCATTAGACGGGTTATTTATGGCAAATTAATTTTACACTCGTGGCCATTAATTAATGGACACACAGGTGTATCCGATTAGACATTTTTATTTCCAAAACAAGTGTAGTTGTTGAAATCACTGGGAGAACCTATTATTTTTAGCAACTATAAAATAAAGCTGGACTTAATTCATGCATGGATAAAGGCATTATTACTTACATCCAAGGATTCTTCGAAGGTCCTTGACGGGTTTGTGGCGAGCACAGAAACAAATTAACAAAAATAAATTAATCAAACGCTCGGCAATGTAACCATTAGTCATCTAAACAACATGTCTCATGAAACGAATGTCAGTCTTTAAAAGTAATGTAACCTACCAAATATCATATAATATGAGAGATAGTACTACTATTATATTTACTACCCTGCATTATACATAATGTACAAGAATTTTCAAAACATACTTTATAAGCCATATGATATAATATATAGGTACCTAATAACAATATATAATAATATACTATTTTATACATCTCGTGTGTCAAAATATAGTATAAAGAATGTCAGATAGCATGTAGATAGCGAAACGGAGATATATAGAAGAGGCTGAGCGCAGTGCTGTACAGTGCGGGCGTCTCAGAGGTGGAGCCAGTAGCCAGTAGAGGCTGGTTGTAAGGTGGAGTAGAGTGGAGTGTACATAGTGTGTGGTAGAAAGTTTCAGTCGAAAAAGTTGGTAGCAGTGAGAGACAGAGAGAGTGGTAAGTGGAGGCGTCCACCAGGGGCGCTGGACCCAAACGGTGGCTACTTTAGAGTGCTATCCTACCTGCGGTGCCCCTATTGCAGATGTCGTTCGCGTTCTGCCATCTGCACATGTCAAGTCTGGAATGGTCATGAAAAGAAAAAAATATACATGTTTAACATTGACTATTACAACCAGTCTGTCTGCTGTCGCGTTGTGTCCACTTTCAGGAATCTTTCACCGATTACTCCGCCAGCTTCCTCCTATTGTATTGACAAAACTATCTGATATTTTCATACGAACAGTGTCGACTACTTAACTAGATATAATCACCAAACACCAACATTCACAGATAACCTAAATTATGTGTTATTTAAACATTTTTGAAAATAATAATGGATTTGTTAAACCCGGTACCCATTCTCATTGGGGAAAGCCAGGTTTTATTCTCATATATATTTAATAATTGACCATGCGGAATGAATGAATTATTAAGTACTGCGAGTTTGAACAAAATGAAGGAATCGAAGTGGAATTCTTCATTTCGCATGGTGCACCATCACCGAACCACCGCTGGCAAAATGTTGGCAGTATGGAGTCAGGCAACAACAAGGGTTATGTGTGTGGTTATAGCATGACATTCAAAGCTAGAAATGTTGACACTCAATCTTATATTCTGGAGCAAAGGAAATTCGGTGACTTTACCGGCCGTGCCCTTTGTGCAGCGACCGCCCTTTCGACGTCTGCACATGTCGTACCTGTGTGGAAGAAGGCAGTGTTAAACACCAATATTGGGACAGCTTATAGGTACATACATCATTACCTAACCTATAAACAATCTTCTGATGAAAGCCAATCAATGCAATCAAAACGTTTTCCTACTCACCGTCTTATTTATAAAAAAATCGTTAATCGTAAGAGTACGTTTGACTCACTGATCAGTTTTTACTTAAAAACAATATTTAATCCGCGTTTGTTATGTATGAAGCAGATGAAGATGACATTTCATACAAAATTTTGTAAACAAACAAAATAGTAGTCGGGCAACGCGAGTGTTTACACCCAAGATGCGCTTTGTCAGATTTGAATGATTTCGAGTTATTGATGCAGAATAGATACCTTTTTTTATTATTTATTTTATTTTAAAATATCGTTGAGTCCTTATTAAATCGTACGTAACCTTTATGTTTCAGCCAAAATGAACTAATTTATGTTTGATCACTTCAATTTTAAGATTTGTACCTACTTAAAAAGTATTCATTGAATAATTAATATGTTCTTCAAAACGTCATTAAATTTCTTATAAATTTAGTTGGTACATCATGGTTATCGAATGATTGCGAGAATGCATATATTTGCTTTGTTTCTTTAAATTTCCTATTATTAAAATGATAAACCAAAATACAATGGACCAAAATATGAAGGGAGCACATATTTGGACAGGGAAAAAATTTTAATACAGTGTATTTATGTATTACAAAAAGCGTTCTTGTAATACTCGAAACAACTGTCAGTTGACGTTAAATCCAATATGGCGGGTTTATACTACGCAACTTTGCAGTTTTTCAAATTATAGCATCGTTTTGTTCTAGAGGACAAACAGTTTTGTTTCACCATAGACACTATTCATTAAAAAAATATTACGACTTTGCGAATCAATTGAAAACACTATTTTGACGTCTCAAATTTGCGTTATGTTTCAACACTCACCACCCTAGATACCACTGTACAATTGAAAAGAGTTCAAATAATCTACACGCCGCCAAGCGAATATTTTGTTTTCATGGAACAAGATTGTTTCGCGCTAGGCGATTTTCGCATAATGAAATGTTGCAATGTGAAAAGTATGATGGTGGAACGGGCCCCAGCTCACAATCAAGCGATATGCGTCTATGACAGCTTGATCGTAATATTTTCTATCGCTGAGCTATGTTTTCCACTGATCGTAGTTTTTAAACAAAACAGTTTAAAGAGTTCCCATATTTAAACCATTGTTCAGCCTCAGACTTAAGTATTAATCTAGGTGTGAATATTGTATTGTTGGATCATAAAGGAACGCGTGTGGTTGACGAGCGGTGGTATTATAAGAACAGGTGCTGACCGCTCACCAGGCCATTTCATCATCGTGGGATGTATTCAATAATTATTAATGAAGAAATTAAGATACCCTGGAGAGGCCAGTAGGTGGATCATATTTCACACATTAGATAACTATTTATTTTATCACGTGGTGTGATCATACCACCTGCCGTTAGAGGGCGAATGTGTCAAATGGCTCTTCAAATTTATTTAATTGTCCGCAAAATACAAAATCATTAATTTATTTTTTTAGTTAAGATTGTCCGTGTTAAGCTTTTAGAATACCTACTCGTCTTGAAGATTCTCAGCACAAAATGAAAAATAAAATGAATAGAACTGTTTTTTTAATCTGCGCTAAGTATGTAGGTACCAACGTGAAAAAGGGCGAATGAAAGGAGAACTAATCATATATTGGATTATCGATGACCGAGGCTCTCAACTTGTATAATATATGAGGCACCCTATCAAAGGCCTTGCGTAGAATAGTCGACTGTTAGCCCGTATGGGTAAAGAATTTAACCATGGCGAATACCTAATTAATTCTTGATACAATCGACTTGAGTGTCTGAAATCAGAATCATATTTTATATTTGTATGAAATAGTAAGACTAAAAATGAAAAAAAAAATATGACTTCAAAGGTGGAATAAATTTATTTATTTACAGCATAAAATATATAGTTCTATACCTATCTGCTATAGTCATAATCCGTATAGAGTTCGCTATCTGTTAATCTCCATGTCCCATAAATTTAATGAACATTATGGGCAAATGTTTATTGCGTATACGGTCTTGTTTTAAATCAACCGTATCGATAGGAAGACTTTTCGTGGTTAGAGATGTTGGAATTTCTTTGAGTAACTTGTATAATGCCGACAACTTTAGTACAAAAAGGAACAAGGTGGGTAGTTCTATTTTGTGCCATGACAAAATAATAATTTGCTGCATTCTAATAAAATAACAGCGTAGAAAACTGACTGATCTGACTTAAACCTACGGTCAGTTTAAACAGTGATATATCAATTCTATTGGTTAACCGTAACTATGGCTTATGCTTATTTTTCTAGAAAAGTATGCATTGCTGAAGTTCAATTACGGGTCCGCTTAAAAAAAAGCATTAGACTAATGGTCTGTTTTCCTACGAATACGGCGCTGCTATGAACAGCGGTGAATGTGAATTAATTGTCAATGTTGTTACCGTAGTAACAATAAAACAATATTGTCATATATCTTGAAAGACTGCCGTCTCGTCAGACGACGAACCGCTCCCTAGGAACCCAGTACATTAGTGATGTGACAGTGATTATTGGTAGCAGCCATGTAGTAAATACATTTTGTAAATATGTAGAAATGGCTATTTTTCAAGTCTCTAAAAAGATTCTAATTAATCGCGCGAAGTGCCCCTAGCGATATTTTTAAAAAGCAAATAGACCATCAACGCCTGATTCGTGTTCGTTGAAATTGACCGCCAGTTAAGTCGAACACGAAAAGTCGAAGTTAAACGTATTATGTAATAAGTTAGCGGTAAGCTGAAGTTTTTTTTATCACCGCCCTTACTCTAGTGTAAACAGCGAATCTCGTTCTGTCTCCCTCAGCTGATGGACCTCCATTTTCCGTCAATTTTTTGCCATTTGTGCGCCTATTTTTTGGAGCCATCATACTCAAATGAATAAAATGTGATATTAATCTGTCGCCACTGAAAGAAACTCTTAGATACAGCCGACATTTGCTAAGTGGGCATTGGGAATAATACCTTTGTCTATCTATTACTACTTAATTCATTTATCATTATGTTTTGTCACCGATAGCAAACAGGTTCCATGGCGACTTTTTTTAACGACTTTTTTCTCCTAAATTAAAATACATTTTTTAGTCGAGATATTACTATTTTATGTTTCACATTGTACCCATACTGGATATCGTATCCTACAACTTTTAGACGAAAAACTCAAGTTCATGGTCAAAAAACCGGAATTGATATTCTGTAACTAAGCGTTGCTGGAGTTGTATCATAAAATTTGTCATTTTATGTTGAAATATGCTTTTTACAATATAGCGGTTTATCATATTAATTCATTTAATTTGAGATAATTTATCTTTTCGACCGTGGCTACTTGGTGGAACATACTTCGAACTTATTTTAAAGAAACAAAATATTTAGTTTTTTCCACAATTTTATTCAGCTAACCGGTTTTCGAAGACCGTACGTCTTCTTCGTCAGGCTAGTTAACATCTACTAGCCTGACGAAGAAGACGTACGGTCTTCGAAAACCGGTTAGCTGAATAAAATTGTGGAAAAAACTAAATATTTTGTTTCTTTAAAATAAGTTCATTTAATTTGATCCGCCAAAAAATCTTTATTTGTAAATACCGCCATGACGAGCTATTGCGACAATTCCTCCAATACAATGTCTAATGTAACGCAGCCAGGAAATATGCTTACTCCGAACTCTTCGATTTTTTTTTCCATATTCCCTTTATGACTTGCTGGAGGCAAGAAAAATTGACATTTCATATTTCCCGTCAACATCTGGTGAATGGTAACTTAAAAACTAAATAAAGACTTTATTTTGTTCGTCATAGAAAACTTTAAATTCTCGCTTATGGGCTGTGTAGAATGCCAAAGATTATACTAGATAACCTTCTACTTAAAATATAAAACTGTTTTTTCAACAGTAAAAACTCTCCACAGCATCTAAGGTTTTTTTTTTAAACCCATACGACATAATTTTATTCAACACGCATACTCCTGAACACTAGGCAACAATGTTGCCTTCACAGCATCGGCTGTAAAAATCATAGTGCGTGGATTTGTAAGAAGTATTTTTTTATTTCTCTCAAATTTAATCGTTTAACTTCAATCAATCAATCAATTCTCCCTTTTACACCCCACTCAGGGGCATAGGGAGGCAACAAGAGCTCTCCATTGCGCTCGATCTTGCGCAATGTTTATGACCTCCTCCCACACCATGTCCATGTCCCTCAGCTCTGCTTCGAAGGAGCGGAACACAGTGTGAGAGGGTCTTCCTCGTCTTCGGGACCCTGATGGGAGGAAGAACAGCGCTCTCCTCGGCCAACTGTCATTCGGCATCCTTAACACATGTCCCAGCCAAGTCCATCTCCTCCCCACAATGGTAGAGGTGATGGGCTCACGCTGGGTGCGCCGGCGTATAGCGTCGTTCGTGATGCGGTGGTACCATCTTACACCCAGAATTCTCCTTAGGCACTTCATTTCAAAAGCTGAGACTTTTTGTGCCTGGGCTTTGGTCAGGTGCCAGGACTCACACCCATAGAGGAGAATGGGCAACACACACGCATCAAACAGTTTACATTTCGTCTCGACACTAAACGCCGACGCTTTCCAAATCTTGCTCATGTTGTTAAAGGCGCCACTTGCCATACCGATACGTATCGGGAGCTCAGCCCCGAGGTCACCAGAGGTGGTAATGGTTGCTCCCAGGTATTTAAATTTATCCACCCGGGAGACCTGGTGACGTTTAATCGTTTAACTTAGGTTATTTTATTTTTCGTTGAGAACCACCACGAAGTCTTCTCCTTGAAAGAGGTGTAATGCAAACAGAGGTGACATTGGCTCGTTAGCAAGTTATATAACAACTAAAATAAATTTGCGAACACTTTTCCCACCAATAAAATGTTGCCACACTCATAAATTCTTACAACGTACCCACAACACGTGACGATATCTTATGTATATTGCCGCAATAAAAAACAACACTATTATACTTCTTAAAAGTTCATATTTTTATTGCCTTACTTTTTTATAATTATAAGTAAAGGGCAACGAGCGCAATGGAGAGCTCTTGTTGCCTTCCTATTCCCCGTAAGTGGAGTTCAAATGGAGTATGTATAGTATTAATCGGTGAATTTAATCAGTAGCTCGGTAGGTTCGTTGATAAACTCTTAGCCCCAAGTGAAATCTTTTTTTTTATATACCTACCTACGACAAAAGCAATTGAACTACGGTAAATATTTTTCATCCTTAATCGTCTGGAGAGCTCTTGTTGCCTCCCTATGCTCCTGAGTGGGGTGTAAAAGGGATAATTGATTGATTGAATCGTCTGTAAGTCGCTAGTCGTTGCCATGACAATAACAACCAATCATAGGTGTCTTCGGTAAATTTATAACCATATTTAATAGCTAGTTTAATAGCATTTTAGATATCAATAATACTTAAAATAGTTATTTTGTTGGAAAATTTATTTTCGAAGTGATATACCGTACTAAGAGTGGTAGCTATATATTAAAATGTATTTCAATTTTGTTTTTAACCCAAGTTCTGACGAACTATGACAGCGGAACAAAATCGATTCACATAAAACACAGTCCATACTTTCAAATTAATTATTTATCAACACTAGGTAGGTACCTACGCAATTTTCACACAAAAAACATAGAATTCCATTAGAACTATCTTCATACAATTTCATGAACCATCAATGTAATGTATACACAACTCCCGGTTAATTAAACACATTCAGACTTTGTATATTAACAAATCGACAGTTCAATCAATGGGCTTTTATGAGATGTTGACGCGCATCATACAAACATACCCATATCATCGCTTAATAAACAAACTTTTTTTCTTACTAATGGATCGCCTACAAAATTTTAAAATATTTAGAATTATTACATAGTGGTTTGAACATTAAAACTATTATTTTTATTGTGTTTTTTTTAAGAAACCGATTGAGTGTATTGGATTTGAATATTCAACAGTTTTAATGAGAAGAATGAGTTAAATGAATAAATAATATAAAAAATAGCAGACGCCGTCTTCTTTTGTTCACTTTTCAGGGAGACAATACAAGTTGCAGTAAAACGAAAACATATCGCTTTAAATGTTGAAAGTTTTCAGGCTAAGTGCCTATACCTATTTGAAAAATTTGGACAGTGCAATGAGCTGCACACAGAGGACTTCTTGTATGTAGACTTGCCTATAATTGGACGGGAATGCGAGAAATATTTTGTATTTTTTACCACTCTCAGTAGATAGGTAAAGTCTATTTGAAATTTCAACGAGAATGACTTTTGTATTGGTAAGATAAGATCTTATATGTACACTCTATTGTGTAGATGTAAGGGTAACTACCTGCCCTATCGGTATGGGTAATATTGAAAGTCAATTTTTTTTATCAGTAGTCACACTTTTACGTAGCTACGTATTTCACCACTACGTATTTATGCGGATACATCAGTTTTACTAATTATTATTGTGAAAGTTCTTAAACCTTAGTATAACAATACTTAAGGATTGACGAAAACATGCATATTGGATATTTAACAACTACTTCGGATATTTAATTATGGAATTATGGTGATGGCCAAGGAGAAAATAAATTGTTGAGCTAAGTCAATGTAACATGACGAAACAATTACGCACCACCATCATCTAGCTAGTATATAAAAACAAAAAGCAGTAAAAATAAAATTCGTTGATAGATACAAGTCTATGTTTGCAAAAAATTAAGTATTTTACTTAGACTGAACACAACAAATATACTAGTAGGTAATGTGCAGGTATCTAGATGTTGCGCCCGCACATTCGCGCAGTCGGCATTCGATTACAAAGAACTTATTCACAGGTGTTCCATGTTGACATCTTGGCGGGTCATTCCCCGATCGATGGGAACTCGCTTACGGGCCATTGTAATATATCTTCCAGGCAAACAATGTCACGGCAGGGCTATTTAACTTCATTTACTAAGATGTATCGCATTTGCATAGCGCGCGATGTAAGAATGGACAGTGAACTCGGCTAAACCCAAGCTGTGGGGGTCAATTTGTTTAATGAAAGAAAAAAGTTTTCGGTTAGGATTTTTTTCGGTCAGTGAACGGTGACTCACCTTAGTTGTGAACTATGAGGTAAATCTAGCTGTAAGGTGTTTTTCAGTCTTATTAACTATAATATACTTGGTTGTACACACGTAAAATAGTTGTCTTCTTCTTCGTGTGCCTCTCTCGATGGTGTTTGGCGACCATCATTTCAGACGCCAACCTTATTACAATGCGCCATCCGGTATTCCAAATCATTGTCTTAGATTTTTGAGCCAAGAGACTCTCTTGCGCTTCATACCCCTTCTTGCCTCTATTTTTCCATAAATTATTAGTTCTAGGAGGGAAAAATTTTCACCACGGCATAAGTAGCCAAAGTATGCGGCCTTAAGTCTATTGACCTTAGTCAGGAGCTCTCTTCATGAAAAGAGTCTCTAACGGGATGTTCCAATTGTAAATATGGTAAGTATATTGTATTCTTATGAATTCGAATGGTAATAATATCAACAAAAAGCATCTTTCATCGTCAATACGTTTCAAAAAACGTGAATCACAGAAGAAATCATTCTTTGGTTTTATAAACTGACTTGATTATGGGGGTAAAAAACATTAAAAAACAAACAGAATTCGATTAAATTATGGTCAGTTCATATCATTAAACATTTAATTTGAAAACTAACTTGATTTCAGTAAAAGTTATGAGTGAATAAAAATCTTTGATCCAGGTGAGATTCGAACCTGAAATACTTCTGTGTCATCTTTATTTTAACGTACTATCAATTGGGAGTGATCAAATATGAATCAGACTATAAAAGTATCCTGCTATGTGTGACATCACCGACCATAGGGATCTTACAATGTTTTTGACGTTATCGACGATGAGGTGGTGGGTCCAGAAGACGTGACCCTTTATCTAAGTGCAACATGCCAATATTTTATATTGTGATATCGTAAAAGAACCTTTTATGCGTTTGTTTCGGAATTTATACTACCTACGTTTTAAGTGTTATTTGAGTGTTTTATGAAATGTTTGCAAAAATGGGACCCCTTTTATAGGTTAACCCACTATCAGTATAAGAATAGTCCGAAATAACGCTGCCACGCGAAGCGATACCTGCTGGTCACACATAAACGCACACAGCTATCTGGGACTATATATGTATGGTGCGTGCGAGTTCTGTTGTTTGAAACGGGCGGACACATACATTCACACACTCATACAGGTACCGCGTTAGTATCATTTTTTTTCCAATATATCAATCATCTACCTTTAAGCCCAGCCCTGAAAAAAAATGTGATAACTGATTTTGCGTCGATGAATACTTTGAAATCCCCTCCAGTTATTGAAAATCAGCCCTTTTCATCATAATGTAGGTTCCCCATCTAAAAGGGAAAATATTAATGCCTAAAATTTCTATGATTTTTAAAATCTAGCGATTTTCAGTATTCTGTTGAGGCTAATATACAAAAATTTACATGGAGAAAAAGGCTATTTTGAAAAAAACCTAGGCGGTTTTATTAGAAAAACTATATTTCAACCCATATTTTTATCTATCACAAAAAAGGCTTATTTATGACTCGTACTGACTACGAATTTATAAAAAGTATTACATTTGTTCAAAATTATGTGACGATCTTCTAACTATTCCTTTAGTACAATTCAATTTATGTGTGTTAACACGGTAGCTTTAGAGTCATTATAATATTGCTAATACGAGAACTTAATGTTAGTCAAATAAAGGTCTCTTGTCCACACGTGTGGTTTAACATATATTAAATAACAACTGTATATATTTATAAAAATAAACATACTAATAAATAAATGTATTAAACTCACTATAAATTGTTTAATGAATGAATAACATTGAAATATATTGACCATGTTTTGCTAAACTCCAATCAGTTTAAGAAAACAATAAATTATACTAAAAATACATAAACCAAAGCTTAATAATTATCATTGACTAGCTTATACCCGTCTTGCTTTATGTTTTTGATTCCGATTGTCAGGCTTGATCGGTAGGTAATTAAACAGGTTGTAGTCTAGCTTCCCATTGCTTATCAGACCTCTATAACTGACATAAGCACAGAAAAGAAGAAGACACTTTTACAATTTTTGTTTTACCGACCTCATAATATTATACGAACCTACCGACATAATTTGCAAGTTTTCATAGAGAGAGCTCTGTGGTTTGAATCTTAGCTACATTCCCTACACCCTCTAATGTGTGATAATTAATTAGGCATTCCACCCATAGAGGGTGATTTGTGCCTGTCAAACTTCAAAATGGAGGAATCATTTTGCAAATTTTTTCATTAAATCTTTATTTATTGAGAATAATAAGATTTGAATAACATTTATATGTATAACAAATCAATCTACAATTATTTTATTACATTTTCATACCGTAATACCAAGATTCCATTCAACGTTTACATGAGTAATTTTGTTTCCAAAAGATGGCTTACTGTCTTTTTGAGAAATTTGTATGAAGATCCTAAAAAATAGAGTTGTTTAAATAGCTCTAAATATATTAAAGTTAATGCAGCAAATTGTATTTAAGAACCTTCTCAAGCAGTTTGCACGGCTCTGCGCAGATTCATATCTGACATAGCATTTTTATTTTGAGCGTGATGCTCCCATATACGATAGAAAGCAGACAAACATTTCTGAATTATTATGTAGATATACATAAATTGAATTATAATGTACTATACCTAGGAACAGGAACCTACTAGACAACTTCTGATGAGGCTTTGGATCAGCCTTTGCAACAACGGTCTACGCACATAAATTTTTTTATTTAAAATGTATGTACTTACTCTTTCTGGTATATTTTTTGTTTAGAAAAGTACCTTTTCAGCTGTTTAAACTTTATTACATACATGCATTCTCCCTTTAAGGCTTCCCGCACACCGCAAGCCAACCCGGTGGAGACAAATCCGCAGTATACCAGACCTGCACGAAACCAACCCTCTAGCCTGATCGAAGAAATCAAATCCAAAAGCCGGCTCCACACAAATCAAGCCCGCCGCAGATGCCCCCCAAACCAATTGCGGGGGGCCTGAACCCCACTTAGGGGCATAGGGAGGCATCAAGAGCTCTCTATTGCGCTCGAAGGCGACTGAGGCATATGGTGCCTTTTCTGACCGGTTGAGGTTTAAGGACGTGGGGTGGTCAACCTCACGGTCCCGATCTGATTTTTCGATTTCCTGCCTCTTACAGGATGCTCGAAAAACCAGCAAAAAGATCAGAGGTGCTATTCTTAGCCGGCAACCCCACGGCTGTATAAATTTTATTATCTTTAGGAAATCGTTCTTATAAATATGGTTTCGCATAATTATATTCGCTATGAAAAGACATGGTAATTATCACTTTTTAAGACTCTGTGATGATTTTGTACGCTTACGTCATTTTTTTTCCCTCCGACTTATTTTAAATAAAATAAAAAACGTAAAATTTTGACATTTTTGCTTCGAATACCGCATTAAGTACTTAGTGCATAAATCAGTGTGTGGATAAATATCCACTAAGTTTATACAGATTCAGTATGCGAAAAGGTTTGTTATTGAACTTCAAACCGATTTTAAAATATTACATGGACTTGCCGAAAGCCTTTGACCTGGTGTTTTCCATTCATTAAACGAACCTTGTCGTCAGATAAATTGTACAAACATTATGCTAACGGAGTTGTTGCGGGTCGATCGCTTGAGATAACGTCCGGGTTCCCAACGAGACAATGAAGACTGTTAAAAGCTTCAACAGGAGTGCATCATGCGACGTTTACCCATCTTATTACCTACTGCTAACTGTTTCTTACGCCCACACGAGTTTTGCTTCGTGGCCGAATAAACATTTTTATTACCCGTAGAAGGTCCTGTGGAGTACAATTATTTTACAGTATAAAAACAATTTAAAGGAAGAGCTAAATGCTATTCTGTAATGAATGTGAACATAAACACTATTTGCAAGTCTTTCACCTTTAGCAGTTTTGTTGTTGGATAGTTAACCGTGGGATTCATATAGGCGAACGTCAGTTTGAACTTTTTATGGAAAATATTACAAATCTTAAATTTTTTCACAATGGGCCAAATGGGAACGGTTTCCGTTAAAAACATTTTCATACTTATGGTGTTATCCTAGGAACGCGGTTATGCCATTTAGCGGTCATAAACAGCGGTGAATGGCGTCAGTAAAACGTTGTCTATTTAGTTAGGTACCGAAGCGATAAGGAAACCATTGCATTAGAGATGGTTCATTGTGAAAGGCTAAATATTTTTGGTTCCTTACCCCCTCATATGATAGAATTACCCATACACTTTACAAGATTTTCGCAAAACGATTGTAACCTTGCGTCTTGTTTTTCTTTTCAAATAGGTATGTAGATATTACTGTTAGGTTCATAATAATGCATTTATGTACGAATCATCTGTTGTCATAATAACTGTCATAATACATAACTTTGATCTCCTTTTTCTGACTACAGGATATTGTGCTTGATGAAAAATAGGAACAATCTTAGAATTTAACATCTAAAATATCATAAAAACCCGCTAGTGAGTTGAAAAAAAAACTAAATATTTTGGGTCGATATCTTTATAAACATCACCGATTCATAAAAGGTACCATCTTTTGCGTTTTTTTCACATAGTAATAAACGCAAAATAACTGTTATCGTTAAATTCATATATAATTTGTAGAGTGTTGCAACGTAATGGATGCTGAGTGCACTCAAAGGATCTCGGTGAAATCGTTATGAAGTAACTTTATTGCCGCAATATGGGTCCTGACGGAAGAAACACAAACTGGATTGTGACTTCATTCAGAAAAACAACAAATATTTAATTGCTCCGAGTACTTTAAGGCACAGCTTTTTCCTCTGATAAACAAATGATTTCTCGATCCCTTTTAACCAAACTAATTATATTGATCGGCAAAACATCAGAAGACGTTCTAAATTCAAAACAATTTCATAAAAATTATAAATATTATGTAAAAAATATAAACCATAAAGTTTCGATGGAATGGTTTGACTTACTTGGTGACAGCTACGGCTATATCGTAAACCGGAAGTCGCCTCTCTCTGAAGAGATACTTGCCCATGTCAGTTAGCGCAGCAGCAGAATCAATGGCGTCTCTTCCAACCCTGTTCTTTTCCAAATATGGCGTAGCGTCTCTTCCCTAAAAAATAAACCAATGTTTGTATATACATATAACGAGTTAAAAAAATCTGTGTAAAATTACGAGTAGGTTTTTGTTATTTAGTTCTGTCTTTGAAAAAGTTGATTTCAAAATAATATGTAAAATATTTAGACACCAGCAGATTTCACAACTTATTACTATTTGAGTTTTTATTTACAAAAATCCTTTTGAGACGAAAAATATGTAAAATGTATATAATATGTAAAAATATCTTTGATAGTTTGATACTTTGATACACAACATTTTTATTGAATTTTCACGATACCAATCATAATCGAAAAGAACCTACTGCATAAGTCATTTTGACCTTAAGTTACTTTTTCCTGTCATATCTGTGTAAAGGGTAAACCTTTCCATAATAATTAGGTAAAATTTGGGTCTAATGGAGTCTATTCATCCAACAACATATATAATAACGTAACACGCTTCATATGTGACTTATTTCCTACTACACTCCCATCTCTTGGATTTTTTTAAAGTTATGCAACTATACATATAGGAATTGTTTTTATTACAAACTTATGGCACGTCAAACTTCATCCCGCATCCGAATCGATAAAAATAATTACATAATCAATATATTAGAAGTTAAATTTAATTCGGTTTTCATAAACTTATCATGTAACAAGTTAATTTTTTTTTATTCTGGGTTTGTTAAAAATTCGACGGGCGGGTCAGCTAGTATAGAAATAATTACCTAACTATTGTTGCAAGGATTCAAATTATTTTGAAGATAAGTAGGTACCCACCAACTAACTATTTTCAAAGAAAAATTAACAACTGTTTTAGTTGTTAATTTTTCTTTAAGATCTAGTCCTGAAAAGGTCACAAGAATCTAAACATAATTAGAACGTTGTAACTATTTTCACATTGAAAAGTTAAAAAGTTTGCAGACTTGCAGTGTTTTGAAAATAATAATTACATTATAAGCTAAATTTTAAAAGAAAGTTTTTTTTATATGCGTGCGTTTTTTGCCGTATTTAAATTTTATAATTGGCGTTGTTAAAAGCAAAAACAAATTATTTATAGGTAAATATTAATTGTTTTTAAGTTGGTAAGCCTGTAATCATAATATTATTATAACAACGATGCGAGGTTTTGAACGCACGCGGTGCGTAAGTAAAATCTAATTATTGTATCATTCATTATAACATCGTCAATAGATACCTACAAGTCATGTACCTATTCATTCCGTAATAATAATATTACATATTATGTATCTGTGAGCATGTTAATTGAGTAATTATACAAAAGCGGTGTGGCTCGTAAAAAAACTGTCGGATCAATGAATCGTTTCGTCGCAACTCAAACGAACAATGTCAACGGGTTGAACCCGGCGGTCAATCTCTTATGAACACCTGCGCTTCTTCATACTTAATTATTATTTACCTAATTAATGTGCTAATATTATGTTCGGCGGTGATTCACTTAGGAACCATTTTCAATCCTTTGTCTGTCTTTGCGTACAATCTAATTAACATTTATAATCGCGCTAGCTGGGTGTTTTTTTTTTTAATAGAATTTGTTGTCTCGTTTTATTTGATTACCTGCAAAAAGCACACATATTCGTTCAAAAAACATTTATCATGAGTATCATCATGCATAGTCTATAGTCTATATCATTGACTTGTCATTTTGGTGTAAGAACGATGTACTTAGTATATACATTTATTTTTATATTATAAACACTGTTTGGCGCAAAGGTATTTACCGTCATGCTAAACAGTGGCATTTTTTAACAATAAATCTATAATCACACCAAAACAAACACCCTTATATTCCCGATGTTTCTCTACGCGTCAGCAGAAGCCTGGAGGGGTATTCACGAAACGGCCTAAATACGATCTAGCCTGCCTGACTTTAATGACATACCTACGTGTGTGGCCCGACGAAAAAAAGGTTGAGTACCATTTGATTGTTCTAAAAGGTGAGACCTAAGATTGCTAACTTTTGTAAAAAATGGATCGGAGCTTAGTCAACTTTGGGAACCGCTGTGCTATAGAGTGTTAAAAAACACTAGGTACATTAACTACTTAAATAATCATTAAGCCAAAAGATAAAAAAAAAATTATATTTTATTTCGTTTAAATTATATGCCAGGCCGAAAGTTAACCAGGGTTTTCTAAAAAAAAATATTATGTTGAAATTAATAGCATCTGAAAGGACTAGGATTTGAAGAAGTTCGCAACTAGATCGTATCGTAGACCTTTTCGTGAATAAGCTCCCTGGATAACGGGAGTCCGGGGCAGATCGTTTTTTAATTGTGGTACGGGCGTCGATTGCTTAGATTCTATGGACTGTCAAGATAACAGAATCACAGAAAGGCTCTCCGCAGTCTTTAATTATTAGAGAGTCTTGGGTTTCTCATTCAGTCATATCGCCGGGAAAGATAAATAACTGTTTCGTGCAGCTCAGGATCGGAAAATGTTCTCTATGGTAATATTCAACATTGTACGATCTGACAAGCCACGAGAAGAATAAGAAAAAGATAAAGTTAAGTTGGAACCTACCGTGTTTCTAACAAACTGTAGCTGGTAGATTGTTTGACATTCATTTTCCGTATACAATCTGTTGTACTTATGTAGGTACATATTATTTTGTCTGGAAAATATGTTGAATTTCTTTTCGATATGTTAATCATCTACCGTATTAGTCATATGATGCATCTTGATGTCATAAGATCATATTATCAAGGACAAGATCTAATCACACGAATTTATTTCCTTCATTCTGTCACTAATTACAACATAATTATTATAGTTAGCTTCTTAACGATTATATACGTAGAATTTGATATATATAATGTATTATGTAAATCGTGTAAGTTATCGAACGCACATCTCGCACTATCTACAGTAGTGGATCGTGTTGATTTGCATTAGAGTGCCGCAACCAACAGCTGATTATGAATTTAAAAATAATATTAATTAGAATGATGTAAAACGTCTTTGATAGCTGGTGGCACGCAGCGCATAGCCAAGGCCATGAGAATCTCTCTTCGACAAACCGAAGGCCGGCACATGACTCACGGCCCGACTGTGTAAGCAGTCACCTTTAATAATCCACAATGTCTGTATCCAACTAGCATAAATCAAAGCTAGCTTGCTATTGGAGTATTTCTTTAAAAAAAATTACAGCTATTCATGAAAAATTATTGACAAAACGGAAGATGTTTTTAACACACTTTATTTTTGACGAATCTTTTTGTAAATAAAAGATTGTATAACTTTTCCACATTTTTTTAATTATCCTGACTAGTTTCGTAGGTACACGTCCAACATGGTCACATAAGACTAAGAAACATATACAATCTTTTATTCCAAATTTATTTTCAAATAAACTCCACCAAGAAATGCATGTTCATCTAGTGAATCTTTTTGCTTTATATCGTCAGAGAGAGAGAGGGAGAGTCACTGAAACTATAACTTGTCAAACTGTGTAAAGGAGCATTAATAAACTTTGTGCAGTATCTACCTAAATTTTAACCTCTTGTTTGTTGGTTGGGTTAATTTTTGACAGATATGTTTTTTTTAAATACTCCTTGAAGTTTCTTACCTGATTTGTGTTCCTGGATTAGATACATTAGAAAAAGATGAAGTATTTAACATGTTAAATAGTTAACATGGAAATAATATTATGTTACCTTCTTAATTTATTGTCAAAATTATGGCGTTCTTAAACATCCTCATTCGTCAAAAAGCAAACTATATGCTGGTTGTTGTTCGATAAATTATTTATTAACGTAAACATTATTAATATACGTATCATTTGAAGAAAAATCACAACTGTAAAAACATTAAACCAAGAATATTATTTGAAAAAAAAAAACGAAATTAATTCTTTAGAACGATTTATTTTTGTTGTCATCAGTACCTACATCTGCGTTGATATGTCAGTATATCAATAGTGGCTTCCGTTTAAACCAAATGAATTACAGATAAAATCTCAACACGTAGTTGTTTAAACCTTGATTGATTACGTTCGAAGGCGCGAAATAGCCTACTTCATGGATGTCACTGCACCATATTATGATAAAAATTTAAAACAGGCTGAGAAAACAAGATATTTAAACAATAGGTAGATATAGAAGGTGCTCAAATAAATATAAAAATTGTTTGGCGAAAACCCTATCACTATCATAGGCAATTAGCAATTTTTGATAACGAATGGTATTCGAAATTTCTCAAATTTCCTGGAAAACTCTTTGCATTCCTTATTGTAATATTGCAGTTTTCCAGCAATTTTGTGTAACACTACAATAGAACATACACACTGTTATTGGAATAAATCACGCAATATAAAACAGGATTACGATTTTGAGGAAGTTCAAACAGGCTATAGATGCGCGCAACAAATCTCGTTATGTCATTGACATAATAATATGATTTCTTTACTCAGAAAATGTGTAGGTACAGTTTGCGCAACAATTATTATTTGTATTGTACACGAATATTTTGCTCATAATCTCTTATTTGTTAATATCAATTATTAGCAAACGCCAAATTAAAAATATAACTTTAAATTCTAAAGCTGTCATTTTTCGCTGAAGAACCAAAAAATCATTATAGAAGTTTGCCGATTACGGTTTACATAGGTTCATACCGAACGAACATAAAGTCAGAGCTCCATAATTAATAATTGAGTATATTTTGTTTATCTTTGATATGGTCACCAACATTGAGAATATTTTCTTTATCTTTGATATGGTCACCAACATTGAGAATATTTTGTTTATCTTTGATATGGTCACCAACATTGAGAATATTTTGTTTATCTTTGATATGGTCACCAACATTGAGAATAGTTTGTTTATCTTTGATATGGTCACCAACATTGAGAATATTTTGTTTATCTTTGATATGGTCACCAACATTGAGAATATTTTGTTTATCTTTGATATGGTCACCAACTTGTCGCGTCACTGTTCCCGTTCTCTTCAATCGATTGACCTCGGCCTTATCAATGTTGGTTGATAAAAGATTGCTGGCCAGAGGTATTGAGATATGATACAGACACGACGGAGGACTCTTTAATTTGAGTCGCCTCAAAGCCAAGTCTTTAGTTTTGTTTTAAAAGTTGTATAGTTTTTGCTAGCAAGCTCTGCCTTATAGCCCGGTAATGTGCAGATTAGGAAAGCAATTACGACGTATTGTTGCGGGTGGGATGAGTTAAAACTCATTGATAAATGAATTTTCTTTCAGGTAAAATGGCAACCGAAGCTGTATTGAATTATCTTCGTGAAACCAATCGACCATATTCCGTTAACGATATACTCGTCAACCTTCACAAAGAGTACGGAAAGACTGCGATTCAGAAAGCTCTCGATGTCCTTGTAGCAGAGAATAAAGTGTTGGAGAAAACATACGGAAAACAGAAAGTCTACGTTGTGAAGCAAGAGGAAGTCACAGAAGGACTCGATGAAGAGATAAAAGGTAAGAAAATATGACAAGATAAATAGAAACAGGATGAGGAACAGTATCTTGGCGGAACAAGGTCTGTTCTTATAAATAGATCTTCAAAACCTCTAAATGTTTCAAAATATATGTTTCGTTTCATGTATAAATTACAGAAATTGATGGTAAAATACAAGAAATGAGACTTCAAATCCAAGAAGTCGATGTTAAATTGAAGAGCGCTGAAAATGAATTGAAAAACATACAGACTAGTCTCACCACAGAGGAAGCTTTAGTTCAGACGGAAGTTGTCAAAAATAAACTAGAGGCTGCAACCTTGAGATTGGAAGCTTTGGAGAACAGGCGTACGGCACCGGTGTCTCCGAAAAAGATGGAAGCCATTACCAAAAAGAGAGATTACGTTTTCAAAGAGTACAGGTAATATCAGTTGTTATAAAAAATAAGCTTTTTGTAAGTTAGAAATTGGTATGAATACAATTTTGTTTTAGATCTAGAAAAAGGATGTGTTCGGATTTGGTCGAGGCTATATTGGACGGCTACCCAAAACCAAAAAAGATTCTTTTAGAAGAAATGGGGATTGAAACCGACGAAGAAGTACAATTCTCACTCAACACCGATTGAATTGTGAAATAATTATATTAATAATAACTAAGCGCTAACTGTTTAAAATATTGTATATTTTACTTACCCTTGAAATTATGATCCCAGCAATCGAAATCCTGATTTTCGGTCCTTTGAGAAGCTTATACCTGAGATCGACTCCGTTCCAGAATGACACAAAGTACCGCTTGATTTGGACATTGTCTCCTCCGTGAAGTCTGTAACGAGACAAACAACAAAAAACAATAATTATTCTAGAATCACGACAATGTAATAAAGTCAAATGGAAAGAAAAAACTGGCATTAAAAAGGCGTTGAACTCGCCATAATGACTTGCGCTGATTTAATTTTTTTTTATCTCACCTATAGCCGTCATAGTCGACAATGACCAAAATCTCTGGATAGATGACGTACGGGGCGTCTCTCTTTGACCTCTTATTGGTGATCGGCTCATCAATGTACTCCGACGAACGCTTCTTTCTATACCTCTTGTGTAGTCTGTCCGGTTCCATAAAAGCTACAACAAAGAGATTTTTTCCATTAATTAATCATTCATGGACTCCTTTTGACGCGCTTAAAAACATTTCTAACATTCATTAACATCAAAACAGTTTATAAGCTATGTAGGTACATAAAAAAATTGGGATGAAAAATTTTATGGTAGAATATTTGAGAAAAAAAAAACACCAAAGGAATATAAAACGAATTTTCGAGATTTCTAGTGCCTACTCCAATCACAGACGTTGTCGTGTCTCTTTTGGACCCGACGATTTTAGTATCAAATATGTAGCTATATTCTGCATGGTCCTTTCATAGTATATGCGCCCGAGTTTTTGTTACCTTTCAAATGTATTCATATAGCCCTCTCTCCACGGTAGTCCTCGATCTATCGGCAACATTCAGTAAACAAACCCGCTCCTCGAAAGAAAGCCCCCGGTGTTATCATGTCCAATCGCCGGTCATTTTAATACGCGGTCCCTTTTGACGAATATGCATATTTCCCACTACTCCCGTGTATAGTTGCTCCCGCCCATAGACTTAGATTCTATTTCATTCTTTTTATAAAATCACTTTTCGCTCGGACTTGGTCGATAATAGCCGGGCGCACGCTCTAAGCGTCCCGGCTATATTATTCTTAACTGTTATATTCGAATTTTATAATTAAAATCAATTAATTGAAATAATCAAAAGAGAACTGAATTAGTGAACTGTGAAATGGTGTTTTAAAGATAAACAATCAATCCTTGTTCTCACTTTTGTGTGGTGACGTGATAGCTGAAATCTGTTATGACGCGCTGGTTCCCGCTCTTTCAAGTTGACCGTTAAATTTCCAATTTAAACTTCAAGCTTTACACCGACTTGAACCCTTTTCTTCCGCGCTTGTGAAGTTCAGTAAACATTGTTCAGACGATTCTAAGGATAATATCTAGCAATATACTTAGACATTATAGTGTGCTAGTGACCAGTTCCAATTCGAATCCAGCTAAAAATCTTCAATAGCGATACAAGCAGTTTCGACGCCCGTTTACTTCCTTGGACAGCGAAGTGGTAGTTTTCCTATTCCACTGACCGTGATATCAAACCCTGTTAGAACCCGATGACCGTCTCATCTCCGTTCGTACCTGATGCCTATTTCACCAGAGTCCATCTGGCTCCACCTCATGATGACCGTGTGTAAGGACCTTCATATATCTAGAGGAACCCTATTTCGTCCGGATCCAGTCAGTGCGTACATACTTATTATCATCCGTTAAGAAGGCTGACACATCACCTGAAATCTTCTCATCGTATCGACCAATTCATGTCATGTAAGCAATTATTTTCACATAAATTTTGTTGACACTTTTCATTCTGTACAGTAATAATGTTCCATTTGAATGTAATGCCTGTCTCGTAAAATCCCGAATAAATTGATTGATTGTGTGTAATATAACCTTAGCTTTTGATTTGATATCACCCATATTTTTCCATCCCACCACCAAGTACCTACAGAATGCTCATATAAGTAGAGATTGCATCATCTTAACCACTACACCTATATAAAGGAGCGATCCGACTTGGATCCCCAAATCTATATATATAAAACTAAGAAGAGTCCTGGTGACTGTACATACCTTACTATCTATTGCGATATTTTATCTATTGGACATAAGGACATATCACGACAACCTGTCTCGGTTGTTTAGTACCTCCTCCTCCTTCTGGACACCCTGAAGATCATAAAGGAAGATACTAATCTCTCCTTTATTGAGAAGTCTCTGCTCATAAGAACTCTATTCTTTCACATGGACCTATGCTAGCCTGGCAGTTGTAGAACCTCGACAGAGATAAGTATTTTGTATAATTTTTCCTCCCAAGGACTATTTTGATTTTTCCACACTTTTCTTATTATTATATCCCCAAATGCTGCTGTCCCCAAAAAGGACACGGCATTTATGTCGCAGCCAACGTGGGGTACGATTTGTTAATGAACACCTTTATGGCGCCCAAAGCTGTGGGGCTCGATACTGTTTCACGGATGCCATAGCATTCATGGCACCCTTTCAATTAAAAGTTTCCGTTTGAAATTCCTTGCCCACTTTTGTCCAGTATTGTCCACATCCATTGCAATAGATAGGTAAATAAATTCTATTATTCTTCAAACGGTGAAGTGGTATATGATGAGATCTGAGGTATGGGGTGGTTGGAGATTTGGTGATTTAAAATTGTAAATCATTGTAAGTAATATGGTGGAACATAGTAAATAAAATTGTATAATTATTTAGAACCAATATTGAAAAATAATTGTAACAAAATTTTTCTCTTTTGCATATAGCGTGAACGTTCACAGCGTTCCGCTAGTATTCTGTTGCACGTGTCGCCAAATTTCTAGAAGCTGCATGTTTGAACTTGACTGGGAGAGCGGATGTTTTGTATGTGTGTGTGTGTATTGTGAAATAACCGGCAACGGTCATTGTTCACCTTGAGACTTGCACAGGAAACCGAGATATGTACCTACCTATGCTTCGCGTCATGATTATTTCTCCGATACAAGTATATATTTGCGAGTGTGTGTGTGTGACGCGTCGGTTAGCTATATTTTACCCCTTGTACAGGAATAAACCTGCACAGAGAACGTTGGCCGAGATCTACCCACATAGATTTGCATGTACTGTGAGCGCGCGATGTTGAAATGTTATATATGCCTACCTAGAATCCGGTCTACTATAGAGTATGGATATGTTTGTATTGTTCGCGAGGCGAGGTCACTACATACCTACATACTTAGAAGCTATGCAGCTACAGGTAGTTCGTGTGCCGAATTTTTCGTTTATTCAATTCTTTCTCTTAGATTGATTTCATTTTCATTTCTCAGTTATACGATTGATAATTTGCTAATAATAATACTGTATAGAGCTCTCGTCACATAATGAAACGTCTATCGGTGTACATAACTTTGAAAAAACTGAGAGTGTCTATGTGATAGCATCACTGCCAACCTTATATTATAGTTAGATATAATAGTTTTTTTATAAATTACGAATTAAATTGATGTGTAAGGGACGAGAGAATCAGTGTTTCACCATCCGTCTTTATAGATTAGCTCGAGTATATATTGTTTTGTCTATCGTCGACTTATCATGATGTTAGGAACTTATGTTTGAGAAATCTTGTGATAAATGTCTGATGAATGTATGAGGGTACCCGTTGTATGTGTTATAATAAAAAAGTATGAATGATTATGAGTCGTACGATTTTCGAAATTGGATTTAAATTGTTTGTTTTGATTTGTCAATTTTGTTTGTTTTAACAAACTGAGTGATGGTTACTCACGTTCTCTTATCCATTATATAAACCTTGACTATAATTGTAGAATAATTTACTTTACTTAAGAGTGTAGTTGTAAAATTGTATCAATATGTTTTCTTGGTCGATGTTTTCTTCCCAAATTCTAGACATGACCAACGAGTATAGAAATAAGAACCTTTTAAGTATAATTAATGTAGAATTTGGGTGGCACCTAATTTTGTTCCCTTTGAGATGTAACTGATTTGGAAACTAACCAGACCATTTTGTTTAAAGAATTGTAAAGTCAAAAAGATAAAAGATTTGATAAAATAACTCACGTAAGTTTTTAAAAGTATGCGTATTGCCTTTTCAGAAAATGTTGAGAATTTCTGTTTATGACTTACTGTTGTCTGCATGTACTGGTGGTATATTTATATACGCTTGCTTCATTGTTATGTATTGTCATATTTGTAGGAATTTTAGACATTCCATGTTATGTACTTGCGTGAGAATGACCCACATTTAAATTATTGGTCTGAGATAAAAATGAGCTAGTCTTTTATGTTTTAAATTGTAACTAAGTACTGGATATTGTTTGACTGCCAGTAATTCTATGTAAAAACAAAAAAAAATATATATAAAATTAAAAATAAAAAATACTTATAAGTATATGTATAAATTATGATAACTAATAAACATATGATTATGTAAAAATGTTTGGTAATTATTGTAAAGACATAAGTAAGATATTATTGAGATAAGAATAATAATATAAATTGGCCATTTAGTTATATATGTGTTCTGTTATATATTCCATATAACTATATAAGTATATAGGGACCGTAAGGAGTCCATGTGATACTTTGCCTTCTATGTATGTTGTATTCTGACATGGGACCACCTAAAGTCCATGTTATGTATTTTAATTTATGTTCTATGTATAATTGTAAAAGGGTTACCGTTGTATATTTATTTATGTTTGTACAAGGCTTGGCTGATCACCAAGGTTGTACGGTGGAAAGCTTTTCCACGGACCAGCGTTGTGCTTGGTCAATGACAAGTTGTCATGTAGGCTAGTGAAGCCTGGGTACTGTTTGAATATTAACCTATTCAAACGGAACCATACACGTTATGCGTGATTACGATTCTGCTGGGACAGAATCGGGATTTAGATCTCTCATGTCTGCTGAAGCAACTCCGTTTAATGCTAGGATTGCTCCACTGGCAAATCTTGAGATGTCCCCATACTTAAAAATTTTGTGTAGAATTGTTCAGGAATTTTCGATTACATTATGTTATCCGTCACTGAACTATTGTACTTTAGAGTCAAATTGTTATATGTATTAATTTTGGTACCCTTTCCTTTTATATTAAATAGTGCGCACTAAAATTTTGCGCTTTGCGCTCTGCTGAGATTATACCTATGTATATAATCTGGATGTACCTCTATACGTCTCAACATGTATCATACTGGATGTTCATGTTAAATGTATCTATATGAGGCTTCCAAACCTGAATTTTCTCTATTGCTTATTTGTCTTGGCTGTAATATCGGAAATCACGTGAACCGTGCTTCCTTTGAGCCGAGCATATAAATTAATGTTATGTACTTTATAGTTTAATGATAATTTTATATTGTAAAAATGTTCTAATATTTTTGTTATGTCATCTCTGTGAACTGACCCGAAATTGTCGTCTTCTGCTATAGCAGTCTGCACTGAACTCGAGTCAGGTCCCAGCGATCAATGTACTTAATTTTCTATACTCAATAATTAATTTTCTTTGGCATCCCTAAATTCATATGATTCTCAATGTATGTACTACTAAATGACTGTATTGAATTGCGTCATTACTTCTTTTCTATTATTTTCAAAATTCGATTCAGCTTTTATCCCCTTGTGTTTTAAATATGAAAAATTGTAATATTAACGCCGTGTATCTAATTGCGCCTTGCGCGAACAGTTGGTTGTAAATTAGGAAGGCAACCGGAGACAAACCCTCTATACATTTCTTTGTCTACTAACTGTATGTATTCATTGAAGTGAATCTAAATAAGAGGACTCCAAACCAATTTTTATTGTATTAATTGTCTTGACCATATTTTCGGAAGCAAGGCGTGAGCCGAACCTTCCACGCGTCAAGCCATTTAAATTACTGTATTATGCTATTTGTGTATGATATGTTATTAATTATATTTTCTATACTATATTCATGTTTGTATGGCCTCTGTGGTGTGATTTGACCAATGTCGTATTCCGCGATGAGCGAATACTTATCATTCAAGTCAGGTCGCAGTGGCGTATGTATGTGTATGTATGTCTTCAAACCAATTTCTTTCATGCCTATGTATTATGTATTTCAAATATTTATCTTTTACATAAAAATCTGTGCCGAATTATATCGTTGTCTCCCTAAAGAGATCAACTAATTTCGAATCAGACCTTCTTCTCATTTCTTTTTGTTTAAATTGCAAAGTTCTTTACTGTTTCATAATATTAAAATCATTTATTCCCTTGTATTGTTAACTCTAATACTGTTCAATTCACGTTTAACGTAAAACAATTTTTGGTTATACTTTCATAACATGCAAATTTGAGTGTCCATTAATTATTATGTATCCCTTGACACTCGAGAGATAATAATGTGGTAATTCATATGTGGCCCTAACATCTGTAACTGGTATATAACCTTTGGTTTGTCTATATATCGCAGCAGGGGAAATGTACTAGTAATTGGCCCGTCAATATGACGACTTGAAAAAAAAAAATTTTTTTTTTTTGTAACTCTTTATATGAATTCCATACTTATGTTGTTATGCATTTATGTTTGTATTCTTTCAGATGCGATGGTTGATTTCTGGGATGTGTCTCTTCATGCCTTCGTGATTGTCTTTTCTTTCTTACTGAGATGTTTTTGTGTTAAACTTGCTCACGCTAAGTTTAATTTTAGGAGGGGGGAAATGTCGTGTCTCTTTTGGACCCGACGATTTTAGTATCAAATATGTAGCTATATTCTGCATGGTCCTTTCATAGTATATGCGCCCGAGTTTTTGTTACCTTTCAAATGTATTCATATAGCCCTCTCTCCACGGTAGTCCTCGATCTATCGGCAACATTCAGTAAACAAACCCGCTCCTCGAAAGAAAGCCCCCGGTGTTATCATGTCCAATCGCCGGTCATTTTAATACGCGGTCCCTTTTGACGAATATGCATATTTCCCACTACTCCCGTGTATAGTTGCTCCCGCCCATAGACTTAGATTCTATTTCATTCTTTTTATAAAATCACTTTTCGCTCGGACTTGGTCGATAATAGCCGGGCGCACGCTCTAAGCGTCCCGGCTATATTATTCTTAACTGTTATATTCGAATTTTATAATTAAAATCAATTAATTGAAATAATCAAAAGAGAACTGAATTAGTGAACTGTGAAATGGTGTTTTAAAGATAAACAATCAATCCTTGTTCTCACTTTTGTGTGGTGACGTGATAGCTGAAATCTGTTATGACGCGCTGGTTCCCGCTCTTTCAAGTTGACCGTTAAATTTCCAATTTAAACTTCAAGCTTTACACCGACTTGAACCCTTTTCTTCCGCGCTTGTGAAGTTCAGTAAACATTGTTCAGACGATTCTAAGGATAATATCTAGCAATATACTTAGACATTATAGTGTGCTAGTGACCAGTTCCAATTCGAATCCAGCTAAAAATCTTCAATAGCGATACAAGCAGTTTCGACGCCCGTTTACTTCCTTGGACAGCGAAGTGGTAGTTTTCCTATTCCACTGACCGTGATATCAAACCCTGTTAGAACCCGATGACCGTCTCATCTCCGTTCGTACCTGATGCCTATTTCACCAGAGTCCATCTGGCTCCACCTCATGATGACCGTGTGTAAGGACCTTCATATATCTAGAGGAACCCTATTTCGTCCGGATCCAGTCAGTGCGTACATACTTATTATCATCCGTTAAGAAGGCTGACACATCACCTGAAATCTTCTCATCGTATCGACCAATTCATGTCATGTAAGCAATTATTTTCACATAAATTTTGTTGACACTTTTCATTCTGTACAGTAATAATGTTCCATTTGAATGTAATGCCTGTCTCGTAAAATCCCGAATAAATTGATTGATTGTGTGTAATATAACCTTAGCTTTTGATTTGATATCACCCATATTTTTCCATCCCACCACCAAGTACCTACAGAATGCTCATATAAGTAGAGATTGCATCATCTTAACCACTACACCTATATAAAGGAGCGATCCGACTTGGATCCCCAAATCTATATATATAAAACTAAGAAGAGTCCTGGTGACTGTACATACCTTACTATCTATTGCGATATTTTATCTATTGGACATAAGGACATATCACGACAACCTGTCTCGGTTGTTTAGTACCTCCTCCTCCTTCTGGACACCCTGAAGATCATAAAGGAAGATACTAATCTCTCCTTTATTGAGAAGTCTCTGCTCATAAGAACTCTATTCTTTCACATGGACCTATGCTAGCCTGGCAGTTGTAGAACCTCGACAGAGATAAGTATTTTGTATAATTTTTCCTCCCAAGGACTATTTTGATTTTTCCACACTTTTCTTATTATTATATCCCCAAATGCTGCTGTCCCCAAAAAGGACACGGCAACGTCGCATGGTCAGCACTTAAAAGAGTAACGATATATTCATTTGGCGAGTATATGTACATGTTTTGGATCAAAATGTGTAAACTCTTTGATACCCATTCTTCTCTATAGGTGTGAGTCTTGGCACCTGGTCAGTCACAAGTTTCCACGTTTGAAACGAAGTGCCTTAGAAGAATATTGGGCATAAGGTGGTACCACCGCATCACTTATACAATTATGAAGAAGAAATGGCTGGGAAATGTGTTAAGGATTTTGAATAACAGTTGATCAAGGATAGTGCTGTTCTGAGAAAGACCCCTTTCACACCGTGTTCCATGCCTTCGAATCCGAGCTGAGATATTTCAATATGCAGTGAGAGGAGGTCATCGCAACTGGGCAATGGAGAGCTCTAGTTGCCTTCCTATGTCCCTAAATTGGGTCTTGAAGGGAGTAAAGGTTGATGATAGATAGACTTAATCAAAATTGTAGAAAATTTATGGAACTATTCGAACAAATAATAGAAATGTTAGCCCGTCATAGTGTCGACTTTTAGTAAACAACCAATCTTAATCAATATGGTATCCTTACATTCATGTACATCGTATATTATTTTATAGTCATGCATTTACAAAGAATCTAATCTAAACAGTAGATAGTTACGAAGACACAGAAGTGTGGCAACACTCACCTCTGACATTAGGTATATCACTGTGTTTGTGTATCGGGTGCTAATAAAATCATGTGAAATGTTACCAGTTGCAACAGTATTGAGCCACGGTTATCGCACTTGCAATATAAATCCATGGCGAGCCGATTATTGTTGAGAAATAATGTTTGAATCGACGAAATATTATTTACCAGATTATTTCTAATTTGTTAAAACGTGTTCAAATGATTTTAACTTTAAAAAAAACATTGGTTTATACATAACAAAACCATTGGAAAACGATGTCAAAAGAAAATGAATTTACTAGACTAATATTTACGAGGCTACACTTTATACTTTTCAACATAGAGGAATAAGGGGAGTTTTTAACAATGTTAAGAAGTTTTTTAATCCTTAAAGATGGAAGCTGTCAGTCTTCAGTCCAGCTGTCAAAAATACTAACATGTGTGGCTGGCACATGTGGAATAACAGCTCTAAACGAACATTAAAAAAAATAAACTAGTTTGAAGATATAATTAAAAAAAACCTAGCATATTCCATTTAAATATTATACTATTAAGACATTGACGTCCTTCCTTAACTCGTTGATTACTTGTGAAAAGAAATGCCCAATACTTGCAAAACTGAGGAAGTTTAGAGGTTCTGAGTTGAACCCGTTCATGGATTTGAGTTGCTTTGGGAATTATTGCCTAGTTTTCTTAAATGAATAATATCTTCAAAGGTTGTATCCTTTCTCATTCTTAGAATCGCCCAAATAAATTAAAAAGGTCCCTAAGTGTCCTTTAGTAAACTATGCACCAGTTTTAAAAGACAAACATCTCACTTGATTAAAAAAAATCGAATTCACTTAATTATTGATAAGGAAGTTTTGCTTATGTAAATAAATGAAAGACAATTCGAAACAATAACAGCATTCTAGAGAAGTGGTTAAATTTAAAAATTAAGGTTTCATTTCCAAGCCAATAAAAAAGGATAAAGCAGTAGAAATTATTTTATGATATCGAAAGTATAATTACGTTGTTTTGAATACCTAGTGAAGTTTCTAGTTCTTTCGTAATATTGTAGAAATGAACAAAGCGAAATCTAACATCGAAGGAGTGGTGAGTCTAAGGCAAAAATGGCTGCCCTTGAAGCTTTGCTTCCAAGATGATGATGAGAAACACAAAGTGATTGTTACATTCGTAGATAATTACGACAAAAAACAAAATGCAGTAATAAATGATTAAGTAGAATGAAAGTGTAAGTGGCCATATATTCTCTTATGTTATACAATAATAGACAATTCCTTGCGTGTCATGTCAGACAATCTTCATAATATATGAATATTATTGTTTTTTGTCTTCTTTAGTTTTTCACAGAATGCAAATTGTCTATGTGTCATTTGTCATCAATTGCTTGTAATTTATACTGACACAAGTATACCAACGCGTTTGATCCGCTTTACAGTTACCTTACTACATGAAAATTTTTCATAAGATATTATTTTTTTTAACAATAGCTGTCAATTGTTTGCCTTTTACACCACGCACGAGCAATACAATGCTTAATACAATAAGTATATTACAAAGTGACTTAGCGCCTCTACTCTACTTAAAACGACAAGGGATCCGGGCTCGATTCCTGCAAGGATTATGGCATTTTTCGAAATGCTGATCGATTTTTTTCATGTTTAGAAACATGTTGAACCACTCAATTGTGAGTGGAATCGTAGATAAAACATGTGATTGGTAGAGGTTACACTCTGGCTTTCGTACTGGAGGCCGTGGGCAGAGTTAAAAAGTGTATTTTGTGTTCACTTTGAATAAGCACAGATTCATTATAAAAAAAAGACGAAGAATTCCATAATTTAGAATTTCGGGGATCAGCTAAATGCCATGCATTATTTACGTTTTCACCAGCTCGTAGTGGTGTAAATTTATAAAAAAATACCTCTATTAAATAAATAGAGGTATTTTTTATAAATTTACTTAATAATGTAGCTTTTACTATTCGTATTAAATTAATTGATAAGAAAAGAGCAATAAAAATAATGTAAAGCACAGGGTTAATTTTCTCGCTTCTTAAAATCAAAATACACTAATTTTGATAACTAGTAACTAGAAACTCCCTATTCAGGTCATCCGAATAACTGACCATATCCGTTCAAAAGATACGCAAAATTCCTAGTCTCAATTTTATATAACAGTATGCCACCCGACGAAGGTAGTATCATTATGACTTATCAATCATTGTTTTAACATTTTCCATTTTTCCATAATAATATATAAATTTAATTAATCGTGTTGTTGCAAGATGCCTGTGTGTGTGTACCTCGCATGGATGTTCCACCTGCTAGTCGAATATGGCGACCCTGACTCTCTTACGTATAATAGTGTTAGTAGTTGGAATAATGAAAGTTGACTGCGTCCTAAGAAGCGCATATTATTACGTTAGTTTTCATTTAGGTAAACTCGCTGTTATTGAATAATGTTGCGTAACAGATGAAACATTTTAATAAAACGAATTTTACGATGGAATTGACAAGACTCTTCTTCTTCTCTGGTTACAACCCTAATTACAGGAATTCCCTCAATTCTTCTCCTCCATTCTTCCCTGTCTTGTGCGACTCTTTTAAGTTCTCCATATGATTGGCATCGCACGTCCACCAGCAGGTCCTCCAGGTACTCTCGGCGTGGGCGTCCCCTGGAGTTTGTCCTCTCGGTCGTACCCTCCATTATCTCCATTATGACTATAAGACTCAATATGTGAGAAAATAAAATGCAGTTGTGACTGACCGATAAAAAAAGAGGAAAAATGTACAAAAAACAGACGAGTATTGATTATCCTTTATTAAGTTCGTCTGTAATTCGGTTACTTCGTTGAAACACTCTATCTCCATGCGAAATATTTTTACATACATCGTCCATATTCGCCTGTATGTCAATAGTTGTGATGACAATAATAGGTAATAACAAATATCATATCGTAGAAATGTGATACTATACTTGATCAGAGGTTGCTTTGGGAAAAAATGACAAATTGTCCGTTGTTCTCAACATGGAAATGTAAAACCCTTTTAAGAGGAGATGTAACTGACTAGTAAAAGGAGAAAATAAACAATAATAAATGACACTTTTTATGTTTTTCATCCGACAGGTTTTGCTGCTAGTTATTATGCAATATTATAATTAAAATATAGTAGTTGGAGTATAATAAGCTTTCTGTGTTTCTTATCATTTTAGGCTTATCATCGGAGGCATTATATCTATTGGACTAAATTTTATAGCTTATGTAAATTTCTACTCGGGGTTGGAATCCTGTCTCAGATTGCACGGGCCCGGTTGACTGGTAGAGAATGCTATAAGCATTAAGTTCCGTTGGTTTTACTAACATATGTGTATAGAATAGAGGTATTTTGTTTTAAGCGTTCTGGCATAGGCAATGCCGTCAATAAATTCGCAACTGATGCAACAAGTTTTGGTGATTCTCAAAAATATTTTATTAAAATTTAAATGTTCAGAAAGGACAAAGATATTTACTAGATCACAACTAGATCAAATTTAGACCGTTTCGGGAATAACAGGCTGTGAATAAGATCTTGTAAGTGTACCTTATAATTGAACAATATCTTGTAAGTGTACCTTATTATTGAACAATATCTTGTAAGTGTACCTTATTATTGGACAATATCTTGTAAGTGTACCTAATTATTGAACAATATCTTGTAAGTGTACCTTATTATTGAGCAATATCTTGTAAGTGTACCTAATTATTGAACAATATCTTCTAAGTGTACCTTATTATTGAGCAATATCTTCTGAGTGTACCTTATTATTGAGCAATATCTTCTGAGTGTACCTTATTATTGAACAATATCTTGTAAGTGTACCATTGAACAATATATGTATTGTAAGTGTACCTATATCATACTATATTCAAGAGATTTAAAAGTTAGCCGACTAGCGAAGAAGAATTATCTTCGTTATGGATCCAATACGTCTAGCGACACTCGTTGTCATTGAAGACTCTTTCAGAATACTAATTTACAAATTATTGCCAATAACCATATTAAAATACATCTGTGCTACGTAACGTACAGATATCATGTTAGTATGTATGTAAGTAAACATGAAACTTGTTAAAACAATTTCTTGTTTCTTTTTAAATAATAATAATCTCTATAATCTTGTCGTAAATTGATTCGGATGTTCCATTATGTATATTGGAATAAGTTTTACTATCTACATTATTTAATGTATGATAGGATACATCGTTTTACATAAAAAGCAGTCTTCGCTGTTTTTAACTAGTATTTATGAACATAGAACGAAAAAAATTAAACTCAAATTCAGATTTTTTTTAAACATGATTATAACTTGTCACTCGTAGGTACCTAATAAGCTTATCAAGTTAATTGGACAAGTCAGAATATCATTGAAGAGTTATGATATTTTTGATTTTATAATATTGGCAATAGAAAATTATTACGCCGGTAGGTATGTGTTTCACTGCCAAATGTTCATGATATTGGTCACGTAACCAAATGAGTCATAATCCATATTAAAAATCAAAACGTATGTTACAGTTTAATAGAGAGTTAATGATACAAAAAGCTGGTGACAGGGAGGTTTTGAGACGTTTATTGGAGGCAGCTAAGACCCACCAAGGGTTGTGACGCTGATGTATATTGTATATGTATGTATACCTTTACAAATATATTATCACCTATCTAGTGGTAGGCCATAGGTATGTAAATTTCGACCTTTGGGTCAATACAATCCACCGGCGTTGTTTTCTCATTTCCAGGAAGCTCAATGTCACAAAATAGAAGATAGGTATTCATTCAAAAGTTAAGGGTGCTTGTTACATGTTTTTTTTTTTTTGATAAAATAAATTTCATTGACTTTTCAAACAATACAAAAGATAAGAACTATTAATTCATGTATTATAACATATAACATAAAAGAAATTTTGTTAAGTTATAGTCGAAACATTATGCCGACAAAAAAGCAGTAAATATAGCGAAAAAACAAAATATGGAAGTGATAGAAAATGTGGCGGTGATCGTACTTAGAGGCCAAGAATTGATGGTTGGTAGCTCAGTGGTCGTGGGTTCGATTCCGGTGCCGACCATTTCCACTTTTACGACACAACCCTTTGGTTAATGTGAAAGATGTCAAAAGCGTATTTGTATTCACATTGAGTGAGCCCAGATTCATTTTTATAAAAAGAGATATTACCTACACAATTTTGGATAAGTATTCGAGGCAGGCTGCAATCTTTGCTATTTTTATTTCTAGGAGAAGGTTCTTATGAAAGAAAAAAAAATAGAAAATTTGAGAAAACTTAAAGTAACGCTTAAGGTAGCTTAATAAGTGCTTTTTACAATATGTTTAATTCTTATTTTGAAATGCAGGACGTTCGACAGCCGATGTTTAATAGTTGGTGTGATTGACAGAACGCAGATACAAAATATATGGTTTAAAACAGATGCATGGGGTCGGATTACATTGGTTAAAAGGTATATCTAATTAATTTATCATTATTCAATTTGGAATGCAATATTGATAATAAGGACCACAGCGTACAATATAAAAAATAATAATTAGAAGCAATTTAATTATATATTAGGTACCTAATTAAGAAATGAACTTAGACCTCAAAGACAAGAGAACATGCCGTATCAAGGTTTCTCCCAACATCTCAACCAAACGGATTACCTGTAAAATATTATTTAGAGAGCCACCAGTGTGAGTTATGATATAGGTTCAAGGATAATAATGCAAAAGGCCTACAGACATTTTTTGATGGAAAGAATCTGATAATACACAATCCGACTAATTATTACAAAATTAACTAATAGCTCTGTGTATATCCTATTGTACAATATACACACGATTATTTTGACATACCTACCTACAAGGGTTTCAAGATACGAGTTGATCACTACCCAGCTTTAAGCGAAGAGTGCGTAGACGAACAGATAGGTTTGTTGGACTGTATAAAGGAAATATCTCAGTTGCCAAAAGTTCTGGTTCTGTCTACTGAATTCAGAATTTCGTCACGCAACATACCTACATCACAAATAATATTTTGATGAATAATGTACACTGATTTTGTGGCGCTCCGACCGCCGAGAATGTTGCAAGGTGTGAGTTGTTAGTTCTAGTAGAGACGAGTTATTAGGAGAGGGATTAGGCAGGAACAAGAAATCGCTTTTTTACAATCAGTACGTAGAATATTTTTTAAGCAATGTAATATTCGCTGCCATGCTTACCCATGTTTTATTTTATATCGAAAACGAGTGCTTTGACATACATACCTACTTAGTTTTCGAGATACGAATGCCTTTACATGCAAAGGTCTCAAGAAACGAATATTTTGACTAACAAGAGTTTTGAAATACATCGCGCGTTGATGTTTTCTAAAGCATATTCTGAAAAATAGGGGGTTGATCGACGTTCGTCATTTTACAGCACCTCATTAACATTCCATGAAAAAAGACGCAGTTTTCTTTAATAAGATTGCCTGGTTAAATTACGCAATTTTCAGAAAGGAATGACCGAACAGACCTCCTCAAATACGTAAGCAGCTCGAAAAATGCCGAAATTAAGATTCGTCACCGCACGAAGAGAAAAGCAGTGACGAAAATTAAACGACAGTAACAAAAACTCCGTTCAATACAATACATAATATCCTTAAAGTTATTCATTTAAGTGATGTTTCGTAAGGTTCCCATAAGATATAGAATTCCTCTTCCATACGGTTATTTTCTGATTTCTATGTTACATGCTTGTCATTGCTTGTATCTTTAAATTCTCGTTTATTATGATTGATATATTATTTTAATAACACAAATGTATGTGGAAATAAAATACGCACCAAAGTGCCAACATATTCATTTTGAGATAATCTAATAAAACTGATTTTCCCCCCATATAGATATAGTACTAAGATGATTTTTGGATCTGTTTTTTTACACCTTTAGATCATCGATATGGACTTAGTGCAATGTTTAGGCTATTGTCAATTTAGAACAAAACCATTAATGGTTTATAGAACATTTACTCTTTTTTTCATTTTTGGCGCTTAGTGCGTATTTTATTTCCACTATACAAATATATTTTTTCAAATTCAAAAACAAGTAGGATAGTTTTTTTTTTAATGAATCTGTGCTTACTCGAAGAGAACACAAATACACTTTTGACATCTTTCACACTAACCAAAGGGCTGTGCTGTAATAGCGGAAATGGTCGATACGGCCGGGATTTGAACCCACGACCTCCGCACGAAACAGTGCGAAAGCCGGCGTCGTAACCGCTGGTCTACCAACCACCTCAATTAGATGGTGTTTATGACATTTTCATTAATTTATATTGTGAAAACTGCTTTGAGATAAAAACAACTAAACGGAATGTTATAAACTCGTTTCTCGAGGTATTACTGTACTTTTAAAACAATTAGTTCATACTTAAGAAATCTTAGATTATAATGACTAGGAAAAGAATAATTATTATCTGCTCGAATCAATTATGTATAGATTTTTTTACAGCCGATTGTTTTTACTAAACGTTTTGTTAATGTTATCTATCTGTTAAGATCTAAAATTTTGCTGTGGAAATATATTTATGTGTATTGTTTATCCCTAGGTGGGTGAGAATAATGAAGTGGTTGGGTGCCTAGCGGGGACAACGCCGGCTTTCGTACTGTTTCGTTCGGAGTTCGTGGGTTTGATCCCAGGTGCTGACCATCTTTCTTTTTCACGAAATAAGCTTTTAGTAGCTTACTTTGTAAGTGTCAGATTTTTCCGACATAATAAATAATCACTATGAAAGTAAATATCATAAAGTTAGAGAACAGAATCAATACTGTATGGGTAAACAATAGAAAAAAGTACGATCCTCAGCAACTGCTGCCGATGTTATGTTGAAGTATGTAATAAACACATCTGTTTATAAAAACGTATTAATAGAATTGATAAATAATAATAAGCAATTTTATGCAAAATGTATTGTAAATCACCAATTATCATCACTGTAATTTGTTTTGTATGAAGCTGTCATGACAACTTTGTATTTGCTGGAAGGAAGCTACCAGAGTGTGGTCTTAAAAGATTGTACCTGCACCTACTTGTAGGAGAAGCGTCTTCAGATATGAAGGTTAAAGTCTTAATTAATTATTTTAATAATATGGGAAATGAATTCAGATGAAGAAGACTCGGAAATCTTATAATATAAAGGAAAGTCGGGTTAGTTCGAAAGTTCGAACACTTATAACTCGAGATTGGCTGAACAGATTCTTTCTCCGCTCCGAATAACAGAATAACTAATAAAAAGTTGAAAAATGGATAAGAAATATTATAGAATTTAATAATATAGTTAGAATGGAACGGATTTCCTGCGACGCCAACAAAATTATTGTATACTGCTCATGATGGTAGTTCCATCTCATTCTCGCAAACGTAATTGCCGCTCTTAGAGTAGCCCATCTCTCTTACTCCAATTTTCTTATAAAGTCAACAAATTTATCGGACACTTTCATAATATGTGCAGTGTGCACACGCAGCATCGGCACTTCATAGGCGAGGTAGAATTTCTGCGCGTGCATATATTCTCGCGTTGTTCCCGCCTGAGCTATGAATAGGTAGGAATGTAATATGGATGTTTTGGAAATATTTTAATGTTATTATTTTATTAGTTTAATTCAATCGGATTATAATAATTATGTGTGTTTTTTTACTGGGAGCGCGTCAAACAAACGCGAGTTCTGCAGCCATCAACGAACACGACAATTCTCAATAGTAAGAATTTGGTCAAGTACAGCGCATGCCTTCTGAATCCATCATCTTTTCTACAACGTGGATGACCCGTCCTATCTTTTTGAGTTCCTCATATAAGGAACAGAACAATTATGTCTATATAGCTATACATTTTGACATGGTCTTCTCCGTGAGTTTGTCCTCTCGGTCATCCTTTCCAAAATGGTATGTAGGAGACCTTCATACCGTAAAACATAACCTATTCATCTTTCACGCCTTTCGAATAAGGTTTCAAGCAGATGCTTTCATCATTCGATTCTTTGAAGAATCTCTTCATTATCGTTATATTGTGGTCCCTCCCTAACCTAACTACAAATCTTGTATAAGACCACATTTCAAAATCTTTCAAATTCTCTTTCGGATAACCACCAAGTCTCATAGCCGTAAATTTAGGTACCTACTTCATACATAGGAAGATTCATAGATTTTAGATCAGATTTTATTCAAAAGGTTCTTAACTGCTGTTTTGTTTACGCGAATTTAAATTGGAATAATGCACTGAAAATTACACAAGACTTTCCCGGAGGAACTTTAGGACTAACACCAGACATGCTCTACCTAAAAATCCAAAGCAGATCGAGTGAATAGAATACTTCTTAATGATTGTTAATAACCTACATAGAGGCTTGATGTGAAGTATTGAAGGTTGTAGATTAAAATCAAGGTGTCGACAATATTCGCTATTGTCAACATAAGCTTTTTGTAAGGTGAAAATTGTCGAAAGTTTATTTTTGTGTACTTTTGAAGGCTGTGTCGTGAATTTGGAAATGGTCGGCACCGGAATTCGAGCTCACCACCTTCCGTCGCCGTCGAATGGTACCATTAGTCTACCAACCACTTCACAAAATACACATTCATGAAATATTTATATTCCAATTTCTAATAACATAGAACTATTCTGAGTAGGTATAAATGGTTCACCTTAAAACCATGAAGATTATTTCTGGGTACAAAACGCCAGCAATTCTTGATATTTTTAGTACATTTAAGTACCTACTCGTACTAACAATAAATCAATATAACACTCTATATTCTACAAGAATGATAACTTATTTCTCAGAAAGTACTTAATGCAGAATATAATGCTAGTAATGAGTCCCTTGATGAATTCGTCTGAAACAATCTGCAGTTGGACAATTTTCCCGTCAGGGCCCAATGTTGCCGCTATCAAGTTGATCGCTGCCATTATGTCTCTGAGATAATAATACACTATATTGTTTCAAAACGTTTATGATAATGTGTATATTGGAGTTATATTAGACTATTGTAAGAAGAGACACGTGTTTGCATGTGATAATATTATATTGATGAAGAAACATTAATATCATTTTACATATAATTTTACTAGATGACTTTGTTGTCTGTTCGGTTTTTACGGCTGCACAATAATAGTTCGTAGATGTAATAGGGAAGTTCGTCCGTAAAACGTTATTTTTCATGAATCACTGCACGCAAAAAAATATATATAAATTTCATAAAATGACAAAAATGTGAAAGACGTTCGCCATTACGCGATCAAATTTAAAATGTTGTGACAAAGATAAAAGTTAATAAGTTGAGATGCTCTGGGCATGTATAGTACGGATGCAAACAGAATGACAAAGAGAATTCATAAGGCTGAAAGGAAAGGTGTAAGAAGGCGTGGCTGACCGAGAATGGCGTGAATCGAACACATGGATTTTTTCATCAAGGAAAACCAGGTCAGAAGCAAGAGAAATAGGAGAGGTTGTATGAAAGATGTTATCTCATCTCGGTAGTAGAAGCGAAAAAAGTGAGCTTTCGTTCTCTCTGCCTATATCTACCCTTTATGACACACCGCGTTATGGGAAAAAATGCCGCAAGAGTCTCATTGCTTTTCGTGTTGAGAAGTATCTGAATAAAAATAAAGTTTTGAACTTAAAGGTCGTGTTTAGGTATATATTAAAATTAACCTGCGTGTAGGTTCTTGTAAGTATATACAGAAACATTGACCAAGGTATAATTATTAAAGGTAGTAAATTACACGTGGAGATATGTGCTTTGTATGTAGTTAGGTGCGCACATAATAAAACATTGCCTTTAAAGACACATACATTATTTAGGTTATAGGCGCTACGTATAAAAATACACTTTCGCTTTCAAACGATCATGGTCAAGAACAAAGGTTACGGATAATTTGTATAATCCGGAATGAATTATTGATCTGAATGTATCAACATCAAAAGCTTTGGTATTAATATTATGAATTTTTAAATAAAATTGAACACAAAATAAATATCCTAACATAAAAGAGGAAAAGGTCGGATTTGGAATTCGAACTCAAGACGTTCATTCCGTAAATAAGAAAGTCAGTTATTGAACCGCGCTAAGCTACCAGCTGCTTCGCAATATGTCTTTAGTTTGCGTAAACAAAGAACGTTTAACCTACCTACCTATAAACATTTTAGGAGGCTAATTCCGTTAAATTCCATTAAAGCGTAGAATTTCTAAATAAATATATGTGAGAAGCGAATTTCAACTAACGCTGATGCTAAAATTACCAAAATCGCCTTGAATTACCTTCTATTTATTCAATAATAAATTAAGCCTTTCCTGACAAGGCCCAGTCAAATTTTTAGAGAAAAGGTATAGCTTTTTTGTGTCATAACTACTAGGATAAGTCGATATTTTTCTCAGATTGATATCTTTACAAAATAATTTATTTATTTATAATATTATTGTTGTAGATATCCTTTATTTCCATCGTAAACTATTTCCTAATATTTAACATTTTCGATCACAATTAATTTGTTTCCAAAAACAATATTGGCGACCATCAAGATTATTTTGCAATTGGTTGAAATTTTTAGAACATCAATCACTTTTTTGTGAAGTATCGCTTGGGTTACGGTATTTTGGTTGCAATCGTTTGACATTTTTCAAGGAAGTGAAAATTTTATTTGATGCTAAAATTTTGTCACATTTCCTACAGAATCGATCAGTAGGTATCTTATATTATATCGCAGATACAATATTAATCATTCAAGCAGAGGAGAAAAACTTGGCTTGAAAATCTTAGACAGTGAATCGGTTCACCTGGGTGAAGCATCTTTGCTAGAGTTCCTCAGGGTTGGAAATTCCTTGAGATCTAGTCCTGAAAATGGTCACAAGAATCTAGACATAATTAGAACGTTGTGCACCAACAAAGCCAATAGGAAATAAAGATGAGATATTAACAAAAATGGAAATATTCATATTCTGGCACCAAATAAATGACAGCAGTCGCAGTCTTTAAATTTAGTTGCTCTCTTGTTCTCAATAATAATTTCCAACTTATCTCAGTATATCTCATTAATTATTATTATTAAATATTTACTTGTTTTATACACGGTATTTTAGACAATTGTAATGTCACATATTCGTCAGAAATTTATGACTTTAAAGAAAGCGATGGGTACACAAATACTGCCTAAAACTGAAATATCTTGACCATGTGAACGAATAACCAGTGAGTTTCAAATCCTGATACTGTTCATAACATCCACCGTATTAACCTATAGCCGCTGCTATTTATAACATTTAACCTTTGGTTTTGTCCATTAATTATTATCTAACTAACATTTTATTTTTATTTATTTTTAAGGAACAGCCGATCATTATATTAATTGCACAACGCCCGAGTCCAACAAACTACTTAAAGACCCGAAGAACAGATTAATTGAATACGGTTAGGTACAATAACAAAATGTTTTTTTTGTGCGATGTTTAGTAACTGTATAATTTGTAGAATTAGACAGAGTTGAACTAGGATCAGTCTTAAGGACATAGAATTAAGAAAACAAATCGACACAGAACTATGTGGAAAGTAATAAATGGATATCGAAATAGATTTTTATTTTAAATGCGATTGCAATAGCGTTAGCGCTAAAAAATAGCGTGTAAATAGGGTTCTAAACATCAAACGATCAAATGATCGTAAACAATTCTATACTAAATAGTATAGAATTGTTTACGAAACTCTTTGGATGATCGTTTCGACATTCGATCATCGAAAACTTATACTAGGAGTACGATTTGAACAAAATGGTCTACAATTCTTCAACGATAGCTCATCCTGTTTTTTTATACCATGAAAAAATAAAAGAGATGGCAGGTTTTGTGCCTTTGAGATCAAGAAGATTGCGAACGATAGGACTTATTTGATAAAGGACATGTAAAAACAAAAGACCAAAAGAAAAGATTTTATAAATGGGCGATTCCATTATCGCGGGTGCAACATTTAGAAGTATATAACGTTCCTTCAGGGCTAAAATAAATATATTTTTTAATGAAACAATATTGGAAGACTTACATTTTAACATTTTTACTATATATTTGTTACCAAGATTTTTAATTTAACATTTATATACTTCTACCTTTTCGGATCGTAAGTCAAAAACACAAAAATCTGTTAATTGTGAAACGTTTATTAGGTTATGCTGTATTATTTAAAAAGACGATAAACTGATCAATTAAAAAAACATATTAGCATAATAGAAAATAAAAATAAACCCTGTTTTTTTTCACGTTTGAGTAAACCCGTCTTATTTTAGCGAATACAAACTTCAATAAAAACGTATTTAAGAACAAAAAACTGAGTTCAACCAATTTTAATACTAATCAACACCTTTTTCTGTAGGTTTTGTTAATTATTTCTTCTCAATTAATTAAAATACGTCAATACTCATAATTCACCGAAAATTCTATGACCACATTTATTACCATATATATGAAAAATATGTTTAAAAAATATTTATTATGTTAGGTTAAAGTGTTACACACATTCATTTTGTTATTGTTTTGAATCAGATTAACTGTATATTCGTTACACTAAAGAACAATCAACTAGGTACATACCTACTATTCAAACGAAAATCTTTACTACGGGGCCTTGGCGACTCACAGACCTTTAGTTTATTTTGACACAAGACAAATCACCCATTCACACATTTGGATAGTGAGCAAGGCACCTACGTATGCGTGTTTAGGATCGTGGGTTCACATTCAAGGACGCCCCGATGCTGTTACTTATGTCGTGTTTAAGTGTTATTAGCAGCTCTTCACAATCTTGTGAAAGAAAACGGATTACTATAGGCCCATATATAACTTTTGATTTAATCCTACAGTTTAAGATTTTCTATTTCAAAATACGGAATTAACGGTCGACCAATCTACCTATGTATGTGGGCCCATAGTCAAAACTTGAAATCACAGTCTGCCGCGTTATATTGTTTTTAAACAAAAATTAATACTCAAAAAGAAATTTGTCATATAGAATAATATAGAAGTATTAATATTTATCACGTACAATATAGAACTACACTGTAATAACGACAATGTTACTACATTATAGTGTCGTAACAGACGCCAGAAAAAAGCCCCGAAACCCCATTTGTGTCTCTTGTTTGTGTTTGATTTATTTTCTTTTGTTTGTTTTTTTTCGTTTCTATAGGCATCACCAATAAATAATTATTACATTTTTTTTAAATGTTTTTCAAAAGTATTTGTAAAAGCAACCACAGGCACTGGTTGCGTAGACAATAAATGAATATATCAAAAATATGATAAAAAAAACTAATGAATAAAAATAATTCTTATAAAATACTTCTTCCAGAAGATTCGGTGACTAGGTACTAGTGTTTTTCATATTTCCACAGGGTTGTTCTTACTATACCTATATAATTAAGAGTAAGTAGGTATTCATTTATCACTGTTATTGCTATTTCAGTTTACTTTTTTTTTTATTATGCTTGTTTTTATATATATATTTTTACTATTTATACTACTATAATAGAGTATAGAATCACTAAACAACATTAAGTTATATTAAAGTAATCGAGTATTTGAAATTTATCATTTTTAAATGTAAATACAGCGAGATATTAAAATAATTGTTGTGAATGGGCAAGCAGGTAGATGTGTTAGAGATCGTATTGCGTTCCAAGAAATAATGTAACGTATGTACCGCGCATATTTTATCACCTGGATCTTATTATTTATCGTTCAGGATAATCATTTATCGTTGGCGTGTCTCTAACGCCTGGATTTATCGTCTCCCAGCATGCGAGGGGGCAAGACCACACGTCCACGTGATAAATAAGACTTGGCAGACGCTCTGGAGACAAGCGGAGAATAATGCATTTCACGGAGAGCGTGCGCGGTCATTCATGCGCACTGCAATGTTTCTAAGAAAAATCTTCACGCGCACTGATTTATTGTTTGTTTCTCGAGGATTTTCTTCCTCGTAATAAAAAACCCGTTCCTCTTCTGCCACATATGAACTAAAAATCTTTATACACGTTTAGCCCGCAACTAAATTATGCAACTGTCCGCTAAAAATATTAAATTATATCATAGTGTCGTATATACGCAAGCTTTAGGCACCTGTCATAGGAGGTTTGTTTGTATTATTGACAGTTTATACATATCAGTGCATATTATTATGTAAATCCTAAAATTTGTAAAATAAGATTTTGCCGAAACACTAAAAAATGAGTGCAGGACCAAAAAATCATAATTTTGCTTGTGACTTTTCGTAAATCCCTTACTACCTTTAAAAATAAATTTAAAAAAGTAAATAAAAGGTACCTATATATCCAAAGTTCGTGCCTACAAAAACGGTGAGAATTTATTGTAAAAAAATCTTAATTCAAATTTCCTGTTTAAAATGTCACTTTTTCACCAACGCGCGCGACTATGATTTATATATAACCTTCTCTCGTTGTCCGGGTGGCTACCAGCCATTAAACTAATTGATAACACTTGATTTATAACTATACAATGTCGAATTCAATACATTTTCATAATGAGAATAGAAATACGAAAATTCCTTCCATCTATTACAAAATTGATGATGATATCAGGTGTGTGGTCAAAACCAATGACATCATTTTGGTCGAAAGGCTATCTCTGCAGTTTTTATTTTAACCACTTAAACCTGACAGTTCATATTTCAGTTGGAACCTCTAATTGTTATTTTATTAATAAAACGTGATATCGTTATGGGTTTTTAGCCTGGGTTTGTCCAACTTGAACTAATCTTTTGTCATAGCCTGTGTTGGATGTATTATTTCCATTATGTAAAGATGAGGAAAAAAAAATGAAACTTTTAACTAATAATTGATGATATCTACATAGATATTATCGGATGAACCAGCAAGAACTATTGATGGTCAAGGTGACGGTGATTGATGCATATTAGTGTTAGGGATGTGGGTTCATCAAAGGATGTAGTAATGTATAGTAAGTAATTCAAGGGTGAATATTGACAGAGAATCGGACACGAAAACCATGATCCCAATGATTTCATAATCTAGGCCTTTATTTATATATTGGTATGGTAGGATTAATACAAAAAATGCGTAAAAACATAATAAGTAGAAGTAGAAGTATGTATATGGCTATCTTTTATTATGTTATTTTTGTTTGTTCTCGCTCGTTTGTTTGGCTTTACATTTCATATTTGACTTGCCTGTTTTTTTTTGTCATGATTGCATATATTTTAGTGTGTAGGTATTTTGTAAAAAAAAATCCTGAATAAACATAATTATTATTATCCTAGGGTAAGCTCAGCTTTGGAAGCTGGTAGATCAATCAATATGCGGGCTATTGCCAAGCATTTTGATTGTTTATTGCAGTTCTATTGTGTTATTATTCAGAAACCGCCTGACTATTGAACATGTATCTAATGTTACTGATATCTGGAGATTGGTGTATGTATTTTTATTTATATTGAGTAGTTGCAGTGAGGTGTGTAATGACTTTGGTATTATTCCAGTTGATGATATTATTCTTGGAACTATTGTTACTTGGGTTTGGTGCCACATTTCCTTAATTTCGTCAGCGAGAGGGATATATTTTTGAATTTTTTCGTTGTGTTTTTTCTGTAGGTTTTCTGTGTTAGGAATGGATATGTCTATTAGATAGGTGGTTTTTGTAGCCTTAATAGTGAGGGTAATGTCTGGTATGTTACTAAGTATAGTTTTGTCAGTTATAATGTTACGGTCCCAGTAAAGTTTTGCGTTTGCATTATCTAATACGTTTGTCGGTTTGTATTGGTAGTATGGAGTTGAACTTTCTATCAGTTGATATTTTAGTGGTAAATATTGGTGAATTTGTTTTGCTACGTTGTTGTGTCTGTCGATGTATTCCGTCGAGTATCCCATATCCGCTGGTTATAATATGATCAATTGTTTCTGTGGTCCGATGGCATAGTCTACATTTATCATTTTGAATGTTGCTGTCTTTTATTATGTATTTGCTGTAGTTACGCGTTTTTATAACTTGATCCTGAATGGCAATCATGAATCATTCGGTTTCGGCAAAGATGTTTCCCTTCATAAGCCATGCATTTATTTTTATTATATGTATTATCAATTAAATCAGACTTTACCCACAATACCACGAGTGTTAACTTTCATCAGTTTTCAAATAGCACATTGCGCTTAACACGTGATATTCTTACTTCACTCCTCTGTGATGTTTCGTGATCCCCCCCCCTCTCCCCCTTTCGAGACTCCCATGATAATTGATGGAAGACCCCATTGTATAAGTTCATTAATGCCGCTAAGAACATGGAGGCCTTTGCATTAACGCAACGTCCATGGACCTTGAGTAATATTTAAAATACATATTTTTATTATTTTTATATGTTACGTAACAATTTGTGCTTTTACTATATTGTTTTGACAGGCATAGGTGCCCAAATTTGGGCCTGGAAACAAGATAAAACAATAAAGTAAGGGCTTTTTAATCCTAAAAAAGAAAAGCGGCCGTAACACTACGAACGCAGTATTCATTCTTTCACTGCCTGAAGTAAAATAATCAAAGCGCGAAAGAGACAGCATAAGCCTAGTTTTTAAAGCCTAAGTTTAGCGTCATTAAGCGTGGCTTGGATACCAAAATAAACAAGACACACGTTGAAATAAAATATTTGACTATGCACAAAGGTTAAATTCAAAATCTTTTGCAATATATATGTTAGTAATATTAAATTAGATTTTTCGTTGTATACCTAACGGATGTTCCCTTTTTCCAAAAAAATCATTTCATTACAGGGAACTGAATGAGGTGACGTATTACTGGATACTTTTAAATTAATCATCCGTCAGTTAACAACCCCTTAGCTTGCAAAAACCTTGATTCAAAACCTTCTCACGCATATTTAACAAACCGTTTAACTAAGTATATTGAACATAGCACTAATGTAATAAAATTACAATTATTTAACGTATAAACAAGTTAAAACAATAAAAGGTCAGTGATTTCCATTTCACTGACAGAACAAGGAAGACCGATTGTGATTGATAACTCTCAATAAACACTTACAACTCATTTAAACCCGATACTTAGAGTGATGTATGTATTGAAAGATGGGAGGTGTGCTCGGAGATAAGTTATGATGGACCAAGAGAGGTTAAGGATGCCGCATCATTACAGGAAGTATCACACAGATCCAACCATGATAAAAAATAGCCTTATATCATCTTTGACAGTAATATATGATTATAACTGATATTATGTAAGAACGTTAGATTCCTGTTTTTTGCGTAGCTGTCTCAAGGTTTTAATAATACCGTAATTGTTTTTTAACACTATCTATGTAAAAACTTATTTTACTGTCAAACTATTGTAATCCTTTTATGCGGTATTGTGTTCGTGAATTTCTGGAAATGAAATCAGGCATTTGTTTCTTGTTTTATGAAGCAAACTTTCTTTAAAAAAGTATACGGTCATCAAATTTTATTTGTTTGGATAAAGGCATATGTTTTTTTAAGTAACAAAAACAATAAAAAACAGACTATGAATCTCGGATAGAGCTGGGGACTGACACATCTTTTGATAAGTGTAATGGTCTATTTTCCCACGAATATGGTGCTGTTATAAACAGCACTGAGTGTGTCAGATTAGAATATTGTCAGTATTTCGACTGCCGTCTTGTCAGACTACGGACCACTCCCTATAGGAACCCATAGCATAGGAGAATATCTTTTAATTGCAACAACTTATCGTGTTACACAACATTTTTACATTTAGTTAGATTAGGTACAGAAATCTTAAATCCGATGCTATCAGTTCTCAGTGTTAGATTTGACAGATTCATTGTCAAATGGGAATTTATTCAAAGAGTAATTATGTTCTACTTCTATAATAAAGCTAACAAATTTTTGAAATATGAATTTGGGGCTTTTTTTTATACAAAAGTTTTTCTTACCGTAATCACTTAGGTCATCTTCCATCGCTTGCGCCACATCCCTCTTGTACACCACATGCCTGGCGTCTGACAATGCTTCAATGATCGCCCTCCTCATTTCGGCTGCTTCGTCTTCTTCGGAAACGTCCTTCCTAGCGGTTTGGTAATACCTCCTGCTCTCAGCTTTAGCACTCTCGTCATCATATACGATATCCTCTTCATCATCATTCATCTTGTTGATGCTGTCTGTTTGATTGACAATATCGAACGATAACGGTTCTGTGCTTTGGACTTGTTCAGTTGTTGGTGTTTTCAAAGACTTTTCAGTCGCACTTTTGGTTACCTTTTCTTGCGACGATAAGTTTTTCTTGGCGATTTTTGATCTTTTGATTGGCAGGCCTGTATCTATTGACACCATATCCTCTTCATTTGGATCCATAAACATTTCGTCGTCGTCTTCCGGTGGTATTTGCTTCCTGTACGGTGGTGGTGGGGTTTTTTCTCGAGACAGGGTCGATGGTAAAGGTTTGATAACCAAATCGTGTCCAATAGATCCTTCCTGTAAACAAAAAGGTAAAAAAATATTTAGTATGTTTTGAGAAAGCTTCTGTTATTCGTCATAATATGACTAAAAACAACATTATATCGTAGAGGTATTCATTAATTTCAGAAAATATGTAAGAAGGTAGGTAGATACTAATAACATCTTAATGCCATTTTGCATTTGATCCCTTCCATACAACCGTTTCCAACAAATCGGGAGATTGGTAATATCTTCCTCTTTCACGACACAAGCTTTCAGTAGCTTACGGTGAAAGAGTCAAGGAGTGTATTTGTGTTCACTTTGAGTGAGCACAGATTCATTTAAAAAAAAAAAAAATTATAGAATTTGCTATACATACATTTTTCGTTACTTTACATTTTATACCGACCTCCTTAGCCTATAGTGGTATATGCGTAAGCTTTTGATCAAGAGATTTCAGGTTCGATTCCTGGTCGGATCGTAATTTAACATCTTAAATTTTTACCCGAGGTTGGTTTGTCTTGGATGGGACCAGTTGAAAATACAAGCTACCTCATGCTATAAGTCCTCTGGCTATAATACCTACTGACAACTTTGTATGTAGGTAAGTATAGAAAAGTTCTTATTAATATTCTGTTTATTGGAGGTGTATCGAAATACTACGAAAGCGTATCACTGAAGACATTTATTTGAGTATGTCCACATAAAAGAAATGAATTTATTTTTTAAAACTAAATACATCAGAATGTTATGTTAACAAAAATATTCAGAGTGTAAAATCATAGATTGTTAACAAAATGATTATGTTAATAAGTACCTACATAGATTAGAGATCGATTAATCTATTCATACAAGACTTAAAACACACAAGAAAAGTATACGAGACATTACGTTAATATTATTGTCCAGTATCTTACATCACTTTGTAGGCTAATATTTAGTATTTAGTACTACGATAATATTTTTCCAATAGATCACAAGGTATTAAAAAATGTACCTATTTGTTTTTGATGTAATGTAGATACAGCGCAATTTAGAAATACCTAGATAGGTAATGCTCAGTGTTCGCGCTCTGATTAAGATTCATGTACACGTAGGTACCAAAGCTATAATAAACGCATAAATTTACACGAAATACAATTATGTTTAATCAATATAAAAACTTGCAGCGTTATTTTTGTGCGGGAGTAGCTACAAGTATTATACTATCCACTAGTATTTTACTTTACGTAAGGTTGTATTTACAACTAGTTTTCCCGGCAGACGTTGTCCTGTGTTCCTACTAACTGATGTGAATATTGAATTCGAATTTGTATGGAATTTGATGAATTAATTATCATTTGACCAATGTTATTCCAACCGATGCATCTGTTTTAAACCATGTGTACCTATTCTATCCGCATTATGTCAATCGCACCAACTATCTAACAATTGACAGTTTCTGTCAAAATTTCAAAATTGGAATAAAAATTATAAGTTCAAAAGTACTAATAACGTTGTCTACGTAGAGTTTTCTTAAATTTTCTAATTTTGCACGAAACTTTCTTAATTTTTTTCTTTCAAAACAACCTTCTCCTTATAAAAGTCTACACGACAAAAAATTTGCGAAATCGGTCCAGCCGTTTAGGCGCGATGCGATGACATCGGGAAATAGCTCTCCATTTTTATATAATAGATGGATGGATGGACAAATTTGAGAGAATAATTATAATGTTATAAAAAATTCGAATTCTGGCTCTACCGAAGAATGCTCCGCATCTCTTGGAGAGATCGAGTAACAAACGAGGAGGTCTTGAGTGCAATGAATAAGGAGAGAGAGCTGCTGACCACTGTCAAAAGACGAAAAGCCGCATACTTTGGCCATATCTTTCGCAACGACAAATATGCTCTCCTTCAACTGATTGTGGAAGGGAAGATAGAGGGCAGGCGAGGTATGGGCCGTAAAAGAGCCTCTTGGCTTAAGAATCTACGACAGTGGTTTGGTGTGCCAGAGGCTGCAGAATTGGTGAGACTTGCCCAGGACCGTGAGACTTATTCACAGATGGTCGCCAACCTCCGATAGGAGTGGCACTAAAAGAAGAAGAAGAAGAATTATAATGTACAGAGTTGTAAAAGAGCGTGATATAGGTACTCTTGTAGATAAATTTTTCACTGTTCAACCCTAAAGAAGAATACCTATATGGAAGAACCAAAATATGTCTCCAAAGAGTCCCAATTAGAGCTAGGAATCACTTTTGAAAGTGGACCTTGCATGAAGGTTATCTCATCCTTGAAATACAAGGTCTTAAAACTTATAACAAAATATGGACCGGAAAAGAATAGGTAAATGATTCGATCGAAATAATTCAGTGTTCTTTAAACAAATAAGGAAAATGCTAAAAAATTAAAGAGTAAAATGTCATAAAATTACACCAGATTACGTAATAGTTTTTTTTGTCCTGCCTACGGAAATTACTATATCTATTGGAGCAGGAATATTCATAGTGGATTTCAACACGATAACGCAACAAGCAATGATCAAAAGAAAGTCATTGGTTCGATATAAAAACATTAGTTGAACGCGCGGTCATTCTAATGCAATATTAAAATTATTCGTTTCTCACAAAATATTGCTTAATTTTCAATACATAATAATTTTCGTTGTTCTTATATCATAACGTTGTTGTTGTATAACTTTATTTCATTCTTCAGAATTTATTGTTCCGGTAGCATGAATATTTTTGCTGTTATCTGTTGACAAATCTTATAAAATAGCTCAGTTTGAAGATTCTAATAAGTAATCGAGTTTAAAGATAGGTAGTTAATCATGTTGATATGTTGATGTTAGAGCTTAACTGTGGGACATGATAATTAATGAGGATGACAGGAATGTAGGTACCTATGGTTTATGGTTACAAATATGAAGTAATTCTCATAAAATAAAGAAACTTTATAAGAAAATATCAAAATAAAATACATGGTTTCACGAGTTTACACCTTTTCCAGCGTTCAAAAATGTGTATATTTTTTCATTAAAAATAAATCAAGCTTACTTAAAGTGAACACATAACTTTTGACACCTTTCACAGAAAGAAGAATCGAACCCATGACCTTCAATATTAAATAGCTGACTATAGCTAAAATACGTACATTTCTAGAGAATTTAAGTCTATTTGTTCGATATACAACATGGGTAGGCGCTGGCGCTGGGTACGTAGGATATCGAATTGAGTTTACGAATAATACCTACATCGTTTTCAAAATTATTATATGCGTACTAAGTGCAACAAAAGCGATCGCCTTTTCACTTCCCTTCTCTCTTTCGACAAAATACGCTCGGCGGGCCCCTATGTAAAAGTATTGTGCACACCAGGAATAATACCGGAACAGGAATTAGGTAAAGCAAGCAACCACAAAACAATCGGCAAGCGAGTCCCTTTCCAATACAGTTCACATCTTCTTCGTTCTTCTGCATGCGTAGGTACTCCCTGCTTAAAGCTGGGAGACGTAGTGAACACTACTTATTATGGAAATAAATTAAAATCAAATTTAAAAAAAAATTAATTAAAATAATAAATTATTGGCAATTGATTTTAAAATATTAGGTACATATTTTATGCCCTAAAATATTAAGTCATTCAGCAAATTCGACTTGTTTTAAGGAGACCATGACTTATAAAATATGCAAAGGGCAAAATATAAATTAACTAAGTAGCTACCTACTGATGATTCTTTTATACAGAAAATATTTGTCTAAATTGCCTTGGAACAGGTTGTTTTTAAATAAAACGGATACAAACAAACCTATGTCTCAGATTTAATTGCATGCTAGGTAAAATATTAAAATGAAAATTTTAACTTTGATCTTTTGATAAAAATTATTCGTACAAAATTATAAAGAAGTATTCTGTGTATCTTACGCATTGATTTATTTTTTGGTAAGCCCTAACCTATTATTGTACATCTTTAAGGAGTGTAATAATTGCGAAATAAAACGTTCGTTTTGTTTTAAGTCTTGTGCCCTTCACAACCAATATTTCAACTTAATTTATATCCCATACACTGTTTTAATAAAATTGTATTTATTCTTCAAATATTGTCCAAACTAAGCTTTTCAAATATTTAAGTGACATCTTAAAAAATAAGGATTTCTTAGGACTTCAGGAGATACATATTTCAACGCCATGATTACCAATTAGGTTGACTAGAATGACCTTCCACATCGGTCGAAGTACGTTAATATTACAATTTATTACGCACTCCAGTTCGTTATTGAAATCCTTACGTTTCTTGGTGCATCCACTGACTCAAGAGGATTTCATTTTTATCTATGTATTAATACGTGAAGCAAAACTTTGTGACCATTTTTACGAAAATGAAATTGCGCACACTTATAGTTTATATAGAGAAAGAGTAGCGGTAATAGTCATCATTTGGGGGACTTCCTTGATCTCGAGACCGTAGTGTTTGTGGACATGGCCATCCCAGTCCTTCCTTCGCTATCTTATCCATTTGACTGTCATTATAATATTAGCATTCTGCTGTATTTCTCTGACTCTATTCTGGTGTACCTTACTCTATCTATCAAAATTCTTTCAGCAATAAGTAATTGTCCTCAATTGAAAGTCATAACCGTTGAATATTTGCGAAAAAATTAGTCTGAAATTACTGTAAGGTGTAATTATATGAAGTAACATTTACAATTGAAACTATTATGTCAAAGATTTTATGTCAAGGTGGCGCTGCCATATTATTGTTGTCACTCGCCTAGAATAAAATTATCCGCTAAGTGGGCCTGTCATCGTGGCTGCAACTCACTGTCGCTGACTTCTCAAAATAATAACTTAATTTCGCACATTGCTCATTGTCTTGTGGTTTCAAATTATAATTCTTTAATTATAACTCTTTCACGGTGCATGGATCGAGATTGTGGAATCAACTTCCACTGCAGTGTCGCGTCTGTTCGTCCATCAACACATTCCGCAGGATCATTGCCGACCGTTAGTCTTCATTGTAAGATGAGAAGCATCCCCACCTTCCTTCCTATTCCTCCCCAACATCTGGTCCATCCTATCCCTATCCTCATATTGTATTTATATGTTTATATTATATGTATATATTTTTATTTATTCTTAGACATATTTTTATTTTATATTATAATTGTTTATTTTTTAGCACTTGATATATATTGTTCTGTCAATCTTAATTATGTTCTCTTTGATTTAACTGGGTTGGCTGGCAGAGATCCTTCGGGATAAGTCCGCCCTTTCGACTGTCTTTTTTACTGTCTCCACACTTCATTTTGAAATAATAAAGTCTTATTTATTTATTTATTTATAATTCTTCGTATTGCAACATTATCCTCTAACTGCTCATGTTTTAGTTTAGACAAAGGATTTGAATCGTGCTTTCTGAGCTCCGTTCAATTCTGTTTTACTTGCATTCATGTATAGGGAGATTAATCTCTCTCCAATGTGAGTGATCTATTTCATCTCATATTTACTACGAAGGATTGGAATATTCTATATGAAATTTTCTGAAAAAGAGCTTTCTTTTGATGGAGGGAAGTTGGCTTTCTCTTTAGCCAGCTGTCATTCAGCATTCTTAACACTAAAATGGCTACGTTATCATAAAATGACGAATCAAATGGTTTGAGAATAATTTTCACGATGTTTGTTTAAGTGCACGTATTGATTGAGATATTCATGAAGATTCTGGGTTTGTATTTTTGTTGGAATGACTATCTAACGATAAGCTGTTGAAAATGGTGATGTGGTTTGTTCAAAACTGCAGAAAATTCAAACATTGAACGTGTTATTTTTTCGGCGATATGATACAAGTAGGTAGCTAGGTACTCTTAATTAAAATAAAAATGAATCACCAACTGTAATGGTCACAGGTTTCTGTAATTTCGCGCGTTGATCTCTCCTAAGGTACATAATTATTATTATGGTTGTAATTTTTTCATTTAAGTATGATAAAACGCTTAATTTTGTTAGTCCTTTCCAGGCGAAATCAATAAATTATTTCATCTGGAAGAAACATAACCTAATAATAAGTATGCACAAGAACTGCTCAAAGAACCTTCTATTTTCTACAACCATGAAGAGTTTATCGTCAGTTTTGAAAACAACTAGGTACATGTCCTTCTTAGTTTGTTTTTAATCATCATTATACCTAATTCTGAATTGATTTAACATCAGTAAGTTATGATACTTTTTTCGGAGCTCCAAAAAATTCATGCTTATTGATGTTCCAATTGGAAAAATAAACATCGGACGGCCGGAACTGCAAAGGAGAGATGATGTCGTTACGGGTAGCCAAGATTTGGGGAAAATAAACTGCTGATTCAAACAGTGACAGGGATATTTAGAAGCGGCTAAGACTTAGTAATCTTGAGGGTATAAGAATTATGATAAAAAATCATTTCGAACTTCGATTTAAGTTTGACCAACTTGATAAAAGTATTATTATTATTATTATGTTTATGGCATCCCATCCCTAGAGGGACGATTTGTGCCAGTTTCAAATATTTGATGATTTGCAAAACAAAAATATTATGCTTTAATTTATTATTTTTCTTTTATTTTATATAAAGACTTACTATTTTTACATTCACACTCGGCCTTACATACTTACAATCACGCCCTTACGTACATACATTCTCGCATTTATATAAAAATATATACATACACGCACACACACATACTGTTTATATAATTAAATAATTCTGTTTTACTGATTTTAAAATTTTTTTGTAGACAGAAAGCTTTTCAGAGTGTAACAGACAAGACATATTAATGGGGAACTGAATTTCATTGATTTCGTAATAAAGTTCATATGAATCTCTTATTGGGCAACCGAGGAAGACGTGGTCTAATGTCTCCATATCGAGTTCGCACTCACAGAGTGGAGACGAGGCTAAATTTATTTTAAATAGATGACTATCCAGTCTATGGTGATTGAATCTCATGCGAGTCAGTGTGACTATTTCTGATCTGGAGAATTTGAAGTCTTGGTACCATGGCTTTCTGGAGATAGACTCCTTAATGTCCCGATAAATCGATCCCTTAGCTCTACCTACCTCATCCCAATGATCGGTCCAGGCCGACATTGCTCCGAGAAAGGCAGAACGTTTTATATCACTCAGGGGGAGTTCAAAGTTTCGAGGGACCAATCCATTGCTGGTGGCCTCTTTTGCCAATGCGTCTACGTCCTCATTGGGTGTTATACCACAATGAGCCGGGATCCAAGCAATGACAATATCTCTCCCTTTTACTTTATGACTATATAGGTTTCTCCTAATGTCTAAGATGATACAGTTATCAGTATCTGAGCCGGACGCAAGTACATTTACTAGAGATAAGGAATCCGTGAAGATGATTGCCCTTTCCAATTCATGGAGATCACACAGAGTGAGAGCCTGGTGCAGAGCAGCACACTCTGCCGTGAAAACGGAGGCTTCCGGAGGAAGTTTTAGCATTGATTTTATTTTGAGTTTGGGGATGAGAACCGCCGATCCAGAATGATCACTAGTAGAAAATTTGGAGCCATCAGTAAAAATTTGGATGTGGTTTGGCCAAGAAGAATCAGCTTTTGAAAAGAACGTCTGATTTATTTGATTGGAGGATATTTTAGGAGTTTTACCGATACCGATATTTTCAAAGACGGTTGGGGAGAATTGCAAGACTTCCAAAGGAAGGTCATAAACAGCGGATGGAAAGGGGTAACGTTTAACGCCAAACTGAGTCATGTAATTACTGTAACTGTTGCATAAATAAGGACTCGATTTATTTTTCCAGTAACCGTTAACGTGATATAGGTTACGTAGTATGGGTAAATTTTTCAGCAATGGATGATCAGTGAAAGTCCGTTTTTTAATAAAGAAGGAATCAGAAAGATATTGTCTTCTAATCTTTAGTGGCATATCAACACATTCCACCTGGAGAGAGTTGTTTGGAGTGGAGGGCATTGCGCCAACCAAGAGCCTTAAAGATTTTGTTTGTACCGCATCCAGCTTGTTCACCAAGGCTTTGGATATTGGAGTCAATAAAAAGCTACCGTAATCTAAGTGGCTGCGAATTAATGCATTGTATATGTTCTTCATAGAGGAAGGGTGGGAGCCCCAAGAGGTGCCAGAGATCGCTCTAAGTATATTTAAACCTTTTTCGCATTTGGCCAGTGTATGAGTTACGTGAGGGCTCCAGGTCAATTTCCTATCTAAGGACATACCCAAAAATTTAACCTCTTCGCACTGAGGGATTATACTTCCGTTAAGCTCTACAGAAATAGATGGATTCACGTGCTTTCTGGAGAATGATACAACTCTCGACTTTTGAGGGGATAGGAATAAGTTATTCCGTTCCATCCATGAATTGACAATATTTAAGGCTCCTGTCAAAGCTCTTTCAGCACATACATTATTTTTATTAGTAGTATATATTGCAATATCATCCGCGTATTGAATCAATTGACAGTCATCAGGTATCTTGGGGATGTCTGAACAATAGACGTTAAACAAGATAGGGCTTAAAACTGACCCCTGAGGAAGGCCCTTCCAGACCACCCTGTGGTCTCCAGGGACGTCTCCGCTCACTGAAATGCTTCTCTCCGTAAACATGCGAAAGATCAATGTGGCAATTTGGTGAGGGATACCGAGACTTACAAGTTTTTTGAAAAGAAGAGGGATAGAGACATTGTCGAAAGCAGATATTATATCAAGGAATACGACCGACATCGGATTTTTCTTAGTAAAAGCAATCTGGATATCCGTGATCAATACACTCAAATTATCTACACAAGACAGTGACTTTCTAAAACCAAACTGTGTAGAAGGTAGTATAGAGTTGTGTTCTATATACCAAACCAGTCTGTTTTTCAAAATGTGTTCCAGAATTTTCATGGCGCATGCGGACAAGGCTATGGGCCGGTAGGAGGAAGCGAGTTTAGGATTTTTTCCAGGCTTTAAGATGGGAATAATTAACTGGTGTTTCCAAGAGTTGGGAATGTTTCCCGAAGATAGTATTTTATTGAGAAGGTCGAGAAAAGATTCGATAAAGATGTCAGGAGCTTTCTGAAAGAAAGCGTACGGAATTTTGTCTTCACCAGGAGATGAATGCCTCACCGATAGTAGGCAGAGCTTTAGTTCATACATATTTACTTTTTCTAACAATCTATTGTTATTTTGAGGAAGATTTCTGTTATTTATACAAGGGGGAACTAGTTGGTCCAAGTTAGGGGCAGTAGGAGGAGCTAGATTATTTAAAAACTCTGAAAGCCAGTCAGAAAGAGGAGCAGAAGCTCTGGAGGTCTGGAAGGAACCCTTGAAGCGTCTGATCATATTCCAAACATGTGAAGGGGGAGAATTCGGGGACAGAGAAGAGCAAAAGGTTTGCCAACTCTGTCGCTTTTTAGCTCGTAGTTTTTTTTTTACCTTGGCTTGTATGGCCTTTGCCTGTATAAAGGAGTCTGAATCAAATTTTTTCCTAAAGTTTCGCATAGCTTGTTTTCTTTCAGTGATAAGATCACAGCACTCCTGATCCCACCAAGGGACATTTTTCGTGTTTTTGCTGGATTTATTTCTAGAGGGAATGCTGTTATTAGCCGCCTCGTAAATAATCTGTGTCAGGTCATCATAATGCTTTTGGACAGGAGACTTGGACGTATCTCCGATTTTAGACATGGATTCCTTTACAATTTCGGCAAATCTAGCCCAGTTTGCCCTTTTTGTACTGTATAATTGTCTGCTGTAAGAAAACTTTCTGGATGGAGCTACGGATAGAGTAACAAAAATTGGGTAGTGGTCGCTAGAAAACGGGTCGTCTAGGATACTCCAGCTTGATGAACAAGCCAGATTGCCAGTACAAATTGTTAAGTCCACTGCACTTGGATTCTGATTAGGGGAAGACAGTCTGGTTGGTGAACCGTCATTCAGGATGCATAGGTCATGCTTATCTACAAATGACAGTATTTGGTTACCCGCTCTGTCAGTTAGGGTATTCCCCCAGGCAACGGCATGGGCATTGTAGTCTCCGAGCAGGAAAAATGATGTTGGAAGTAAAGGGACAATCGAGTTGAAATAATTACTGTCAAATCCACCATTTGGGGGAATATATACAGAGACGTATCCAATACCGTCAATGCAGACAGCAATTATTTCTAAGAAGGGATTGCTTGGAATTGGAATAAGATCACAATGGAGAGATGATTTCACCAATATGGCTACTCCACCTCCCCTGCCCTCAACTCTATCATTTCGAAAGACAGAGTAACCAGGAATATTATAGGTATAATGTGGTTTGATCCATGTTTCGTTTAAAGCTGAAAGGTGAATAGAGAATTGATTTAACATATGTATAATATCTGATTTGTTGGAGATTGCGCTTCTGCAGTTCCACTGAAGAATATTCAATTGATTATTATCTGACATATTGAATTATTAGTAGGTAATAAACGTTTAGTAGAATAAATAGTTTGAATTCGAAATAACAAATAGCATTCTCCAACGAAATGTTGAGAATATTGTCTGTTTATTCTTTTTCTATAATTGTTTTAATAAGAGGAAGTATTTTTGAAGTGAACATATCAGATTTGTTAAAAATAATATCAAGCAACAGCTCTAAGGCTGATTTCAAAGAATTTGTCTCATCGGTGGAAGATTATGAAATGTGATTTTTGAGAGATGAGGAACTCTCATTTGAGATTTCGTTTTCGGATGATGTTGAAGTGAATGACTCTGGAGTTATAAGAGCACATCCTGGAGTTAGATTCCCAGCCTGCCCGTTAGTGTAAAAAAGGTTGTCTATGTAAGATTTATCATTATACAGAGGTGAAACTTTTTTGAGAGGAGCTGAGTTAGCTTTAGTCGAGATTGTAACTCGTCGACTAGAGTTTTCGGAATTATTAGGAACTTGGACTGAGGGGAGTTTCCCTTCTAAGGGCTTGACGATTTCACTATAGGGTTTGCTAGATTTCGGGAAGAGCTTAACAGCCTGGGCGAACGATAAGTTGTCCGCAGCCATAACCTTTTTTATGTCTCTTTGCCTTTTTAGTTCGGGACAACTAGAGTGCAGAGCACTATGATCTCCATGACAGTTAGGACACTTCACCTCTTTAGAGGTGCAATTATCCTTGTTATGTTCAGTGGAACTACAGGTTGCGCATCTGGGTTTGGATCGACAATTTTTCCTTAAGTGCCCAAATCTAGCACAAAGGTGACAAATTATAGTAGGTTCAGAGTATAGTTCTACTGGTAAGGAGTTATAAAATAAGTAAATGTTTTTGGGCAAGATTTGCCCGCGGAAAGTCAGAATACAAGTAGTTGAAGGGACCCATGATATTTTATTAGTGTCTTTGTCAACTTTTTTCCTATTAAGTCGGCGGGCTTTTAAAACTTTAATCGAGGATCCAAATGTGGAAGAGTTTTCAACGATATCAGATTCAGATAATTCCAGGGGAATATCTCTTACTAGTCCTGATTTAACCAACTTATAAGTCGGAATAAAGGCCTTCAATTTGTTTTCAGAGACAAAGGTCGATTTAACGAACTCGTTTGCAGATAAATAATTATTAAATGTTAGAGAAATTTTATATCTGTTTTCGGCTCTAATGCATTCAGGTTTTATGCCGAGAAAGTTTCTTCTGTATAAGAAATTCCCGAATGTTAGCGGGTGCAAATGTGTGTCGTCAGCGTTCTGAACAAACACGACAAACGGCCCGGGAACATCCGGTGTATATAACAATTCATTTTGGATCATGTTGCTCGTGTTCTGAGCAAGAGAAACATCTTTGTCTTTAATTGTATTTTCAGAGATAGTTTGAGAAAGTTTACGTTTTTTCCCCGACTCTGGAGGGTCAGAGACCGATGAAATCACCCCAATGTCAGGGGGGATCTCACCTCCATCACGTTCCTCCATTTTTTAACGTCACATATATTAATATTCACAAGTGATTTAAATACAAAATAAAGAAACAAAAATAATAAAGAAATAATAATGACGTATTTAGTACGTACCGTGCCGTCCCGATGCAACAATAACGTCGCACGGGACAAACAAAACAAAATAATATAAAAAAATAAATGTACAGTAATTTAAATGGTGTTAAACTAACTACAAAAATAATATCTAAATAAATAAAAAGATAGTAAGAATTAGTCAAAAAGAAATTAAAAAAAAAAGCTTATCGAGTGTAGAAAAAATCAATTTCCAATAGTAGTTGAATTCACGCAGCACAAAACACGTCCAGCGGGGAACTCGTTTCACCGTCAACCTCCTGATAAAAGTACTTAGAACCTAAATATCGATCTTCACTCTAAAAAGTATTCCTTCAATCTTGACCTTTTAGCATCTTCACGAAATACAACAGCTTAATATAATGATCATTTCAAAACTCAATAATTAATAAATATTTGATTAATAATTGACAAAACCAATTAGAGGTTTTTTTTTAAAACTACGTTTAATGATGAGGTCCATCAAATTAAAAGGTGTAATTACCGAAATAAATTCGTGCATTTTTCAGTGGAATTTATATGATTTCGCCTCGACCTGATTCGAACCGCAGACTCTTTATATATATACCCATCCGGTCCTACTAGGCCAAGACGGCTCGCTGTTATTAGTCTCATATAATCATGATATTATGTCTTTATTTAATAGTTTGACTGTCGATATTATGCAATGATAAGAATTTTTATGATATACCTACCTATATCCTACCTGCCATTTAAAACGTTTTATTTTTAATAAAAAGTTATGTTGCCATTCGTAATAGCTGAAGTTTTTTGAGAAAAATTAACAAAATCTTCCCATGCGTTATTTTTTAACAAAATCAACGGCACATTGACACAAACAGTGATAAATAGCAAAAAAAAACAAAAAGAAAAAAAAAGTATCCCGTAGGACCACTCTACTGAGGATTCTCCGCTGTAGATTACAGTAAGCTACTTAAACCTTTTGTCGTTGTTATGAAAGGAAGATAATGTTTTTTTTTTCTGAATACGGTTGAATGAAGAGATAAGAATATGTAATAATATCTTAAGGAGGTAAGTTCGTTAAGATGTTAATAAATACCCACCTATTTGACTCTTTTATGAAGAAAAAAAAAACAAAAACAAACAGTATGATTACACAGCCAATAATAATTAGTCAAAACACGATAATAAACAACGATACGTTAACATTTGAATATCGGAGTTGGAGAAAAAAAGAAGATCAATGAATTTGAAATATACGTGATATTTTCAAGGTTATGTAATGATCAGGTGGTGACTTGTGTCCATTCAAACTTGTATCGGTTTTTGCATAAATTTTCTCCATCAGGTTTCCAGCATCCATCCGTCTGTTTCGGACACAATCCTATCTTTTGGCCAGGTCTTACCTTTATATTGTTTCACCGTATCAGACATTAAATCCATACTTGTATTATTATTATTATTAGCAGACAGGAGACTGTCCAGTACGAAAAATCACAGTACCATTTCATTATAAATCGTAGCTGATGTGTGTGTATGAAATGTTTAGTTACTCAACCCATATTTGCCCAAATTTCTTTTTTTGAGAATTTTTCTGTTTAAATTATGTCTAATGGTAACAACATGGTAAAAATATTATATATTTTTTTTTAAAAAGGTATTTTTCACACATACTTTATTTAGTAGGTTTTTTTTTTATTTTTATTGAGGCCTTTCACCCGAATTATTTAGTAGGTTGGGCAGATGTGAGTACAAAAAAGAACATATTGTTTTGATAAGTATTTATTTATTTCTAGGCATATATGGCCATTTTTTTTTAAGTAAATATTACAATATTGTCACTTTTTTACGGTATGGAATGGAACACTTGATACATAAACCACTAGTACTCTTTAAGTATACTTGAGAGGGCCTAGATTTGCTCTCTTTGAATGCACACTCATTTCTTAAATATTGTAAATAAAATGTCCAATATGTTCAAATAAAATGTCTGACAGGATTTGAAATGTCGAATCCTGCATTGAAACATTTACGCGCAGTTGGTGTTTATACGAAATGCTTCTGATAAGTTGATTGTAGAAAAACTGAAATAGTATAATGTTGACCTTGCTGTTGAAAGAAAATTTGTTGATAGACATGCATAAGTTGTTATGAAACGAATTCTCTGTAGAATATAAAGATATGAAAAACGTGATTAACGTCAAGAATGATAAATAATTAGTTAAGGCAGATATTTTGACAGCTTTTAAAACCATAAAGATATAGTTCAACTGATAGAACTGGTTGGGCCACGTAATAAGGAAGCATGCATAACGCACCTAAGTCTTTCCTAAGGCAATAGAAGGCGGGGTCTACCTCTCCAAACGGTCGAAAGATTGTACGAGGGTGGTTTTGAGGCGCTGACTGAGAGCTGAGGCGGTGAGGAGTGGAGAAAAATCGTTGCCGTAAAAATGCAGAAAAAGCGAGGCGAAGAAGAGAGGACGGAATACTTGTGCAGGAAACGTCCTTCGAGAATAGACATCTACAAACGTAATCCTTTTTAATGGTCCTTATGTTTAACTTATGGGCAATATCCATTATTTTTGTAGAGGACAGGGTAGCATAGCGAGGACGAATATATAACAAAAAATGACTCTAACAATTCATTACTGATGTTCGATTTTTAAATTGAACAAACCACTACGGGCATACCCACGACCATCTTCTACTGTTATTTCGAAGTCTGGATTAGTGTGATCAATTTTACGATAACAACGTTACGGTGGTAATATTTAAATCTTCGGAACTCCTATTCATGAGAATTCTCGACATGTTCAACATGTCAAAAAATCCCATGTACACAACATTAGATAGATATTTTATAATTAATGAGATATAGAGACAAAGGTTGGAAATTTTCGAGAACAAGTAGAGCAACCAAATTTAAAGACTGCGACTGCTGTCATGTATCCGGCGCCAGGATATGAATATATCCATTTTTGTTCAAAGCAAAGACTTGTAAATAAAAAGAAAGAAGATCTTATATCTTCTACCTTATGTATGGAATTATGACAAAGCAGCCATGGATAAACTATATTGCTTAATGGCTTCTTTCAATTTTTTTTCACAGTACCTATTATTAAATAGAAAAAAGCAGTATTTGCTACTCAGATGCAGCCCTAACCATGAATTAACACCTGTTGTGTGTATTATTGGCGAGTGTATGTTGCTTGGCAAGATTTTCAATAATATGATAATATCGAGAAACCAGCTTCAGTAGGTATTTACCTTAGCACTGTCTTGTACATAATATTTATGTCGGAGACATTCGCTAATTTTACCATTAAAACACTATGGATGGAGCTGACGTTCGATGGGCGGTATTTCCGTTATGTGCTGACTCAAAAGATTATTTTATTAAGTATTGGACAAGGCTTTCGGACGGGTTGCATTGAACAAAGTAACATCTGGGATTATAAAATATCATTTCATAACAATTATTTTTGATAAGAAATGACTCTGTGGGACATGTAAAGGAATGAGAATATGATAAGCATGAAATGCAGTATAGAAGTTATATTGTCATACAAATGAAAGTGAATAAATTGATGTGGTTTGGGCATGCTAAAAGAATGGATGCAAATAAAATTGCAAAAATAATGTATAAGGCTGTTAAGCGCAATAGTTAAAACAGCACTCCTTTCGTTCTAATTATGTTTAAATTCTTGTGTCAATTTTTCAGGACTTGACGAATATAATAATATATCAACTAATGATCTACTACTTTTCGAATGCTGGCTAGGTGTGATCACTTTAAGTTAACAACGTTAGCCATTAGGTGGTAACATTTAGATCTCCGAAACTCCTAATCATGAGAATTCTCAACATGTCAAAAAATCTCATGTATACAACAAGTAGATATTTAATAATTAATGTGATATAGAGCTAACTGTTGGAAATTATTGAGAACAAGCAGAGCAACCTAATTTAAATACAGCGATTCAATAATCTTCACCCGATGTAACTAGTTTTTTTGATGCTGAAATAATATACAAAAAAAAGCATTTCAGCTTAAGGTGGTAAATGTAAAGTGATCACTCTAAGCTAGCCTTCGAAATAACAGTAGAAGACGGTCGTAAGCCCGTAGTGGTTGGTTCACACCATTTAAAATCGAGCTTCATTAGTGAATTGTTACAGTCATTAGTTGTTATATTATATTCGCAAGTAAACATACCTATGTACATATGCAGAAAAGAATAAGAAAAGAAAAATGGTTGGATGTAAGAGATGGGCACATTTATTTAGTATATATAGTTCTAATAGTAGAACTATTATTTATTTCCTGTCATTTGTAAAGGTATCTGTATATGCATAAAAAATAAAATAAATAAAAACAAAAAATTAAAAAAAAACTTTGTTACTAAGCTACATTGAATTATTTCTATTAGTTTGAAATTCGTACGTAAGAAAATATACCTAATAATATACCTACTTGGTGCTTTAAAAAAAAACTCCGAAAACCGCAAAATCATATTCCTAAAACAAAATCCCACAGTGATACGAGTTTTTTTTATTGCAATATAAGATGTTACGTGTCAAGACATAATCGCTGTGATTATCCGAATGAAAATTATCTAAGTGACGAGACTTGGGTTAAAAGACGTATAATAAAGACAAGAAGGTACAACGACAATTCCGTTGGTTTGAGTGTTAAACTATTTTTCCACAAAGCACGTACAATCTGCGGTGAGCAAAGATTGTTATCATTAGTTTGACTGAGCCTTGGCTGGGGTCATTAGCAGTGAGACTATTAAAATACTTGCCAAATGGTAGGATGGAAAATGAATACAAAACATCAAAAAATGTGATCGAGTTCGATCAAATGCTTACAAATTCCTAGAAACTTAGAACATCATAGGTATTATTTATTATTCTTGTGATGATAAAATAATTAACTTATTCGGTCGCCTAGATGTTTGATGTTCCAGAATCACTTTCAAGTGGTTACATTTTGATTTTCACTATGTGTAAATTTCAGATTACTGTTTGGGGTTCTAAAATCCTGTTCTTGCATCGGAAAGGGCTGGATGACTATAAAAACTGTCTCAGACAATAAGTTCTTCCAGCTATTTTGACACCATTTGATGAAAAACTGTTAATTCGTACAAAAGGAAATATACATATACATACATGCAAAATAACGGCCTTTCATGGAGTTCTAACGACAAGTCGAGTTTTCTTCGAATACCTTCTCACTGGACATCAGTTTAACAGTTTCTCCGTTTGTGGAATCCGTTTTTGGAATAAGCCTTCATTTTTGTACGAATTAATATGTGTAATATAATAATATAGGTATGAATTATCTATACTTATTGATGAAATATTGATATCACATGGTATTAAAACATAGCACAACTTAGTAAAATTCGTTTTGTTACAGATCATATAGGTACTATTGAAATTAACACACTTTCGTGAATAATTAAATCGAAATTTAAAACTCTGATCGAGTTGCGAGATATTCAGAATCTGTATTTGAACTTTACGGAATCATTCGCGTTGAATTAACGTCAATAATTGTGACGTCAAGACAATAGTGAAGAATATAAATTAAATTCAAAATTTATATATAAAAAATATATTAAGTATCTTTACTAGCTTTCCCGAAAAACGTTGTCTCGTAAGGGCATATTTTAGTAACTATGTTTTTTCTTTATCTTCAGTCGATCCCTCGATGCCGAGGATCGCGACCGCCATCCATTCTCATCAACTCCCTCCATCCTTCCCGTTCTTCAGCCATTATTATAGGCCCATGTAGGGTGGACCTTTTCACGAGCTATCGTTCCCTTTCACTCCTACCAGACCACCAAAATTAAAAAAAAAAAAAAAAGATAAATTGTTGAGAGATTGTTTATCTAACAACTGACGGTTGACACTAATCCATATGCAATTCAATCCAAAAGGACTCTATTATACAGAATATGTTGCAGAAATAAGTGGGAATAGTTTTCATGACCTATGTCTAAGGACTAAGGATACTAAACAGATCTACATTTTCTTAGTTAAGCTTAAGCAGCCGTACTAATAGAATGTCATTCTTTGAATACACGCAGAATACGCAAAACGGCTTCTAATAAAACAAGTAATAAGCTATAACAAGAATAATTTCCACACCAAATTTATTCCTGGCTATCCCAGGTATAAGGAAGGAATAGCGACGTTTAATGAGACAGACTACCACTGCACTCTTCATATTTTGAAACATAACATACGAAAACAAACTCGAAGTTGCAACAAGTCCGAGCTGTCAATGAATCGAATCGATCTTCGGAAATATTCGTACCGATTAGTACATACTCGTGATATTCCACGCACGAACTTTCCCGAGGGTCCAATCGGGTTCGTACGGAATGCTTAGAAACCAACCCCGTAGTATGGAAGAACCACAAGCATCATTGATAAATGCGAAGTTGCCAAAGTATTCTGCGGTATAGTTATGACAAGGTAAAGGGTTGATTATTAGTAGCGCGTGATATAAGCGATTTATGCCGGAATAACTATTCCCGTCAAAACGGTGTTATAACGCAGTTTCTATTAGTACCTACCACTTAAGAACTCATAAACCGAAGATATAATATGGAGAAGTTGATCAACTGAGTTCTCATAAATTTAATTATAGCGATGGTCTTCCATTTACGGCCGCATTCAATCAATTCTGTGCCATTACGAAACGACGCCGACGGTAGGTATCAATTCCATCGACCACTTTCGTCGTAACATGTTCGCCCATAACGTGTGGTTCTGCGATGCAATACTCAACCGACACGTGGGTAGCCTTGAACTGTTCGGCTTTTGAAAGAGTTTCGAATCAGAAGAAGACATGGACCTGCCAAGTGTGTTGTAGCAAAATATCGTTCTTAAGTTGCGGATACGTACAAAAGTCGGCAATTTGATGAAAAAACCGATCAGTAAAATTTAAACTAGCCAAAAGTCCCACAAACAAAGTTAACTATAGCATGATTGTAAAACGCATTTTTAAGAGCCGTTTCAGTTTTTAACGAGCTATCATCAAGCATTGGGTGGGGCTTAGACTCCCCGCATTGCGGTTTGGTTTGGGGGTGATTCGCGGAGGGCTTGATTTGTCCGGCACCGGCTTTTTGGTTTGATTGCTTCGATCAAGCTAGGGGGTCAGTTTCGTGCGGGTCGGATTTGCTGCGGATTGGTCTCCTCTCCGGGCTAGCTTGCGGTGTGCGGGGAGTCTTAAAGGGAGAATGTATGTATGTATGTATCATCAAGCATTATTTGAAATAAGCTTTTTCCTAAGTTTTAGATACCTGTGGAGTCGTTTATTATATTTTTTTCAATAAACGAAAAATAGTAAATATATAAATTCTCTCTACATGACCACACTTTTAACTCCAGCACCAACAAAACCAATAGGCAATAAATATGAGAGAGTAACAAAAATGGATATAGTCATATCCTGGCGCCAAATACATGACAGCAGTCGCAGTCTTTAAATTTGGTTGCTCTCTTGTTCTCAATAATTTCCAACTTTTATCTCTACATATATTTCATTTATTATTATATTTCTACTTGTTGCATACATGAGATTTTTTAACATGTTGAACATGTTGAGAATTCTCATGATTAGAGTTTCGGAGACTTAAACATTACCACCTAATGGCGAACGTTGTTAACGTAAAGTAATCACACTAAACCAGCCTTCGAAATAACTGCTGAAGACGGTCGTAAGCCGGTAGTGGTTTGTTCCATTCAAAAATCGAAAATTTGTAATGAATTTTTAGTCATTAGTTGTTACATAATAATTCTTTAAGACACTAAAAATGTTTACAAAAATATATAATTGTGAATGGTATAAAAGTATCAATAAAAAATTGAAACAGACGTTGATAAAATCGTCCATTTACTGCCTATGACTACAACTTTTAATAGATTACGAAAACAAACACCATTTTATTGTTTGGGGCAGGTTTGGCTGACATTTCACCGCGTATTTCCACAACGTTTGATTTCCCAGGAGCGCTGGTTTTTTCGACTTTTTTTATGAATCATAAATTTTGATCAACTTTTATGATGGATGAACTAACGACAAGAATATAATAAATTTAAAAAAAGGTATTGGCCAATAAAGTACCTACAACCGCTATACATTGATACCATTTTATTGAAATATTTTATTTATAAATTTATTATTACTAGTGGTCGACCAGTGTTCGATATTCGACCATAAATTATTTTAATTATAAGTTTGAACATTATTAAAGTTCCATTGTCAAAGAATGAGCGAGCGCTGTTTCAAAATTTTCTTTCAAAAACAATGACATGGATACGTCATATTTGAAATGTTGATATGTGCAAAGTTTTTCTATTATTAGGTATTAAAGACAAACAGTATTATTCTATTCTCAATTCATATCCCGCCATTTCCAGCTCCACCTTCCAGTTGAGTATACCGCCTTCAAAAAGCTTTCTGCGCCCATTATGAGGCGCTTTTCATTTTACATTTGTTTCTATGACGTTGATGATCTTTATAAGTAGTCTTCGCAAGTGTGTGTGAGTATTAAATACATAACATTACAGTAGTGTTTTTAATGTTTTTTCATTGATTGAATATATTTTTATGCATTATTAAAAAAAAATATTAGCATTCGCCACTTCTTCTCTATATAAACTGTCAGTTTGTCAAATTTCATACCCCTCCGTCCTCGCAATTTTTGTAAAAACAGTCACAAAGTTTTTCCTTCACGTATTAATATATAGATTTACTCCACCAAAACGCCCATGATGATGCCTTTTCAACGCGTGTATCATGTCAATTTTGTTATACGACTGCTGGTCCTTGCATTTGACTAAGGATCATCAAAGAAAACTTCTCAGCATTGAAAACAGATTCATGCTACAAATTTCGGAAATCAGGTGGTATTATTTTATAACCAATGACACCATACTCTAAAGAATATTACAGTCCTTTAGTCATCCTCAATCGCAGATTGGGTTTGCTCGGGCATGCCACCAGAAAGCATAGGCCAAGCTAACTTTTTTTTGAACCCAGGAGGGACAATAAGAAGACCGTGCCTATACAGAGGAACTGCAGAGTATCGGACCGACCTGGGAAGAAGCGGAGCGGCTGGCATGGAACAGCAGGGAGAGAACTTGTGGCGACCACATGCTTCACCTTAGGAGCGAACGTGCATAGCTATAGAAAGAGGAAGATTGTCAGCAACAGGAATCGAACCCACAACTGTTGGCGACTGAAACGTTTTTGATCGTTTTCTGCTTCTTTTTATTCCCCTTTATCTAGCGAATATGTAACAACTAATGACTCTAACAATTCATTACTGATGTTCCATTTTATAATGGAACAAATCACTACGGGCTTACGTCCGTCTTCTACTGTTATTTCGAAGGCTGGCTTAGTGTGATAACTTTACGTTAGGTGGTTCTTTATCATTAGGTGGTTCTTTATCTAGATCTGTGATCTGTTCTTTTCTTCTGGAATTAGCTGAGTTTTTGGGATGCGGAAGACTAGCTCTCCCTTCATCTCTTTGATGTTCTCCCCGGTGGTCTGTGTCCCTCTGGTAGTTTTTTTTAAAAGTGAATCTGTGCACACTCAAAGTGAACACAAATACACTCCTTGACTCATTCACAGTAAGCGTACTTAAAGCTTGTGTCGTGAAAGAGGAAGATGGTCGGCACCTCCATGACCTCCGTACGAAACAGTACGAAAGCCGGCGTCGTAGCCGCTAAACTACCAACCACTTCAATTATTATTTTTCGGAAGTCTATTGAAGTCGAAGTTATTCCGTTATTATTTTGGAAAGTCTCTCTAGCTAGACCCATTCAGTCAATATGGTCTCTCCAGTGACGTGTCGTCTCTCAACCCACCATAAAACATTTTGAATGTTGCAAGTCCTGCTGATTTCCTCCTTTGAAATTCTATCTCTAATTTTTTTGCCCAGGATAGGTCTTCATTTAAAGTCTTAATTTTCGCTGTTTGGAGTAAGTGCTTCATGGCCCTTACCGTGTTTGCCCTCGCCTCGACTCCGTGGGTCTTATTTTCTACGTTTCTAGGTGTACGTTTTTCATAGATTAAAGAATTATTATGCGTTTAATTTTCGTGTGATTTTTTTTTATAACATTGAATGATTTATTGGTTTGACAGTTTAGTAGTCCACGCCGATGGCAAAATGGTTTCGATAAGACTTGACACGGATATGCAAAACTAATGTTTTTAAAATCTTATTTAATAAAGTGTACCGATATTTCAAATGTCAAGCAGGCTTCACCAGTCTGTCCGTCTATGTTCTATCTATCTACATTAGACTTTAATTTATTATCCTGTTTATTTAATGTAGGCACATCAATGTGATAATTTAGAGGATCAAGAATAATATTATCTTGCGATATCATATTATTAGAAATAGTTCAAACCAATAGTGCCGAAGTAAACAATGATCTATAGGGTGACCTAGAATTAACGCAAGATTTAAATCATATAAAAAAACAGAGTTTTCGTTTCATTTCATTTGCATTTTTTTTAAGATAGGGTTATATATGAAATGACACTTATAGAAAATATCCCGCCTGCTTTGCTAGTACAAACATAATACGCACTCTTTTTTAACATTTTACGTTAAATTTTGCAAAAATGTGGCTGAATTTCGTTAATTGAGGGTTGAATTTCATTTTTAATGCACGTGTAATACATGTGGGGTTGTTGGTAGAGACCTCTGATCGTACGATTTTTTCGTACAGTTGTAATTTTACTAACCCTAAGCCATCAACAGAACTATCAAATGAGATAAAACAGGATTGCCAACACTTTTCTGCACGAATGATGGCGAATGTGTGGCTATAATTATGAAATTTTCAGATAATCGTGTTTACAATCTAGTGTATTTCAATATTCTAGTAGGTAGTAGATATTTAATTATAGGAAAAATTTACCTTGTATTGATTTGTTCGTAATATCACCCAATCCCATTTTCTTATATAATAACGTGCAAAAAAATGAAAATAAAAAAAGTTGATAATTCACATCTGACTGGATTTTTCTAAATTTTAGGTTACGAAATCAAATAAAATAACCAAACGGTCTGGATATAATAAAACGAATATTTCAGATCTCAAACATTACCTATGTAAATAAAAAAAAACAAATAGAAAGTATAAATTTACCACAAGAAGGCCTTCTTTGGGATCCCTTCTGATTATTAGAGCCGCCAAGCTGTCTTCATCCTGATAAATTTCTCCTATATGATCCTTTTCGTCTCCCATCTAGAAAAAAAAAAATTAATCTTAAAAAAAAAATTAAGTAACCTTACTGATTTACCTTAAGTTACTAATCGTTTTATCATCTCTTAGGTATGCCTTGACCGAGTAATTTTGTGTACCTAGCTTGTGACTTGTTTTCATTTTGAATAATAATATTTTGTTTCTTTTTTTTTCGACAAAATCTTACTGATTTTCATTTGTTTATTTTAACTTGCTATTATTAAAGGCATTTTGCGGTATATTATACCTTCTTTAATATAAAAGAAAGTCGGGTTAGTGCGAACACTTATAACTCGAGATCGGCTGAACAGATTCTTCCGATGTTTGATTTATCGGATTCTTCTCCGCTCCGGAAAACAGAATAACTAGGTAGGTATTAAAAAGTTGAAAAGTGCATACGAGATAATATAAAAATATAATATTAAAGTTAGTATGGAACGGGTTTCCTGCGACGCCAACGCCATCTATGAAAATTTTTATAACAACAAAATGATTGTTTACCTGACAACCATTGACATTAAAAATATTGGTGCGCAGATTTTTTATGGAATTTTTCGTGGATGAATGTTGGAATTTTTGAGTTTTCAGAATTAATTTTTTAACATTCAAACATATTTTTAACGTATTTTTGTATAAATTACAAATTCCTATAACGACAATATTCATAGTAAGGACAACAGGATAAAGTCTGTCGGGAAAGCTATAGTAAAGAAATAAATAAAAGATTCGAGTTCTATCTATTTTGAGTGACCCTGTTATACTGGGAAGGGATAATATGGAAGCCGAACTGGAAAGATATAATATAAGATATAAGCAAAGTCCTAAAATCCCCGAACTTCCCCATCTATCTGAAGAAGAAATCATTAGATGCGTGCTTACTCCCGGTACACCGGTGCTCTCCTATGGATTCGAGAAAGAAAATAAGTTTGCCTAAATCAGGTTACACAAAGAGCAATGACGAGAAAGACGTTGAATATATATGAATCAGGGGCTGAAAAAAGAATGTTTCGATAAGGTAACAGATTTGACTTGATGGGTGGACGAAGAGGGCGCTGGACTGGTGTCATAGAATAGGACACAGAAAAGTGAATTGGCCTCAGAAAAAATGATTTGGTGAAATCGGAAGGGGACTTGTACTGATAAGAAACACGTATGACATAGAGTAACTCACAACTGTTGTGGAAGTCCAAAGGGAAACCTTTATTGAATACTTTTTTTCTTGGGAGGAAGGGATAATCTTAATGGACGTTGAATCGGAGGGGAGACCTACCGACTGAAATCGCCCTCCTCTGGATCCCCACACTATAGCGGAACCGCATTCAAGCATTGCTTCGTTGAGGTAACTTTTCAATACTGGATACTAGTAACTTAAGTGGCTATTTTTTTGTAAAATAACCTACAAGATAGGAAAAATTAAGTTGAAAAGATGCTACATGTCATATTTTAGTAGCTTTTATTTAACCCAACAAAACACGGCATTGAAAGTACAGAATATTCTTAATATATGTAAGTCAGATATCCTTTATAGGCTAACGCAGGGGTTCCCTAGGTGTGCGCCGCAGCGCCCTGGTGCGCCGTGAGTCAATCCTCTATCATTATCCGAAACCACAAATATTCCCGGGTACCTATAAAGCAACGATTCCTATTTTGAACGCTCGCACCTTCAAAGAACATAGGTAAAAGCATATAACCGAAAGTTTGAAAGCCCAAGAATTGTTTCAAATTCTTGAGAAGTTTATTGCAGAAAATGGTTTGGAGTGGTTAAAGTGTATTGTTGTATGTACTGATGGTGCTCGATCCATGTCTGTCAGATATGGAGGTAAACAAGCGCTTATTTGTGAAAAAGCACCGATCCGTTGCATCATCCACAGAGAAGAAGTTTTTGCATCAAAGTCAATGAGCTCTAAACTGAACCAAGTACTTATTGAAAGATCAGCCCTTTTTTGTAGTTTAACGGTACTAAACTAGGGCGCCGTGACAAAACACTAAACTTGTAAGTGCGCCCCTGGGCTAACGAATGATTTGCCATATAGATCGCGCTCGTGTGCAAGCAGTATGGACGGAATAAACAATTAGTATTCATTGACAGATCTATCGTCAGTAGGTGCTGACATGATCTACCCATCGATAATGTCACCTCTAAAAGAATTACCTAACTAATTTAAAGTTGTGCATCGTGACAATGGTGCATTGGTCTGCATTTTATGGCATGGAGCGATTTCTCACATACAGTAGATCTCACACACATATAGATGTTGAGGAAGACACTATGATAATAGACGCGAAACCTAGCCTCAAGTTCCTGTGTTCATAACTTTAACGGTACACTTTTGCTTAGTACATAGATACTCAAGTTAAACAAGATATCACTCAAGTGTTCTAGTATTAATATGGTCTCCCACAAGAATGTAAAAAAAAAAGTATTATTTCGACATTTTGATGGAACGGATGCCAAAAATAAATTATAAGGCTGAAAGAAAAAGCGTGGTGAATACGGCGTAATGACCTGGATCGAACACATCTATTGCGTCATTACCATTGGAGGACCAGGAGGCCATTCTCTGCATTTACAGCCCGATCGCAGTCGATTCACAATCTCAATAACGATGTCATTATGACATTTAGATTTTGGTTGCTAAGCATGAAAGGAATTCCACGATTGGTCTATTTTGAATTCGGTTTTGTTTCACGAAAAAAAAATCTTTTAAATAAGTAGGAGGTCGAAATAGGATTGACTGGTTTTTTGAACTCAGGGATCCCTCAGTCTAAAACGTTGGAGTACTTAGAATTTTCTTGTTCGCCGTAAGATTTTTTGTGTCTTTCATGTAATGGAAATATAAGATATTACCATCAAGTTTCGCACATTTACCATGGAACATACACTTGTATCTCTAGCTAGAAGGAGCTCGACATTACGTATAAGATCCGCGTACGTGCGAATATTCAGATTAGAATAAAACAGCGATAATCTAAATTGTCATACATAACATAGTATAAAATATACGAATAAATCGCACTTAAGGATTTTGCATATTATGCCAGTCGAGAATTATTATGTGGTTTGTATATTCAAAATGGATTTTTTTATCAAATGAATATTTTTTAGATACAACCATATTATGAATATGGCTTCTCTGAAAGGCGTGAAAGCCAGGGAGAGTTGGATAGCGGAGTGTGATTTATTAAGGAATTTTAGGGAAGTGGTATATATGCTAAATAAAAGCATACGACCCTTTTGTTTTGGTCATTGAAAGGGATGAACTAAGAACGAACGAATTGTAAATAACCAACCAACTCCCTCGTCTTATAAAGTCCATGTAGCTGGTTCTATAATCTCCAGATGCTTTCAAGGGGTTTAGTTTGAAGAAGCTTTTTTGAGAGACCTAAATTGCTACTCACGTTCATGTCAGAGTTTTCGAAAGATGTTGTATAATAGTGTGACGTATCAAATTATTGTTTCGAATATATTTAAACTAACAAAGGAAACCCTCAAACCATCAAAAATACTAATAATAAGAATACTTACAAGTCTTCCATCACATGCCTACTAATTCTAGTACAATGACGACGAGGTGGAAATGGTTAAACGCATGTTTAGAAGGATTCCAAATGATAGTTGGCTGGTAGAAGTGGTGATTTTTCTCGTAACACATTTCCAAAGGCAACGAATAATCTCTCATACTTTGTGTTTCATAGCTTCGAAGTAGAAGCTAGGTTTGTATATATACAACATAATACATAATTTGGAAGGAGTTCATCGACTTGCGTTTGTCTCCAAGTAGGTCCGCAGGACGAGAACTGATTGGTTATGAAAGACGAAAATCATTTGAAAAAAAAAATCAAGTTCGTGTCTTAAATACTCGAACATCCTTGACTCAAGGCGACAGAGGACGTGCAAGGAATCCAAATTCTAGGCACGGCGTTATTATCTATTCATCTTAAATTTGTTTCATCGACCCTATTAATTCGTAGTCAATTTAAATAGGTTATCATTACCTTTTGGGAGTCCTTTTGTTTCCCACTAGTATTTTGATAAAATAGAATCGGGCTCTTGTTTCCTCCCTATGGCCCTACTTGGAGTTACACAGGAAGTATTGATTGATTGATTGACCTAAATATTATATACGTTATAAAGAATGAATAAATAAAATGAAACTTTATTGATGTGTGTATTACAATACTAGCTTTCCCGACAGATGTTGTCCTGTACCTATTCCTCACTATGAATATTGATTCCAAATCTCTAATATAAATTAAAGTCGGGTTAGTGCGAACGCTTATAACTCGAAATCGGCTGAGCAGATTCTTTCAATGTTTGATTTATTGGATTCTTCTCCGCTCCGGATAACAGAATGGCTAATAAAAAGCTGAAAAAAATGGGTAAGAAATGATATAAAATATAATATTTGAGTTAGTGTGGAACGGATCAACTGCGACGCGCCAACGCCATCGCGGGTAGTTCCCTCTCATTCTCGCGTACGTGATTGCCGCTCTTACAGTAGCCCATCCCACTTACTCCACCGCAAAGTCAACAAAATTATCGGGCACATTCGTATCGGTATTTCATAGGTGAGGTAGAATGCGCATAATATATTCTCACGTTGTGCCCGCCTGAGCTTTGAATACGAATGAAATATGGATGCTTTAGAAATATTTTAACATTATTATTTTATTAGTAACTTAATCGGATTAATTATGTATTTTTGTTTCTGGGGGCGCAGTGCACATGAACGGGCCGCCTCTGGTTAGGACTACAGGACAACGTCTGTCGGGAAAGCTAGTTTATAATACATTTAAAATATGTTTGAATGTAAAAAAATTATTTCAGAAAGCTCGAAAAAAATTCTATAAAAAATCTGCGTAGGTACCAATATTTTTAATGTTGTTGTTTTTTTAATGGTTCTCAGGTAAACAATGATTTTGTTATTATAGAAATTTCAAAGATGGTGTTGGTGCCCATCAAGAAATCCGTTCCATACTAACTTTAATATTATATTGTATATTATTTATTATGCATTTTTCGAATTTTTAGTAGTTATTATGTTGTCCGGAGTGGAGAAGAATCCAATGAATCAAACATCGGAAGAATCTGTTTAGCCGATGTCGAGTTATAAGTGTTCGCACCAACCCAACTTTCTTTTATATTATAAGATAAGGAAAAATGTGTGTACAATTCAAAGGGCGGGCTTATCTTAAAAGATCTATGCCAGCCAATACTCCTTGAGAAAATAATTAAGTTTTATTTTGAACTAAGCTTTTCCGTGAATAGCCCTGCTGACACATTTGCGACTGTGCAGAATAGTACACACAAGAAACACGCAAATATTGTTTGTTTGCTTTTTTTTACAACAAATAACAGTGCGAATCTTTAAACGCCTACGCTGCTCAATATAATGTGCTAATTAGCATATTTCTTACCTAAGTATCTCTCGTTTATAATTTGATTTACACCAGCTATGCGTGACACCGTAACCCACATAATATTAATACAAGTGACAAACAAAACACATGACGATCTATTCTATAACAAACACAATAAATACCATAAACAAGACATTACATAGTACAAAGCATTATGTCTGATGCTTACATAATAACAGTCTATAATAATTCGATCTAGTTCTATGAATAACTTAAAACAAATATTTTATTTTATAATATTAATTGGCGCTATATTCTCACGGCTGAAATTACTTTTTCACGTGGATTCCTTTATGGAGTATTATGAAAAGTGAAATAATAAGCGGAGCGAGTTTCTGTAAATATGAAAAATCTAATTCTAGAGATAATTATCAAAAAATATACAAATAATAGGTATTAATTTATCATAACATTTGCCTTTGTGTTTTTTTTTTTTAATTAATTTCCACCATGCATGGGCTGTAAACATCTATAATGTAAAAAAAAGTCGGGTTAGTGCGAACACCTATAATACGAGATCGGCTGAACAGATTTTTATGATGCTTGGTTTATTGGATTCCTCTCCGCTCCGGATAACAAAATAATTATTAAAATTAGTATGGAACTGATTTACTAACAGCAACGCCATCTGTGAAAAATTCCATTACAATACAATTTTTATGTACTTAACATCCATTGAGTTTCAAAACATTGGTACGTTGATTTTTGATAGAATTTCTTTCGAGCTTTCAGACATAACTTTTTAACTGTTAAACATATTTTAAACGTATTTTTGTATAAATTACAAATTCGAAATTAAATAAATTTCGACCGACCAAATTTGCTTCCGAAGCTACGATAGCTGAATGGCGCTGAGAGGGATCTGGGGCTTTTGGGGGTTGGTGACTGGCGCACAGTGGCGGCGACTAGGGTGGCTTGGAGAAGTTTGCTGAGGGAGGCCGAGACCCACTCAGGGTTGTAGCGCCGCAGATGATGACGATGAAATTTTCTTCGGGATCGACCGATTGTCTATCCTTATTCTGGCTGATTCGACAAACATTGCTGTGCTATAAAACAATATGATGTCATTCAATTCGAATTGCAACCTTCAAGATGCGCATGCCTCGGCACTGTATGGCCATAAGCTTCAGTGACAAATTTGACGATGTGTGTCGTGTGGTTTTTTTTCGTAATGATTTTTTTTTTAAGATTATTAATTAGAGTCGTAACCAGAATTTAAATATTCTAAATGCTTCTCCAAGAAATAGGCTTTTTCTGAGGTTAAAACGTTCAAACGTAGAACATCTTCTAGTTAGTATAGATTATTTAAGAAGGAACTAATTCTTTTTCATCTGTTGTCGGTAGTGGGTAAGAATTATCTGAGAACACAGTATTATTATTGTTCGACACTTTTATCTATGGAACTGAATTTCATAGATAAATGACAGGTGTATACAGTACCTACAATTACCTATTATTGTGTACTAAATGATAAGATCTTAATTATTTTTTGATCAGCTTCCTCTTGTGAAGCGGGTAGGTACCTACTTATACCTAATCGGTGCGTGCGATATGAAAACTTAACATTAATATCCTATGTGTTTACTAAAAATATCAATTGTTTTCAAAAGAATAATGGAGTTTTGAAAGTATGGCAATTTGCCATGTGAATAAAGTGTTGCCATACGGTAAACGTGTTACATATTATTATTATTATTTGTTACCGTTGTTCTCCTTATAATGAAATCAGATTATGGCAATAAGATTATTACGAGACAATACCATAGATAACTTTATTACTTATATTGTTTTATTTTTTTTTCGTATTGTCAATGGTTTTATTATGCTGTCATGAAAGGTGTTGGATTACGAAACTCTATGGGCGTTGTTGCTGCACTTTGCAAGTGTTTTTTTTTATATTGTTTCCTATTTTATTGTTTTGTCTTAAAATGTTTCAAAAGTTTGGTACTGTTTGAATCATTATGCTACATGGTGTATTATTTTATGTAAAAAAGTCAAGGGTAGTTCGAAAAATAATATTATTGTTGAACAACGTTCTCTAAAAAACACAGAAATGTGGGTTGGAAAAAAAATATCGGATAATATAACAAACTTCTAAAAGATTAATTCAAATTCAATTTTTTTCAAACTCAAATATTTTTATTGAGATATAAAAAACATTAAAAATACATATACCTACCTACCTACATAATAATAAAATTTATAATTTTTTTTTTATAGGTATATATTTTACCCCCAAAATTGAAATGCCAAAACAAATTTTTGAGTTAACATCGTGGTGTGGAAATAAGCGTTGTAACAAAAAAAAACAAGGGTTGAACGTAAAAATAGTTTCCCTGATTGCCAGGGGCGCGCAGATAGTTGTAACGTGCTATGCATAAGACTAGGCAGAGAAAACCAAACCGCCGAAGTCAAAAGACGTATTGGATTAAGTTGGGCAGCCTTCGGGAAAATGAATCACATACTTAAAAACCGTAAAATCCCCATGAACCTTAAACGCAGAGTTTATGAGACGTGCATAATGCCGGTTGCAACATATGGTCTGGAAACAGTGACGCTGACCAAGCTGAGTACAGAAAAAATAAGGGTTACCCAAAGATCCATGGAAAGAGCCATGCTGGGTATCACCCTGAGAGATAGAGTGAGAAATGAAGTGATACGACAAAGAACCATGGTTGCAGATATTGCCCAACGTATCGCTTCCCTCAAATGGCGATGGGCAGGTCACTTGTCAAGAGACCAGGCAGAGAAATGGTCGAAGAGGGTCGAAACTTGGAGACCCAGAACGACCGCCAGGAGCGTCGGGAGACCACCACTACGTTGGAGAGACGACCTCGTCAAATACACTGGGGTCAACTGGGTCCAAAAAGCCCAAAACAGAGCGGTGTGGAAGGAGATGGAGGAGGCATTTGTCCAGCAGTGGACGGGAATAGGCTGAGAAGAAGAAGAAGAAGAAGATGCACATTGGTCTTTCCTCTTCACATACCCGCCCGTCCGAAATTATTGCAATGCTCGATGTCGGTCTGGCAGCGTAAATAATGGAGCTCCCGATCGTTTCATCCGTCAGGTATAAAATACGGTCTATAATTCGACTGTTGTGTGACAGAAGCCATTCGACAACTGAAATACTTTCTTAACTGTCAGAAGTGTATGGAAAAACGTGCATGATAGTTGAAAAATTATCATTTCGTACATATGAGAAATGTTCTGTCGGTGGAAGAAGCAAAAGAAATTTGTTAGAATAGAAAATGCGGAGGTTCTTTCTTCATAATAAGCTAGATCGAGCAGTTTGTAACAAGAAAAAAGGCTGGTAACGATTACTATTTAACAAATATTCTTCTTTAAGGGACACCTTATAATGGATAAAACAGTTGTTCCTTTTTTTTACCCACTACGCTGTATCCCGTAAGGGGTAAGCAGAGCGAACTAATAAATCATTGTATTTCTGTTTGCATCCATTCTTTCCACGTGTCCAAACCATTTCATTTTATTAACTTTCATCTTTGTCACAACACTAACTTCCATACCACATTCCTTCCTAATATTCTCATTCATTTGCATATACCACAGAGTCTATTCACATATTCTGCGTAGACCCCTCATCGTTACTGCATTCATGCACTAATGCAGTGTTTTTCAATCTGTGGGTGAAGCCTTACTCAGGGGGTCACCGGCAAAAGGAAAAAGCAAGGTTCTATACTTCAATACAAAACACAGTTTCAACGAGAAGGATGGGACTGTTTATTTTTCAAAATTAAGTCAAATCGTGGTACTATTTTTGAAATTTTAATTATTAAATTATTTTCTAATTGAAGTCTATTTATATTTTTAATTTCCACCATTGATGAGAAAGTCAGTTCATTGGGGTAAGAAGTGGCGAATGGCACGAATAATAATTTTAGAGCTTTCTTTGCCAGCTCTGGATATTCTTGCTTTCTTTTCATTCAGAACACGTCAACACATTGCGAATGAAATTGCATTTTAAGCATGGCGTCATCAGCTAAATCTTTAAATCAGCAGAAAAACTTTAAACAAATATTAACATTTTTCTTTAATATTTGTTGTGAGATCATGCACTTCTACTGACTTATCCAAGAAAGGATTAAGAATCCATCTACGTCCATTGTCAGCATCAGAGTGAATGTCTTATTGCAGCGTGGTAGGTCTTAATAATGAATAATCCACATTATCAAAAGCGTCCATATCGGATTGATACTCCTCTGATATTATAGTAAACATTTTTTTTTATTATTAATTCCATCTTCCAGATTTTTCGTCCATGTCCATGTTTCACTCCCATACATCAAAGATGGTATCAGGATTGCATTGTGCATCAGCTTTTTGGATTTAAGAGATACGTTATTATTTCTCATTAGAGGTCTTAGTGTACCGCCAACCCTTCTACCAGCCAGTCTCCTTCTTTCAATCTCCTTTTCGCACCTTCCATCTCTGCTAAATAGACTACCTAAATAAACATACTCATGCACTTGTTCCAAGTCCTCATCATTCACTTTCACACAATATTGCGTTCTAAAATCTTCTCTTTCAAAAACAAGCACCTTTGGCTTATTTACATTCATCTTAAGAAATTCAATAATCATCAAAGATTCAATTCATCTTAAAAGATTCAATAATTAAGAGATAAAATTACAGCGAGCCGCTTTGAACACATTTCTATCTAGCATTAAAATACTTGCCCATCGTTCTTTTACCACCCCATATCGTGAGAAATTTCCTAATCGCATTCATGCCAAAATGAATTCCGCATTTTTAAATAATAAGATCTGTAACAATATCATTATTCTAAAAGTGTTCATTGTTGGTGCACTAGAGTATCGACTGTGTGGGTATTGTCTGCATACAGAGCGGCCGTGTAGGTTTTCCTCTCACGGAAAGAAATATACAAGAATGGAAAAGCGTATCTTGTATCGGAAGTGTAACCAGATTCCATGCAGCAGCGTCTCTCTGGCAGCTCAGCACCTGCTCTCGGGCTGAATAGAAAGTTAGCTGCGATCTTTGTAGTTCATTGTACCCTTAAATAAACCGATCTCAACCCTTTTGCAATACTCTAAATCGTGTTATAATAATTATTAAAGTAAGTGGAAATTGGAATAAATAATAAAAAAAAATGTTTACTATAATATCAGAGGAGTATCAACGTTTCTACTCCTTTTCAACAGAATTTACAGGTTCCAGATATCCACAGCTCAGATGTTCCCTGAGTCATTATTAGAAGTTAGAGTTTTTTCAGACCTACATATTTTACTAATATTCAGGCATGTGTAAAACCGTCAAGAAGTTCCTTGGAATATTTCCATATTAGCCCCATATCTCTATAATATAAATTAATGTAGGGTTAGTGCGAACACTAGTCTTATAATTCGAGATCGTCTGAACAGATTCTTTCGATGTTTGATTTATTGGATTCTTCTCCACTCCGGATAACAGAATAACTAATAAAAAGTTGAAAAAAAAATGGAAAAGAAATGATATAAAATATAATATTAATGTTAGTATGGAAATGATTACCTGCCACGCGCCAACGCCATCGCAGGTAGTTCCCTCTCATTCTCGCATACGTGATTGCCGCTCTTACAGTAGCCCATCCCACTTACTCCACCGCACTGTTTTGAGCATTTTAGAAATTTTTTATACAAAGTCAACAAAATTATCGGGCACATTCGTGTCGGTACTTTTCGTAGGTAATATGTCTGTGCGCGCATAATATTCGCACGTTGTTCCCGCCTGAGCTTTGAATACGGATGAAATATGGATGCTTTATAAATATTTTAACATTATTATTTTATTAGTAACTTAATCTGATTAATTATGTATTTTTTTTCTGGGGGCGCAGTGCACATATGAACGGGCCGCCTCTGGTTAGGACTACAGGACAACGTCTGTCGGGAAAGCCCTAGACAATAATATAATAATATCCTAGATAATATAATAATATCCTAGATAATATAATAATATCCTAGATAATATAATAATATCCTAGATAATATAATAATATACTGGAAAGCTAGTTGTGAATAAAAAGATTTTCCCAATTTGTATCAAAAGAGAGGTGAAGTAAGTACACAATAATAATAATTATTGATGTTAATTTTATTGGTTGAATTAATTGTAAAACAAATCCGTCTTAACAATTAGTTATGGGTAAATTTAAAAGAATTATCTAATTCAATGTGATAATTGTTTGAACACGACGTGTTTAATAGCGGTGCTGAATGACTGGTAGATAGCGGCGCTTTGAATGAACTGTGGGAGTTGGTTGCATCACAAAAGAGACCCTCGGAGGTCGTGTGAAAACGAAAGTATAAAAAAAAAGTAGACTACTGTTGTTTTGTAAAGATACATAATAATATGCTAGGGACACAAAAATGCTGTCTTTTTAGTCAATTTATGGGCTGATAGAATATTGCGTTTGCCCTAAATTGCGATAGGTCTAATATAATAACCTTAAGAAAAACTCCGGCCTTGGAAGGCTAGGGTATAGCAATTCAGTCGCTGAATTGCTGTATATCGTTTCGAAGATCTTGTAATTGATCCTCATCAATGCCGAAAATCTTCCTCTTTCAGTATTTCAAAAGTATATTCGAGTTTTTTTAGAGTCAATTGGGTATTTTTTTATGTTTATTAACCCATATAATATTGTTTGACCTCTGCTCACTCGTTCATAATATCAGACCGACACAAAAAGGTTTGTGTAGAATTAGGAAAACCATTCAGGCGATAAACGTGACGAAGAGGAGTGATTTAAAGATGGATCAAACTGTGCCAGGACTCACACCCATAAAGAATAACGGGCAACACACCCGCATCAAACGAATCATTTTGTCTCGACAATAAATGTTGATGCCTTGGTCATGTTTATGTTAATTGCCCCACTTGCCATACCGATACGTATCGGGAGCTCACTACAATAGTCATGTAGACGCAGAATCCTTCCTTTTCCCAGTTCCTACGTCTTTCCCAGTTCCTACCTCTGTCTCTTGTGTGACCTACACATTTACTTGGAACATAATTGTCTATTATAAAATTGTTATGTGTTTTTTAAAAAATGGAACGTTTGTTGTTATTTTTGGTTGTCATATTGTTGTTGGTGAAATGGTTCCTAGTCATTCGTGTTGATAGACAAAGTTGTGTTTTTTTGTGAGAAACTATTAATGAAAGCAGAAGAAAAATTACAGAACCGGCCGGTCTGAAGACATCCGTTATCCAGCACATCACGTAGGTCACACTAAATAATACCCCTCTTCTTACTGCAGTCCAACCCAACTCCTATTCTGAGGGACTACCTGCGTTTACAATACATTTTATGTTTCCGGGAAATCGCAAAAGAGAAAAATGGTTCTGTTCTCATTGTTATTTCAAGATCTTTAAGGCAATGTATGATTTCTTGGCAAAATGTTTAACAATTATCTTATAGAGGGTTTAAGGAAGGTTTTCAGACAAGGTGGTTCGACGGCGTATTAAGATTTTAGATCCAGGGATGTGGGTTAAAAATAGTTGAGTTCTAAAAAGGTGACCTTTATCTTTCTTAGGTTCTTTCTATGCAGGTATGTATTTCAACAGATCATCTGTTAGTATAAGAATATGATCAAAGATCAATACGATCATTATTCATGCCGCTGGCACCTGTCTTAGAAGATCCATCACATAGATCGAGGTTGATAGATTCATCATTTTAATAAGGTTTTTTTCGCAATTTTTCAACACATAAAATGTCAGTAGAGATTTTTTTGTATTTATGAATGTGAAGAATGAATTTGCAAATATTACAGGTATGTACAATGGATAATGAAATATTTGGCTTTTAAATTTTTATCACTAGCTGCTATATTTAAAATCTACGATCAGTGTAAAAAATAGCTCAACGATAGAAAATATTACGATCAAGCTATCATCGAGATCGATACTATCGTATCGCTTGATTGTGAGCTGATCTTTGTAGATTTTGACCCGCCATATTGGATTTAACGTCAATGACAGTTGTTTCGAGTATACAAGAACGCTTTTTGTAATAAATACACTGTATTTAAGTTTTTCCTCCGTCCAAATATGTGCCCCTTTTATATTTTGGTCCATTGTATTTTGGTTTATCATTTTTATAATAGGAAATTTGAACAAATAAAGCAAATATGCATTCTCGTAATCATTCGACTGCTTACAACCATGATACACCAACTAAATTTATAAGAAATATAATGACGTTTTGAAGAAAATATTCAAAGAATACTCAAAAGTAGGTACAAAAAATATTAAAATTGATGTTTCGTATGATTTAATAAGGACTTAACTATATTTTGATATAAAATAAATATTTTAAAAATAAGGTACCTATTTTGTATCGACTCGAAATCGTTCAAATCTGACATAGCGCATCTTGGTTTTAAGCACTTGCGTTGCCCGGCTACTATTTTGTTTGTTTTCAAAATTTTGCATGAAATGTCATCTTCATACATAGCAAATATGTTCATATATAACGAGTTATACGTAATCTTACGATTAACGATTGTTTTTTTATAAGTAAGACGGTGAATGTTTAAGGATCAAGAGAAAAAAACAGATTAGTTACATATCAGGATCGGTAGATATATAAGAGTCAGCAGAACGCTTTAGTCCAAGTTGTCCATATTCAAGATTCTGGGGATTATACTAGATGCTTCAAGGGTGCTATGCAAATGAGGTGATGCCGTAAGGCAAAGAATCACCAAGGTAGAGTGCAGTTAGCGAGAGTATTCGTTTACAGATTCATACAAACTGTCGAGTATAAGACGCAGCCGTGCGTGTGTATTAGTAAAATTCGGGTTCCTGGATTGGTCAGTGTACGGATCAGTAAGCGTTGAGCCGTGAAAGGGAGAGCATCGTTGTTTGTTTTCTAATTTTTTGCTGTGACCATCCGTTATCCGACTATGAGTTCTTCAAAATTAGAAAGATGCCATCCATTATGTGGGCAAGCAAAGGAGATGATATTAAATGTATATCAATATTTCCTCATCGTAGTCCATGTAGCCAAATCATGCTTTTTTGTTTTCATTATTAATATTATTTATTTTTTATATTTAAGAAATATTATTGTTATACCTACAATTTCACAATGCAAATCAATCAGACAGTCCTTTTTGTTTTTATTTTGTTTTGTAACAAATATAATAATTATCAATTTTACATTGATGTTTATTTTTTTTACCCACCACGCCGTTTCCCGAAGGGGGTAGGCAGAGAGTACGGATTTCTATTTTTTCCTATCCAAACAAACCTCTTTCGCTTCTTCCAAACGCATAACATTCCGCATACATGCTCTCCTATTTCTTTTGCTCCTGACTTGGCCTTCCTCTAAGACTGAACCGATATGATCGGACCATGTCATTCGAGGTCGACCTCGTCTGCGTGCACCCATTCTTTCAGATTTATATATCCTTTTAGTCATTCTCTCTTCGTTCTCTCTACCTACATTCCCAAACCACCTTAATTTATTAACTTTCATTCTAGTCACTACACTAACATCCACTCCACATTCCTTTCTAATATTATCATTCCTCACCTTATCAATCAGTCGCTTTTGTTTATTGTCTGGTATATTTTAGAATTAATAAAAAAAAATATTAATTTCATAATTAAAATCAACCAAATCGTGCAATTTGTTTTTATTATAAGTGTTATTTATTTCTTATATTTTAGAATTATTATTGCTAGGTATTAAATTTCATCATAAATAAAAACAATGTAATCTGTATATCTTTGAATTAAAAAATTGCATAATCATTGAAAATTTAGCAACAAACTATTTTTTATTTTTCCTATACCTAAATCTGGCTTTATGTATAAAAACTTTAAAAATATTCGCAGAATAAGTAGGTACCTACATATAATATGACAGGTAATAATATGTATTTACAAGAGAATATTAAAGAAATTAATAAATAGTAGACCATTTATTTTCAACCTCACTCTATTGTCACCCTATGCCTCAGCGCATACACTCGCTAACTGGACTCTAATAACGGTAAGAAAGAATCAAACTTATTAACAAATTTTATAGGTACGTGCTTAAACATATTGCTTCACGTTACAGTCTTAACAGTTAAGTGTATAAACGACGCCGCTGGAGCATTTCGGAAATTCCCTCCATTGTTTCAATAGGTAAAACTTGGAATTTTTTATTGGGACTCCAGGTATTCCTGTAATGGGGTGTCTATTTTGCTGTTCTATTTTTATTTTTAAACAATATGCCGTCTATTCATAAATAATACCCATTTTGTAAAATAGTTCGTTATCTGTCTATTGGGTGCCGGCCGGGCTCCCATACTAATTGTATGTAAATGGCCAGGTATTATCTGTATTTCGTGGAATTCGGACGTGTATACCTGCTTTTACTTTCATTCTATAAACACATTGCAATAAGTTATATTGTACCTATTGTAATTTACGGTTTTTATAGTAAAAATAATATTTTGGAAGTGTGTAGTGTTTTATACCTGCATAACTAGAATACCCGCAAAATGTAATTACGTTGTTTGTATTTTATTTGTTATCAAGATACAACTAATAATTTTTATATTCATAAACTTTACTGAGCCTAGTGGTATAGTGATAACTTGCGAAAAAGAGGTTCCAGGCTGAATAACCGGTCGAGTCAGAGTTTTCTTACTATTTTTTCACCGGGGCTGGCTTGTCTCAGATTGGTCGGAATCGGTTGACTAGAAAAACTGCTGGTGAAACCTACTGACATATTTTTAGAAACTGGGAGTGCCATTAACTTGGAAGACATACTCACCTTAACTAATTTTGAAACTAAAATCAATCAATCAATACTCACTCCCTTTTGATCCCAATTTGGGGCATAGAGAGGCAACAAGAGCGCGGCTTCAATTGCCTCTTCCTACACCATGCCCAAATCACTCAGTTCTGCATCGAACGTATGGGACACGGTGTGAAAGGATCTTCCACGTCTTCACCCTTTTCTTAGCCAATTCTAATTCGGCATCCTAACACATTTCCCAGCCAAGTCCGTCTCCTTTTCATAATGGTAGAAGTGATGGGCCACCGCTGTGAGCGCCAGCAAAATGAAAAAAAAATAGAAAATAAAATATTCTAGTCTAAATTTGACAGGAACTTAAAAGAAAATATTCATGTGAATTTCCAAGTTAAACGTTCCAAAGATGATAAAGAAATCTTCAGTTTTTGGATTAACCAAAATTATGACATCGGTATAAAATGTACCAAAAAGTTGTCTACAATGCACTATGACGAACGTGTGGATTTTGAAAAAAAAATAAAGTAAAAAAAAGATATATTCACACATTACAACGAAATTTTTACTATGAACGGACCTATTCAACAATGTGATTAAATTTCATACTGGTTCAATGTTCACCAAAAATAAGAGTAATATCCATTCCAAATTAATGTGCGATAAATTTCGAATTAAATAGTATAAATTTTTATGTGTATTTCATTTCCCTAGACAAAATATCCATTGTTCTTTTCCAAAATTTATACGCAGTATCGAAAGTTCCATACTAATTGTATGGACGCCGGCCGAGCGTTGTATAGACAGATACCTGACTTTATGCCTATCGACTCTTAACGGTTAAAGGTCGTATAATCATCACTTGACACGGGGCTATCCCATCTCAGATTGTATGACATCGGTTTACTAAGAAAAAATGCTATAGGAAAAAGGCTATCCAAGCTTTACTGCCGTATTTTGTATGGAAAAGTGTTTATGGATCTTTTTATTTTCCAATGAATCTGGTCTCACCCGCAATTTTTGACATCGTATTCTCATTCCTTTCCATATCCCACATATTATTCTGCTCAGAGTATCGAAGTATTCGTAGGTATTATAAAAAGCGAGCAAAAATAATTAATTGGCACAAATGGTAAATTTACCTAGATCATTTTACAATTTTTAGTTTGTTTTCTAAAATATCTAATTTGATTATTAAAAAAAAGTCCCCTTTTGGTTTATAAAACGTCCATTTTGAAAGTCCCGTATCACGTTATGGAAAAAGACATATTCGCAATTATTATAAAAAAAACATATGTCCGAACGTGATCAATACTGGATAAGTCGACACAAAGAATGCAAAAATCAGCTGATAACATGATCGGGTGATATAATAAGTATTTTAATTAGCAATTCAGGTCAAATTCGATCACGTTTTTATATAATCAACAGAGATAAGTAAATTAAATTACTTATTAATATAATTTAACGAATTTATAGACATTTTATATTCGTAATAAAGTATAATTAAGTCCGGAATCCCCTCGGATTGGTAATTAAATGTTTTTTATACGCGAGACATCACTTTCACCGGTTCGTTTATCGGAGTCGCAAAAAATCGGATAAAGAAGATTTTCAACATCTTCATCTTAACGTTACTGTGTAAACATTAAGATTTTTTTATGCAATGGACAACATTGTCATTATACCCCATGGACGGGAGGGAAAAAGGACATGTCACTTATCCCCTCCTGAATTGGTTTAAAATAATGAAATAATGTTACTTTTATATTAAACCAGTTTTACTGACAGACAATGTCTTCTAAATAATATTGAACACGAATTTAAAAGAATGATAAAAGTGACCTATGCATCTGTTTTATATCACCTAACTGGAAATCGTTCACGCGTCCGCGTGACGAGATTCGTGTACTCAAACGCGGACGGATCGTTCAAATTGAGAAAATTGTAAGATCGCTCATCGCATGGTCACGCGATCACTTTTCAGTTAGGACATAACCTTAAAAAACTGTCAGTTTGTGCGAAACGACTATTTGATTTCAAAATTAGATTATTTTACTTTTCGCATTTTAATTTATAAAAAATGCACTTCTATGGAAAAAAATTAGGAAAAAGCTGGAAAAATTCATAAAAAATCTGCATTCCAATTTATTATTAATATTTTTAATGTCAATGGTAGTCAGGTAAACAAAAATTGTGTTCTGTTGTTGGTATTATTGTTCTGTTCTCCGGAGCGGAGAAGAATCTAATAAACCTAAAATGATAAAAATCCGTTCAGCCGATCTCGAGTTAAGTGGTCTTTCTTTTATATCTTTAACATACAGCATAAAAACATACGAAAGAATTCTTTTCAGATGAAAATAATATTGCGATGTAATTTCACCGAAATTGTTATCAGTCTTATCAGTTTAGGGCATAGACAATAATAGTAATAAACTTCAACACATGGAATATTTATGTCTTTTTTAGTCTCTGAAAGCACTACTAGCTCCATCTAGGGAACCGGATCGAACAATTAACTCGAAAACAAACGTGTTTGTTTGTCTCTATTGAGTAGAATACAGTGACATGCGTTTATTGTTAATAATTATTTATGCACGAGTGTGTAAAATGCCGATGACATCTGACCTCAAATCGTTAACAATTTTCGTCTTGAATACATTTCGCAAGGATCCTGTTCGCTGACGACTTTTACAACATTCAAAACCGTACACTAAGATGTGTTCAGTTTGGCTTTGAATTAATTCGAATAGCGATATTCTATAATTATTTATAAAATACGTGTATACGTTTGTTTTGATGAAAATAACGTGCGAAATTTGACAGTTTTAAGCAAAAAAATGTCTCTGCAGGTAAATAAGGTTCGACTTAACTAATACCACGGTAACTATAAAAGATTATGCAGATAAAAGGAACCTATCTATCTATGTTCCCATACATTCTTTCATGTATGTTCATTTACTTTCTTGGTATAGCATTCTTTGTGGTCAGTATTGATGTCATTTTTCCACGTCATTCTCGAGCTACTACGCTTTCTATCTGTTCTCTTGCATCATTTTATATTATTTTCGTTTTTATTTTAGCACTTAACTGTAGAAATTCCAAAAAGATGGAAATTTTGATTTTTGTTCATATTTCTGGCCCCAAAGCTACGAACAAGACAAGTAAGACAGTGATTAGATTTTGCAATCTAACTAAACATGTTGATGAAATTTTAAACAAAAACTAACTGATTTAACGGCTGTTTTATCTGGTATCCATCAGATTAGATCTTACATTTAAATAACTAATAAAAGTTCACCTTTTAATACCTTTTCACATATTATCAACAATGATTATATCAGTTTTTTTTAGAAATTTCTTACATATCTTTCATTTGCATTTTATTGATCCTTTCTACAAGAAAACGGCATTACTTGGAGAAAATAGTTTGTTTAAAAAAAAATTATTACTTACATGTTCCACCTCCACAATATCAACTCCGTGAGGTTCCGTATCGTTCCCATCGATAGTCCAAAGTTTCAATCCATCCTTTTTGAAGAGTCCTTCAGTCTTTTTAAGAACTAACTCTATAGGCTTGCCGAATGCTTCAAATTTAATTTTGTGTGTGTCATCATCCAAGTTTGCATCCACATGAACTGTGTCTTTAAGACTTTTCTTCGTGTCACTTTGAACACCACTAGCACCATAAACACCACTTTCTACATTCAAAGCATCACCGGTTCTATCACTTTTGTCTCTAACACTTCCAACAAATATTGGGTCCGAGTCATCCCCGGGCCATAAATCCTCACTTTTATCCGAATTGTTTCTTTCGTCGAACGTACCTGTAGATCTCACGTGATCCGGCACGTTAAGATCTTTAAATTTATGGGCATTTTTTATTAAAAAATCCTGTTTGGATAATTTATCGTGCGCGAACTTTTGTGATCCGTAGTTCTGTTGGAACTTGTTGGTTGTGTGGAAGCTATCACTGGCTGCTGACTGGATACTTCTCTTGGAGACTTGGTGCTTCAATTGGACTACTTGATATTCTGGGACTAGAGAATGATCCTCTACATGAAAGACCGACCTCAGTTCATCTGCTGTCATGTGTTTGTGTAACTGTAACAAAAGAAAGACAATCTATTAAAGCCATGAAACATAAAGAGATAGCGAAAAGGGGACAATAATTATTTATAGACGACGTCTAGGCTCATTCTCCAATAATGACGATGAAAAATGATGCAAAGAACAAGTTAATGGTCATTGCATTTTCAACACCAGTAGGTAACAATAATTATTTGTGATGAGAGCCTGAGGAATATGAAGCCAGAAGGAAAAATTGTATGCTCCAGATCTTTCAAACGACTTTAACAAAATAATTATAATATTATTAATATTTGGTAACACAATAATGTGACACAAGAAACACAAGGTACTGAATGTTGTAACTTTGTTATTAGTGGAAATAATGAGTCCGTTTTGGTAGGTGTCAGCTGCAATATTTGCTATTTGCTTCTGTCTTTAGTGTAACCAAGCAGTGCAGTCTTTTGCAATAATTAATTATGCTGGTGTAACACCACCTGTTGGATGAGAGAATAGGAATTTGCAGCGATGGTGGTGAACTAGCGTGCTGGTTATTATGATGACTCCATGACATGCATGGGCAAATGCTGGTGACTATATTTCATGACAAAGAGGGTATATTATAATCATCGTGTGAAATATACCTAATTGCAACTGCTAAACTTATCCTTCTTGCCCATTCCTATCCTTTTCCAGCCTCTGAGTGTTCTTGTTTTAATTTAATCACTTCTTTTTAATTTATTTGGGGAACTGGCTTAAGCTATCTGATAGTATGACCTTCTTTGTCAGTCATTAACTGAACCATTTTCTTTTAATATATCTGGACAAATGTGAAGAAAACAGATTTGAACATTTCGTCCACTAAAAAAAGCGATTTGAGTAAAAAAGATAAAAATGATTAGTACTTCGACTCGAAGCAAGGACAACTGCATTTGGATTCTAATGTTCAAGAAAATTGTCTCTTTAAAGACCAATCCACCAATCAGACAGCCAAATTCGAGATGGACTCCCAGAGTCTTAAAGTGGAGACCATGGGAAAACAAAAGGGGAGTCGGTCGGCCACAGAAGAGATGGGCAGACGGTATTGTCGCGGCCCAGGATAGAGAGAAGTAGAGACAAATGGAAGATGCCTACATCCAGCAGTGGAGAGAAGGATAGGAAGAAAGACTAATCACTAATCAGTGAACATATACGTCATTTATTGATGTCCTCAATTTCATTTAGTTTTAATAATGTGTCAGTCAGATTTAATTAGAAGAAAACGCAAACCTGACTCTTAAGGTTCGGTTCTTACCGAGATAAAGCAGTGAAGGCTACGCAGGATAGAGCCGAGCGCGTTACGTTGAGGAGCGTAAATGGACGAAAACGAAAATTCATATATGTAAAGAGAAAATCAGTTCAGAATTACAAAGACATACGATTACTTTTTACAGGAGGGTAAACCCCATGCACATTCTTTACACGATCAAGATTTGTATCATCCCTCCAAAAATCCTGACATAGTACCGAATAAGTGGATGGTTTCAGGGCGGTGTATGTCCAGAAGTAGACATAATAAAATGTAAGTATTCTTTACAAACAATTTCATTATGAAATATGATACAAGACTAAAGAAACAATAGATACTTAATTATTTATAGCTAAAATCAGACAAGTTCTATCCAAACATCGCTATGCGGAACGAAGTTTGCCCTTTGGTTGAGTAACCCACCTTTAACTGTTAATATCATAACTCCAAACTATTATACAACCACAAAATGTCAAGTTGCCAGGGTTGAGTTAACCAAGTCGGCGGTGTTGAATATTGTAACGAGCTGTAGGCAAAACATTCACTTCTATCTTTTTCATGTGAATACTTCATATACGATAAAAATCTATCGATTAAACTTTTATACGAAACCTTTAGCTCCAATAAAATATTGAAGGGCATCCGTAGCCATTAAAATTTCATCGAAAAAAAGAAAGTTTAAAGTGTTAAAAGAACAAAAATTATTTTAAAAACAGTTTCTTTTAAATTTCAATAGACGAATTTTCTAATGGAACATTATTTTTGTTCGGCTGTTGTCATACTTTTCGTAATTTGACAGGTGGCATTTTCTGTGTAAGTTGATTGGAGGGAAGTTTGACAGATTTGTTTGATTTGTATTTGGATTGTTGAAATATTTCGTTCGTAGCCACACATTTATGATGAAAGGTGCCGTAATTATTTTTTTGTAATCATCGAAATCAATTTATCATATTTATCCGGATCCAAGTTGTTATTGGATACAAGAGAGTAAGGGTAAATCATAACGTCCTTTGTTAAAAATTAAGCCAATCTTAGAAACCATCGACAACAGTTTTTTTTATATTCTATTTCTAACTATGTTGCAATTTTATTAAAGTAAACATAAATTAACATAGAACATTATTTGTGGGTTATAATGCATTTTCAAATCAAGCTCAAGCTGAGTTTAAGCAATAATAGTTCGAAATGTCAAATTCATGGGTGGCCGTACGAAAAAATTAAATATTGCCATAATGAACTTATGTAAGAAGAAAAAAGGTTTCATACGTAACTACAATACTCACGATTCATCAAAAAAATGCACAGTCATCCATTGACACGTCTAAAATACATCTCGAGATATTATTATTATGTATTAACAAAATCATCTTTCATACATTGTATGTAACACAGAGGTTATCCGGAAATGGTGTTACAGAGACCGCCATTAATATAATAGTATCTATGGTAGATTAGTACCTACTCTCTATAGATAAGAATTAAGATTATTATTATTATAATATAATGAGGTACTACGATTATCTGTGTTTGTAGTCTTAACTTTTACTTCCTCGCGACGGCCGACGCAGCGCTGCAGTCGCTCTGGTGGTGGGTTACGTAACTATTATTATTTTTAAGGTTATGTCGTCGTTATTGTTGTTATCTCACGGACTACCATAACACAGAACCGTTCAAGAACAATAATAATCCATCATGTAAGTAGGTACTTACCCACTTCTCCGACTGGCAACACAGTTTTTTAGCCAGTGGTAATATTATTAAATTTATTATGGTTGTTTTCCGTCGTAGAAAGTGAGAGTGTGTCGAGTAAAGCTTGCCTCACACGGACGAAAAACAAATCACGTCTCATTTGAACAAACTAATCAACTATATAGTTTTATTCACATTTAAAATAAAATGAAAATAGTATTTATGCGTTGAAGGAAATTGTTAAATTGACACGTAAACGAAGAAATTAGCGCGGAACAAAATTTACAGACATCATGGTCGGGTAATTGATCCAAGTGTCAGTATCAGGTCATGTGACAAGAAAACATGTAGACATGTGATCTCAATAGGATACTGAAGTAGAGAACATAAGGGAATCGAAGAAGCGTCGGCTAACCTAATAAAACATGACCTGATGAAATCGCTTCGACAAAGAGAAGGGAGAAATGGAAAAACAATTTATAGACTTATGGCTGCAGTGGAATAAAGAGACAAAGTGGAATAAAAAATAGGACAAGACGTAAAACTTGACGACTGTATCAAATGACATTTTATAATTATGTATCATTTTATGCGAATTCAACATATTATTCTGTGTTTAAATTTACCAGCTCATTACACACCTAGTTTGCAAAACGTTTCAGCCATCATGCGATTGTGAAACATTCAGATCTATTATTGATGTTCGGTTAAAGACTTAAATCTAAGAAACACACTGAAAGGAAACGATAATAATTGAGGTATCGCATAGTATACATTAGATATGCATACTAAAAGTTTCGAGATATAAGCCTTCAAAGTTTAGAAACAAAATTTGAGATAATTCTTTGGAGCCCTCAAACTGTGGAAAATTCTCCATTATTATTGTTGCCAGTCTTGGCGGATACTTGTGGCTTAAACAATAGAACCCATACCAATCAAATTATGAAATTTTTGAGGAGTCGATTGATTAAAATCGATTTCTTGCAGTAAAATTTTTTGAAATGCCAGTAGATAGAGAAAAGTCTACTGTAGCCCTAGTATAAGTTTTCGATGATCGAATATCGAAACGATCATCGAAAGAGTTACGAAAATTTTCCATACTAAAATGAACGAACGATTCGATCGTTTGATTTTAGAACACTCTTTACACGCTTATAAGCGTGCAATAAGCTTTCGATAAAACTCGTACTAGCCCCACTGTATCGAATGATATAAAAACGAAAAACGACCTAATGTATAATATTCAACGTTATTCCAGGCGATACGTCAATTATTGCACTTTGAAGTTAATTAACAAAAGATCTCACAAAAACTTATTACATTAATCATGTGATAAATAAAAATCATTAAAGTAATGTAAATACCTCATCAAAAAGTCGTGTGAAACAAGCATTAGTGCAGGCCCTCATTTCGCAGAGCACAGCTGATATCAACTCGATCAGTACCAAAGACAGCTGAGGTCTTGTTGGACCGCGCGCAGTACGACCAGCGACGGGTCAGTGTTGACCGTCTGACAGGTCTTGGACCTGACCGGACGCAACTCGTAATGATTAATTAATTAAATTTATTTACAAAGTCGTGTTACTTTGATAAAAATAAATCTTCATAGCCCACGGCATGAATAAATAATTAATTATTATGCAATCAACCTAAATTCAACTTATATTATTGAGTTCAAGTCCTATTTTTCATTTTAATTAGGTATACTTGGGGTTACTATTTGCAGGTCTATACGTCACCCGTTGTTACCATTGCACAATGAAAATGGTTGTTTCTTTTTTTTTTAATTACAATATTTTACAATAGTAAGTAGGTAAGAAACAATAAAAATAGGTAATCTTCAGGATAATCAAAAGAACAGAAGAGGACGCCTTATAAATTTCATGATAAAATCCAAATAATTCAAGTTTATTGCAATTGTTTCCGTTATTTCATTTAAGTACATAAATATAAGGCGTTGACTTATTAAATGTTAACAATTTTAAATATTAGGTATACACCTGTAGGTAATTGTGATTTATAAACAGTTCCTAAATAACTACACCGCCTATGCGCGTAACATCGTAGATATTGCATGCCGACCTGTCAATACAAATGATAGCGACAGCCAATCGCGGAGGCTTCGGCTGTAGGCACAAATATGGCGAGAATTAATGTAAAGACCCACACCACATTACACACCGCTAAATTCAAAATTCCTGCATTAAGCAGTTCACTTTTATATCACTGTGGTATCCGCCCGCTTCAAACAACATGAATAACGCACCACTATATCCATATATGATAGATACATAATTAAGATCTTCTTCTTTTAGCAGCCTTGCGAGCAAATAACATTTTTCGCTGTATAAAATTTTTCTGGTAGGGGTAATTAGCAATAAATGCCACGCTTGCCAAGTGATATTGAGGACATCCGTCCACATCGGCCTAAGGGACAACATCATCTGCCAAGGTTGATTTACATGCGTCTGATATTATGGCATGGTTTCCGAGGGACAGCATTGTTGAGAAGGCATAATTGGATGGGTTCTTGAAATAAAATCAATGGTGAAATAAGCATGGAGCCTTAAAAATTGTTTTATACTTTATCAGTATGATGCAAAGGCAGTACGAGGCTATTTGAGGGTTTTTCTCTTAACCGCCTTTATTTCCACACAAATTAACATTTATGGAGGTGTGTCTTTATTTGTATTTTTATAATCTTTCGTTTTTATTACATTATTATTCTCTATTTTTTTAACCTCACAAATAACATACATTTGACGTAATTCGCAATAAACAAACAAAGAGGAAAATGATCGAAACCGTATTTTGAACCCGATGTAGGAGAAAAATAAAAACGTCAAAAGAACCGCTTAGCTACCAACGACTTAAGCTATCAATAAATGGAACACACGCTGTGCCATCTTTAAGTTGTGTTATTAATAAATTAATGTCACTATAAAAAAGTTAATCCAAGGAGAGACTTGCTAAACTATCACTTGCTACCACAAATCGTAGAAGAGAGGATGGATAAATGACGTAAGTGCTGAAGGGAAAACAATGAGTCATTGTGAAAACAATATTTTGTTTAGATAACATTTTTCCGCACATCAAAACGGACCATTGTCATCCATAAAAAAGTAAAAAAAGACGTAAATATTATGTTTATTGAAAAAATCATAATATTACACATCTGGAGAGGTTGTGAACGTCATTTTTGAGAGTGGATTGTCAAAGAAAATGAAATCTGGATAGATAGTTTTTTGTGTCCGTCAATAAAGTTAATGAGCGAATCATATATATTCCTGAATGGTGTGAAGATATAAACGTAAAAATCCTGCGACAGATAGAGTATAAGAACATTAAAAATTAAAATGTTTTGGAGACCTATGAATGGTTCAGATTCTTTTGAGGGTGAGAAGGATCGATTATTTTTTCTGTAAGTATTGCGTGGATCCAGGATCTGTCTGAATGTCTGAATACTTATTCAGGTCAGTGATGGATAGGCAGGACCAATCATTCAAGATTAATAATTAAGACCAATTAATAGACCTATGGGTAATCCGTGTACGGATAAATATCAAGGCTTGCTCCTTTAAGACGAGGAAAATGACCAATTAGTTCACGATTAACCTACAACCAACAGTTAACTTTAACCTATTCCAGTTGGAAGGATAAGAGACAAGATACTGGATAATTTAAACAGAAGGAAAACCTATTGACATTCACGTACAGTTCATTAACTGTCTTATTAATAAACGTGGTTAAAATTTTTGTTCAAGGGATGAACCATCGCTAAAACGAAAAAATTATAAGTAAATGAATAACAGTGTAAAAATAGATTGTGTTTGATCCTTGGATTGATCCATCAAATTTTGCTTTACAATTTTAATAAAAGCACACTACTTCACGATTTTGTTTACTTACTTAATACAAATTTGGAGTAGGCATATGAAAATCTTCTTGCCTTTAACATTATGTCTATTATGGCACGAATCAAACATTTTTATTAATGAGAAACATTTGATCTATGGTTCAACCACTCAGACACGGATCACGCGATTCTTGTCTGAATCACGGATCAAGCAGTTTTCACTAAGCTCTAAGAGAAAAGTGATGGAAGAAGACCTACACATTAAAAGTTCGAATTGGCAAATTTTTAACCGGCTAGAAAAGACTCATAAAAACAGATGAACAAGAAGATTTTAATTATCTATTATTGGTCACATTGGCGATGATTTTAGTTTATTATGTGAGACCAAAATAGCTACAACAGGAAATGTAGATCATTGGTAACAACTTTGCGAATATAATAATCAATATAAAGTTCAGCGGAAATGTAAATACATTAGATGTAAAATAGATATCCATAAATAATCGAACGTGATGGCTATGTATGTATAATATTACGTCTAGGTAAAAAAAAAAATTAAGGTGCCAGCACTAACTGAGAATGTTCAATTCAAACTGAACCTAATGGTTAAGTTTTCCTACAAAAGAAAAGCGGATGTAACACTTTGAAAGTTGTATTCTTTGAGACAAGTAGGTACAAAGTATCTCTTTCACTGCTGGCAGCATAATAATGAAAGCGGGAAAGAGACAGTGTAATTTTGAAGTTTAGTGTCAATTAGCGTAGCTTGGATACCGCAGTAAACAAGATGCTCACTGAAATAAAATATATGAAATGAGAAATAAAGACATATTGATTATAACGAAATCTTCTCACTTTGTATATCTTTGGATTTCTGTCAATTCTATACAGATTATCATAAATAGTGGTAAAATATTATTAAACTTTGGTAATGGGTTCTGACATTGTTGAACAATAAATCAATCAAACAAAATTCATTAGTGTTGATAGAAAATATATTTTTGATATCTGTGTCAAATTGATTGATTGATGATCGTCGAAAAGGCGGTCAAACTTGTTAAAAACATAACAAATATTTCGATCAAGATCACCTAATTATGTTTTGTGTGTAGAACAAATCAAACAGTATGTTGCTAAAGAAAGAAAGAAATGTACATAAAAACATTGTAAATTATTGATACTCATTTTTTTTTGAAAATGCTGGCAAACTTATCTATTTAAAACTTATCTTTCATGAAGGGAAATAAATTTTTACACTCCATTATTTTTTTATTAGCCTTCCACTTCATTTATTTTTAAAAGTAAATCAATGGGATGTTTTTTTTTCCTTTTTGTGCCGCTAGAGGCGCCCTTGCTAATCCGGTCTATACTCTATTGTCAAATTCAGTGTTGCCAACGGGGGCGATTTACTTCTTCTTCTTCTTATAGTCGCTCACAATCTAACCTCCAAAATATCATTCTAGTTTATTTCAAATTAAACAACTTATATACCTATTATTATACATGATAACTTACAATAGGTTTAGAGTAATCATTGTACATTTTTTACATACTATTACAAATAAAATTGTTCATCTTTTTTTATATACCTACCTAAATACAAATTAAAAAATACAGAACAGCACCCCTGAGATTTATTCTCAAATTTATGCGCAACAAAATCAACAACTTCTTAGCAACTCAATCAACAACTTCTTAGCAACACAATGGAAAACAAACTTCCCAACGTTGGCATCACTGAAAAAAACATCTCTACGTTGGCAGCACTGAATTTGACAATAGACCTGATTAGAAGTTCTGCCACCTAGTGTGTATTGTCGGAAGCTCCCCAGAAAACTTCCCATTAGAAACATGATATAGGCTGTCCCATAATAATTAACGCAAGATTTAAATGTGACACCATTCGTGCATGGCAACTTTGTTGAATATCTCATTTGATAGGTAAAATTTACTACAGTTCCAAAAATTTGTACGAAATATAGTCGGAATAGCGATTTAACTTCATCATTTTATGCACATTCTCGTCATGGTAAAACGAAAAGGTCTCCTGGGTTGAGTGATTCATTAATAGATTTTCTTTTTTTATGGGGTTACTCAATGTCAGAGGTCTCTACCAAAAAGCCTACAAATGCGTGTGCATTGAGAAGGAATTTCACTCCCACATTAACAAAACACGTCATTTTGGTAAAATTTTATGGTAAAGCAGGCAGAAAATAATATGTGTCTCTATATAACTCTTTCATGTGTGCTTTGCGATTTAGTAAAAAAAAATCAATTTATTAAAGAAACAATAAAATTTCAATTTTTTTATATGATTTAAATCTTGCGTTTGTTTTGGATCACCCTATACGATTTTCGTCTCGTTTTTTTTTTCAATTTAACATTGATGACAGGAATATTTTCAAAAAGGTATTTTACGACATATTTTGAAAATAATGAATTTCGCAGCTCCAAATGTTTGAATTGACCAACCAATATACAATTCGGAAGTAGGTATCATATTCGCCCGTGATTATCCACTGCAGAACATAGGAAGTATTTATACTCGTAAAAAAATTAATACACCAACCTACCTACAGGCGTTAAAATTTATCTAAGACCTAAAAACTGTCATACAAAAAAAAAACAGCAATTACCAACTACTGATAAAAGTGACAACATAATAATTATTTAGGTAGATACCTACTTTCATACGAAGTTTAACACAAAACATTCCCAATTTTTTTTTCTTGTTCTTGTTGTACTTATAACTTGTGCAAGATTATAGTTTCTTAACTTCGTAAGCAACAACAATATAATAATATAATTTGCATAACATTTTTGTTGATTCATTCGTGACTCGCGAATCGCCTGTTTTTTATTTATTTATATATCGTCGATAAGACTGCAATACCGCGGAAATGTCAATTGCGAAACCGCGTAACTACCAAGTATCAAATTTTACAGGAAACACAAAAAACTATTTCATTCCATAACCGCCTTAGCTATAAGGTTCAAATTTGCAAACATAAGTTTGTATGGACTTGTCTTCCAATACTGTTATGAATTCAATGTTATAAATTCATAACTACGTATTTTATGACACTTATGCGAAATTGCAATTTCCAAAAGTGCGACAAAATGAGAAGATATGCGGATTTAAGCACTAAGCTTCCTCGTAATTTAAGGGTTTCGTAGAAATAGAGAATTTTCAGATATAATATTTTTTTATTCAATTATATGTAGGTATACATAATATGTGTACCTACATATTATACCTGGCGCCAAATACATGACAGCAGTCGCAGTCTTTAAATTTGGTTGCTCTCTTGTTCTCAATAATTTCCAACTTTTATCTCTATATTTCATTTATTATTAAATTTCTACTTGTTGCATACATGAGATTTTTCGACATGTTGAACATGTTGAGAATTCTCATGATTAAGAGTTTCGGAGACAAACAATACCACCTAATGGCGAACATTGTTAACGTAAAGTGATCACACTAAGCCAGCCTTCGAAATAACAGTAGAAGACGGTCATAAGCCCGTAGTGGTTTGTTCCATTTAAAAATCGAGCATTAGTAATGAATTGTTAGAGTCATTAGTTGTAATTTTTTCTTTAAGATCACATACTAGTTCCTGCAGATTATTGTATTCAGTTTTGAATATCTTCAGTCTTCTTGGGTGAAGTTGTTTCACAATTTTTAACGTTTGCATGATTTTTGGCTTTCTAGATAAATCACTAAATTGATCATGAAATTTTGTCTTGTGTTGTACAGTACCGTTTGGGTTATACTTCAGTATGCAAAAATCTATCATTTATTTCTGGAGATTGTATTATCAAATCACGTACACGAAAACCTTTAGGGACTAGGTAATAGGTATGCATAGTTGGGACTTGGGATCAGTGATAGTGTCGTCAGATAAAAAAAAACCTGCATTACAGCTTGATTATAAGATTCAGATTCGTCTATATTACTATCTTCGATAAAAATATTTTTAACATCATCCAGTGCTACATTTTCCAAATAATAAGGCAATTTGTTTTGGTTCTCCACCAGCCCCTTCAGTTGTAGCTGCCTAACTTTTACAACCTCATTTTCCTCCTCATGATCATCAACAAGAATATTATTAACATCCCCTATCTTAAAAAAAGAATTAAAAAAATATTAATAAGAACGAATTTCTAAAACCAGGTAAATATGAATATCACCAATAATCACCATACATGAAATATAAAAGCAATACCGCGTAACAATGTGTTATGGCGATCAGAAGTTTATCGAAACAATACCGCGTATTTGCAACATAAAGAATATTCACGTTTCTGATTGGTTAAAAATGATTGCGTTCAATTTTTAGGGAAGCCCCTTGCTAGAGTGATATCTGCGTGTGAAATCTCAATTTTAGTACAACTTGTAGTTACGCGGTCTCGCAACTGACAGTTCCGCGGTATTGCAGTCTCATCGACGATATGCAAAACAAAATAGTATAAATAAATGAAATATTTGCACATTAACAAAGGTACTTCCGTCTTAATAGAAGTGGAATGAGAACTTGGACGAAAAAATAGTATCATGTTATATTTTTATTGTACATACCTACCTAAATACAATGAGTAGATAATTAAAATTATTAGCATAGATTACAATAATCAGTAGATATGTAAATAAATTATTTATAAACTATTGCAAAATCTTCAATTTTTTGTGCGTATCTATTGTTGTAGATGTAGACATTAAAAATTAATTATTAAAATTTTCAATCATTGAGATAAAATATTATAAAATAAATAATCTAATTGCATAATAATAATTATTAAGACATCCGTATCTTTGTATTGAATGGTTACAACTATACCGACCTCAGTAGCCTTGTGGCAAAGGCTCCGACTTCAGATCAAGAGGTCTCGGATTCGATTCCCGGTCGGTCACTTGAAATTGGAATCCTGTCTCAGATTGGACGGGACCGGTTCACTGGTAGAGAATGCTTCAAGCATTAAGATCCGCCGAAAATTATGACACCTATATGTATAGAAGAGTGTTATTTATTATTAATTTATAAGGTTCTGTGGAAAACAAAAATTTAAACACCTGTTAACGGTTTTGCTAAATTTTCACGTTTCTAAACCTAAACAGTTGAAGAAGTTTAAGATGAATTATTCTACTGGGTTTTTTCTACAAATCGGTCATTTTTTCAGAGAATCAAAAATCATGATAAATTTTTCACAAAACAAATCATAGTCTTGATTATTGTATTTAACAAAAGTGTTTTAATTTAAATGAATATACCTATTCTAAATTGGAAGACGGGCATATTAGACGGAGACCACCAGAAAAACGGGTAACAATGCGAGGACTGTAAATCTCCCTCGACCTCCATCAAGAGAGAGACCCAAAAATACATGGATGCAACAATGAGACAAGATCCTGCAGAGAAACGACTAGACGAGAGTGTCATAAGAAATAGAAGATAGCCGATGAGGCGCCATCGTTATGTTTGGAATGTCATATTGTTTTTCTCTTTTTTTTCGTATTTGTTTAAGGTTGATTTGTTCATACTTCATTGAATGTTTGCGATCTTTATATGAGACCTCGGGTAAATGTTGAGAGAGTTGTTTTTAATCAGTATCTGATTGTGTTATATTTTGTTTACATCTGCCAGCGCATAGGTGAATACTGTGATGCCGGATGATGAAAGAAAAATCGAAAATAAATAAATAAATAATAATATATAAAACTAACCACATTGTCATAGATATAGTACTATTGGATTGGTATTCTATGCAACTTTTGGGTGTCATGATAAAAACAGCTGATTAGCTGCAAAAGACGGAGGTTTTGTATGAGAGGAGCTGCTAGAAGTCTGTATTAAACGTTCTTATTATTAGATATTTTCGTAATTTGTATTTCTTTTGTGTCTACGTGATAAACTGAACATGGTTAAATCGTGTTGGGCGTAAAATTGTACTCATTTTTTATTTATACAAAAAAATTTAATGAAAAGAAAATAAATATACTGGATGAGAATTTTCAAAAGAAATGATTTCCAATGTATATATTGCAAGGAACACTAACACAATAAATAATTATAAAACACTTAGTTAATGAATATATGTTTTCTTTCAAAGAAAAAGTATGGAAAATTTTGCAGCAGCTGTAACGAAGCACACTCAACAGCGCTCCACGAATGCATTAAAGAATGTGACAATATACCTATTTATATCGCAGTAACACAAGAAGTAGGTATATTATGATCCCTTAGCCTTCTTTATATGAAAAAGAATAATTGAGGAGACCCTTGGAATAAGCTAAGTCCCACCCAGGGTTGCAATGCACTATTTAACCTAATATTTCTACATATGGATAGCTCCGATTATTTCACAAACAACGTCTTAACGATAAAATTGTGTGAACATAGTTCTGTTTGGTGTGCACTTAATTAACATTTGACATGAAAGAATAGTATGTACTTGGATGTGTGTAAGTTGTAAAGGAAAAAGGTATTAAAGATTTATATCGTTGATCACCTTGAGGTAAAGTTATACTGTACTTACTTGTACTAACTATCATGGTAACAAGTCATTACTTAGCATGTCTCAATTTTAAAAAGCCATTCATCAAAACGATAACGTGGGGTAACCTGCGATAGACAAACAATTGAGTCCCGAGAAAATAAAATCTGTTAACAACCTCTAAAACAGTTGTCCCGCAAGTAATGAAATAAGGTTAGTACCCCTAGGTAGGGTTTTTGCGCATGGTTGTCATGTTTGAAATGGTTTGTAGCAAAGTGGTTCAGTCCCCGATATTGGTTCCTACGGCCGTAGGTTTGATCGCCGTTGCAGAACATCTTCCTCTTTCACATCATAAACTATGCTTTCTGTGAAAGAAGTAAGATCACACCCTATTTATTTGTGTTGATTTTAAGTAAGCCCAGATTTATTTTTATGAAAAAAAAAACACTACTTTTGGGTTTGATGAGATTTCAATTTGACCGCCATAAAGCGAACCTTGTTAACTTAATGTGATAAAAGTAATATTATATTTTTGTATTCATATCTTGTTTCTTTTTTTTATTTGTTATTATGTAAGGGTTTCCCTTTGATTCTTTTAATGTGTATTTCAAATCATTATTATTCAACAAAGTGTTGTTTATTTATTATCAAACTAGCCTTTGAAAAAATAGTAGGAGACGATCGTAAATCAGTAATTTCCCAAATCACCCCCTTAAATCAATAACCGTTGGTGTATACGCGTGTAAAGTGTGACGTCATTTGGCAGCTTTGCGCTCCACTCTTTCATACATTTTGTATGGAATCAGTTCCAGAAAAAAAAATATTTCTAAGAGAAACAAAAAAAAAAGGATTATTGCAAATCATTGTACTGAAAACGAAAAGGGGCAAAAAACATCTTAAAAACGTCGTTTATGGTTAAAAATTTTTTTAACAAAAAACCCAATTTCATTAGTATGGGAATTTGTATGGGATTCGAAATGTCAGATAGCTTCGTGGAGCGCGGCTGTAGATGTCTCTGCTGTCTGACTTTACACCCGTATTGTTAGCATGAAAACATTGGTTACTCTAAAAAAAACACAACACACAAGAATCTACAAAAAAATACTTATGTAGAATATTGTTAGATACTAAATGTTCTTAAAATTTGCATCCTTGTCTAACTTACTGGTTAGTGGCATGAGTCATAAAATGTGCAATGACGGTTTTTTTTCTAATGTTAGAAGCGAAGCAGTCATTTTATTTCTTCTACAGTACCTAATCCATATACTTATGGTTAAATGCCTCTTATATCTGCATGAGATTTATTCAACACTTCACAGTATACAAATTGTGCATGTGAACTAGCGAGTACCTGCTGAGGCACCATTTTCCGTAATAATTTAGAATCTTTTGAAAATTGCGTATTCTACTTACTATGAAAATTGCTTACAAATTATCCAAGGCAGTGTCAGTAGGTACAAAATGTTTCCGGTTTATTCATACACAGCATCACTTGCAGTGATGATAAGCAACGTGTTTAAGGTAAGTATATTAAAATCAAAGTTTACTTCCTTTTAGGGGTAGGTCTAGAGAATAAATCAACACCTATATTGTATATCGATGATTTTCTCAATGCTTCTTGAGAGATAATTATTGATTTATGGTGCATTGTTTATTACTTCATTCTCAACATGTAACTAATCACGCCTAATTGTTATTCTGTCCTACAAAATAGGCACTATTGTTGATTGTTTTTATCCAGGTAATTTATGTTTCATTCATTGACCTTTTCCAAATTTTAAGCCTAAACTGATGCGATTAAAAAGAAACAACATAGATGGTTTTTAGTCTTGCCTAACTTCTGGTCACAAGTCCAGAGTGTGAAATTTATAGGTATTTTTGTGTGTTTTCACATTGAGTTGTTATTTTGAGTACGATGTCCCATATTGGACATAACTGGTAAAATAGGATATATTTTATCTTCCATTTTTCATAAAAAAACGTCGCACTTAAGTAATAAATGGCGAGTGAGTTCTGTTGTATGAAACGGGTGGACACACACATACCACATCACTTCCGTTAGTTTTTCTGAAGAATGAATATTCCTACCACATAAACCTTTATTTACGTCCCGCAAAATGATTTAAAAAAAATAATTGTGCAGAAGATATTAGCACGAGGAAATATGGTAGGTATATATCAAGTATCTACTACCTATAGCCGTACCACAGTATTTTTTCGCCCAAACCCCGAATCTAACGCAAGTCAATTTTTTAACGGTAAGTAAATAGTCTAGTAATATCGTGTTACATTCGGGTTAATAAGGTATTTGTCAATATAAACTTTGAACCATAATATAACGTTGATCTTACAGGAAATCGAGAAAAAGAAACGTTTATATTGATAAGGAAATATGGCAAACTTTGATAAACAACCGAATGAAATAAAGGCTGATTTAATCTTAAAAGGATGAACGCTATGAACAGACAATATCCTTATTTGCCTCACGTCAGTACTAGGTGCCACCGCCATACATAATCGCTTATCCTAAGATGAATATTAAAGAGCTATTTATCACAACAATAGGTGAATAATTTCTTGGTCAGACATGACATTAACATACCTCACATTGTGATTATTTATTTACTTATCATAAAATTATTGTTGTATTTTCAAAGTAGCGTGAATATTAATAATACATACCGCCAGTTTCATTATTTTTATTTGGATTTCAATTACCGCGCTTAACAATTGTCATATTAAAAATTAAAACTATTTTATGATTACTGAGAGAATGACAAAAAGTATATTATGTGAAGAAAAACAAAATGTATAGATAGAGAATTACAAAATGTATCAGGAGAGAATGACAAAACTTATGAAGATAGAACGACAAAAATGATCTACTAATAGAGAATTACAAAGCATAAGACGAGAGAATAACAAAAAGGATCTACTAATAGAAAATTACAATACATATGACGAGAGAATTACAAAAAATATATTTGAAGAGAGAATGACAAAACTGATAAAGATTTCTATCTTTATGAGACAAAATGATGTTCTTATAGAAAATGACAAAAATTATGAAGAGAGAATTACAAAAAAAATACATGAAGAGAGAATGATAAAACTTAAAAGATAGAACGAAAAAAAGGTTCTACTTATTAGAGAATTACAAAACTTATGACACGAGAATTACAAAAAAAATCTATGAAGAGAGAATGAAAAAACTCATAAAAGTAGAACGACAAAAAGGATCTACTAATAGAAAATGACAACACTTATAAAGATAGAACGAAAAAAGTATCTACTAATAGAGAATTACAAAACTTATGACAAGAGAATTACAAAAAAGATCTATGAAGAGAGTTATTCAGTTGATAGCACCATCTAGGTTGTGTAGCATCAGGCAGTTTTTGGTCGGTTCAGCCAGTAGGTACGTTCTGGTTCCTTACTGACTATACGGTAAACACTTTTCTAGAATGTCCTATTCTTCTTCTTTATATAGGCGTGTTATATTCCATACATTAATATTAATTCAGGAAGAAGCATTAAGATTAATATGTAATTCATACGATACGTAAGATCTTAATCTTTTAAAATATTGTTCGCAGATAATCCATTCTTATGGATTTATTTTCATAACTGACTGTCACATACGCTGGTAATACGAATAATTTAAATGAGATAATATTATTATCACTGTCCAGCAATTATCACTTAACAGAGAATTACCATAATACATATTACATTATTTATATTGTTGTCTATGGATGTCCTGTCAGAGAACTCACAGTCACATGTTAATGTCAAAGACATAAAAGTAAAATTTTCCAATATGGTTGTTACTAAATACTTGACAGTTATTATTTTTGGTAAACGTTTTAATTTTAATGCAGACAAATAATATCTGATTTATCGTACGATAGCTCAAACATCAGCTCAAAAACTATGCATAGAAATGCGAAATTGTTCTTTTCAAAGCCAAAGTTACAGCGAAGTACATATCTGAATATTTTAGGCACGATGCGCGGTGCTTTAAAAAAAAGATTATTACCTGTGTGTGCAATGCGGCTATATAGGGCAGGCTGACTGCTAGAAAGAGTATATGGGCTGGGCCCATTGTAGACTTGGAGAAGAAAATCTGAAACAATACAAAATATACGTTAGTACCTTTTGATTCCTAATCAAGCAACAAAATAGACGTATAAACGCCCCCATTATTACAGATTTCATTACTACTTTGCAGGATTATTCATAGATGCATCAAATAATGAGAAATGAAATAACACATAATCTTATATAGTTAGAAAAGATTTAAATGAAAGCTATTGAATTTAGTGTCAAAGAAAGGTAAGGCAGTCGCGAAAAAAATCTAAAAAAAAACGAATACAAAATTTATGGTTGTAGACTAATGCATACAAGAGAGATAGAAATATTTTGCCACAACCAGGGCCTCCATATGTCCGAAATATTCCTGAAATGTCATGTCATCACTCATCGCAAAGGCGAAAGCTGTCATGGCGAGTGGTGTTTATTTTACTGAAAATAAATAAATATAAGATAGGTCTTTAGTAAATTTCGAGAATAATTGTAAGTTCTCCGGATTTTTTTTACCCATCATGCTGTCTCGTAAGGGGTAGGCAGAGATAATAGACTTCCAATTTTTCTATGCAAGCATACTCCTTTTGTAGTGGGATAATATTTTGAGGACATTCATAAAATTCGATGAGGATTATATGAAAAAATGAACAACATAACATAGGTAGGTATTATTCGGTTACAAGCAAAACAAAAGTTGAATAATATTTAATTGATCAAACTTCATATTATTATTATAAAGAGTGTTATATAATATGACCATTGGATTTTATCGAGTGTAGGTAATAAATTTTACAAAGATGATACAAATTAGCAATTCCGTCAAAATTACAGCTCGTAGCTAAACCTTTCTAAAAATAATTGCAGTTTTTATCCACTGAGAATGGCGAAGATGTCGGACTTTGACGAAGATACACGCCGTCGTGGTGTTAAATTGTGGCCAATCTGAGAGCGAATTCGATATCTGATAATAATTGTCTACCCACCTACAAGTGATATTGTGGTCTTTAATAACTAGCTCATGTACCCTCTAGTTTTGCTCTTCAATATATTTCTATTATACCTAACTATCTTTTTTGTAAAAATTCTTGTCGAATTAATTAAGTTCCGGTCTTTATTATCTTCCTGTCAATAAGTCCTTCCGAATAAAGAGATTTGCATTTTCAAATTCTGAATGCAACTGGGACCTCTCAGTCAAAAATATGCAGTAAAGACAGTAAGACAAAGGTACGTTTATTATTTAATACCAGTAATAAACATTTGAGCCTAATAAAATTTCAAGACATACTGTCTGCTGTCCACTATCTTTCTCATCCACAACACAATCTTTACTTTCTGTGTAAGATGCAAGTTGTGTCTCCGTATTCGCTTTTGATGAGCCAACGGGCGCAGATTCATTTATATAAAAAAAAAAAAAACAGATCTTTTAAAGTAGATCAAACAAAATATCATAGAAGGATGTTGTATCGTTGGAAATCAGTAACCGTTATAAAATTTGTGAAATATAGGTACAAGCTTTTACTATTACATTTCAATTTTTTTTTATTTATTTCATTTCAATGAACGATTTTCTAAAACCTCTTGATTTATTTCGTTTGCCTGATTCTAATATTTTTTACCAGGCGTTTCCAATCAATCAATTTTTTTTTATAAAAATAAATATGTGCTCACTCAAAGGGAACAAAAATACAATCTTTGACTCTTCACAGTAAGCTACTTAAAGCTTGTGTCGTGAAAGAGGAAGATGGTCGGCACCTGGGATCGAACCCACGACCTCCGATACGAAACAGCACGAAAGCCGGCGTCGTAGCCGCTAGACTACCAACTATGTTTTTCAAAATTGTGTTAAGTACCTATATGTTACGGAAAGACAAACAATAAAAAAGCCTTATTGCTTTATTCAAAACCTTTTCTAAAGCCTATGTTGTTAATATATTTTTTTTTTAATTTTTGCGTTTTTATCAATATTACATACCTACTTAGGTACGGAAAAATACAATAATTATTGCGAGAAGACTATGGTTAGTCAAATATAATGTTACATTGTAATATAGACTAACTAACTGACTAGTAAGTGAAGAGATTAACCGTCGAATCTTCAATTATTAATGGAGTGTATGTTAGCGACAACATACAAAATCGATTTTTTTTTATCAAAATTATTATGTTAAAATATAATCTATAATATATTTTTGCAGGTAACAAGAAAAGCTGCGAAGGGATGTTCAATTGTTCAAATTTGGTGTTCACCCAATCAAATTCGGTTGAAAAAAGGACACATTAGAACCACGATAAACTGTATAAAACTCTATGTCTATCCACCTAGGGACGTTGGAATTTAACCCCCCTCAATTAATTTATAAAAAAGTTAGAATTTTGATTTAAAATGATTCTATTTTCAAATTTTAATTTGAATAAATAAAACTGATTTAATTTTCAAATGTTAATTTAAATAAATAAAACTGCTTCTTTTTTCACATTTGTTGTTTGTGGAAGTTCTAATTTCAAACAGCTGTCAATAACAAACGTCACGATGAGCGTTATGGTTGGCCATGTTTTTCTTTTATTGGTTGCAATAATTATGATTGCTGCTATCATCGTCTTGTCCGTCGTAATGGAATCGGTGGCGTGTGAAACTCGAGTTACAACGTGTCCATTGCGTAACTAAACACAACTGGAAGATTGGCCACTGCTTACCATGAATCGGCTGTCGATTCTTCGCCATTAATCTCTGCTAAAACCGTGCAAAGATATTTTTTGATACTCTTAGCCGAGGTTTTAAATAATTTATTGCAATATTACTCATAGTATAAAAAATAGATTTCGCTGAAATTAATTTTCTCGACGTTTTCGAGGGTGTAGATTCCAAAAATGCAAAAAAAAAATTCCGCGTACCCGTACCCGTAGGCGTACGCCAAAAATGTGTGCGCACCCATAACTCATAGTAATTCTCATCCGATTTGATTGAAATTTGGTAGAACGGTTAGCCCCTCGATGTAGATGAGTCAGTAAAATGTTGAGATCTGTACCTTCAGGGGAACCCTCTTAAAGTATTCAAAGAAAATTTCACTTGTTCTAGAAAAAGGGCTAAAAAAGAAAAAAAAATCTTCGATTTTCATAAAATTTGGTATACGGGTTGGTCTTATGCTCCTACACAAGCACGTAAAATTTGAGGTCCGTAACATCAGTGGGTCCCCCTTAAAGTACCGATTAATATTGAATATGTAGTTCTAAAGCAGATAATAAAAAGCTCCAATAGTCGATATCATTTTAAAGTTTCTATAGGTAATAATTCCAAGGATAGATAGATTCATTTTAATCGTAAAATTATGAATTTTTATGCAAAGATATGTTTTACACGAAAAGGCTGTTATAATATACTATGAGTTCTGGGCTACCCTAGGTTAGCAGCTTTTTTTTTTACCCATCACGCCGTGTCACTTAAAGGGTAGGATGAGAGAATTGATGGACATTGTCTCTTCTCTATACAAACACTTCTTTAGTTTTGATTTTTCTTCTGACCTGGGACTTTTGCTTCTCCATTTACACCGCAATTCCAATCCAATTCCAATCTTAATAAATTCATTATGACATTTAAGCTCGGTACTCACTTGCGCCGCGAACGTGTATCGTTATATCAATTTCATCAAAAGGAAGCATGTGTTCCGCTCGCGTTCGCTTTTCGAATCACGAATACACTTAACCTTTCGATTAAATTGATGCAATGTCACACGTTCGCGGCGCAAGTGAGTACGATGCTTTAGATTTCAGTAGTTAAGCTTAAAAATAGTTTCACGTCGGTCTATTTATTTGCTTTGTGAAAAAAATTGTTAAAATAAGGATTTATACAAGTAATTTTTGTACAAAATTACCTGTACCTACCTATAGATGGACGGTCGATATTGAAATTGGGATTAAGTTTCAGAGTAACACCCATGGCCTTCTTTGAGGGTGGAATCGATATGTTAGATCCATGTCATTCTCTTTCGAACGCTCTCTTACAACATTCCTTTCAAACTTATAAATTCTTTTTGTAATCCTATTTTCATCCATTATTCATTCAACACCCCGGAACCATGACAACTGAAAAACGTACATCTTTCTAAAAACATCACGTTCCTACCTATAATAATATTTTTGGCAACACACTTTTCAAATTATATTCCAAACAACCGCTTTTATTTCCTGCTTCACCTCTTGTGTCAAACTCGCCGCGTCAACACGTTATAAAATCGCATCTTCGCATTTATTCATCCTTAGACTTTAATATTCATCAGTAAAACCACGCTAGTGATAGAAGAAGGAAGGAGAGAGGAAACCACATAGTGAGGTAGGATTCATACATTTTGTGCAACCCAAATTATTTTTCTTCTATCTCACTTTCCGCAAACCCAGCTCAAGCGCAAAGAATGTTTGTATTTACATTACATAATTAAAACACCAACGCTTATAAACATTTATACATCATAATAATTTTAATAAGTTCCTACAATCCTCACATCACAAAATTGTAAAACGTTCTACTCATCAAATTGTTTGTATCGATAAAAGATTTAAAAAAAAAACTGATTTTTTCTTATAATGATAATAGGTAATATTATAGTGTACAACAATGTGTAATAAAGGAAATAAATAAAAATAGATAAATTAAAATAAATAATTTAAATGTCGACGGCACTCCTATTTTGTGCAATCATCATTTTGTATTTAGGCAGACGGACGTTATAAAGCATATTTTATTTGTTTATCTATTTATTTTTCAAAAAGGATTTTAATAATCTTTAAATAAATAGTACCTACCTATTAGGGAATGACTAATGTGGGAACTGATTTTTGGACAACACAGATTAAGAATACCTAACATATTATATTTTATTATCTATGGGAAATATTGATCGTAACACGCAAATATTAAAGAGGATGGCATATCGTGTATGAAGATTATGTGCCTACTCGGAATGTATATAAGAACATATAATTATTGATTTTATGGGTTCGGTACACTATTGTAATCTGTTGTTTTTTTTTTCGCTGATTTATTCTAAACACAGGCGTTGACCCAACGAGACTGAATAATTTTTATGTTAAAACTAGCTTTCCCGACAGACATTTTGAATTTATAATGATACTTTAATTTCCTATTTACCAATATTATTCCGACCGATGTAGGTATCTGTTTTAAATTATTTTTACCAATAAAACTTAAATCTGGTAATCGCACCAACATTGACAGATGTCAAGCGCCAATTAAAATTTAAAAATAGAAAAGTTTTTATCGTGTCAAAAGCACTAAGAAGATAATCTTCTCGCACCAACATTGACAGATGTCAAGCGCCAATTAAAATTTAAAAATACAAAAGTTTTTATCGTGTCAAAAGCACTAAGAAGATTATCTTCTTAGTGCTTTGTTTAATTTTCTAATTTTCTACGCAATTCGCTTAATTTTTTCTTTCATAAGAACCTTGTCTTGCGCATTAATGGTGATATCGGGCAATGCCCTCAGAGACCCGAATAACGACTTGACTCTCTCTCTATAAAACATACGATTTATGAAATGGAGAATATAAAAAATATGAACGTCATTCTAGTATGGATCCCTTCCCACAAGGGAATAATAGGTAATGAACACGTTGACTCCTTGGCAAAAAGAGCTAGTCAGGAAGGAACAGATCCGAACGACTTTACATTACACTTTTGGGATTGGAAGAATGTATTCGTAAATAAAGCGTACGAACAATGGTCTGTGGGCTGGACGGAACATAGTTCCAAAGGTTCAAGACTACGTTCAATACAGTCTAATATATCTAGGACTCCATGGTTCAAATTATACATACAGAACAAACGCGACACTTCAATTATTTCAAGATTGAGACTGGGACACTGTTTGACTGCTCAACACCTTCACAGGATAGGAATCCCACCAGACCCGGGGTTTGAATGTGGTGAGGAGGAACAGTCGATTGACCACATACTCTTGGCTTGCCCATTTAGAGGGTGTGGTGACGTATTAATTGAGGGGAATTTTCAGGGACCCCTCAATTCTATTTCTTTACTTTCTATGCGTCCGCGGGACTCTTACGGTTATATTGCAAATTTTCTAAAAAGACACAATATTAAAATATAGATTGGTTTAATAATTTATCTGATCTCGAATAATTTTTATAGGTATAATACAAACTATTTGATTAATAATGGCACAAATCACTCTTTGAGGGTGGAATGCCTAATTAATAATAAAAAATCGCGGCTTCAATGAGCTCCTCCCACACCATGTCCAAATCCCTCAGCTCTGCTTTCAAGGAACAAAACACGGTATGAGAGGGTCTTCCTCGTCTTCGGGACCCTGATGAGAGGAGGAACAGCTCTCTTCTCAGCCAACTATCATTCGGCATCCTTAAAACATGTACCAGCCAAGTCCATCTCCTCTCCACAATATTGTCAATACAATATGTTATAATAAAACTAATTTTGAGGTGGTTGATAGACCAGCGGTTACGACGCCGGCTTTCGCACTGTTTCGTGCGGAGGTCGTGGGTTCGAATCCCGGCCGTGTCGACCATTTTCCGCTTTCACTACACAAGCATTTGCTTACTGTGAAAGATGTCAAAGGTGTATTTGTGTTCACTTCGAGTGAGCACAGATTCATTTTTATTAAAAAAAAACAATTTAACTACGGGAAAAATTCCCATACTTACAACTATTATAACATTCGAGTTTAAGTTGATATTCGTTATGTTATAACATAGTGTTTATTCAGAGCTGTATACATAGAGCTGTTGCTACGGAAAGAAATGTCAAATTGTCCACAGTACCCAACGTGGTTAGGTAAATTGGTATACATATATATATATATAATATATATATATATATATAAAACGAAACAGTTTATGTACTTTTTTATGCATATCGTTCGATGGGTTTTTCTGCTAATATGAACATAATAATATGCAAAATATCTGCCTCTGTTTCGTTTCTCTCTCCGTTTACCCACACATTTATGTAATTCCTTATTAGGTAAAGTTATGATAGTAAGAGATATTATAATCATCTATATAATGATGTTTACGCTTGGAAACATAACCAGCTCATTTTTAAAACTACAAAGAAACATAGAAATATGTATATAATTAATTAAAACAAATATGGTAAAAATGTCATCAGAGGAGAAATTGTCGTTAAAATGCAAAATGATATGCTTACAATAGATTTTATGGTAATTCATGCTAATTTCTACTGAGCGAAAGACGAAATTTAGACGCCTATGTTTGATACCATTACAATTAATTATCTTCTATTATGTCTATACGGTTTGTGCTAGGGTTTGCAAAATTAATGACTTGTCATTTTCTTGCAACATTGCTATTATGACTCTTAAAGAATTTTTTTTTGGAAATATTACAGATTGTTACGTAATTATTTATTTATTTATTCATACATAATAATACAATGATAATGGATAACAAATTTAACTGCTGCCCAAATAGGCCAAGCCTGTACTAGGGCAAACATTATATACAGTTCATAAAAAAAAAGAATATTAAAAGGAACATACAAACACGAACAACAGCACAACCACCAACTCAAATACGTACAGTCCACAAACAAAGCGTAACCCAACAGTCACAACACTCTTTGGTCCAACAAACATCAATCAAATCAACAGTACAAAGAAGAAAGAAGAGAGAAAAAAAAAACAAAAACTAAACAAAATACTTTGATAAAATAACAGCTGATTTTCACATGCATGGGTTCGAATGAGGTATAAAATAAAATCGATTAAGTAAAAGTGCCTTAAACTGCTATTTTTTGAGAGAATGGGGCCTTAGCTCTCAAATATTTGACTTATTCTAAGCCTAAAAATTTTCGTTAATAACCATGCTGTTCTGACAAGCCTTGCGTTATCATTATTTTTTTTTTAATTAAGCCATTGGTAACTGATCTACAGGACTTAAACGCACTCACGGATAACGTAATTCAGAATCACACTATCAAAAGATTAACATTCTTATGAGGCAAATTGATTTTTCTGATTTATTGGTTAAGTAATTGGTACATAAGAAGAGAAATCCCTACCTACTTAATTGATTAAGTGGACGTAGTTTAGTTCAGTAATGAAAGTGAAATAATTGGCGTTTAAATTTAGTGGTCTTGAATCTTATTGACATTTTAGTTGTGTTAGCACCAATGTGCAATATACAATATTAGGTATTATGAGAGAGAGACAAGCGCTTCGTTGCGCAAGAGTTGCGGTAGCATACAAACATTTTCATTATCACATCACCTCGAAAGAACAGCTTACAACTAAACTACTGTCGACATAGTATTTTCGTGTTAAATAATATCACCTTGTCATAGTTTTAAATCAATTTGATTCAAGACGTTTTCGCTTCATAATTCTTTATACCTATCCATGTATTAATTTTTTAAACCAATTTGCACCCGAATTATGGATTGAGCGAAGCAGCTAAATCTATATATCCATACGCGAAGGAAAAAAAAATGTGACTATATATTTTTTACGAAAATTGCGCGGACGGAGGAGTATGAAATTTTGCACATGTATAGTTTTATAATATAGAAGGGGTGGCGAATGCTAATATTTTTTTATAAATTATGCATGAAAACAGATTATATTATCAACAAAACACTACGCACACTACTGTAATGTTATCTATTTCATAAACTCACACATTTCGGTGTATTTGACATTATTTGACAAAGATCTTTTGTTTATTATTGTGGTCAAATTGAAAATAGATTAATATTTTTTGTATTAAAGAATCATAGATAAAATTTTGAATATATCAGCATTTCAAATTTGACAAATCCATCTCATTATTTTTTGAATAAAATTGTGAAACAGCGCTCGCTCAGTCTTAGACAAAGGAATCTTAATAATGTTCAAACTTATTATAATCGTAATAAGTTATGGTCGAATGTCGAGCACTGGCCGACCACTACTTCCCTATAAAACCCCATTTAAAGGCATATAGAGCCAATAAAAACTCTCCACTGCGCTCTGTGCAGTTTCTACGACCCTTTCCACATCAAGTCAAAAATCACTCAACTCTGGTTCCAACAAGGTAACACGGTGTAAAAGTGAACCTTTTCCACGGTTTAATGACGAACTGATAAACCTAACTAAGAGACTAAAGGCCCTTAAGCGAGATATGAAAATGGAAACCAGACTATTTATCTTGGCCATCGCATCACGCGTGAATAACTGGACTAATTTCGCTAATTATTTTTTTGTCATCTTTGCCACTGTCAGGAGAAGCTTATTATCAAAGAAAAAATAAGATAGTTTCGCAGAACGTTAGAAAATTTGAGTTAAATATACGTAGGCAACCTCTACTTACTGCTTTTGACACTTAACCTTATATAATTGGCGTATGACATCCTATCATTCCTATCTAATGTAGTGTGATTGTTAAAATATGCCCTGCAAACATCGTTTAAAACAGATGCATCGGTCGTATTTATATTGGTTTAGTAGGTAATTAATTTATCATTATATACAATTTCAATTCAAGTTTGCCCATATATGTACTGAATTTCCGTGACATTTACTGTGACGTGAAGGAAAGAAAGGTAATGAAACGTGTACAGAGCCCCTACAGCACAATACTTCTCTCTGGCCGCCTAACTAAATTCCCCGTGAGTTTCTCACTTACACTAGTGAGTAATATTCGGAATACGGGTACATTACATCGACCTCGGTAGCCTAGTGGCAAAGGCTCTGACTTCAGATCAAGAGGTCCCGGGTTCGATTCCCGGTCGGGTCAGAAATCTTCAATGTGTTTTTTCACTTGAAATTTCTACTCGGAGATGGAATCCTACCCCAGATTGGACGGGACTGGTTGACATGTAGAGAATGCTTCAAGCATTAAGTTCCACCAGCTATACTGACACAGCTATGTATAAAATAGTGTTGGATTTTTATTTACTTATTATTATTTACAACATATGTTGAGAAAGCTAGTGATAAATAAACTAAATAAATAAAGAAAATAATACTGAAAGTCACCCTAGGTGACTCACACCTAAGCATAGATTTCTGACAGCCCAAAGATTAAGCATCTCAAAATTTCACGTCTAGACGTATCCATATAATAGCGGCAAACCATAATAACAATCTTAATATTATGGAGATGACTGTGACGTTCGATCCGGTAAATTTCTTTCAAAAATAGTTGTGCGCGCGCATACATTATGAAGAAAATAGTAGGTCATAGAATAATAATATTTGGGTACCTACAGTACATACATACTCCTATCGATTATGCAGTTAAGTATATTGTATTGGATAATACCAGTATGGCAGAGTATTTTTATCTGCATTATATTATGTGGGTGAGTCTGTTATAAGAGATACATGGAAGTAAGTAGGTATGGTCCGCCATAGTCTACTTTCACTCTCGTACGCCGGCCATGTTTCTCTGCACTATACCTAAGCGAAAATATTATGTAGATACTCGAGTTTTTTGTTAAATTCGTTACATAAACGCGGTCACCTCTGCATCCAATCTTGTTTGGACCTAAACTCGATTTATCTGTCCGTTTATTTTAGTAGAAGCAGCAAAACCTGTCGGACTTCAAATAGTTAATAACCCTTTACTATGTCTGTAACATAGTAAAGGGTTATTAACTGTTTGAAGTCTGTTACATTATACCAATTTATAATTATTAAGGTTAATTATTTTACTTAACCACGTTGAAAACCACGAACAATTTGGGCGTGTAGTCTCTCTACGTGAACGAGGAGAGAACGACTAAAAAGGATCTGAAAGAATGGGTGCACGCAGACGAGGTCGACCGCAAATGACATGGTCCAATCATATCGGTGCCGTCTTAGAGGAGGGCCAAGTCAGGAGCAAAAGGAATAGAAGAGCATGTATGCGGAATGTTATGCGTTTGGAGTAAGCGAAAGAGGTTTGTTTAGATAGGAAATCCGTAGGTACTATAAAAAGTCCGTACTATACCTACCCCTTTCGGAAAAATGTGTAAAAAAAATGTTGCATGTAGGAACAATGATTCTCGTAAGCATAGAAACCATCGACATACAGACAAAATGTATGAAAAATATTTCCCGTAGTCAAATTGGTTTTGTCATTATTTATGTTTATAATGTTTATCGTGTTGTAAAAGAGTGTTTCAACGAAAATCGAGCTATGGACGAAAATAACCAAATAATTATATTTGATTATTGTGAAAAAATATTTAAATGCTATTTTAGTTGGTTTTCATTTGGGGTTAAGATCGAGATTATGAACTTTGCCGCTTTTCAAGAAATGTAATCAATCATCAATCGCTTCATGACCTCAATTATCCCATACGCCATGCTCAAACATTTTTCATTCCAGCTTTAAAAAAAGTTTCTCATCCTTGGTATTCTAAAAAGTAGAAAAAAACTGAGGATTTTTCGATAGTCGATCTGTCATTAAACATCCTTAACACAATATAATATGTTCCAGCCACTTAAAGGTAGAAGCAGGTTATAATTAGGGTTCTTACCTACTTAATTTATTTTCTTTCGCATGTTCATTGAGATATTCATCCCACCGAATTTTCTCATACTATACTTGAATTAAATTAAGTTATTATATTTAATAATTATTGATTTTATCTTTCCTTCAGGCATTTAGTTTCCATTCCTGCAGCAATATAAAATCCATAGAAAAAAACCACCCTGAAAACCTGTGTTAGAACAGTAACCCGATCAATTTACTCCGGTTCGTATCGGGTAAATGTCACTATAGCTGATGAGTAAGATCACTGTATCAAGAATACCGTGATACAGGCGTGTTGGCATATTATTGAATAGCTAAATGCCTTAGAAGTTATGTGAACATATTACCAAGCTAACCTTTGGTCTTTGATATCATGTTTGATTGCAAATTAAAGTTGAATAGGTATTTCAAAAGACTATCGCTGATACTTCGAACGAAAGTTGAAACTTAGGTACAGGCAACATTAGAAGGCAGTCCTGGTAGATCAAAAGACGAATAATTTTATCTTTTATTGCATTTTTGTCTGCAAATGAATCTGGGCATAACACAAATACATTTTTGTCTTTTTCACTAAAAGCAAATCTTGCTATGATGTGAAATAGGATGATAGTTGACTCCGGGAATCAAACCCACGATCTTTAGTAAGAAAGTAACTGAGTGATCGCTAATCTACCAATCAATTCGAAAATTCTAATTCTCGTATTCATATTAAGTAGGTACCACTTCTGTACCACTGTCACGGCTCGTTAAGAATGCCTTACCTAACCTTTAATAAAGTTTTACTTAAAGGGAAGCAGAAATTTCAATGTTCTGTAACCAAATTCGCTGCATTTTAAGTTGTAAGTTGTAAAAATTCAGAAAGTAATATAATAGATTGTTCTTGAACTTTAAAATATTTTGACTTTGTAAGAATGATCTAGGATCCAGAAGATTTCTCATCAAATTAAGTTAGAAGGAGCAGAAAAGAACAAAAAAGTGTACAAATCACAATGAGATTACATATATGCAAATTAGATACAATTCTGTACCTTAGAGCCAACATGTCTTAACTTAATTTTTTGGGTGAAATTACTTAAACTACATTTCGAAATATATGCCGCATTGCCGCATTGTTTATAAGACCCATAGAGACGGAGAAAAGTTGTTGTTTTTTTAGAGCTAAGACAAGTTGGCTCTCAGGTACAGAGTTATTCATTATGGTATTTTGGTGTGAAGTGCCAAAATCACGCCATCGGCATGTCATTCTGTTTACATAATAGATCACCTTTGATATAATTAGTAAAGTTTTACTTGTGTGCGTTTAATAATTAATATGTGTTCTGTGGCTGGGATCTTGTAATGATCCAGGCAGTATTTAAGCCAAATACCAGTTTGCCGTTAATTGGAAGATCAATACGATCAGAGCATTTAGTCTTAATGACAGTGTTAACGATCTTACCACTTCCTCTGCAAACAGGCAAAATAATTATATTATTAGCTGGATAAAATAAATTAATAACATATATTACTTTTATAAGATATCTTGTGAAAGCAGTTTTTATTATAGGAAGTACTTTGTAGAATTTCTTCTCCGTTGACCTTCCTTCACGGGCCTCTCTGATATATACGGCCTTCCTCAAGGCTTACAACAATTATTGGACATCCCGTTTTAACGATTATACACTTTTTTTGACAGTGGAATGGAAATTCGACACACTGGTGACCAAGAACTAGTCAAGAAGTATTGATGAGTAGAGAGCCCATGAGATATGTCCAAAAATTTAGACATTATAAAAATATGTCCTATTCACTGCAGAGTAGATGACCACAAGATGCATTAGGTACATAAAGCAAGTAAAAAATGAATAAAGTAGATCGAAAAGTAGACAATAATCTATATTAGTGAAGCCCAGAACACTGATTGATCGATTAACGGCGCCTACCCACAGCCTTCCTGCGTTCAACGCATACACTAATCTGGCCCTATCTTTGTAGTGGTGGGTTCTGTTGTTTGGAATGGGCGGATACACACACATACATGCACACATAATTCAAACAGGTACCTCGTTAGTTGCTTGTCAATTTTGTGTTGATAAGAACTTTATGTTATTGTTTACTATACCATTGTGCAACCGTTGAAACGGGAAACGAAATCCGTCACACGATGACGGGTCACCCCTAGTGTTAATTTCACCGTATTAATGGAGCAAAGGAACTGTTTTCTAAATAATTCAAAACTTTAAATATTGTATGCATGGAATCAGTTAAATGCATTGATGTCAATATTATGCAAACTGTTAGAAATTAGGAAATTAGTTAGGAACCTACCTATGTGGTTGTAGATGAAGCGTTGTTATTACTTAAGCGTCAAAGTTGCCTCGAGACGCTATATAAAGTAAAGTCTAATAGAGCTCTATATTGAGGTATTTGGCCAAAATAATGGAGTTAAGTGGCCACACTCCCTATATTGACATGCTATACAGTAGTAGTAACTTCACCTCACAACAACACCGTGTGATACATAGGTAATTTCCTATTTAATTAACTTATAATACTTGTCATGAAATCAAAGCCTTTATTTTGTAGATAGCCTTGAGGATAATTCTGTAAAGCGCCAGATAGTAATGAGGCTGTTCGGCCGTTCTAACTTATTCATTCAGTTCGATCAAAACACAACATCAAGCCCCAGTATTATTATTAAAATGTGCCCATGTACGTATTGACATCGCCTATGGCAATGTAGCGTATATTGTCCTTGCTCTGACCCTGTTCTTAAGTATATCAGAGCACTTTAAATGCTTTATGTGATGTGGGGTTAAGAAATTCTGCCCTGGTTTCGTTCATCATACGGTTCCTTAATTATTATTTTTGAATGAGCGAATGATTTTTTTAAAGGCAAATAGGTAGTCAAAATTTTTTGAAAGAATTTAAAAGAACTGTTTTCAAACAGTTAAGGGTAGGTACCTACCTACACGGTTATAAAGTAAATGACATAAAGTATAAAAAAAAATAACAACTAATGACTCTAACAATTCATTACTAATGTTCGATTTTTAAATGGAACAAACCACTACGGGCTTACGACCGTCTTATACTGTTATTTCGAAGACTGGCTTAGTGTGATCACTTTACGTTAACAACGTTCGCCATTAGGTGGTAATGTTTGTCTCCGAAACTCCTAATCATGAGAATTCTCAACATGTTCAACATGTCGAAAAATCTCATGTATGCAACAAGTAGAAATTTAATAATAAAATGAAAAATAGAGATAAAAGTTGGAAATTGTTGAGAACAAGAGAGCTACCAAATTTAAAGACTGCGACTGCTGTCATGTATTTGGCGCCAGGATATGACTATATCCATTTTTGTTAATGTCTCATATTTATTGCCTATTGGCTTTGTTGGTGCACAACGTTATAATTATGTCTAGATTCTTGTGACCTTTTCAGGACTAGGTCTTAAAGAAAAAATAACAACTAATGACTCTAAAAATTCATTACTAATTTTCGATTTTTAAAGGGAACAAACCACTACGGGCTTACGACCGTCTTCTGTAGTCTTAGGAGTTCAGAATGAAATCTGAAAAGACGCTAAGATACAGAACAAGGATTACATCTAAGAGTACGGGCAATGTGAAAAAATTGAGCTCGTTAAACAGTAAGTGGATTTTAAACAGAAGATTTTTAATAGAATATATTGTGTAAACAATTTCAAACTATAAAAAAATACCGACCCCGATAGCCTGATACAACAAAATACATTAAATTATATTTAAAAAAAATTAAGTATTCAAGCTAAGATTGAATTTAAGTACTAAAACACAAGCCACGCCTATAGTGTTGTAATCAAATTATTATTTCCAATATTCAAAGGAATGCGGAAAATGTATAGAAAGGGACATTCGTACAAACAAGCTATGGCTACTCTGTGTTTTGAATGAATGCAGGTAAAATGTATGTAAATTGGATCATGGTACAAAATTTATGTAGGTACGTGTAAAATATAATAACGATTCAGTTACATAGAGCTAAATGCTGCTTTATGTACCAGTTTTGTTTGAACCTTATTAACAAACTTTACGTAAACGCCCTTAAACCACACATTCAATCAACTAAGTGTCTATTCGACGCAATTAGAATATTTTAATAGGTTTTGGATTTTAAGCGATTCATTTCTCTTAAATTTTTAACACCTTCTTCTACTGCTGTATTAAAAAAATTGGCTAAGCGAGAGATAACTTCACGTTAATAACGTTCACATGGTAGTTAAATTTATCGAAACTCCGAAATTCCAAGCATGGAAATCGGGATGGTTGACATGTCAAAAACTCCTTATACTCCCGGCAAGACTCGAAACCCTAGGTGCCTTAAAAGAGACGGTTACCCCCAGAGATTCTGGAAAATGCAGCCACCGTGATGGGACTTCAGGTGAACGCCTCCAAGACAAAATGTATGACTGTATCTAAAACACCAGGCCCTGGAACCACATTGGGACCGTTATTCTATGCTGGTACTCACAATATAGAAATTGTAGGCATGTTCCAATACTTGGGCTCGGTAGTGACCAGCAGCAACGATATAAGCGTAGAGATTAAAAGAAGAATAACTGTGGCAAATAAATGCTATTTCGGTATCCACAAACATCTTAAATCTCGTCTGCTGACAAGAAACACCAAGTTACTATTATATAAAACACTGTTGCGGCCGGTATATACTTGTGTACGGTGCTGAAATCTGGGTGCTTAGCAGGAGAGACGAAAATGCCCTACTGGTCTTCGAAAGAAAAGTACTGAGAAAAATCTTCGGTCCTTTGTGTGATAATGGAACTTGGAGGATCAGATACAACCATGAACTGGAAAACCTTTTCGGCGAACCCAACATTATAAAATTCATAAAAATACATCGGCTTCGATGGTTGGGGCATGTCCAGCGAATGGAGGATGACAGACCTCCAAGGAAGATCCTTAGTACAAAACCAGAGGGGAGACGTAGTGTGGGAAGACCAAGGCTGAGGTGGATGGATGGCGTGGAGGAGGATCTCAGGGCAATGGGGGTGACTAACTGGAGGAGGCGGGCGATGGACAGGGGAGAATGGCAGAGAATTCTGGAGGAGGCCGAGGCTCACAATGGGCTGTAGTGCCAATGATGATGATGATGAACCCCCAGATCAACTAACCAAACCTTCGATTTACGAGTAAACAAGCATACATGCGGAAATTACCTACACATACATACCTACAGATATTTTGGTAATAGTGAGAATTTAATGAAGCGATCAAATTAGAACAGCGACTACAGATATAGGTAGCATTAGGATATGAACTATATTCTAAACATACTTAGAACTTAATGACAAAATACTATTTAAAAATCGAACATCCATTGATTTGATGACAACATTTCGTAAGAAAAAGGTATGTTACCTACGAGTACATATAGATAAACACTCATTTAAGGTACAGCGATATTTCTATGCTGTTCCACTTTGACGGATTTATCGAGTAGAAGTTATATAAGAAACAAATTATTATTAGATATCGACCATAGATTAAAAATTGTGTAAAGATAATCATTTGAATAAAATAATATTTAGAACAAATCGTGGTAAAACGAAATTGGTTTAACGAAAAAAAAAAAAGAAATGAAACCAAAACGTGATTTTACGAACAGACACACGTACGCTACATTAATAATATTACCTCTTGTAGTACCTACCTATTTATTTTTATTATATCAACGTACTATCGGTGTTGCTAGTGTAAAAAATGTTGACGAATCTAGGGTAAACACGAATACATTATTATTACCTTTAGTGTAGGAGAAATTGTTTGAGAAAAAATCGTGCATCTCATTGAGAAAATATCTTACATAATCCGCGCCTACTTGCACACATATAAACTTATTTCAGATAACTAGGCAGGCAGGTACTTTATTTTATATACCTAATATTCATTCATCACCAAGGTTAAAAAAAAATTAAGTTCTTCATTAAAAAATAGCGTATTAACAATACTTGCATTAAATAGGGTATTTGACTAATTTCCAGAAACCGTTTTATATTACTCTACGATACATTATAAGCACATTCTCTTAATATTTTCTGAAGATATGCCATATTTTATATGAAAATCATGTTTAAAGTTTAAATATCCAAAAACGTGCGTAAAACGCCGTCTTGTATAATGGCGCTGGTCACGTGGTGCATTTTACGTCACACCATAGTATTGGTATGAGTTTGCTAACGTATTGATGACTGTCATTTACTATAGTGTGACGTCACAGGGAACACAACTCAAGGCGTTTTCATCGGTGACTAGTTCCATAGAAATATTTGGATTTTTATTACGTGTTTTTATAAAAAATATGCCTATTTAAGTTGTAAAATAAAAGAAATAAGCTTTCTTGGGCCATTTTGAAACAGGATGACCACAATCTGTAGCTTATTTTTCATAGTGTCAAATACCCTATTATAATTTTGAAATTAAATTGGCGTTTGGCAGAAACTGTCAGTTGTTGTTGTTTGATAGTTGGTGCGATTTACAGAATGGTGATAGAAAATGTAAGTATGGTTTAAAACAGATAGATACATCAGTCGAATTAGTATGAATATACAAATACTTATATGTAAGAGGTATAAAAAACTATCAATAAAATAACACAATACTTAATCTAATTTTTAAATATATGTAGTACCTACCTACTTACCTACTAACTAAACTGCTTTCGAACAGATTATTATAGTTTTTTTTATATAAATCAGATTAGTATTACATAAATTATTATTATCAATATATTAAAGACAATACTTTTTAGTCGATTAAATATTTATTATTCAGATAAAAACAGATTGTTTTGAAATATAACAAATACATAATCTTATGATGTAATAAAAATCATTGTCTTATTCGGTACTTGTTATAAGCAATAAAGGTAAATGATCTATGTGGGTAGGTACATACAGATTCTTACTTAATAATAATTAGTTAGGTACTTCGATTCATAAAATGCAAATTTTAATCGGTAATTTAAATATTGTTTATGGTTGATTTATGAGAGGATTTTTAAAGGAAAGAGTTTCAAATATTAAAAATCCAAAAAACCTTGCTCGGTATTCGGCAGAGAGTCCGACAGACATCCTAGCTGGGTACCAAGAGAAGGATATGATTTGAAAAAAGGGTAGGTACCTAAACCTTGTATATCCGAAGCCACAAAAATTAAGTTGTGTCTCAGATTCCATAGAATTAGTTGATTAGTAAAAAAAATGTTTTTCGTCTGTTGTGGAAAATGTTCATTTAGATATTTATTTCTCTAACAAATTATTAGTATACAAATGTTTAAATTTTTGTCTAATACACGTCGTTATTATTAGATATATCTTAGCTACACAGTGCATCTAAACATGCAAATTCCTTGTACGTTTTCCAAATAAGTTATCTGAAAAAGTGATTTTTTGTACTAAAATACGCTATTGCGATTGTTACTAATTACCTTATTTCACTACAGCTTTATCATTGATTTTTTTTAGTCTTTGCTTATGTTTCAGAGGTCCAATATCTTTTTTATTGTTTTTATGAAAAAATGACTCACTCAAAGTGAACATATTTTTTTTTTGTTTCACAGTTATGAATGTTTGGATAACATTTTTCAAGATTGGATATTAATGAAATAACAAAATGACTTTAAACAACTATGTTCATAATAATTGTTCAACCACGCAATTAATTCAATTTGTTCTAAGAAACTGTGTTCAAATTTAATTGCACTTGTTCGATAACATGGTTACTACCAGTTTGTTTGTGTTTCATCTGTACACCAACGTAGACTTCTGAAATGCAAAACAGACAAAAACAAAATAGTTAAGTACATCAGCATCCAAGTTTGTTACGAATTTCTCAGTTTCTAATGTTGGTGTTGGTAGCTTGGCGGTTATGTTTCATAGAATAAATTGAATCAATAACGTGGTTGAACATAATATTGTTCTCTTAAAGTCATTTGTTATTTTATTAGATAGGTACTATTCAATAATGAAAAATGTTATCCAAACATTTTAGCATCTGACAAAATACATAAACTAGGAGTAGGTATATTGGATTCAACATCCAATAAACGTTATTATAATTATTATTGCAGATACAATCACTTGTTCTACTAGCGAACCAGATATTTCTTAGCGGTCTATCTGGCGTTTGTCCCTGAAGAACCTTGTGCTTCTAGGCGAAACATAACATTATTTACCTACGATTTTAATTTGACTGCATTAAATATAATTATACCTACTACTAGTCGAGTTAACCAATGTAGAGTAGTCTATTCAACATGATACTATGTGTTATAATTAACATTTGAAATCGATAATATTTTCTTGTAATTTGAACACGTTGATTATGTGATGATTCTTACTTGTTTTTTTTTTTACATGCAAACCTTACACAGGTATTAAGATTCTTGGAAAGATCGAGGGTCGCGGAAGGGCTGGAAGCAGGCTGATGTCCAGCCTTCTTCCAGCCCTGCGCAATATACCTATAGGAGAATGGACGGGTTTCCGTACTGTGGAACCATTATATTCCGAGAAGCCCAGGACACAGAAAGATTCGTCGCAGTGATCGCCCACGTTCAGATTACCAGTCATGACTCCTAGAGAAGGAGATCAAGATTCTTATTTATAAGCGTACAATTAGTTAACCCAAAAAAAAATTCGTACCGTCTGCATTCTTAAGAAGCTGTTTTGTGTCCGTACTGTGACAGCTGATGCTTTGATCCTGGTCACATCAGGGGGCCTATTTTCATATCGTGCGATATTTTTATGGATTTTCTCTCACATTGTATGGAATGTCACTGTCTACGACTTTTTGCGGGTCGCACGCATGTCTTGTAAAATCTGATTAACGTACGATTATCATTAAAAATCTTCCAATTTTCAAAATAAATCAGATCTTACCTGATTTCCCAGTTAAAGTCGTATGCGCTATAAAGATAATATTGCTGTTTTGACATGAATTTATAAACACATGCCATGATTCTAAACAAAGTATTAAATATATTTTGTACCTGTACAAAAAAAAAAAGATAAAACACTAAGGTCCTTCAACAACATAAAGAAAAAACGCGATGAAAACCGGTCAGTTAAGACATTTCGCAAAACATAATGATACCATAATTTTTTTTGGTGCTCCTTTTCGGGTCTTTGACTTTCAAAATATGGGGCATGGCCCGAATTAAATACAACATTAGAAGCGGGCATACGCCAGAATGCCGGCCCACTTATTATGCCAACAATAATTAACAAGGCAAATTCCTTTTCAAAAAAAGGTCACTGAAACTATAAAACATCGCACGCAAATTTTACAAATGGGGGAGAGCGGGCACAAATGTAACGCGTCCTTTATTTTTGTGTTTTGAAGAAATAAAATATACCTACGAGGATAAATAAGTTTCGAATGAATTGAATCTTAACTTAACTCGTTATTTATACGAACAAAAATAGTACACACAACCAAGATGAAAATGTTGAGATGGTCCGCAGGTGTCACAGGAATGAATAAGAAAATAAATGAGTAGGTTCGCGAAATTTGAGTGGTTGTGTCTGTCTCGAAGAAAATTCCGCTGTTATGAGCATGTTAGTAGAAAAGGTCGATCACGTGGTCAAGATAACTCTCAAGTGAGATGACCCGAGACAGAAAGACTGATTACCAGGAGGGACGAACCCAGATAAACTGGGAATGTGCATAGAAAAGAAAAAAAGAAAAAGAATTTGCTATTAAAAGGTATCAATTATAGGGCCATCTCTACAATTGACTCCGTAGCCGGGACGAAAATAACATGATACTAATTATGTAAAAAAATGAAATGCCACTTAAAATTTTATAAAATTATAAATTTAACTCTTATAACTAACTTAGGTGTCGAATAGTCCGACGGATTTTTGCTTGAAGAATTCTCTATCACTCAACCAATTCCATTCAGTCTGACTCTAAGTAAAAAAAAATCTCAGATAAATATTGAAAGAATCTGACTGGAAGTGTATTTATTAGAAAATATCTAAATAATAATAATACAAATAAATGTTTGGCGTTTCCATCACAAATTTTGGCAAGCATTGACTTAAATGAGTGTAAAATAATAATATAACTGGTTCTGTTTTTTCCGTCGTTGAACTAAACTCAATTCATAATAAATAAATATAATAAAGAAATAAACTCAATTCATAATAATATCGGATAAACCTACAGAGCATTTTTGTTACTTTCGAACCGCTGTTACATCTGTGCCCCGTCTACCCTATTTTGGCAGTTTACCCAACAATCACATGACCAGTGAAAGACCTAGAAATAAAGTGTTCCTTGGGGCAAATGAACTTGAATATTTTGTTTTTTTTTTTTTTTTCATATAATGACTTTCATACAAAAAACATTAAAACAGGGCAATTTTACGCCTTCAAGGTATGCATCTGTATTCGAGTGATACGCATTCCTGACTAACCAAAATGATTAAGCATTTTTTATATTTGCGATTGTATAATTCTAGGAAATTTTGAATGCGCAAATTAACAGGTTTTAGAATCTTGACGCCGCGCCATTTTGTTTTGGTTTTTTTTTCTTAAATCGAATCGTAGGGCCACTTTTCCGATAGGTATGACTCGTAGCCTTGAACCCTCTGTTCAGGTGAGTTGCAATTTTTTACAATAGTTTTTAGTTTATGTTTAGTTGTTTAGATACTAACATGGTGATGGATGTGTAGTTCTTAAGGTACTAACCCCTCTGACAATACCCACATCGATTGGGCTAGCCACCTATTATGCTGTGTCGGAGCGGGACGGCTCAAAGAGGAGTACGGGTGAATGCATGATTGGTTTATGGAATGTGAGAGGATGTATGGATGGAAAAATTAATGAAATCATTGATGTTTTGAATGGAAAATGCATGGATATTATATGTCTGACTGAAACGAAGAAGAAATGTAGTGGGATAATAGAGAAGAATGGTGTGAATGTAATTTTGTCTGGTGTGTCGGATGAAGAGCGTGTGAAACAAGGAGTGACTGCCATTGTGCATGTCTGAAAGAATGAGTGAGTGTATGAAGGACATTGGGTGCGTAAGTCCCAGAGTTATGTGGATGCGATTTAAGATGGAGATCACGAGAGTATTCCTTTTTGTAGGATATGCTCCGTGTGATGGTGTGAGTGATGCAGAGAAAGATGATTTTGGGAAACGGCAGATAAAAGAGGAGTGAATGAGAAATTGATAATAGCTGGTGATTTGAATGGCTGGGTAGGAACAAGAAGAAATGGTTATGAAAGAGCATAGGACCGTGTGGTAATGAGAGAGTGAATGATAACGGGAACAGGTTGCTAGAGGTCTGCACTGAGATGGATCTTTTTGTTGCAAACACCTTCTTTGCACACATGAAGATCCAAGAATGAACAATCAATTATTGATTTAGTATGTGTGAATTCTAGTCTGAGGAACCTCACCACAGACTCTCGTGTCTTTCGGGGTGCCGAACTTGGGACCGGTCATTTTCTTGTTATTACAAAAAATGATCTGTTCCGTGGTTGGCGGTCGAGGAAAAGAGTTTTGGTATCTTCCAAAAGGATTAGAGTTGAGAGACTGAATGAAGATGCAAGAAAGAATCTGTTTGTAAGATAGAATGACGTTCCCTTGAGAAAGTTGGAGACGAATGAATCGAATGTGGAGGAACGCTGGAAAGTCTTGAGACATGTATAAGTTAATAATGCAGTGGTAATAAAATTAAAAATTCATGGAGAGATTAAATGAATGCAAAGAGTAGCATAAAAAAGAATTCAAGGAAAATGTATACAAGGAACAAAAGAAAGTTGTAAAAGAGGTAGTAGGAATGAAGAAAAACTTGCTGGAAGTGCAGATCAGTAGAAAACATAGCTCAGCGATAGAAAATTATGCGATCAAGTGTCTTCGAGGTAGATTAACACTGTATTTAAGTTTTCTTTCCTTCCAATTATGTGCTCCCTTCATATTTTGGTCTATTGTAGGTATTTTGGTTTATCATTTTAATCATAGAAATTTAAAGAAATAAAGCAAATATATTCATTCCCGTAATCATTCGAGCGCTTACAACCATGATGCACAAACTAAATTTTTAATAAAGATAATGGCTTTTTGAAAAACAAAAAAAAACAAAATACTTTTTAAGTAGGTTCAAATGAAATTCAGTATATTATGGAACTATATTATGGAACTTAAGGTTTCGTATGATTTAATGCAACTTTTTATTTGCCGAAATTAAATCAGGAATCTAGGTATATATTTTGATAGAAAATAAAGTATCAAAAAATAAGGTACCTATTCTAAATCAATCACTCGAAATCATTCAAATCTGACAGAGCGCATCTTGGTTATAACCACTCGCGTTGCCCGGCTACTATTTTGTTTGTTTACAAAATTTTATGCATAATGTCATTTTCATACATAAAAGACGCGGATCAATTTTTTTTTATAAATAAAAAAGTAAAAATTTGATCGATATATTGGAAATGATCGTGTAATCAAAGATTTTTTTAATAAATAAGACTGTTAGTGTACACCAATCCTCGGATTGTATCCAGAAAGAGACTGCCATATTGTTACCAACATGCACATTTTTCATACAAAATATGCACCAGATGTTTGATATACAAAATTAGAGTGTATAAAACAAACCCTTCAGTTTGATTCGATTACAATACAGAACGGATCGCGTGAAGTGTATCGATACAAAATTGCGCAAATACACGATTCGTGAATTAAGTATTTATCGACAGCATGACGCAGTGAAATTAAGTTCAATAGCACTTTACGTATAAAACGAAGGTTCAAACTACATTTTAGACTGCAAACTCTGCTCTACAGTGAAAGTCCTTACTGCATTCAACATTCTCGCCACATTCTCCAGTTAGAACGGCGGCAAGCCCTCTTACAAACACTTTACCAATCCTAGATCAGATAAATTAAATCAACCAATACATACATTCAAATTGTTATAGAGATTATAAAAACCAACCAAACTCATTTGGTCCTATCTTTCAAGGAAACTACCTCTTCTATTTCTTATGAGAAAGTACCAGCAAATGTGGGAGTCATAACAGCCATGAGACAGGAACTTCCTCATTTACAGGCTCCCATAAAATGGTGATCCCGATAAGCAAATACATGTTTAAGTAAAAATGGTCTAATATCTATATCAAAATATCAACAACGCTGAATCTGTTTGATCTCGGAAGGTAAGACGGAGGGCTGATGAACAACCTCCATTGGCGTGAGTTAAAGGTAATGTAATGAGTTAATTGCAATAATTAAATTTTTTAACAGCCTACCATCCGCAATAAGAATGATAGAGAGGTACGAAAGATACAAGGCCGCAGTCCAGGTTTGGATTATCAGTGTGGATGTATGATTGTGTGAGATTTCCTTGTTGTGAGCGAATCTGAAGATGCGTTTATCTTGGAGGGTGTGAAGTAACACACAGGGAGAGAAAGAGTGTTTGTATTGTCTTGTATGTATTAATATTGTGTAAGTAAGTTGAGATGTCTGTTGGTTGTGCTCCTCTGTCGAACACGAGCTTTGCTCTATCGACAGAGTTATTGTATTTAAATATTATGTACCTATTGTGTCATGTGAATTTTATATACTTTGTAAATCTTTAAGTAATTTTAATAAAAAAAAAAATGTCTGTGCATATAAAAAAAAAAAATAATGTCCCCGTTTGCATACTGTCGAATATTCCCTTGTTGAATATTGAGTGCATTCTATTGATTCCGTATTTGAATGACAACATTGCTGTGTATAAACCTCGCTTGTTTGGTATATCTAGATTCTTGCCCTGTCTTATCTCCAGCCTTCAACAGTAGAAGACGGTCGTAAGCCCGTAGTAGTTTGTTCATACCATTTAAAATCGAACAGTATTAGTGAGTTATTATTAGATGTCGATATAGCTATCTAGGTTAAGCACAGAATAAACCATTCGTTATTTTATTTTGACAAGCAGCAATCAATTGGGCTAGAAGTGATAATATGTTCATTAATGAAATGAAAGATGGAGAGTACCTAAATGAAGCTATATAATTTTTTTTAAGGTAAGTGTTGATAAAAGGATTTTTTCAATCGGTGTCAACTGAAAAAGTCAGTTGTTTGATATTTTGTGCGATTGATTTAATGCGGAAGGAAAATATATGATTTAAAACAGATGTATCGGTCGGAATTACATTGGTTTAAAAATAAGGTAATCAATTTGCCATTATGCAAATTAAAATTCTATATTCATAGTTAGAACAACAGGACAGGGTCTATCGGGAAAACTAGTCAAATAATATAGCCCCTTACTCTTTGGTCATATCCTTTCATTGGTTTGCTACAAAATGCACCCAGCGCATCCTTCGTTCTTCACTTCATAAAGCAGTGTCCTTTTGATTTTCTAGTGTTTGCAACAGAACATAAATCGGGTGAATATGTAATTAAAACCATGTAAGTGCACCTTATTTACATAATGCACTTAAGTTTTTGCAATTCTGTAAAAGGTTATGAACTTAGGTTTGATTTATTGCATTTACATATGTACGACGTTCATTATAAACTTAAGAGAACATTATCTTAAATGTGTTTAACAATATTTTTACAAGATTTATATTATTTAAAGTGTCGCGATATGCTATTAAACAAGTAATAAAATAATAACTCGTATGCGTGCAATATAGGTTTTTTTTTTTTTTTTTATATAGGGAAGGGACGTACTTTGTTGACAATCATAATATTCCTACTGTTGCATTTTATTATAATGGTTATTTATGAAATGGACACTGGACAGGAAGACGAGATGACACAATACATGATTAGATAAAAAAATACTGAAAAGAGAATAACGGGCATTTTAACACTGTCGCTGGTTCATATCCGGCTCGAAGGACCATCTTAAAAAATTGGATAATGCGGTCTTAATGTGTAAACAAAACACGACAACTCTTCGTAGTTGAATTATATTTGATACTGAAAATTTTACAAGCATTTGTGAAGACAGACTTGTTACAAACAAAAATTGTTCCACATTTAAAATTTTTAATATAAATTATGTTTTTATGTCTCTGACATATTATCATCCGATTTTAAGATTTCGTTGACTCATATGAAAAAGAAACAACACTTGAAAATTGTTCTCCAACAGAATGTACATCTTTCAAAAGGTTTTTCGAAAGAAAGATTTCCATGTTGCTGATTCGAAAGCGATATATGTAATTAAAGCCTTGCATGGCCCAGATTGCCTTGTATTGACACCATACTTTGGGTTTAATAAGAATCCTTAGATATTTTCTCTTTACTTACATAATTGGGGAACATAAGAATCCTAAATCATTTACACTTCTTTAACATTTCTTCTTAATTTCGTTTTTGACACGGACTTGCAAAAGTCCTTTTGCTAAGTCAACGTCACCTCGCGTGTTCCAAGTGTCTACATATTTATTTTTGTTTTTTTTTTTTGGTTTCGCTTTAATACGATAAGCCCATACTTTGTTAGTGTTCGCTCTATCTCCCAATAGGAAGCGTGTAGGTTCAAAATCCAAACATGACACCATGCAAGAATAGGCAGTAGGTACTAATCTGACAATGATTTTTTAAACAAATCATATAAAAGGAATGAAAAGCTTTTTAAATCCCCAATAGATAACAATAGATCTCAAAACTTTTATAAACCCGCAGAATCGAAATATAGAATATGTAACAACTATTAACTCTAACAATTCATTACTGATGTTTGATTTTAAATGAAACACACCACTACGGGCTTACGACCGTCTTCTACTTTTATTTCGAAGGCTGGCTTAGTGTGATCACTTTACGTTAACAACGTTCGCCATTAGGTGGTGATGTTTGTCTCCGAATCTCCTAATCATGAGAATTCTCAACATGTCGAAAAATCCCACGTATGCGACAAGTAGAAATTTAATAATAAATGAAATTTAGTGATAAATGTTGGAAATTATTGAGAACAAGAGAGCAACCAAATTTAAAGACTGCGACTACTGTCTTGTATTTGGCGCTAGGATGTGACTATATCCATCGAAATAGACTCAAAATATATCCATTCTACATTATGATATTCTACAGTAGGTAAACAAACGATCGGTTTGAACACAATCAGTTACATGACGTTTGATGTAAGCTAGTAGAGTATGAAATACGTAATTTACAATGCAAGTTGTACAGTCAATAATGATAATTGATTTTTTACAATTGGTTATTAGTTGCAAGTCACTTGCTTTAGATATTGGATACCTAGTCAATGTTACGATAGATGTTGCATTGACGCAGGGCTCACCAATCTTAGCAACGTAAGGGCACAAAAAAGTCTTGTAAGCGAATGCCATTAAAAAAAAACCATTAATTACGAGTAATTATATTGTCAGAGTGGATCCTAGATGAAAGGTCAACAGTGAATTATTATCATGGGATTCACAATATATAATGATGAATGATAAGAATATATTCAATGAAATCGAATCTCTCTTTACACGTGGGCATAGGGAGGCAACAAGAGCTCGCACTTTCCACGGGATCTTGCGAAATGTTTATGACCTCCTCCCACACAATTATACCACCAAAATATTACTCACTAGCTGACCCGCCCGTCGAACTTCGACCTAACCCATAATAAAATAAATTTTTTTACTTATTACATGAATTGAATACATTTTATGACATAAAAACAGAATTAAATTTAACTTATAATATATTGCATTATGTAATAATAATTATTGTTGATTCGGATGCGGGATAAATTTCAACGGGCCATATTAAGTTTGTAATAAAATCAATTCCTCGATAGTTGCATAACATTTTAATCCAAGAGATGGCGGTGTAGTAGGAAGTAAATCACATGTGAAGCGTGTTACATTATTCTCTATGTTGTTGGATGAAAAGATCATCAAACCCAAATTTTTCCGAATTAATATGGTAAGATATATAGGTTAATCTATTAAGCATAGTATTATACTTATTAATTGAATTATATAATATAAATTGTGATGAAATGGCCATACGCTAAATAAAATAAATAAGCATAGTACTCACTTGCACATATGTCCTGGGTGCGATTCCTAGTCGGTTCACGTCAGAATTTTTCACTATAAATTTCTACCCGGGGTTGGCCTATACTAAATTTGACGGTACCGGTTAACTGTATAGATAACTGATATAAAATAAATGTCCTCGTACAATAAGTTTAGTTCTGTTGACTATAACACTCCTTTGCGTGGAAAAGTGTTATTTTTTAGTATTTAAGTTGGTATTTATTAGTATTATAAAAAAAAATCCTATCATATTATCAAGAAAGATATTTTTGAAAAAGTTAAACTCATAATAAATCAGAGAAAGAAAGTACTTTTACCCTGTTTCTAGTGTGACTTCCGGAATGATAGTCCAAGTAATAAGTTATTATAAAGTCAGATAGAGGTCTTCAGTTATTTCCTTGGCGATTGTCATAAACAAGGAGTGTTCATGACTTATCTGAAAAAATTTGCCCAAAGGGATGCGCATTTTGGTTGCTGTTTGTTTGGATAGGTAAAAAAAAACTACAATCCTAGTAACGTAATTGAGTAATGTAGGTTATCCTGATGTGTTACTTGGACCAAATAAACTCACCAAGTAATACCTAATTAAAATGTAACGCGTTACATATTTCCTCTCGTGCCTAACTGGCAAGTAAAGACCTCACTGCTCCGATGGACTGGCAAATTGCTCAAAGCCAACCTTATGCGTTTCCTATATGTAGGTACTTAATTATTGCTAAATTCACGTTGCTTCGTGATTGATTATGCGATGGGACAAACATTCAGAGTGTCTTTGATACATAATTCATTGTTGATTTCGAATATTCCGCATAAAATGGCTAATCGAAGAATTCAGCCATAGATGCAATATTCAACGGTTGTTTCGTTGGAATTTCACTATGGAAATTTAAAAAGAATGCGGGAGACTTGGGACTGAAGAGTGAACTGCAACATTGTTAAACTAATGGAACATGAATTTAATGAAAGCAGAGGATAAAGACGAAATTCTGACAACTGTCACATTAGACGTCAAAAAAATATTTTAATTTTCACATACCTACCATTCCTGGATAATTACCATTATTTGCTGTTTGTTATTTACTTTCTATTCGAAATATTAAAGCACTATTTAACTCACCTGTAACAAAAGAGAAACAAAACATTAATGATCAATTTTATAAAAAAAAATATGTAAAAGAAATCATAAAAGTAACAAATCGTTAAAAAAGAAATAACAATTTACTTGTATGTCGCTTTTAAGTGTTGATAATAAAATCGACATACTATATTTGGACCCACGACTTGTATTGTTCCAATACGTACGCATAATATACAAAAGTAACACAATTCTCAATACAATAATCACAATATTACGTAACGTATTTGTATGAACGGCCTTCGGTTTCGTGAGAAAAGAAAGTAAGTAAAGTTTTAACGATCAGTATTTAAGACGAATATTATTTTAAACCTTGTTTTTTTTACAGCAGGATCTTAAATTAACATATTTTTTATTTCTTAATAATATAATATAACACTTTTCTATACAAAGGTGTCAGTATAGCCGGCGTAACTTATTGCCTGTGGCAATGTTTTCCAGTCAACCGGTCCCGTCCAATCTGAGACAGGCTAACCCCGGGTAGAAATTTCAAGTGAAAAAACACTTAGAAAAACTCTGACCCTCTTCTGAAATATGAATTAATAAAAACTACCTACTCACCTAAAATAATAATAAAAAACAAAATTTAAAGTCCCCTCTTCTTTTTATCTATCAATATTAGGTAGGTACCTATTCAATAAAACAAAACAAAATAAAAATAACTAAATTATTTTCATAAATGTCAAATTTGAAAAAAGAACAAAAATTAAAATAAAACGATCAAGTATAGCAAGTAGGCACTCTCATACAGTGTTTTTCTTTATACAATAATGACTGATATTCTGAAATTCACGTTCCGACTCAACGCAATCAATGAATTAAACTACTCCATGGCAATCAAAATCCAATAGTTGATAAAATGTTTATTTTGAACGAGCTAATGATATGTTATTGTATTTCTATGGAAAAATTACAACAGCCCTCTCAAAAAGTGTATAGCCGGCGCAATCCTTTTTGGCTCGCGGTGGCCAATTTCGAAACTACATAGGTACAACGTAATTTATGTACAGAAGATGACAAATAGAATGGTGCTTCATTGGTGTTTGACAATCACAATTCGTGAGAATATCTCATTTATATAGTTTTTTTTGTTCACAGCCAACCTTATGGAAGACGACTGCCAATCAGACCATCAAAGGGATAGAAGACGGCTAGGAGGCATGATCGGAGGAAGTCTTAAATTTCAGACCAGAATACCAAAGGTATTCAGATATACAAAATAAACATTTATACCATTATTCTTAACGCTTGAAAAACCAAGTTACACTATTGCGAATTCATAATCTTAATTCAGTTTTAAAGAATAACTTATTATGTTCCCACCTACGATTGTGGATTAACGTCTTTAAGATAAATTTAATCTATCAATTTTAGTGGATGAGAATGCCGATTTACTTTCTTTATGTGAGAAAATGTTCACTTTGCAATATAATTGGTTAAACGTCCGCATTAAAAACATTGTTTTTGAACCAGTTATTATGTCATATTTTGTTTTAATTAAAGGCTTACTACTCATCGTATGACGTAATTACTGTGTGATCTTTCGCAATAAAGAAAATAATATGATTATGTAACATTGATGTTCGCCTCACATAAAAAAATTATCAACTATTTTGGCTGTGAAAATTTCGTTATTGTTTTGAAAAATTGCAGTCGCATTCAGTTTAAGTGTTTGGATCTTCCTTTTCTTCTTTATTATCCGTATCTCCACTGCTGGATGTAGGCCTCTTCAAATGTAACCAGATCAAATCTACGACCCATCTTTTTGATATCTTCCTATTCACCTTGTGTTTTCATAATCTGATCACCGTATAATTTTTGGCTCATCTCTCATTTTGTCTCGCCAAAGGTTTAATGGATATCCTTTTTTGTTTGCGTATTGCCTTTTTTACATTACTCTAAAATTTGTTCCAAAAATTGGTCACTCCATAGCCAATTGTGTGCATTTTAATATGTATTCGTGTTGATTGTTAAAAATTAAATTGTTTCCATTCCGTATGTTATTCTAGTGAAAGCTTGAATCTATAATCGACATCTCTGAATCTTTTAAAAATTAACGCAATTATAGAGGAATTGTTTTGATTTCAAACTTATGACCCATCGAACTTCATCCCGCATTCGAATCAACGATAACTATTACAATGCAATAAATTAGTATTTTAGCTATTTTAGTTTTTATGTCGTAAATCACATTTTATTCATGTAATAAGTCAATTTTTTTTATTCTGGGTTAGGTCAAAGGTCGACGGGCGGGTCAGCTACAATAAAACAGAAAATTCAGTTTCGTATTTTGAGGACTCTCGGAATCATTACATAATTAAAATCAATAGAGTTCGAAAATCAATAAAAAATCAATAGAGTGCGAAAAAACGTGCGTGTACGTGCAACGCACCCTTAAGTGTCAAACATTTGACTATAGTACTAAGCTTAAACTTTTTCGTAATTAAGTCTGCTAGCTCTAGCAAGAACATCATTGTTGTCTAAACCAGATCTGTCCAGGTACGAATTCGCATTTTGAAGGCTTCTAAGCAATTCATGAAAACTTCATTTTACGTTTGGAAACATTGGATGGTATTTAAAAATGATTGAACACTAAAAATATTCATGCTAATATTCTAGGAGGGTGTTTCACAACAATGCTAACTATAATTATATAATTATCATTTATTGTGATTGCATAAGAGCAAAAAATCCAATGAAGTTTTGTGCAGATTACGGCCAGCAGAACCAATGGAAGCGTGCAAAATCGTAATGTGGGAAAAATTTACCACGACAGACGGTATAACGATTCGTGTGAACTCTTGGCTCATTCTATGCTGCTGGCGTTCTTGTCGATATGGATGCTGTTTGAAGGTGTTAATGGATGATGTAAGGTCTCTCGTCGTATGTCTTGCTGTCTAGCCACGGCAAAAGATTCAAGTCTGGTTATTAAAATGTCAAATACATAAAACATATTCTTGAAAAAAAAAAGGACGAAATAAATTACGCATTCAAAATACCCATTTCGTAGGTGTTATATAGTTATTGCGAGTTCACTACATACTCAATAGAGTCATATATTTTCTAAGCGTTTTTCATTTGAAATTCCCGGGTTTGTCTTTCTCAGAATGGACGGGATCGGTATACAAGATAATTACTTTTTAGTTTATTAATACAGTAATTTTCAACATAATTCGTATAAGAAAGACATTCATGAAAATGTACTTAATTTTAATACTAAGGTTTTGTGTCTTTTGAGAAAAGAATTTATTGTTAAACGATTTCAGTTGGTCTTTCTCAAATTTATCATTTTGTAAAGAATCATTATTTGCTTTCAGGTTTCTAAATAATATCAAAGATATCAACACGATTTTTAAAATAAGATTAGTCATCCAGCTATTCAGTTCATAAGAGTAGATACCACATTTGAGTAGGAACTTTCAAAAATTAACAAAAATGGATATATGCATATCCTGGCGCCAAACACATGACAGCAGTCACTGTCTTTAAATTTGGTTGCTCTCTTGCTCTCAATAATTTTCAACTGTTATCTCTATATTTCATTAATTTTTATATATCTACTTGTTGTATACATGAGATTTTTCGACATGTCGGGAATTCTCATGATTAGGAGTTTCGGAGCTTAAACAATACCACCTAATGGCGAACGTTGTAAATGTAAAGTGATCAGCCTTCAAAATAACAGTAGAAGACGGTCGTAAGCTCGTAGTGGTTTGTTCCATTTAAAAATCGAACATTAGTAATGAATTGTTAGAGTCATTAGTTGTCATATAATATTCGTTATGAAGACTCGGTAATAATTCAGTGATCTGTATCTACAGAGCATTGTGCTTCACTAAAGAAGTCAAATAAATTACAATGAATTATTATAATTAAATACTAAGACTTAAAGAATAATAATATGAATCAAGAGAGGTACAATAATATGTTCTCGCCAGAGAGCGTTGACATTCCGTCTAAGTGGGTATGTCTCCAAGACAATAGATTGTAGTAGCAATGCAGTGACGGGTATCTGATGGTCTACCGTGCGTCCCATTGTAACCAATCCAACTCCGAATGACAGATGAGTGAGTGTCTATGAAAAATATGAAATTATAATGAAATACTAGCAGTGTCACTCCACTCCTCATGGAGGTATTTGTCAACGCTTAATCCTATTAAGACGAAAACTTGTAGAATAGACTTAATAGAAGAACAAGTAACAGAGAAATGGCTGTCAGAAATTTAACTCCTTTATATACTCGTAAATAAATCTAAGAAACGGTATGGACACTAAAGCAACGGTCCAATCTTAACAGGCACGAGAATTGAAGAGTTGTGAAATAAACACATTACTTTTTTCTACAACTATCTTAAAAACCCCACGGGCAATTTTCATGTAACTTTAATACAATTTTTATATTGATTTTATTGATATTTCATAACTTAAAACAGGTATTATATGAAATAATAATGCAGACTTCAGAAGTTTAGTGGTAGAGAGGCTTGGACTTCACATCAAGATTAGGTCTCGGGTTCGATTCCCGGTCGGGTCAGAGTTTTTTAATGAGTTTTTTCACTTGGAATTTATATCCGGGGTCGGCCTGTCTCAGGTTGGATGGGACTAATTGACTCAGGCAATAAGTTCCGCCGGCTATACTGCAACCTTTGTGTAGAGAAGTGTAAAATAAATAAATAATAATAATATATCATAACAATATTTATGCCTCACTAGCTTTCCCGACAGACGTTGTCCTGTGGTTCTAGCCCGAAGTGGCCCGTTAATATGTACATGATGTGCACTGCGCCCCCGTTAAACAATACAAAATCAATTCGATTGAGATAAGCTAATAAAATAATAACATTAAACTATTTCTGAAACAACTTGAGAAAAATGCGCTCGCGCACACACCCTACCTCGCCTATTACCAACACGAATGTGCCCGATAATATTGTTGACTTTGTATGAAATTTTTTGTAAAACTATCGAAACGGTGCGGTGGAGTAAGTGGGATGAGCTACTGTGAGAGCGTATGCGAGAATGAGAGGGAAGACCCGTGCTGTCGTGGGCGCGTCCCAGTAACCTTTCCATACAAACTTAACTAATGTATTTTTACATCATTTGTTATCCATTTTTTTAACTTTTTATTAGTTATTCTGTTATCCGAAGCGGAGAAGAATCCAATAAATCAAACATCTGAAGAATCTGTTGAGCCAATCTCGAGTTATAAGTGTTCGCACTAACCCGACTTTAATAATTTATATAGTATAGATTTGTTGGAAATTTCTAAAATACCAATTTGAAACAAAGACGAGACATACAGCTGTACACGCATTAAAATAATGTTTAAATAATTGATAATATGAGATTGTATAAAGACTATGGTGTATCCATGGTAAACAGGATAACACCTGGATCATACGCATGTTATGACATGGTGAACAGACCCCATAACAATACCATAATGCCAACACTCTGCATACAATATCAGACGGTAGACAAACAGAATAATTTTATTTCTAGTACCTACCTACTAACTCTCATTGTGTGTAGCCTACCATTCTTATTTTCGAGTTTGCATATGAATTTCAAGATCACACTTAGAGATTACACCACAAACCTGCGTATAATAAATTTTTAATGCGTTGAAGTTACTATAAGATTGTCTTGTATTATGATTCTTTAGCATCGAGTACAGCATTACACGCCTTTGCTATTCACTGTAAAAGATTTTGGAACTCTATATTATAAGGAGGTAAGTAGGTATAGCTTTTTCTGCTCAAATCAAATAATGTCGATAAAGGTTAAAAATTTCTAGACTTTTGGTTCAAAATGGTCAGTATGGAATCTCCCAATCAAAAGAAAACTATAAAATTTCCAATTGGAGTTTTACAACACAGATATAAATCAGCCCAGAGGGGTTGGATTGCCAATATTGAAAAAAAAAAAAAAAAAAAAAAAAGAGCTCTCCACTGCGCTCAATCTTGCGAATGACCTCTTCCAACACCATGTCTTATCCCTTAGGAAGAACATTCCACAGATTTCCACAGATTTCGCTCTTATATTTAGAATAACGGCTTAAATTAAAAGAAACGTTATAGCAGTTTCATTAATTTTAAATTACGTTATTTCAAAGGTTTAATGCTTATTTATTTTGTATTGTGTAAAATTGTTTGACCCGAACACAAACTTAAAAAAAAGATCATCTCGAAAATTTGGTATCTGTAACCCTAGTATAAGTTTTCGATGATCGAATATCGAAACGATCATCGAAAATTTTCCATACAAAAATGATCGAACGATTCGATCGTTTGATTTTAGAACACTATTTGCACGTTTATAAGCGGTTATTAGCGTGCAATAAGCTTTCGATGAAACTCGTACTAGCCCCACTGGAATGGTTAAAATTCACTAAAAAAAGGTAATTCATAAAATTTCGTATCCGGAAAGGTCGAAAAAAACTATTGTCGTTTAATACGAATAAGATAGTTCTTAGTTATTTTTATTTATCGAATATTTTTTATCAGCTTTCGTTATAACGCTCGCCTCTGCTTATATCTTCATCAATCTTAACTAAACAGTTCAGTAAAATTAACGAACATACATAAGTTTTAAGATAAAAGCACTTAATTTAATCGAATATTGAATTTCGATCTATGTCTAATGTAAATTAAAAGTACGCATGAACATAAATGGCAATGCTGCCGATCAGACAACAAGTAGTGTATGCAATTGACAACATAATTAACAACTACTATCGTTTAAGGTAGACCTGCGCGCCTTAATTAAATAATTAATTACACTACCAAAAAATCAAGTATGTGCGGATACCTGTTCGAATCTGATTGTTCCGTAAATAGAACCTGCTTAACATGCACATGAGCCAACTAATCGATTGAGTATACCTGAGAAGTGAGATTTATTCAAAATCAATCCATCTTATTTAAATACTTCTAATATTTAAAATTCGAAGAGGTCCCCCCGTTAGCAGACTACATAGGTGATATAACAACATAGGTACCTACCTACCTGTCAGAAAAAAAATATCTCAAATCCGCGTACTGGTGAAACGTAACAATCATCCCTAGCAATAAGAAATTTTCTTGATAGAAATCCGAAAATAGCACCATATTAACAAAAGCTTATGAATGTTAATATGCAATCAACATACGCGTTAAAAGTTATAGGCACAATGACCAGAGTTTATAGACCATCAGAAGCGTAACGTATAAAATATATTAAAGTTATCTTAATAACTGTTTACTTAATGACCTTTACAATAATAATTATGCTGTTGTATTTTGTTAAGGTCATCTTTTTTACTTCTGCATCTGCAATTTTTTAGTTACGTCTTTGAAGATTGGTTACCTACGTCTGAAGCTCATAAAATGTTATCTTGATCTATCTATACTTTTCACATTATCCAAAGCAGAAAGCAGAAAGTGTTTACTTCAATATTTTCAACATTGAAATTAGAATATTTACTAAACTAAAATACAAATAACACTTAATAGAAAACATGCAAAATTGAAATACTTACATTAAATCCCATAGAAAATATACCTACCATATAAACTTGCTAAAATTTTAATGCATTAAACGAAAGTGGAATTCTTGAAGAAATGACTACACTGCATACGAACATAAACCCGGTTAAATAAATTACTTTAATTTTATGTTAAGTGTGACATCAATTTCATATGATTGATTTATTTTATATTCGAGTCGCATAGAATCATTTCTTAAATCGAATAAACAAGGAAGATTTGCATATAGTCAGATATCAGAAATGATCATACGTATTCATTAAGCGATTTTATAAACTGGAAAAAATGCGAGAATTTATTTTAAAATCGAAATAACTAATTGGAAATGTATTAAGGTGAATGAAATTATAAACTTGTAGTACGCCTACATAACATTTTTTTAGCTATTTTTATACCTACTCATCACGCCGTGTCCCGTAAGGGGTAAACAGAAATAACGGACCTCCACTTTTTTTTATCCAAGCACTTCTTTCCCTTCTTCCAGTTACATACCATTTCTCATACAACCTCTCACCTCTCCCATTTCACTTACTTCTGATCTGACCTTCCTTGAGAACAGATCGGAGTGTCCTATCCACTTCATTCTCGGTCGGTCACGATTTCAAACACCTCTCCTTTCAACCTTACGAATTATTTTTGGCATACTGTTTACACCCATTCTTACCACATTCCCAAACCATCCAACTTTCCGGATACCAAATTATGGCAATGACCTTTATTAAGGATTTTGAAATAAAACAGCTTCAGGTTCTTAAAATTAACGTTATTTACAGTTAATGAAACTTCTGTAACGTTTTTGAATTTAAGCTGTTTTTTTCCACCTCTAATGATAACTAGACCTCCTGAAGATAGCCTCTAATGATAAGAAAACCAAACTGGAGAAATACTTAAAAGAATTGTATTGGGCTGGGCAGCCTTCGGCAAACTGGACCATATCTTTAAAGTCAAGGACATCCCAATGAACCTGAAAAGGAAAGTCTTCGAAACATGCATCCTCCCGGTGATGACATATGGAATGGAAACAATGTCACTCACAGCCAACACCATACATATGTAAATTAAGATGCGCACAAAGAGCTATGGAGCGACAAAGGATAGGAGTAAGTCTTAGAGACAAAATAAGAAACGAAGAGATAAGACGACGAACAAAAGTCGCAGACATAGTTGACCGCGTGTGGCAAGACAGAAATGGCAATGGGTAGGACATGTGGCGAGACAGGGGAATGAAAGATGGGCACCCAGAATTACAAAATGGCGCCCATATACAAATAGAAGATCAATTGGAAGACCGCAAAAGAGATGGGTGGATGATGTGGTTCCTGTCGCGGGGAAAAACTGGCTAAAAACTGCACAGGACAGAAAGAGGTGGAAAACTTTTGAAGAGGCCTACATCCAGCAGTGGAGGGACGGCTGACAAAGAAGAAGAAGAATGATAAGTAATATATTTTCATAAAATAAAAAATATGGTACCCTACTTAAATACAAAGTGGTAGAAAATTTAAAAACATTTTTTTATATTATTATAGTGGATTTTTTAAAGATCTATCTTCACGTGCGAATAATACACAATCAAACTTTTATACAAATTGAGTATTCTCGTCACAAACTCAACCGTCCACTATAATAATAATATAAAGAGCGCCTACTTGTCAAGCTTTTATCGGTCGTTTGAATTAGATTCACGCGTTCCACTCTGGGCAATAAACAATGAATGGTTGTTACGCAATGCTGTCACCAATTTCAATTAATTTGTTCGTTATCTCGCAGAAATGGAGACAATTTTATCTTTAAAGAATTGTCGAAGAAAAGGCAAGACAAATACCAAGTTAAAACAAGAAGTAGAGATGACTTACAATTGGATACGTTGGATGATTGGATGCTATCAGAGAAATTTATGCATGCAGTTTGTCTTCAAGGAAGGCTGGTATGAAAAAGGAGATTGAAAAATTGCATGTCGAATCAATGAAGAAGAAAGAGGAGTGTACCTGGAGAGAAAAGAGTGGTGGTCCGTTCTCTCTGCTTATCCCTGATATGATGAAGCGTAATGTACCTATAAAAAAATGTAAAAATCAATAAGTACCTGCCTCTCTTGATTTGAAATTATTATAAAAGTACACCGTGAATGTGTATTTGTAAGGGAATAATTTCAACGCGCTAGATTAAAACCCGATTTTACAATTATTAATTACGTGAAGGAAAAAAAACTTTGTGATCATTTTTACGAAAGTTGCGCGGACGGAGGAGTATGAAATTTAGCACACTTACCTATAGTTTATTTAGAGAAGGGGTGGCGAATGCTAATATTTTTTCAAAATTATGCATAAAAATATATTAAATCAATAAATAAAACATTACGCAAACTATACTGTTATGTTATGCATTTCATACTCACACACACTTTCATGTATGTGACATTATTTGACACAGATCTTTTGTTTATCTGTGGTCAAATTGAGAATAGATTAATTTTTTTTTTGTATTAAATAGCCGTAGAAAAAACTTTGAACATATTTGACGTATCCATGTCATTATTTTTGAAAGATAATTGTGAAATAACGCTCGGTCAGTCTTTCACAAAGCAATATTAATAATGCTCGAACTTATAAAGGATAATTCATTAAATGAATCTTAATTTAAATTTTAAATTAAGAACCTAAGAAGTTTACTGGTATATAAAGACAAAGTTCTGGCACTACTACCTAGTACCTATAGGATGAAGAAAGAGCAGAATACCAACGGAATACCAGCTCACTAATTTGAATAAGCCAGTAGTTGGGAGGCTTGCTGTCTAAATTTGATATTTGCATTGCTGAATATACTGAAACCCGGATAACGTCACTACAAAAAATTTGTATTAATAAATTTGAACTTTAATTATTATATTTTTTTTCTTGATGAGAATGAAATCTACATAATAATTCAGTAATGTTCGTTTTTTTTTATTTATGTTTTTTTTTGTATATAGGAGTATCACGCTAAAACCGTAGGTTCTGCGTTGGATTTTAATAATCGTGGATCCTTGCATGTATATTTATGGTAATCATAGATACAAATTTTTACCCTTCTATTGCTATTGGACAGTGAAATTGAATCAAGTGTGAGATGTAACATATTATGACACATGCAATTTTTTTTCCATGTGAGTGGCAGACTATAATTTTTTTTCTTTCTTTTTTATTAACATTAAAAGTGTCAAAATTCTTCTCTCTTTTTATGAATTGTGAAAGTGTCATTCTTCTTTTTCTGTGCTTATGTAAGTTATATAGGTCTGTTAAGCAATGAGATGCTAGACTAGAACCTGTTTAATTATCTACCGATCAAGCCTGACAATCTTAATTAAAAACGTAAAGCATGACGGGTATTAGCTAGTAAAAAATTTCGGAATTTTAAACACCAAGTTAAGCAGTGCGGTTCCCTTTATGAATCGGTCTCTTTTCAGTGCTATATTCAACTAAGTGGTCTCATAAAATAGATTCTAAATAGGACATGTTTCTCGTTTCCAATTAACATCTACTCTATGCAAAGTGTATGTAAATGTATGTTAATTCGTAATGTGAGTTCAATAGACTATTCTAAGGGCAAAATTTGTTCGGATTTTAATTAAATTTTATTTTTCAATAACCAATTACTATTGATAGTAATAAAATGCAAGGCAAAACTTAGAAAGAGTACAAATTTATTAACTACTAGCTGTCCCGACAGACGTTGTCCTGTTTTCCTAGCTATGAATAGATATTGAATTCGAATTTGTATAATGATAAGCTTATTATTACCTTTTAACCATGTAATTTAGATCGATGCATCTGTTTCAAACCATATATTTTCCATCGATATTCTGTCTATCACACCAACTATCAAACAACTGACAGTTCCTGTCAAACTTTAATTTAACTTCAATTTTTCAAAATTGGAATGATAATTATCAGAGACCGGACTATATGCATTTTCATGTGCATTTGCATATTTTGGCTATTTTTCAGGATATTGCATATTTCGAATAAATTTAATGATCTTGCATACTTTCTTCTAAAAATTTTAATGAATCTTTGGTATAGGTATCGAGTACACATACGAGTTAACGAAGATTCCCGAAGACAGTCGGCTTTTATAGCTGGAAACCCAGGGTTTTCCCTTAAATAACTCTATTGAAGTGATGAAAAAATTACGCTAAATCAACTCCGATCAATCTTGACAGGAACATTTTCAATAAAACTGAGAGAAAAGTTTGGAAACATTCCTGGTTATGAATTTTTGTGCCAAATCAACAATTTTATTAACGGATCGGGTGTGTTTTGACAAAACGTTATTTTGTGGTATTTATTTAAATTTGATGTTGCATATTTTGGCACATTATGGCGATTTTGGTGCATATTTCGAGCATTTATGATGCATATTTGCATGCATATTTCAATCATTTTAAGTTGCATATAATCCGGTCTCTAATAAGTATATTGTTAAAAGTACTAAGACGGTTACCTACTTAGAGTTTTCTTTGATTCTCTAATTATCCACGGATTTTTCTTAATTTTTTATTTCATAAGAACCTTCTCCTGATAAAAGCCAATACGACAAAAAAAGAATAAGCGAAATCGATCCAGCCGTTTAGGCGTGATGCGAAGACCACGTAAATAATAATACCTAGGTCTCAAAACAGCAAATAAACGTTCATGCTGGCAATACATAGATATGAAGAGCCACGTTCACATTTCTTATTTTTTTTCAGTTTATAATACAAGTAGGTATGGCACTGTATAGAGGACCTTAAAAATAATATTGAAAAAAGACGTAAGCCGGAATCTCAAAGTTATGGTCAATTCACTAAAGGGCATTTAACAGGCACATTGTTACGACTCGTTACAAATAAAACAATGGCTACCATCTAGCGAGAAATAATTGTAAAAAATCAAGTCAGGGGTCAAAAACCATCATGTTTAGAAATAACATTAATCAACTCTTCCGCTCAGTTATAGGAATTGAAATAATAAGTACCTACCTATTTTAAATAAAAAAATCAGTAGGGTTATTCTCGTAGCGGTCTTAATACGCTCCTATCTTGATTGACAATATTAAAATGGCGGATTGGTATTCACAAAACAAGATATCTAGCAGATATCTTAAAAATTCGTTATGTTTGAAATATTAGTATGAAATTCTATGTAATCGGCATTCCCGTAACTATCTTACAAACGTCAAATTCAAGGGCGACCTGATTGCGATCATGTCTTAATCTTATCGTTGTGTAAATAAAATGTTTTTTTTTTCTATTCATTTAGTAAACATTGTGCGTTAATTACCGCCGATCATTGATAAGGATTGACATTAAGAATATAGGTACCTCATAAGTCTCAATCCTGCATAGATAAATATTTTTACTAAACTTTTATAATAAACTTTCCCCTTTTGTACGAATATTACGTGTGGTATGAAAACGTAAACATTTAAAAAAAATAGCTGAATTAAATTAAAAAAAAAAATAATGGTGTTCATGTGTCACAGGTTATGAACCCCTGTAAAGGATATTTAAACGATTATCAAAATATTGAATAGTTCCATTTGTTCTAGATAAAAAACACAATAGTTTGTCTAATTATTGACGAGAAGAGAAGTGATATTATTTAGAAGTGGTAGTCGCCATGAAGGTGTTTGGATATCAGGAGATTGTGAAACCATTGTAAAATAATCGGTTCCGACCCACTCGTCGCAGCCTTGTTCGTAAATAAGTCTTTAATAAAAGAACAATGCTCGTTATACTGACACAACTTTTCATAGATAAATACACAAAACTGTTCGTTCCACGCGTAGAACACTGCTACGGTTTATGACAATTTAACAGTAGGTACATACTTTAGTCCAAAGTTAAACTGGTAGAAGAACTGATCATTGATCTGGGCTTATGTCTTCAGATATACGCAAAATACACTTAATACATATCTTACATTGAGAAAAGCTTTTAAGTAAATAAACGATGATTGGACTCGCTGGGGATCATCTCAAAAATAATCTTTAAAAAAATTAAGCACATTTCCAATTAAGCACATATTTCATAGATGACAGGATATACAGAAATTCTATTTTTGGAAAAATTTTACGCATAAACAAAAGTGTTATAGGCTGGGATAAGTTAGAAATTTAATTTAAAACATAATAAAACGTAAATAATATGTGTTTCCCATTGGTATCAACATGATTTATATCAATACAAATAACTTATAGCAAAATAAATGAAAATTATCTGAATTTTAGATTATTTTTTTTAAACAGATGTTTATAATATTTACCTTGGTAAATTATTAAACATCGGTAATATTTTTCAATGTCAACAACACTACTGTTATCAATAATTATTGCATGTGTAAAAGATATTCAAAATATTACATATTATTAATTCATTCACACCACACGCTACACAACGGGTATGCGAATCAAATAATACAACAATTTAATAAATTTGACAAGTAGGAACCGAGTTTAAAATATAATAAAGAAATGACCCAAGCAACATAATATTTACTGTCACAAAACTGGCGCATACTGCATACATGTTTCGGTAACACGTGATAATTACGTCAAAAATATCTTATCGAATCTTACACAACCGGTACACGGAAAAATATAATATGACTCCTTGCGATTTAAATGTTAAAGTATTTATGCGGCCTACTTTGTTAATTAAAACGTTTATTTTTCGACTTTAAATTTAAATTATTATCTGCACATATACAAGTCAACCGAACTCCGATAGCGTAACTAGTGGTATATAGGCTCTAGACTCAATTCCAGGTCGGATAAGAATTGTTTATATGTTTTGCCTCGAAATCGAGACCTGTTGACTGATAGAAATTTCCTAAGGCCTTAAATTCAGCCGGTTATACTTCACAGCTTTGACTAGAAAAGAGATATAAAAAAGGCTTGTTTCAACATAGTGAAAGGAATTAATCTCGTGTCGTCTCCATGGTGTGAGTGCGGATTTGACATGCATGGAGTCGATGGACCATGTTTTTTGGGTTGCCCTCTTAGGGAGGCATCACCTATAATACTTCAATATCCCTGATGTCCAATATCCGATAAATATTGCCCACCTTCTTAGTATTAATAATTGTCGAAATATTTATAAAACCCTTTTAAATTTTGTAGAACAAAATATGATTTTAATATGATTCTTTATATTTTTACTTTTTTTTTTGTCTTTCCTTAACTCTTGGAGATGAATATTGTCTATACCTACTCTTTTGCTAATATCTATATAATTTCAACCACGGCGCAATACGTTCCCAATAGAATGAGTCGCCGGTAATCTAGAAAAAAAAACATATGTAGTGAAAGGGTGCGTCTTAAAAGAATCATAAAAAAGGATTTCACTGGGAAAAGAAAATTAGATGGAGACTTAAAGCACAAAAATTAGCATGGATTTTTAATGAAGTTACAAACCCTTATAGTAAGGCAGTACAATCTTAATATATGAAAGAATGTCGGCTATGTTACACCATTTGTAACTCGATAATGACTGAACGGATTTTTATGTTGTTTGGTTTGTTTGATTTGTCTCCAATTTTCTTTTCCTGGTAGTATGGAAAGGATTATCTTTGATTATAAAAAAAACCTTAAATTTTAAAACTAAGCAACCAATGGGCATCAAAAGTTAGGTACGCAGATTTTTGATAGAATTTAATCCACAGTCACAAATAATAATTTTAATGAGGAGATAAACTTGGACATAATGAATAGGTACCTACAGCATAGCATGTAGGTTTTGGTAATATCATGCACTAAATGGCCATTCTTGTGAACTAAACAAAATCGAAATTAAACATTTGGGCTAACAATATAGGTAAGTTATAGCAACATACAATACTTCGCAACACCAAATACAAACTGTTTCACCTAATAATGAAGGGGAAAATAGATGGAAGTCGAGGTGTGGGTAGACGGCAGATGTCCTGGCTGAGAAATATCAGACAATGGACCGGAATCCAACGAGTGGAGGAACTGTTCCGGTGAGCCCAGGATAAAGAAGCCTACGCCATAGTAGTAGCCGGCGTCGGGGGGACCTGACATGGCACTTGAAGAAGAAGATACATACAATGTTTTATTTATTCTAAGACGGGACAAAGTTCGACGGGTCAGCTTGTAACAGTAGGTATAATAAATCAGAGATAATGTTTGGAAATAAACCGTATAAATTTATTCTAAATGAAAGGTGGGTATATCATACAAATTAACAAAAAAAACTTGCAGTCGCATGTTTGATTCTTTAGGTACCTACCTGAACATTTGAATTTTTGATGTGTTCAATAAAAAATATTAATAAAGATAAAGGATGTACAATAAATTTGAAATATTCGAAATTCAAAACTAGTTCGTTAGCTGAATTATTATGAATAATAATTATTAACAAATCGCATACATTGAATCTATTTTTTTTTGAGGTCACGGTTAGATATTAAAACGGTTTAAAACCGTGAATGTTAAATAATGGATATTCGCAGATAAGTAGGTACACGGTATACATCCGGCTCTTGTTCTCCGTAACGTCCGGTGGTAGTTGTAGCCTTAAACTGCCATTACCGCCATTCGATCTAATCTGAACCATACATCCTTCCATTATCTACATTCTACACGAATCTATGGTAGATATGGGGCTCTATGGTTTTTTGTTGACGTTGATGCACGTCCATCATCATTTTATCAAGTGTACATTTTTTTATGATATAATTTATCTTATAAAATGTCCTTCGAAATGCGAACCAGATGCAAAACTGATGTAAAAACAGACCCATCCGTAGGTTATAGCTAGAAAAAGTACTACTAATCGTTAAAAAGTCGACAACTGGGTTGGGATTCAGCGAGTTAAAAAGTTAAAGAGTTCTTAATAGTTATTCTGATATCAGGGGCGAAGAATAATCCAATAAATCAAACATTGGAAGAATCTCAGCCGATCTCAAGTTATAAGTGTTCCCAATAACCCGACTTTCTTTTTTATTATAGAGATATCAAAATTTCAAAAGGTTATTTAAAGGATGAATCACCACAATTTACTGTTTTTTTATATAAAGAAATATCCATAGCTCGGTGGTGAAATGTAAAAACTGCGATATCCCTACTGAAACGTCTTTCTCGCCCAAAGTGTGGCGGCTAACTGATTTCAAAATAAATCGGTGTAATCACGCCCCTTCTACCCGCTTCTTTATCCTGCCGTTCAAAACTAACTGAATCTCATTTTCAGTTGTCGACCTATTATTACAGTACGGATACACTCTTCCGTCAATGATTTTTAAAGTTAACATACTTAGAAATAAAACGCAGTTAAATTTTATATTTTTTAAACCAAGTCATAGGAGATCTTTTAAATGTCTAATATCAGAAACTGAATACGAAATTGTACAAACATAGTATGTCAGTCAAGTCCGTTTATCAATAAAAGGCTAGAATGTAGCTTAATAAAACAAACTTAAATAAATTATCATGGTTTTGATTGCACTATACACTATACAGCGAATAAGCTGGACTTTTGATCAAACAAAATTTGGAAGTAATAGACATTAATAATTTATCGACTATAACATGAACATTTTTGAAAAAACTGCATCTTCTTTTTTTATAGAGGCACTTTTTTTGTTTTAGAAATTGAAAAGTTAATATTTTTAGTTAATTTATCTTCAGGCAATGGGGGTTTTTTCTATACATTTAACTCATTTGAAAGCCATCAGAAAATCTACACACTTCATTCTAAGAATATAAATCAAAATAACGAATAATGTTGGCGAGAATAGCACTGTTATTTCAACATCAAAAAAATAAATGTAATATTAAAAATATAAATCAAGTTTTTCATGCATCATTTGGATCTAAAATTACATCGATACAATTATATTAATATGAACGAGTTAACAGCAGTATTATTGTGTGCATCAAGGAAGTTCGTTGGTGTTGTATTGAACATAATTTTATTCCATACACATACACGTTCCATTAAAATTAACCAATAATTGGATTTCTATGAATACCAATTATTTATCTAATAAACAAACTGAATAAACACTATCTGAGCGTGTTGAAGATGTTATTTTTTTCTTCTTTAACTACCATGTTGGGTCACCCGAAAAAGGTGATTACCACTGCAAAAGTCATATTAATTTCTCGACTTGATGACTTCCTGGGAAATTTTCTGAGTGATCTGATCGGGTTGATCTGTAGCTCATCCAAGGATCGCGTAATCCGAGTATGGCTGGTTGAACCGCGGATCAAATCATTAATAAAAATATTTGATTCGTGCCTATGTCAATGAAAATTTTCATACGCCAACTAGAAATTTCACTCGATATATTGGAAGCTCTGTCTCATGACACTAGCAAACAGACAAAATCATAACCGAGGAATTGTTATGGGGATACGTTTTGTTTTGATTGAAATTTTCTTTTATTAAAAATATAAACCAAAATACGATGGATATAAAGATGAAACGGGCAAAAACTAAAATTGATAGCGAAAAAGATTGGTTGTACAATCGCAACAATCATAATATTATGTTGACTCAAAACCTAACATGGCGGGTCAACGCTCAGTTTAAACTACTTCGTTAGCCGACATAATCGAAGGGTCAACCATAGTTGATCTAATTTTATATTGATTGGCGTTTATTTATAAAATTTTTGAGCGAGCAGGTTCATCTGAAATTTAATTACGTTTATTAATAACTAGCTAATACCCGTCTTGCTTTACGTTTTTAATTCCGAATGTCAAGCTTGATTGGTAGGTAATTAAACAGGTTCTATTGTTCTAGTCTAGCTTCCCATTGCTTAACAGACCTCTATAACTGACATAAGCACAGAAAAAGAAGAATTACACTTTCACAATTCATAAAAAGAGAGAAGAATGACAGTTTTAATGTTTATAAAAAAGAAAGAAGAAAAATTATAGTCTGCCACATACCTAGGTACATGGAAAAAACTGCATGTATCATAATATGTTACATCTTACACTTGATTCAATTCCACTGCTCAATAGAAGGGTAAAAAATTCCTTTAATAGTAATATAATACAAACCTACCTAAATAATATGAAAGTTTTACTCTCAATATGGTTTGAGTCTTGACTACATTCCCTACAACCTCTATGTGTGGAATGGTACAAATTTTATGCGATTGGCTATTGATAAAGGCAGCTGTTTTACCGACCTCAAACGTTAGTCGAAAAGTAATCTGAAAATGTACTTTCATTTTAATGTTGATAAAATGTGTTTTATATGGTTTGAATTACATTTATTTTTATTTCAAAACAACCTTGAATCTTTTAAATACATTTTTATTCTGTCAAACTTTGGTTCCATGCAACATTTACATGAGTAATTTTGTTTTCAAAAGATGGCCATCTGTGTTTACGCAGATTTTACTATGAAAATTTTGTAATTTTAGAAATTTATTAATCACATTAAATATATATGAGAAATTGTAAAAATTTGTATCTATGATTACCATAAATTTCTTTTCCATGTCTGGATACATCAAACTCAAAATAATCGCCACAAATTGTTGAAGAGTTTTGCATCTAACTTGACATCAATGGTTGATGTGTTATAACTTCAAGATGCAAGTAACAACATCTGGTAGATTATTACTGAGCGAATAAAAATCAACTTGATTATGCAAATAAACTCACCTACATAGATTAACAATACTCTCTATTTTGGTGGTTCAACTTATAAATCTGCAATCCCCAGACTCGTCACAGGAAATTGAAGAATTAATTGCCCATAGTAGGATTCGAAACCTACCGAGATGCTCACTTGACGTCAATAGATGTTGTATTATTATTATGTGAAAAATTAGGTGAAAAATTCTATGGCAATTAGGCAAAACTATTTAATGTCATTTTGAGAAAGGCATTGGAATCAAAACAAAACTACACCACTACAATATAATTTAAAAAAATATGTGAAGTTACCTATAAGGAAATTTTCAATGAATCAATGCAGGTATATCAATATCCAATTTAGGTATTTCTTCTTCTCCTTATTGATAAATGCCATTATCTATTAAAATTAAACAAAATTTGAACCAAAATGTACATAGGAAACAAATTCAAATTTAAGTTATTGGCTTCTGAAAAATGTCAAGTTTTTCAAGGTAGAACCATTTTAGTAGTAGTATTATTTATGAGTATGAATGAATGAATGAAAGAATTTTTATTTATTTTTTGTCCAATCATTATTTACCTAATTCATAAAACATAAAATCAACAATTGAAAAGCTATATAAAAAAAATAAAATATGTATAATCTCAAAGTTTTATTGTTAAATCAGCAGAGTAAAAAAAATATTCTCCCAAACAAATGGAAACCAGAAAAGATATTCCGACCCACCGTTATATTAGTTATTCACTTCTTAACCCAACATTATATCATTTTTATTCCATAACCGAAATCAAAAATTTAAAGTTTAAATAAATCTGATGCTAGAACACAGAATTCTATACAATAAATAACGTAGAATCCCGATTCGCATTCAAAAATGAAGCCGAAATATTGCAACTTTTGACAGTTTGGTTCCCAAAAGAACGTGGTACGGTGTATATTTATTCAGTCGATTTTGTCGTGTTTTTTACAATAAAACATATTTTTACATTGAAATACCTAAGTGAAATTAGATCATTTTTAAGTATCTTTATAAATGTCAACATCATTTCTTACGTTCCGTTTTGACTACTGTACTGTCAAAATTGCCGGCCAAATCGGCTTCACTTATTTACTATGAAGAGCTATTGGAGTACTCCATCTCGATAGTTATATATAAAAATCTATTTGCTAGAAACACACTAATTGTATCAGCTTGTGTTGTGTCGAGCCAGAAGCATTATTGTTTTTATATAATATGGTTTAAGATACATTTAGACTCTGTATGAAGCTGATAATATGCTTTTAGCGGGCCACAACACAAAAGAAGAAAGAGAACTTATTTATAATGATATGTAGTAAAAATTGATAAAATCACTGGCACCCGCAAGAGTCTGTTATTGATTATGGTCAATCTTCTTTACATCCCATAAGCTGCCATTGAATATTTTTTCAATACAATTATTTCCCTTCTCAACTAAATGGGAAATTTTAAGGAACTCTCTAAAATTATTCATCTGCAACATAATGTTTCTGAATTAAAATACACATAAAGAAATTCAAGAAACATAATTAATGAAATTCTTACATAGCTTACCATTTTGTTAAATAATGTTGTCTTGCAAAAATAAAACTTTTGAGTTTGTTTAAATAGAAATGCACTTTTATCAATCAATTTGATCATTAGAAGTATGTACTTAATTGCTATGTCAAAAAGGTGGGATGAAAGCAATTAGTCTTGTTGAAAACACGTTTGCCAGAGGAACCTGAAAAAATATAAACAAAATTAATTACTTTAATTACTATTAAGATCCTGTAATTTCGGTACTTTCCGTCTTATAACATAACTATTCTGCAATTTGCAACGCATAAATGTTTGAAGTTATGGCTTAAGCTTACAAATATTTTAATCAATTAATGACTTACCAGTTTTATTTTCATTAAACTCAATTGAAAATAATTATTTTCAAAATCGAACCGTAACTTTCGTTTGACAACAAAATACGATTTATTGTGAAGTGTCATCCTGTCATCGTGGTCATAGATTTTTATATATAGGTTATTGTATAGAATTCTGTGATCGTGGTGTGATCCATGGATAACAAAAGATAATATTACAATTCAACATTAGTTAGAATATAGGTATAAGTACTATAAAATTATTTTATGATATAATAATATTTTGATTTACTTTTATAATGGCCTCTTAAAATACTTAATTCATTCAAAAAAATATTTTTTACACATAAACCACCTTAAATGTGAAAAAAAAAAATATAAAACATTCAATAAATTATATTTTTTCTCGAATTACTTATATAATGGACTCTTTAAATACTTGATTCATTTAAAAAAAAATATTTTTCACACACAAACTACATTATTGTGTAAAAAAAAAATTATAAAACATTCAATAAATAATTATTATAAAAAATTTCTTCATTCTTTTTTGATTTCTCGTGAAGCTCACTATCTATGGCGACCGCGGACCGATTGTCATTAGATTCAGATTCTGACAGCTCATACAAACAAAACGAAACAGCGATTGAATTCCAAATTCAAAAACATTGTAAGCTTTTAATATATTGAAATACATTTTTCTAAGTAGGTACCTAAGCTATATATAATTACTAAGATTAGGCTATTCATGAATTGTAAAGATATAGGGGCATAATATGTGATACTTTTTGAATTTGCTGTCCCTGTAACTAAAATATGACAGGTTTTGAAGATTATTTTGTATACTATGTTCTAGACATGGAGTAGCAGCTTTGAAATAATAATACCTGGTACATTATGCAGTCTAAATAGATTTTATGAAGATCTTTAAAAGGTATAAATGCTACACTTTCAAACAAATAATGAAAGATTCCAAATGAAGGTTTTATGCAGAGCATATATCAAATATGGTTCATTATGCAGTCTAAATGGATTTTATGAAGATCTTTAAAAGGTATAAATACTACACTTTAATATAATATGAAGTTCTTAAAAGTTTGATATACTTTCTAAATCCTTAATATTGATTCTAATCAAATTCTCACAATGTGTATTTTTAAAACAAATCCCTGAAAAATGCAAAATTTTCTAATCTTGTCTTATATATTTGCAACCATGTAATCACTTTATTTTGCTTTCATATATTAAATGAATTATGTTTTTTTCTAGGTCAGAACCTTGCAAGGATTTTGGATATGTCAAGAAACGCTGCCAAAAATATTACCCACCTTGTTTTGTGATGAATGTAACATTAAATAAAATAAGTAAAAGGTAAGAGAATATAAGTTTGCATTTATCTACATAAGAATTTTGAGCTCGATACAGTTTCGTGAATTCATATTCTGGTAATGTTTTGAGATTTAGATGTGGGTAAGTACACACTACGCAAACTGTTTTACCATCCAATTCTTGCTATTATGGATGTTCATACAAATTTCAAATTAAATCTTCATTAATATATTTTATTACCTTAGCTTTATTATATTTTCTTTAATATTTAATACATTTTCTTTAATATTTAATATGATTTTATCTGGTACCCACATAATTACTCATCTATCTGGCTACGACAGTTTGAAAAAAAACTGTGGCCATAAATTTTTTAAAATGTGTCAATATTCAAAATGGAGGAAATATTTTTCCAAAATCTTTCATTAAATCTTTATTTATTGAGAATAATAAGTTTTGAATAACATTTATATGTATAACAAATCAATCTCCAATTATTTTATTGGATTTTCATACAGTAATACCAAGATTCCGTTCAACGTTTACATGAGTAATTTTGTTTCCAAAAGATGGCTTACTGTCTTTTGTGAAAAATTTGTATGAAGATCTTAAAAAAATAAAGTTTTTTAAATAGCTCTAAATATATTAAAGTTAATATATCAAAGAGTATTTAAGAACGCTCTATGGAATTTTGCGCGGCTTTTCGCATATTAATATCTGACCTTAACGTCTGTTTTCTACGATTGATGCGCATTCAAAAATATAAACGGACTAAAATATTATGTAGATACATCTTAAGAAAATGTCTAACCTTATATCATTAGCATGTGTCTGGAAATGATTGATGACCCTACACTGAAGAAAATTGTCTAATTCAAAACGATATTATGGGCAAAATGTGGTTAATAGACTGAACTTTGGTAGATGTTAGGCTGAGGGACCATTGGATAATTTTAATGCTTGCATTGAAAAGTTCCAAGTAAACAAATCTCTAACAATCAAGGTTCGTATAAAAAGGGTGCCGTTTGAAACAAAAGAACCGCCGCTTTTTGCCAACGTAAAATTTCACAATTAGAAAAAAAACCGACTCAAAATAACAAGCGTGCAAGGTACGATCAAATGCAGATCTCTTAAGTTTTACAAATAATATTATTTAGCAAATCAATGTTACGCATAATCCGATATGATAACTGTAAAATAATCCTTATTGTCATTTCGTTTTAATACCGTTATTGCATACAGATCGATTTCACGATGGTTTCATATTGACGAAAGACACTATAATAATAATATCGTCGTTGCATATTTAAAATGACACATGTGACAATTTTTTCGAAAATGGAATGAAGTATACCGTTTGAAAGAGAAAATGAAACTGAATCGAATGGTATACTTCATTCCATTTTCGAAAAAATTGTCACATGTGTCATTTTAAATATGCAACGACGATATACTGTATAATATTTTATTCGTTGTACTATGATTGGATCAATAAACATTGGAAAGTGAATGATCCGAAGGCTGCAGAGAATACTGACTTGGGCGCTCCGTGAGATACCGGCCTATAAATTTGTAGTATTACCTAGATTGTTTGGCAGTGTCCCGTGTCAGCCGGATAATCAAAACAGTCTGAGCAAAAGATTTAAACAATCTGAACAACGCATGTATGTACATGTACGCCATCCTTCCCTATGAGGTGCTTAAACACAGATCCGAAAAAAACTGGAATCCGGAATTCCAGAAAATATTGAAAGACATAAACGCTCCCTGAAGGAGTCAATCTTGCAGTTAAAAACATGTGGTGAGTTTTCTATGGATTTACGAACTGATCTTATGAAAAGATTGGCTTCATAACGTTGGGCGCCATTTATCTGGCACAGTCAATGCAATCTAACTACTTTAATTCAGTATTTTTGACAGATATTCGACCATATCCATATTCTTCCTAATCGACTTTAGCTCCTGTTTTCCTCTGGATTATTCTACTTACACTATCATCTGCAGCTATTGTGAGTGATTTTTCCTCACCTCCTCCTTTCATCCTAGCCTTAAATGACTCTTTAACTTTTCCAAGATACCCTTCAAGAATCCTATAGCAACATGCGATGATGTTGTTCTCTAAAATTATCCGACCTATGTATATTTTTATTTTTAGTTTAAAGTCAGGTATTTTGTATTGTTAATGGTCAAATCTTCCTCTTCAGGGTTCTCCACTTTGCGCAATCTCCAGGATTATTTTATTGTAGCAATCTTCTCTTAAACGCATCCGTATTGTAAAACAAGTTTCATCGGGTTTACACAAAAGGTGAACCAACATAATCTCAACACATAAATCACATATTTTTGGAGTTTTTTTATTGCGTGTTGTGTGTTATTGATAGCTCGTGTTGAAAGGAGGAAATAATGGCTCACAAAGCCCACGAAAATTTCGAAAATCCCAAATACAAGATTTTTACTCTGTTCGGCCTTCAACTCTTGTTGACCCACTTTTACGTCTGACATTTTGGACGGTACTCACTTCTACGTTACTTTGACTTGTTGTATAACGATTTGGAGATTGCTAGCGAATGTCAGATGTTGGTACGTGTTATAATATGCAGTTAAGTATTTTATACACTGTGAGATAATGTTTTGCCACTGTGAGATAAGAAAGCCACTGTGCTATCGATCGTGGTGGTGGGAGTAACTGTTCCTAAAAAGATCCAAAGGATATGGAACAAATAATGGGCCTTCTTGAAGAAGAAAAGAGATTACCCAGACCTTAAGACATAAGGAGTATAAAGTAGTAGGTACCCTGTTTAACCATTAAGCTTTGTTCCTAAAGGGGTGAGAAGAATGATAGAAACCTAACTTTTTTCAATACAAGCACAATCCTTTGTTTCTTCGAGCGACATACAATCTCTCAAACAATTAATTCTTAAAAGCGAAAAAGGTATGATCAATGTACGTTTTGCCTCTTAATACCTTGCGATTCGACAAAGACTTGAAACAAACTTTCTCAATAACTCCTTACAAAATCGTCAAGTTACATTGCAAAAAATTCAAACCATCAACAATTTCAAATATTAATCAGATCCTTTTCATAGTAATATAACACTTTATACATCAGTATATCATTAATAATATATCATCAGTCATCACGCAACATCCCTTAAGGGGTAGGTAAACAAGAATAACCTGCTTATAACCCAAATATGAATTATTTCGTGCCGACAATGAATCATTACTAAGTCGTTGATTAAAATGACTTCCCGTTATGTATTTCCACGTTGATTTTTTTTTTGATAGGTATAGCAACACTGATTGCATACGTACATAAATAATTTTTAATCGTAAAGTTAATGTATATATTAAAATATCTTATAACATATGTAACCTTTTACTTATTAGATAGGTATTTACTACGTAGGTAGGTACTAAAAGTGGCTTTCGGAACAAAAAAAAATATGTCACATTAATTTGTTTTGTTTAATTTAACTAATATTGACTCTCCGTCTCCATATCGTTGTTTCAAATTGATTGTATCTACCTAAGTCTGCTGTAAGTCTGTATATAGTAGCACTATGCGGGAGATACCCGTTATTTGAGCACTGAAGGTTCTATTTTTTGTGAAGTGTTCTGTTGGTGTCTTCGATTAAAAATTTATTATTATAACAAGCAGAATAGTTAATAAAGAAAATTTATATTTTCTAGGGCCTTTTTTATTGATTTCAATCCAATCCGAACTCCCTTTACCCCCCACTTAGGGGCATAGGAAAGCAACAAGAGCTCTCCATTGCACTCGATCTTGCTCAGTGTTTACGACCACACCATGTCCAGATTCCTCAGCTCTGCTTTGGAACACGGAGCGGAACACGGTCTTCCTCGTCTTCGGGACCCTGACGGAATTGATTGATGACAGACAGAAAAAATACATTTTAAGGTTGAAATGCACTTTAGAGATCTACTCGTACTTTGACATTACTACCAATTCATTAAAAAAATTAGGTTCGTTCGCATAGGTTAGGTTAGGTTGGAACATAATTAATTAGGGGGGTTTGGGGGGGTGGAGCCCCCCATACCTCTTCACAAATACACCCGAATCCATTTTACCCTCTGCTGCAAACCGAACATATTTGAATTTTTGGCTTGAGTAGATCTCTTAAGTACATTTTTACCCATTTTAATAATGCAACGATCTTTTATCGAAGACCATTTTTGTTGCATAACGCATAGATATATAAATGCCAAATGGCTTCCTTTTAATAGATGCTTTTTAGGAGGTGATTCCGTTTCTAGTACGTAGAACACATGATTCAACGATTAGATATCGTTTGATAATATTTTACAAGGCTTATAATTATTATTAGTATTACCTATGTACATAGCAACTTCGAATTATTAATTTTAAGGTCGGTTACTGTGACATATGCGCATGCACATGTTATTTATTAATGATATACATCGGGATCGGGATCAAAAACCATGGAAACATAATGCTCGATATAATTTTAAGTATAACGATTGGCCGTTTCATTTATTTATCTATGGCAACTATAAATTTCACATCTTAAAAACTAAAAAAATAAATCAGGGATTTGTACATTACAGTTAGAACAAAGAAGCACAGATAGATCCGGCTGTGATTGATTTTAGGTATGTCAATATTTAAAATATACCTAATCAGTCGCTGATTCATTCACTATTTAGTATATTTTGTCCCTCACGAATGCTCTAAGGCTGCACTTTACTTAGAGCATATTATACGATTGATTTGTTTTGACAACATGTTTTTTGACTTTGACTTGAAGAATGAGCAATAATTGCACTTTAGATCAACACCTCTAGAGCATGTGTCACAAAATTTGAATTCTTGCTCGTTGACATATTAAAATGCTAGCGAACTTTCCTTTGCACTTAAGATACGTCAAATTCCTCTTTAAAATACTAATTTTTACGGCTCAAAAGAAACATATTATACGTGAAAAGGAAATACACTCTTTAAAAATGAATAATGTAACACAACTTTTATGTTAAGAATATTATCTTTAAGCAATAAATATTACTGTATTACTTTGCTAGCTGTAAGAATTTAGTACTTGAGTAGTAAAAATATTGAGGTATATAAGAACGGTGTAAACGGCCTTCATACTCCATTTTCTATACCTACATGAACCTCCATCTTGTAATACGACTTATGTACAGTGTTGTAGGTAATCTAGATTGAGTTCGAAATTCAAATCTTGAATTCAAATATTTTCATCGACAGCAGCAACTATACGGTTATGACACAACGTTAGGTAGATAAAATAAACAGTAATAAAATTTACAGGGTTCACGCCTATAAATTATTATATTAGTGCAACACCTACATAGTAATTTTATTTTATATGCAGTGTTGCCTAGTAAACTAGTTTTCGTACCATAGACACTAAAAATAATAATAATATTCCAATACAATATGTCAATGTTGTGTTGATTGATGTACCTACGTAATAATCCGGCAAAGTTTCTTACCTAATGAGTTTGTATTTAATATTATATTTTTTCTTTACGGCAATATATTTGTTGATCAATCGCTACTATAGAATCTGTTCTTATTTTTTTTTGTCTATATGTATTATAACCGGTCACATTTTGTTGACATAATTATTATATAGGAAGGCGATTTGAAATATTTGAAGCCACCGTATTAAATCTTTTTTTGTGTTACTTTTTTGCCGTATCAAGTGTGTTTGTAGGTAAGTACATAAGTATTATTACATCTCAAATATAATTGGACATTTTGATTTATAAGATATCTACTAATTGAGGAATATTATATAATCTGACATTTACATAGAACTTTAAAAGGTATTCACATGTAAATCTGTCAATATTTTAAACGTCCGTTTGTTTGTGAATAAAGTTAACATAACCATAGAAAATAGCGCTGAAATTTCAATATTTATTCTAAGAATATAACTATTTTTATAAAAATAAATAAAATTGAAAAAAAAACATACAAAATCAACGCAGCGCGACCTATTATTGACTTAAAATAGCGCGTTGAACTCAAATATAGGTACCTACCTACGCAAGACCTTCGCACACGGTGTTTTTCGTTATTCGTGAATCTTCCCCGGGGAAGACGAGCGAACGACGCAATGCATCGTGTGCGGAGGGCCTAAATAATAATCGTGATGTTCTCACGCATTCCATTTTCGAATGGATTGAAATTATAAGCAACCCAGAACACGATAAGCTATAAAAGTGCAGACCCTAATAAGTATAATCCAGGCAACAAAATAAAGACTTTGCCAGGATTATTAATTTGGATCAAAATAATATTTTTTTCATATTGTCTCTCATCAAAGACAAGTTTAATCAGTTTTGTCATCACAAGTATTAATTACGAAACAACAATATTATGATTGCAAAAGTATCCGTAAAGCTAACACAACCCAATGTTGATTATTTACATATGGCAACTACAAACAAATAGTATATCATTTTGCCCGCGGGCAACACTGAACACCTATTTATTATACAAGACAGCTTGCCGACTGTTGTAGGTGTTATTCAATAATAAAAATGTTGATTTACATTACAAATTCAATGAAGATTTCTGCGCGAATAACTTTTATTATTTTATTGGCGTTTTTGTGGTACATGGTCTAATTCAGAACAATATTATTGGACTATTAATTTAACAGTCTTAGATCCTAGGTATCATCCCATTGTCATATCGGTTGTAGTCGAGTGGCTTAGTCCGGGATTCAGTTCATTCATCATGCTGGAGGTTTTGAGTTCGAGACCAAGCTCCGACACCCTTAACAAATTTTATTTTTTCTTGAAACAAACTTTACTTCATTAAATTCAACAATTTAGAACATTCAATGAATAAAAAAATTAAGTGATTGGTAGTCAGTCTAGCACTTACGATGTCGGTTTTCGTGCTGAAGGTTGTGGGTTTTGATCCTAGGTGTCAAAAATGAATACAAAAGCATATTCGACTAAGTAAGCTACCACTTCGTTAAAGCAAAATTTGTTTCACCATAGTGATTGGTAGCCCGAAGGTTACAGCGTCAACTTTCGAACTGCTTCCAGCGTAGGTCGTGGGTTCGATCCCAGGTGCCGACCATCTTCCTCTTTCACGACACAAACTTTAAGTAGCTTATTGTGAAAGAGTCAAAGAGATTTCTGTTCACTTTGAGTACCTATAAGTACATATTAATTTTCATAAAAAAATAACTCCAAAACAATAGGTGCATTATATTGATTATTGAGTCACATGAAATATTATCATATTTTATTTGGACAGGCTACGTCACAACCTTAATAAGACCTTACAGCCAAGATCAAGCGATTTCGGCCATTTTATTATTTGGTTTTTTATTGCCAGTTGTAAAAAAATCAAGTTGAAGTCACGGCGGTGTGTTAATATTGCAACACTCACCGAAACATGGCTGCGATTTTATGTTAATATTTTAACGTTTACTTAATTGTTTAAAAAGTGAAATTAATTATTATTCTATACAATATTATAAATTCATATTATTATTATAACAAACGTTCATGGCTACAATAAAGTAAAATCAAAATAATAATGGCACACTTGAGTAGGTCCAAAAACAGTAAATAAATTATTCTTTGTTAGTTTATTTTGCGATTGCCAATGTTACAACAATAATTGTTTGAATGATTACAAAATTCGGTCTGTGGACAGTTTTGTAATTCAGATGCGCTCTATGATTTTTTTTTCGCAAAACGCACTTTAACTAATCGTAACAGTTCAACCGAATAATGTATCTGACCCAACAGTTATGAGTCTTACAATATTTCATAATATTATGTATGAATGATTCATAATTGAATCAAAGCATGGGGATATAAGTGTCACAAAAGCAAGTATATTAATTGACGTATTTAATGCTTGAATATGTTATATTCTGACCCAAAAGTCCTGATTAAGGTCACGAATGAGCCAAAAAAGAGGTGAAAAGATTTTTTCTCAAATAAAAAGGATAGGTATGATATTATTAAACTCTGTTGGTAAAATAGTAAAACGAATAAATGTTTTTGTAAACAAAAACCATAAGATTGAAGACACAATATTTAATAGTACCTATATGTACGACGTACGTACACTGTACAGTCATCGCAAACTGACGGCATTATACTTATGGGTGAAAAGGTAACAAAAATCCACTAAGCACAGATTCGAATCCTGCTGCAGATAAAAGAGCTTTCACATTGTAGATGAGAAATTCTTATTAAAATAATTGTTTTGATAGTCTCAAATGTTACGAATTTGTCAGTTGAATAGATCAGAATATGACAATAATATAATAGATAATTAGCCAAATGGGCAGGGTTGATTGCCATGGGCAATTTCTTCCAACCAACTTAGCATCGCTAGGAAGGCCAGGACCAGGAGACAGGTGCAGGAGTACCTAGTGGAAAGGAAAATGAGAATAAAAATCAACCATCAGTTGTTTAAATATTATGTTCGATATAAATTATGATTTTTAAGTGTGTCTGACACTCTGAACATTGAAAATGTATCTTTTAAGTTTTTATCTAAAATAAATCAGTCCATTGTAGCAGATATTAATTAAGACAATTATTGTATGATAATTAAAACCGATGATAAAGTATTTAAATTCGAGATTAAAGTATTGACTGCTCCCAATCACATTGAAAAATTAAAAAGTTAACCATTTACTGGATTAACTTCCATGTTAGGTATATACCTAGCTAATCATAGTTAACAAGCTAGTGTGATTAACTCTAATAGTGATAGTTATACTTACACTTTGTATGTATTATGTTACAATATTGTACAGCGGTTCATTGAACGAAAATCATTTTCCTTAAGTGTTGTGTACACAACAATTACGCATAATAATTAGTTACATTTTTTAAGCAAAATTATTATTGACAAGTTCTTATAATTTTCAGGAATAATTAGTGATTTTAATGGTAGTTGTACATTAACTTATTGATTAGTGTACGATCTATGATGTACAAAACTTCGGACTTAAGAAATTAAAATACACTATTAAAATTTTGTGATTTTTTTAAAATACTTCCGCTTAAATGCCGTTCCTAAAAAGTTAAGATTGGTACTTACGTAATAGATAAGTACCTACGTAATTTTTTTCTGAGCCTGAAGAAATAAACACGAAATTCAATTTTTTACCAATTCTTATGAGGTCGTCCCTTAATCACGTAATGAGAATATCACGTGATTTTATACATATCATGCGAACGAGGGGCGATTTATTAATTCAACGCCTTCGAAAAATGATCGCGCGTCCGAGCGTCGAGCGATGGTACAATGTTCTCAGTGTGAACTTTAAACGGCTCGTCCGCGTTTGAACATAATATATTTACATAAAATACCTAATATTTTTTCACAATTTAACACTTTCTTTGAATTTGTATAAAAAATATAAGTGAACGAGATTTTCCGAAGAGGGAAAAGGAAAGAAAATTGTAAATATGTAGATGAGCCCGTGATTTACATATATTGTGATATGTTGGAACAAGTGTATTGGTTTCTACTAGTGTGTCTAGAGCTGATTTAGTCCGATCACTCTTGAGCTTACGTTCCCCATAAGTAAGTTAAGCTAATAATCTTCTACCAATCACAAGAATTTTCCAATGTCCAAGTTTGAGCTTGAAAGATGATCAGTAGAATTCAATCATAAATATACTGACTTAAAGAATATGTAACAACTAATGACACTAAAAAATCATTACTAATGTTAGATTTTTTAATGGAAAAAACCATTGGAAAATGGAACAAACAAATGGAAAAAATAAATATAATGTATCTCCTGTGTTTCTTTCAACATATTGGACTCCCTTTAAGACCCTTCTCAGGGGGGGGGGGGGGCAGGTTTCAACTAAATATAGAGAAATGAATTTTAATAAAATTAGAAAAAAATTGCCATAATACATTATAATACAAAATATTTATTCAAATACCTACTAGCTTTCACAACAGACTTTGTCCTGTGGTCCTGACTATTCGAATATGTACCTATAGTGAAAAATTGATTACCTTTTAAACAATGTAATTCCGACCAATGCATTTGTTTCAAATCATGTATGTATTATTTTGTATCCGCATTCTGTCAATCGCACCAACTATATCAAATAACTGACAGTTTTTGTCAAACGCCAATTCAATTAAAAAATTTAAAATTAATATGACTTTTATGTAAAATCGCTAATAAGATAACCTTTTTTAAGATTGTCAATCAATCGATAAGATTGTCAAACTCATTCCTTTATGAAACTACACAAACAGTAAGCATTTGTTTTTTTCCAAACACTTCTGCTATCCAACTCAAGTATAGAGAGTGCTTTTCAATTGCAAATACATATCTCAAGTGGCAATCTTAAAAATACAAATTTATATTATATGAATAAAGATCCTCCATAAACCTAATTTACCTCCAGTCGAATCTTATGCAATAAATAACAATCTGGATGAAGATAACATCCTTAAGGCAAGCCTTTCAAAGCACACGCGGTACCTTTGTAATCCTTAAATCTTGAATTATTATATAATGACTTTTTCCTCATCCGCATGATCAATAAGGAACCTGTTATAATGTCTTATTTAGGATCTTGTACTTTATTCAAAAATCGGTACCTACTTGTACATAATCCGAATAAACGATTTCTGTACTTTTTTTAACTCTTTGCGCTCGCTATCGAGTGAACTGAATTATATCTGTACTCGTTATTAATGCAGATTCATAAATCAACAATTAGTTAAAGATCGAAGTAGGTAATAAATAATCGCATGAAAAACGAAAGCATAAAGTCAATAAAGTTAATAATTATAGTATGTTCAACAGCGTGATAATATTATATCCTATTGAAAATCTTAAAATCTCTAATACAAAATTAAGGCATTGGTGGCAAATAAAATCATTTTTGACGTTCTGAAGACGGCTAAAAATATTATTCAAACGTGATGCTGTATGTTGCCTACCTATTTTTTTAATGAACTTGTGCTCCCTCAAAGTGAACACAAATACACTCCTTGACTCCTTCACAGTAAGCTACTGAAAGCTTGTGTCGTGAAAGAGGAAGATGGTCGGCACCTGGGATCGAACCCACGACCTCCAGTACGAAAGCCAGCATCGTAACCACCAGGCTACTAAACATTTTGAATTTGATTTTAGGTTAAAATATTGTTTCCCATTAGAGAATAATAAATGAACCCAAACTATAATAATTGATTCCAATTTAAGCCGTAGAAATGTTAACATGGAGCAGAATTCGAGAAGAATTTTTTTTTCCATATGCGGTACTTATTCTTCTACGGAATCTCATTCGCAAAGTTTGAGGAAAATGTTTGAACTGTCAGATTTTATTTTATGGCAGGTTGCGTGCGGAAAATCGAAGAAAGAAATAAATAAATAATGATATTATGTAGATTGCTATTGTTAGTTTGTCTACCTATAAAGTTGTCTTGTTGTTATTTTACAGATGTGTTAAATATATTTTCTTATTTTTATGTCTCGACTCTCGATTTGTCAAGGAATAAATTTTAATATTTTATATCAAATACAACAATTGGTTAAAACAAGTGGTTAAAATTGTCCGTAGTTCGGTTTTTTGTGTTGTAAGTCTCCAACCCCACGTGAAATATTTAGGTACATATTTTTTGTTTCAATTTTACGACTAAACCAATCTTACAAAGGGAACAATTTTTTCACTCTTAGAGTTTTCGTGTGTAAGTCGAAAGTTACTTTGACAATAAATAATAATAGGTGGCTGCAAGAAATCTGTCATACCTGATCAGAGGTTCCTGGATAAAAAATGTTGATATGGAAATAAAATGACAAGTTTAGGACCGTTAGCGACCCTTGAAAGGACGATAAAAATAATGAATGTAGGAAAATCAAACAATTAATCAATTTTGCTGACTGTCATCTGACGGTTTTGCTGGTAGTATAAGTACAAAGAAATCAAATCAGTAATTCGACAAAAAGTTATCACAATTTTTCATATTCCCAACATTTCCATACGAGCTAGTTGAACAACCACATAGAAATAATTAAACCAGGCTTTTAGAAATCGTCGTATCCCAAGAATAACGACGTAAGTATCTACCTTTTAGTCTAAATAATTTTGTGAGTAAAATCAAACTAAATTTATATGATTTCAAGTACTTTTATAGATTGATAATAATTATATCATACAATAATTTATGTTGAAAGTAATAATGTAGAAAAACTGTAAACATATTAAAAAAAATCACTCCAATGAAAAAGTACAGATATGACGAAATATATGTTTTTTGCATTAACATTGGAAAACTACTTGATTTTAAACCAATTTAAAACTAAGTTTAATTATGTTTATTTTATTAAAAAATCATTGATATGTATATGTACAGTCAATTTATGTTTGGTGTTAACTGAAAAAAAAAACATAACATATCGCTTTAGTTCTTCAAAACAGTTAATCGAAACAAAACATAATGAAAAACAAACAGTTCGAATATTCGTGACAAACTGCTGTTTTGTTTTTTCAGTACTTATGACAACATTTTTCTTTAGTAAATAATGGATTTATTTTCGATGCCAAATGACAGAATAGAATATTTGTTTCTGTTATCTATTAATGCATAGTGTCTTTCCTATTGTAGATAGATTTTCCGATTTTCGAATTAGTTATACATTACGCTGAAACGAGTAGGTCCAATTTTTTAAGAAAAAATGAGAATTGAAAATCAGGATAGATATGGGTTGGCTGGATGAGATCCTTCGGGATAAGTCCACCCTTTGAATCTTTAAATGTTTTTATAAAAATTGTTTTTTTATTACACAATAAAGCTTTATTTATTTATTTATTTATTTATTTAGATTCGAAAGGAATAACAATAAAGCCAATTTTGGGAAGCCTGTGGAGTGGTTTAATTAGGATGATACCGGAGTTGTTTTGGGTTAAAATTCTTGTTTGGCCTCAGAAGAGCAGATACCACAGCAACTTTTAGGGGCGAGAAAATGTTTAGGATCTTGAAATATGTGTTCTGAACATCCCAAAAATGGTAAAAAAAACTATAATCCGATGGATTGAACGCCAAAGTTGACGCTTTCTGGCAGGAATCAAGATAAACAACTACAGTGGCTTTATTCAATTTGTGGGCTTCACATCACAATTCACATGACGAAAATAATTATCCCTTATAATTATGCCGGCAACACCGTTCTGAACAATCTTTAGAAAACATTTTTTGAGAAACAGAGTAGATGAGCAATGGAATTCACTGGCGCAGTAGGTTGTGGAATCAACATAATATATGAATATGTTTAAGAACAGGCCGAACAGACACCTTGAAACGAACCATATTCAATAGGCATATCAGTATTTATACTGCCTGTCTATAATCTAATAATAATAATTAACTTATTCTAAAAAGAGTTGAATATTTGGTGTTCTCTGAACCCTTATTGATTTAAAAAAACGGGTTTACGGCTGTTTTTAGTATTTAATCATAAAAATAAACGTTGCATAACGGAAATGGGCTCTTTATTCGAATTAATATTAAAAAAACGCTGTTGTACTGAAAAATAAATGCATAAACAATACAATATTCTCAAGTCACGAAAGATTATAATAATTATTATAACGATGTATTGTTTAACTTGAGTTCCCATACGGTACAACTGGGTACAACATTACGCAATACGATACACTTCTTAAATTAAATAAATACATAAAAATAATAAAACTCACCAGCTGTTCACAGAGATGAATAATTAAAAAAGAATTTCGTTATAAAATAACACTTTAGTCATATAATATTGTTGAGTTTATAATAATATGAAGAAACACAGAATCCCATAAAAATATGTATCGAAAACAGCTGCCACACACTTTAATTATATATTAAAATTATACATTAAAACAATAATAATTTTATTAACATGTTATTTTATTTATTATTATTTTTATTGTTGTGTTGAAATTTAGTGTTGTGTATTTTGTGTCCGCTAAAATTTTGGAAGATTTTATCGAAGGAAAATAAAGTGGAGACAGGAATCTTTAGGAGTACTCAAGAGTCTCTTTGTCGGTTTATCGGCGCAAAGGGTCAATGCATCCGACATGCACCCAAATAATCGATGCAATCCACAAAAAAAAACAAGTATCTTACATGAACGAAATTGCCATACTTGAATAAATATCAAAGTAGGTTGCTACAGGCGGTTTCAACTTTATAAAATGTACCATGGATAAAATGGTGCAATTAGCCAAGACCCAATTGCTCAATAAGTATCATTGGCTGTAACACTATAAACGGGTAGTTGATTCTAATAAATTATTTTATTATCTATGTCAAAAAAAAAACAACTGTTCTAATTGGTTAAATTTGAATTCAAACGAAAAACATTCGATTTTTTTTAAACTATACCTACTACTCATTACATTGACACTTTGAAATTTGAATTAAGAACGATTTTATTATCTGTGTAAAAAAAGCAACTGTTCTTTAATTAAAACTAAAAACATTTGATTTTTTAAAATTATTATACTCGTTATATTGACACTTTGAAATTTGAATTAAGAACGATTTTATTATCTACGTCTAAAATACAACTAACTGTTCGTTCTTCAATTTTAACTGAAAACAATCAAATTGTTCTACTCACACTTTGAGATTTCAATTAAGAACAAACAGTGATTCTAAAATGTAGGAAATTAAAAGTAGTGATTATTATTAGCATAGTCATTTGAACCGCGAAGTCAATGTAATCGATCGTCGGATAACTGGTGGTACGAGCAGCGAGTCGCTACTGAGTAAGTATGTATGTACGTGTTATAAAACTCTTACTTTCCAATACAAAACACTAGAAGTACATGAGCAAGACCACGACACTATGGAGTACGCACACGCTACGCTGCAGTGCTAGAGACGGTGACAGGCAGCGGCGCAGAGTTGCTAAGGAACCTTGCCGACTGACTCTGTACGCGGTACTGAAATGTGAATTGTGCGATTAACCACTTCTACTATTTTGTTTGAACTGCCGGTTCGTATCCCCGTCAATTCGTCATGGGTGGGTTTCATAATAGACAGATTCATACCAAATTTTAAATCGATACCAAAGAAAAATAATATGGTAGGTACCTACATAATAAAAAAAATATCATTGGTAGTGCTGTTTTTTCTTCTATCTCTCTGATCTCACTAACTTCTTCCTAATTTAATTTCTTATGATATTTCCCATATTTGTTTACATTGTTCTCTTCATTGTAGTATCGGTATAGATAGACAATGGACATATTATTTTGTTGTAGTAAAGAAATATTAGAACTATTGAAGAAGTCTGCTTGAAAATAGTGTAAGTAAAACTTATACAAAATAGCGCAATATAAATTTGTCTTACATCCACTAGTAGTAGATAAAACTCTGATTAACCTATTATTAAAGCAGGCACTTGTTTATTTATTATACACCAACAAAATACTGAAAAATACACAAAAAACAAAGAATCTCCAGTGCCCCAAAAACAGGTATCTCAAGCATTAGATAGGATGCATAGTTAGGAAGGTACAATCAACGTCTCCTAAGAATTCAAATTTATGCTTTAGCCCATATTTAGCCAATAAAATAATGGAGATAAAAGAAGATGAATCGCTGATTAAAAAATGTTTTATATTTTGTGTGTCACATCCGGTTCAAATGTTACCATTTTTAAGAAATTGCGATTAATCATTGTTATTTCAAACAATTAAAAAAAAAACAAAGGTAATTCATAAGTTGTTCAACATTTGTGCAAACAAAATTATGTGTTTAATGATTGCATGACACATTTATAATTTCATGATCAATGACACATCTCGATGGGGACAATTTTTTTTTATAAGAAAATGCATTATTCTTATCAATAGATTGTACATAAATAAGGCAGATCTACCGAAATTGCTGCCACCGTCAACAAACGCAAAAGTTTTGACGGTATATCCGGTAGTGATGTTGGGAGTTGCACGATGTGTATCAAATTCTTAATCAAAAAGTAGGAGCATAATATCTTTCGATGTCGGACATAATGAAAAAAAATATATAATGCCCAGGTTGCAATTGGATCAAAACTTTTATATTGAAATCGAAAGTAATTTTTGTCCGCATGAAACAACCTCGATTTGACACCAAGATTCAAAAAACTTAAGAGAGGGGCTCGCAGTTGTATTCGCGTAGTTTAAACAGTCACCATTCTTTCCACGGACAGCATACGGGGGCACCGAAACGCTACCATAGACAACAGCTCTTACGTCAAAATCACCATAAATTGTGGTTGGATGTTAGAGATTGCTACGGCTATAATCCCGCCATTGCCACTTGTCTATACACTATTTTTAATATGCATAAAGTATAAAATAAATAAATAAATAAATAAATAAACAATAATAGGTACCTACTTAATCATTAACACCTTGTGATAAGAATCATAAATCTAAGGGCCATTTACTCTAGGTTTTTTAACACCTTACTTTATTCACTCAAGTGTCTGTTGTAGCACAATTATTTCAATAACAATATTTAGTACTTGTGTGATTTGTTATGTAAACAATGATATTTATTTATTTAACAACTTAACTTTAAAAAGAAAATGTTTATAAATAAAAAAAAAACATTAAAAAGTTTGACACAATCAAACGAAGTCCAAAATGAGTATTTAATACGAAAATTTAAACTTTTTTCAAGATTTGTTTGGTCTGAAGGTTTTATTCACGAAATAAACTACCCTAATCGTCAAATTAATACATTATTTATTTTTTTATGAATCTGGACTCACCCAATATGAACAAAAAGATAAAATTCAAGAGCTTGAAGCTTGTGCTGTGAAAAAGGATGGTTGGCACCGGGGATCGAACCCACGACCCACGACCTCCATTACAAATGAACCGCTTGGCTACCAGCCGCTTCTTGTTATTGATTGTACAATTAGGCCTAGTCCACACTGGCGGGTGGGTAGTTTACTAAAACTAACATTCTAAAATGTTCGCAACCGGCCACATGAGCACTTGGTGTCTACCCTAGTGTATCCAAGTAAATAAACATGAGGTAACTAGGAGATATGTCAATAGACTCTAGGCGTTAAGCAAGCAACCTGGTGTTGCCAGTGTCAACCTGTCCTTTCCATCTCATTTTTTCCATCAAATTGTTGTTACCCATTTTTTGGTTCCTACCTTTAGCTAACCAGGATGAGTGACAATAACAATCTTCAATAAGAAATCAACCGCATCGCACCGCTAATCAAATCAATTTTTTATATTCATTTTAATTCGTTCTAATCTTCTTAAATTAATAATAAATAGATTCATCCGCGCCGCGTTTATAAATATAAATTTGTGCTGTGTTGTTTATGTTTTTGTGTTCAATTAAGGAAGAGCTGGCCAGCATAAAGACATCACCGTGGAGTTAAGGTTAGTTCCATTCTTCCTTGATCCATTCTTTTCCAGCTGGTCACACCACTTCTCCAGCACAGCATGCCACCGCCCATACAGTCCACTTTTAGCTATTGATTTATAATTTAATTAAATTTATTTATCATTTATTTATACCGCGCCACCCCATATTAATGGTCCATTACGAACCGGATTTATGGTCAGATTAATGGTATCAGCTACCGGATCTAGATTTAGCAAGCCTAATCTTGTCATAAATTCATTTAAAAATCGCGTTTAGCTTGTTTTAAGCGAAAGTGTATTCACCAAGTTTCATTAATAATTGTTAAAGACAATATGATTTAATACCATTTACAGGTACATATTACTTACAAATTCCGATACAATTACTATACAAACCATCGCGTATCTTAATATTTAAAATCATAATTGTGAAATTTATCATATTATGTATAGTCACAATATTTAATTTAACAACATAAAAAATCTTTGATTTCATTTCATATAACCAAAGTACTTAAATAATTCAACGCCACCTATATTGATTATAGGTAAGTTTCTTAAGGAAAAAATATTAGATTAATAGATTAAATTTTTAGTTTAAAGAGCATTGGTTTAAATTGCATAGATGGCGCTTGTCGCGATCTTTTTAATTCCAATGATGAATAAAATTGTTTAAGTTTTGAAAATTGACGTTGGTTTAAATTACACAGATGGTGCTTGTTCCATTTCAAATAAATAATATTAATAATATAATATTATTTAAACTTTATTTTTATTTTTTCATTAAGAATAATATTCTTAGTGTTGTATGTTTTAGTATTGATTATTTTAGAGTTTGAACTTGTTATAATCTTTGAGGCAATTAGTTACCTACAACGTAATTAATAATTTCGCTTGTCGCATAATTAAATATTTGTTATTGATCACTATTGAATTTGACACAGTTTAGAAACTCATTGTTATATACCTACTGTGGTATAGAGACAACATACCTACGCATTATACTCTTATTGAGTTTATATCTTTCGCCCACTTATACCTAACACTGTATAAGCATTTATCATTATTTAATTTGTTGAACTATACAACGTTCTAGTATATACCTACTTAAATTTAACGCTTCCTTATTATATTTCTTTCTGTATATACATTTATATAAGCAATTTAAGGCTTGTTTATGTATACTTAAATTTAACGCTTCCTTATTATATTTCTTTCTGTATATACATTTATATAAGCAATTTAAGGCTTGTTTATGTACACTTAAATTTAACGCTTCCTTATTATATTTCTTTCTGTATATACATTTATATAAGCAATTTAAGGCTTGTTTATGTATACTTAACCCTAGAAAGATAATCATATTGTGTAGTACGGAAAAGATAGTCATGCGTAAAATTGACGCATGTTTTTTAATTAGCTGCAGGTCGAGGTTTATAAATTATTTTTCAACATTTTTTTGTGATTATTTATTAACACATATATAAAGATAATAATACAAAAGAAAAAGTACTAATGCACTTTTATTTATTAAAAAAAAAATATAAAACTTAAACTTCTTCTAGAAATCATCGAAATTTTTTAACACTTACTCTTTCATACATAAACTGATTTTTTCAATACAATAATTAACTTTTTTCAACACAAATGCAACAATTAGCATATCTTACGAATATTAGGAAAATCTAGTTATAAAATATCTGTTTTAAACAGCTTTGGAACATTTCAACGACATAATATAATTTTGTTACATTTTTTGTAGGACCCTTTTTCCTTTCGCCTTATTTTCGAAGGGCAAAACGAACAATAAATACGTTTTTTTGCTACTGGGTCATCTTCTTTCTTCATATAGCTTCTATTTTGTCGCTCTGGACGTCATCTTCACTGTCTGTATCCTCACCGAGAAGCTCGTCATCGTCCTCCATGAAAGAGGCCAGGATATGGTCTTCGTCTAAGTTTTTATTCCCCATTGTATAATATTTTTACATAAAAAGAAAATTACAACATAAGTTTAATATTAAAAACTTAAAATTAAAACAGATAAGTACATAAACTAATAAAATTATCACTTAAGTCAAAATCATAAAAGTCACTTAAAAGATAATCATGCGTAATTTTGACTCACACGTTCGTAATATTTCGAAATCGGTGACACTTACCTTGCGTACACCTACACCATACGGTAGTTCCCAGGGACAAAGGAGATTACCTAAACGCACGGATCTGGATTTACGCTACTTAGAAAAAGAGAGCAATAATTCGCAATCGCATGCGTAAATTTTGCGCAGACTATCTTTCTAGGGTTAAATTTAACGCTTCCTTATTATATTTCATTCTGTATATACATTTATATAAGCAATTTAAGGCTTGTTTATGTATACTTAAATTTAACGCATCCTTATTATATTTTCTTTTTTCTTCCTTTTTACATACATTCATATAGGCAACTAAATGCTTATTTATGTAAAGTTAACTTAAGACATCTTAATTGAGTTTCACGGTTATTATCTTATCTTATTTTTATGTATCTTCGTTCATAAACGAACATAAGCCGCGTAGTTTATAGGTTGATAACTTACTCAGTTTACTCAACTTGTCTTGCATCTATTTTAATTGTTTATTTATATTAGGCGTTCACAATGGAACGTATCAAATTATTAGAAGCCAAATCTAATTCACTTCTCTCAAAGGTTGGTGAGTTTTTTGAGAAGTCAAAATTGACATTGAGTCACGGAACTCGGGAAACAACTGCTTTCATCTCAGACACTTTCTCAATTGATGAATTGAAGAAAGATATAGTTACCGCATTGGATGAACTTGTACTGTTAAAAATTTCGTACGATAAAACGTATGAGCCAACGTATGATAGTTTAAATACTTTAAACAGTCAGGTAAATGCCATTAAATTCAAACGGTCTCAGTTGTTGACTGCAGACCAAGTTTCAAATGTAAATACCTCAAATCAATCAAAAGATAATAAAATTTCTCATATTAAATTACCTCCTATTCAAATACCATGTGTCGATGGTAAATTAGAAAATTGGTCTCTATTTTATGAGTCATTTAAGAATAATATCCATCTTAACGAAAATCTTAATGATTCGCAGCGTATGCAGTATTTGCTTGGAAAACTAAGTCATTCAGCTCTAAATGTGTTTTCCGGGATTATTCCTACAGGTGAAAATTATGCAAACATATGGAAAGGTTTAGTTGAGAGATATCAGGATAATAGATCTCTGGGAGCTTATTATTTAAATAATATTTCAGAGAGTAAGACGTCCGCAAAGAGTGCTAACGAATTAAATGAATATTCAGAGAATATATCTGCCTCGGTATCAGCTCTTAAACAATTAAAAATTAAAGACTTGTCAGACTTCATATTTTTTACATGTGCCCTTAAGGGATTGCACCCTCAAATAGTGCATGATTTTGAAATGTCGGTTAGAGGAGGAAAAGATTTTCCTTCGTTCGACCAATTAATGGAATTTGTCAAGGATAAAGTTAAAATTTTAGAACGCACCTCTCGTGATAGTTTAAATAGTCAATATAAAAAGGTACCATGGCAAGGAAAAAATAAATCTCAAAACATTTCTAAATCATTTTTGATAAATGTTGGCTCTGCTAGTCAGAAGTGTACTTTATGTAACTTCTCTCACACGCATCTATATCAGTGTGAAAAGTTTAAAACTCTTACTCCAAGAGAGAAGTTTAATTTAATTAAATCTATATTTGGATGTATCAACTGTCTTAGTTGTAATCATCAAAGTAAAACTTGTAATTCAAAACAATCTTGTAAGATTTGTAACAAATCGCACCATACTATGCTTCATTTTGATGACAAAGACACTAGTAAGTTTTATCAGAAAAATTGTACTTCAAATGAAAAACCATCAACCAGTAAAAATGTTACAACTACTTCTACAACTTTATGCGCTCGCAATAATATAGGATTGACATGTCCTATAATTTTACCTACTGCCCAGGTACTTGCCTATCGAAATGAAAGTGAGAAGAGGCTAGTTCGATGCTTGATTGATAATGCCTCACAAAATAATCTCATCACTCTTGCTTGCTGTAAGAAATTAAATTTAGATATAATCCCTTTGAACAACTCTTTTGTCAAAGGAGTTGGTCTGTCTAGCAAACCGATTCACGGCTTTGTTATATTTCACATACAATCCCGCATCTCGCATCAAACATATAAGATAAAATGTCTAGTGTTGGACCTAATAACAGACTCGTTACCTACGGAAGATATAGATTTCACATGTCTCGGTCATTTGAGTGGAGTTCCGCTGGCTGATGGAGAGTGGAATCTGTCTGCTGAGATAGAAATCGTTTTGGGAGCTCAACTATTTCCACATATTTTATTGAGTGGGAAAATTGAAATACCAGGTTTATCACCGCTTATTGAAACTACACTGGGATATTTGATAATGGGTAGTATTTCGAATAAAAACTCAAAACCTCAATGCTCTACGACTGTCACCCTTGCCACGGTTTCGCGAGTGAACCACGACGATGATACATCTGTATCCTGTAACAATTGTGGAAGCTTGGAGAGAACTCTGCATAGGTTTTGGAAGTTGGAGGAATTGCCGATGGTTGAGGTCGCAAGTCCTGAGAGTGTCGCGTGTGAGTCTGCTTATCGGTCCTCAGTATCTCGTGAGTCTCAGGGCAGATATACGGTGTCCCTTCCTTTTTGTAAAAGTCCAAGTGAATTGGGTGATTCGTTCGCTATAGCTCAAAGACGTTTAGTTTCACTAAAACGCAAATTAAATATTGATTCTCGATTGCGTGAAAAATATAATAGTGTTATTCCAGATTACATTAACAATAATTATCTAGAAGAAATTCCATCTCATGAGACGGATGGATATTTTATTCTTGCTGGTTTGTTAGTGCTCCTGCTTGGATTACGATTGTTTGCTGTGGCAATAACCGCTTACCAAAGATTAATTGTTGAACTGCCGTTGTTGTCGAATATAAAAATACCGCGTCACTTGAAAGTGACACCTGGCTGCAAGGTAAATATCGTAGCCTTCTGTGATGCCAGTTTAAAAGTTTACGCCTGTGTGGTGTACTTACATGTCAAAGATGACAAGGGTAATATTTTCATAAGTTTAGTGTGCTCAAAATCAAAGGTGGCACCGTTTAAGGTGATCTCACTTGCCCGCTTGGAGTTGTGCTCAGCTCTGTTATTATCCAAATTAGTAAAAACTGTTTTTGATACGTTCAATCCACTTTATGCTATATACAACATATACGCCTTTTCGTATTCCATGATAGCTTTATCCTGGATACACTCTTCACCGCACCGCTGGTCTATTTTTGTATCTAATAGAGTGACTCAGATACAACATAATCTAGATTGCAAACACTTTTTTTATATATCTGGGATCGAAAATCCCAGTGACTGCTTATCTCAGGGATTGTATCCATCTCAATTGCTGGAGCACAGTCTTTGGATGACAGGTCCAAAGTGGCTTCTCAGCCAACCAAATTCATGGCCTATCAAGCCGTTTACACCTATAAGTACGGATGTACCTGAAGCAGTTTCTACTGTTTTGACTTCCGTTATGAAAGATCCACCAACTCAATAATTCATTTTTTTTATACGAGTTTTATAAGTACCTCTTTAATTTTTATTAAACCGCATTAGTAAAGTAAATATTAGGACTTGCATATATGAAGTTCACATCTCGTATTAATTTCTATAAATTATTATTATAGTACCGCATATATTGTCTTTTCACGTAAATTTGGTGAATGTACCGCTTTGAAAAACCGCATTTTTTATATAAACCGCATTTTTTTAAATATCAGACTTTGAACTGATATTAACCGCATTTTTTTTTAAATATCAGACTTTGAACTGATATTAACCGCATTTTTTATATAACCCGTATTTTTTAAATATCAGAATTTGAACTGATATTAACCGCATTTTTAAATATATCATCAAATGATATAATCCGCATCTTTAAAACATCAGACATTTGATCTGATACTAACCGCATTTTTAAATATATCATAAAATGATATAATCCGCATCTTTAAAACATCAGACATCTGATCTGATATTAACCGCATTTTTAAATATATCATAAAATGATATAATCCGCATCTTTAAAACATCAGACATCTGATCTGATATTAACCGCATTTTTAAATATATCATAAAATGATATAATCCGCATCTTTAAAATATCAGATTTCTGATCTGATATTCACCGCATCTTTGCAATATCAGTACTCTGATATTCAACGCTTATAAATCCGCTATGGGAAAACCGCATTTATATATCCGCTATGGGAAACCCGCATTTATTATCCGCAATGGGCTAACCGCATTTATTATCCGCGATGGGACAACCGCATTTTATATTCCGTAATGGGCTAACCGCATTTAAAATACCGCTTTATTTATTTATATATACCGCATTTTTCTTATTTAATCCGCTTTCTTTTATTTTTGTGTTGAAAGCTTTGGAGCTTTCAAGGTGGGGAGTGTGGTGTTGCCAGTGTCAACCTGTCCTTTCCATCTCATTTTTTCCATCAAATTGTTGTTACCCATTTTTTGGTTCCTACCTTTAGCTAACCAGGATGAGTGACAATAACAATCTTCAATAAGAAATCAACCGCATCGCACCGCTAATCAAATCAATTTTTTATATTCATTTTAATTCGTTCTAATCTTCTTAAATTAATAATAAATAGATTCATCCGCGCCGCGTTTATAAATATAAATTTGTGCTGTGTTGTTTATGTTTTTGTGTTCAATTAAGGAAGAGCTGGCCAGCATAAAGACATCACCGTGGAGTTAAGGTTAGTTCCATTCTTCCTTGATCCATTCTTTTCCAGCTGGTCACACCACTTCTCCAGCACAGCATGCCACCGCCCATACAGTCCACTTTTAGCTATTGATTTATAATTTAATTAAATTTATTTATCATTTATTTATACCGCGCCACCCCACAACCTGTCAAGGCAGAATTGGCCTTGTGACGTCTAGTTGATTTTCGTTTTGAATGTTGTAGACCTGATCTTTCTTTTTTTCGCAACACAAGCTTTGCTTAGTGTAAAAGTTGTCGAAGTGTATTTTTGTATTCATTAAGAGTTTTCCCAAATATTTTTTTAATGTTTATACATACCTGCTATAAACGATATCCTGGCGCCAAATACATGACAGCAGTCGCAGTCGCCAAATACATGACAGCAATTTGGTTGCTCTACTTGTTCTCAAAAGTTTCCAACAGTTGGCTCTATATCTAATTATTGATTATTAAATATCTACTTGTTGTAGAACATGTTGAGAATTCTCATGATTATGAGTTTCGGAGATTTAAACATTACCACCTAGTAGCGAACGTTGTCCACGTAAAGTGATCACACCAAGCCAGCCTTCGAAATAACAGTAGAATACGATCGTAAGCCCGTAGTGGTTTGTTCCATTTAAAAATCGAACATCAGTTATGTATTATTAGAGTCATTAGTTGTTATATATATTATATACATAAAAATTATATACTCACCTACATATGTTAGATACATAAAAAAAATATATTCGTACTATGATTTTGTTTAACAAACCATTTGATATGAATTTACATATATTAATACGTAAAGGAAAAACTTTGTGACCATTTTTGGAAAATTGCGCGGACGGAGGAGTATGAAATTTCGTACACTTATAGTTTATAATATAGAGAAGGAGTGGCGAATGCTAATATTTTTTATAAATTATGCATAAAAAATATATTAAATCAATAAAAAAAAAACATTACAAACAGTACTGTAATGTTGTGTATTTGATACTCACACACACACTTCGATGTATTTGACTTTGACACAGACGCGCATATTTTTTTTGTTTATCTGTGTTCAAATTGAGAATATTATTTTTTTTGCCTTTAGTAATAGTAGCAAAAACTTTGTAGGTACATATCAAATTAGACGCATCCGTATCATTGTTTTTGAAAGAAATTTTTGAAATAGCGCTCGCTTAGTCTTTGACAATGGAATCTTAATAATGTTCATGTTTATAATTTATACAAGTTAATATGGTCGAATTTCGAGTTTCAATAATTCCACTAATACAATTTCAATCCGTTTGACGTTGTAAAAGGAACCAATTAATTCGTATTGTGATCGATTTTAACGATCACGACAGCGATTGTTTGTCGTGAATTTTCTTCGTCTAACCACGACGCACCGTCCGTCATTGAAAGAGACCAAGTCGTGGACTGTCATTGTTATACAATCGATTTGTTATGTACATAATATGGTTGATAATTATCCACGCAACAGGAACCACTCGTAAATCTCACTTCAAACACGACAAATTAATACGTTAAAAGGTCGATTCTTTAATATTTCCGCTAATATTATTTGTCTTCTACTAAAAAATTTAAAAATAGCGAGTAATGTTAAACGATTTCTAAACGATTTCCCATCTTTGCAAACGAATTCATCATCATTAAGAATAATTTAATTGATATTTTTTTTAAATACCCGCTTTCCCGATTTAAAAGAACGATATAAATGACGTTTGACCATTGTCGTTCCGACCGATGCATCTGTTTTAAACCACATATTTTCCATCCGAATTCTGTCAATCGCACAAACTATCAAACAACAGACAGTTTTTGTCAAAAGACAATTTGATTTCAAAATAAAATTTATTCACCTTTATAAATTACATAATTTTAATTAAATAAAAATTGCTTTTCTTATGAATTTTTCACAAATGGCGTAGTTTTATCGAAATTCGTTCCATGCTAACTTTAATATCATATTATTTGATATCCATTTTACGATGTTTTATTAGTTATTCTGTTATTGGGAGCGGAGAAAAATCCAATAAAAAAATATTAAAATCTGTTCAGCTGATCTCGAGTTACAAGTGTTCGAAATAACCCGATTTCTTTTATATCATTACATTAATTTTCAATCTTTTTAATACATTTTCAGATTTAAAGAACACTTCTAGATGTTTTGCACGGCTCTGCGCAGAATAATATATGAGGTTTCATCTGTATTTTTGGATGGATGTGGGAACATACGAAAATACATAACTGAATCTTATGTAGATACAATATACCCAACAATTGCAAAGTGCATTGCGTACCTACTCAAACATGTACTTTGAAAACAAAAATAATCTAGAAGGTCACCCAATAAATTGTCAAGAACGAATGTAATGTTGGACATCGGAGTTTCTTTTGACCATGAAGGCCCGCAGCTATGCCAAATAATGTTAATCAAGACCAAATAAGCCTATTAGCCAAATTCTTATCTAATAACTAGCTGATACCCGTAATACATAGTTATTCACTTGTTTTATTCTCGTAGATTATTATAACATTTTTACTACCGGAAGTTGTTGGTAGCTGTTGGATGCCAGATTTTTGAATTGACGTTCAAAGGTTCTAGGTTCGAATTCCTGTGCTGTCTTCATTTCCATACCTCTTTTAATAAGCAGAAATACATGTTATGCCAGTTACTTGGTTTAACTGAACAATATAAATAAGCCTATGCATAGTGCAAAAGATTGCCTTGTATGTAAGATTGAAGGGATTTAGTGCATAAGGTTTTTGGCCTGTCCTATGAAACGTGAAGAGGCACATTAATAAAAGATGATTAAATAGCACTCTACATAGCCGGCGGAATGCTAATGTTGACTGGTAGAGACCAGAAGTCTTGATCAGAAGTCTGCGTCTATACCACTAGGTGACCGAGCGGTGCGCAGGATAACAATTGCGGTTAGAAAATCGTAGTAAAAGAAATATTGGAAAAATTGTAACTTTTATATCAGATCTACAAAGATCGATTCGCAATACAAAAATAATAATTGATATTTACTGAAGTAGGTATTTATAAACTTCAATTAAATCGATTGCCGTAGTTTTGCTATCGATCGTTCATTATTTTGTAGTTAGTGCCTTACATGTTTAGGTGTGGTTTAATTTGTCGACCCCAGAATTAGCCGTCTTCGCGGTTACACAAGATCAGTGATATAAGATATCACTCGCGAAAATAGTGGATAATTATCATACATACAAAAGCATGACAATTAGGTATTACTATCTGATACGCTCACTACATGAATTCCAATAAAAAATTTAAGCATCACAGATACAGGTACTCAAATACTTTGGTCAAGTGTATCGCAGGGCGGAAAAAAGAAAAAAAAAACTAATATTTGTCGGGAGAGAACCGGAAATAAAACACAGAGGCATCAGATCGCCGATACGTTGGTCCAACAAAATAAAGACATTAGGATCAAATAATAACCATACCTACCTCCTACTTTAGATATAAACCGATTTGATCAGTTTGATATCAAATAATGTCAAAATGATAACAATAGGTACGTTGAAAGTGTTTGATTTGATATAAATCTTTTCTAACCACAAAGTTACAAAGAAAAGCGTCCATAGATGAAAATATCTTCCGACTTCTTAATGATTGGTTTATGGTACGCATAACTGCCAATTATAAAGGTTTAATTATTACAAATCAGTCTAACTACCACTGAAGCGCAGCTGTCGCTAGCAAAAATGGTTTCACTCTCGTTCACAGTCACACAATGCGCCAGTCAACCGCCGCATGATCTAGTTTCAGTTTTTTTCCCTCCATTTCCATGTCGGTAGTTGTATAGTATTATGGAGGTATTACGGCTGTCAGATTGCCGCCATGTTGCCAGAATCCGCGTGTCTAGTCTTAGAAAACGAAAGTACACGAACGTTGCCTTCGTGAACTGTACGATTATTCACACGCAAAACGTGCTAACTCCAACATTTTTCATTCAATACAAACAAGCTGTTTTACCCGTGACAAATTGATTAAAGCTAAAAAATGGATTTTAAAATAATATTGAAATGTTTTTAGATGTATTGTTTTAATGTGTAAAAATTAAAAGCATTTTTTTCTCAAATATTTTTTTAATTTTTTAATGTACAAATCTGCTGTATAAAATGAAATGAATACAGAAACGAATCCGGCGCGCGGCGCCCCGTTTCGACATTTTTATACAAAATCTTTAGAGACTGAAAAAAGCGATAAAAACAAGGAGCTTTTTAGCATAGTATGTTTGAACAACATTGTGATTTTGTATTCAAGTGTTATCTATTAAAAAAAAATTTAAAAAAAAATATTGCAGAACATCCATAAGTACATATGAATTACCTAACTATGCACAATAGCTATGCGTGAGATACCTGTTATTGGAGCACTGGAGATTATGTGTTTTTGTTTAATGATTTTTCTGTTTGTATCTCTAAAATGTAATTAATGATGTTCAATTTTTATTGTTTTTTTTTTTTCAATTTTATCCAATACGAAATAAATATTACCATCTACAATATTGATTAGTAATCATTTTGACCTACGTGTAGCTAACCTATAGCTAAATTATAAAAATACTAGCTTTCCCGACAGACGTTGTCCTGTGGTCCTAACTTTGAATAAGAATTCGAATTTGTGTGGTGATAAATAAATTATCTTTTGACCAATGTAATTCCGTCCGATGCATCTGTTCTAAACCATGTATTTTCTATTCGCATTCTTTCAATCGCACCAACTATCTAACAACTGACAGTTCTTTCAAATGTCAATTAAAATTCAAAATTAGAACAAAATTATATTGTAAAAAGTACTAAATAGATTACCTGCTGAGAGTTTTTTTTTTAATTTTCTAATTTCCTATGCATTTTTCTTAATTTTTTTGTTCTAAAAGGACACTCTCCTGATAAAAGCCTACACGACAAAAAAAGAATTAGCGAAATCGGTCCAGCCGTTTAGGCGTGATGCGATGACATCGGGAAAAAGCTCTCCATTTTTATATATAAGATAAGTCAAATAATAGTTTGCTATTTGCATTCCTACAAAACAACACACAAGCACTCTTTTCTATGGAATAAATAGGATTGAAGTATTTAAAAATATTTAAATTTGGAGTTAGAACATTTTGCAAAGATCGTGCCTCGTACGAAATTGAAAGTATTCTGCAGTAGGTACGTGGATATCTTAATGTATAGATGTGATACAGGTACTCTTTACCGTGTAGCTGTAAATAAGTAGTAAGTAATGTTGGTGCACGGAGCAGTTTAACTAGTGTAGGTTAGGTTAGTTAGGTACCTACTACAAGAGTATTACATATTATTATACTTATACATCGTCATGAGAATAATATTTAAATACCTAATAGACGTAATAGCAGTCACGATGTTTTGAGGGTACCTATTTGGTTCAGTTGCCAACCACACATTATATTATCTTACGCTCCATCTTTTTATTAACACTTCAATGTTTAGAACGTTTTTAATCAACACGAATTTAGCCGCAATTCGTTTGTTTTTACTTTTGACGTTTAAGAAAAAAAGTCATTTGTTCGACGAGTGTTTTTTTTTCTATGCTTTTGAGAATTATCAGATGCGAACCCTTTTTAATGTAACTGGAATTCTTTTTGACAGAAGTCTCGTAAAGTAATCAGAAAATTGAATAAACAAATCGTGGAGACTCTAGAGCGAGATGGAGAAGGCAGGACCTCGTCGTCCCAGGATCAGTAACAGGTTCCTGAAAAATAGGTCTTGAGACCATGAAAAAGAGGAAGAAGAAAAGGGGAAAAATGTAGGGTTCACCAAACGGACACTTAGCGCCAATAACAAAAAAATACAAACATTTTTAAGAAGTTTCAGAAAAAAAAAGAAAATTACTTACTCAAAACGCATCCTAAACACTATTTAATTGATCTTCATTCTATAAAACATAAATTTCATTTTCGTATGTTAAGGACTCGTTGAATCATTGAGTTTAGTAAAAGCGATAAAGTATAAGTGCAAAAACAGGTGTTTAGGTGCAAAGCACCCTTAATTATCAAATATTTGACAAGTTCTTAAACTTAAACGTTTTAGTGAATAATTCTGCTGGCTTTCTTGACGACGCGACGGAATCAATCACGCTTTCTTGGATTATAAGCATACGTTTATTCAACATGCCCTGTTCTTTCTCTCTTCGAAATATCTACTAATGGAGTGTTTCGTACTTATACGAGTTAAGGTGACTGCGGATGTAAAAAAGACAAAATACGTCAATCCTATTTTTATATTGCGTGATGATTTATATATAATTAAGTAGACAATGCACGTTCATCTGATTATACTATTTTTATTCTCAGAAATAACAAGAATAATAATATTATTATGAATAAATTTTCACATCATTACGCAATATTTAGGGTCCAATATTCCAACCCGATGTACACTTACATAATATAAAAGAAAGTCGGGTTAGTGCGAACACTTATAACTCGAGATCGCCTGAACAGAGTCTTCCGATAGTTAGCATGGAACATTTTTACTTACAACAACGCCATCTGTGAAAAATTCCATGACAACACAATTTTTATTTACTTGACAACCATTGAGTTTCAAAAGATTGGTACGCAGATGTTTGATAGAATTTCTTTCGAGCATTCAGGAGTAATTTTTTTAACATTCAAACATATATTTTAAACGTATTTTTGTATAAATTACAAGTTAAAAATCAATATTCATAGTAAGGACTACAGGACAACGTCTGTCGGGAAAGCTAGTTTAAAATAATTGACAGACCCATAAAGTGAACCGTTTCAAATAGAGTGCAAGCTTATCCGTTCTTCCACGAAAAATATCTTTAGATGGCTTCAACCATAATACAACACGCATAAAACAATCATTATTAAATATTAGCTTGTGCGACAGACGTCTCGTTTTTACTATGAATATTGAATTCGAATTTGTACAACGATAAATTAATTAATTATTTATCAATCGGTGAAATAATTAATTTATGACGCATCTGTTTTAAACTATGGTAATAGGGCTTATTCAGACAATCGCATCAACTATCAAACAAATGATTTTTTTTTTCATTTTCACGCAATTTTCTTGATTATTTCATTCATAAAAATCTTCCTCCAAACGCATAACATTCCGCATACAGATCTACTATAATGCGTTTTGAGGAAGTGAAAGAGGTTTATTTGGATAGGAAAGAATGGAAAGAATAAAAATCTACTCCTGGGAATAGGAAACACAATTACAAAAAATAAGCAAATTTGGACCTGACATGTATTCGTGATGGGATGACCAAGGAAAATCGGGTTTCATTTTTATAATATGGAGATTACCAATTTATAAATAATGACTAAGTACCTATTACAATGTGTTTGGAGAATATGGAGAGTGTCATCAATTAATAATTATTTATTGATAAACTATAGCTTTCCCGAGAGTTCCTGGTTCGTTTCCCGAAGTGATTTTTCTGCTAATAGCATCCGGTATCTTATTGAACGGGGCTATACGGATACATTGTGTTTTAAAATACTGACATCCAATTTCAAAACTATAAAATAACTTACATATATTATAATTTGAAATATTATCCTACATTATAACTGATTAAGTTCGTATGTGACTAAGTATTTTCAAAGGGAGTTAAAAAAGAAAAAAAACGCCATCATCAGAATTCAATGTACCAGTAGGCCTGGAAATGTATGTATACTCTCTGTCCATCCATGGCACTCTGAATAATATCTTATGACTGGACGAGATTTTAAACAATATATAACCCAACGAGTATAAACTAACAATTATCTACGCATGTGTTATGGTGTCCGTATAGGTGGAGGTTAATTGACCGGCCGGCATTGATTCCTTTGTCAACTTCTTCCAGCCAACCCATTCAGATCCCGGATAGAAATTTCAAGAGACAAAACATTTCTGCACCGACCGGGATTCAAACCCCGGCACCTCTCTTTCAGGAGTCACTACCGAATGAATGACCTTGTGAAGAACCTATATTGCATTGGAAAAAATATTACACAATATTACAGATAGAAGGCCTTCTAATTCTTCTTTCCCCTACCTTTTTAATAATTATGAATTCTATACGTATATTCATGGACTGAAGTTCCGATCGAAGATTAAACATTAAAATCTAACGAAAACACTGTTTGACAGTTGTTCTTATAAAACAAAGTAATAAAAGATAAGTAAGTACCTACCTGTTTATTGAAAAGATGTAAATTTCTGCGTAAGTATACAACAAAAAACACAAAGTCACTAGATTTTGAATGATCGCAAAAACCAGAATTATAATAATAATTCTTCAAAAATGTCAGAGTTCATACGAATGATTTTACGCAAACTTTTCTTTTATAGAAACAATCGAATAAAAAACAAAAACAATTGACCCAAAGACAATTGAAAAAACAATTGAATTTGAAAATGTTATGTTTGTAGTCATTTACGCCATTGAAAAAGCCGAGCTAATGAATTTTCCACCGAGTATTGAAAATGAAAAGCGTAAATTTTCCTAAGCTGTTTTGAACACTTTGACACGATCCTCGGCGGACCTTCACGCTCGCTTCCCGGCGACCAACTGACTGCTAAACCACGAAGATCACCTATTTAACACTTCGCACCTTACGTTAATAAGAATAATAATATTCCAACACCTGTGTATCCAAAACACGACATATTATTATTATCTTCCGACTAGAAGAAAATTAACGCAAACAGGACGATAGGCCATAACTAACACTTACCTCATGCGAGGAAGACACTTGAAAAGGATCTATTGTGGTGGCCTTAAACTATGTTAGTCTTAGATTATTATTAACAACGCGACTGGCTTGCAAACCTTCAAGCAAGAAACTGTCGTTTTGAAAATATGAAAGAAAGCATTCTATTAATTGTTATCACTTGAAAATTTGAATTGTCGTCGTTCCGTTGTTTTTTTTTTTTCAGAGCGATAGCAGTTGTTTTAACATTAGTAGTTGACGGTGGTGTCTCATTTAATATTAATAATAATAATTTATCTACGTGATGATAAATTCGATTGGTGTTCTTATGGCAGATTTCGTAAATGACGCGAATAGCATTGATAAGCGATCGTACGTGTTTGTTTCTTTAGTGTTTTTTTTTTATCAACTACTTAAAACAAATTTGCTGCTTTTAATCCACATCGAGTATTCGAATTTTTCGTTATATTTTATAGGAGTAGACAGAGAGTAAAGGCCTCCACTCTTTGGTGTAGGTTACTTTTGAAACTTAATCCCAATCTCAATGTCGCCCCACAATACTTTTAATACTATAAATGCTTGTATGATTCCTTATTCCTACCAATCTTTTCGTAAATCAATGCCGAATTTGAAATAGACCTGCGTGGAAGTATTTTTAATAGTGGTCGACCCGTGCTCGAAACTCGACCATAACTTACTAATTTAGATTATAAGTTCTGTTTGAACATTAGACTGAGGGAATGCTATTTTACAATATTCTTTTCAAAACAAGGACTGGGTTCGTCAAATTTTAAATGTTGCTTTATGTATAAAGTTTTTTCTATGATTATTTAAAAAAAAACAATATTAATCTATTCTCAATTTGACGCAATGAGTTCGAATATCCCACTACTTTCAGCTCCACCTTCCTTTTAAATATACCGCCTTCGAAAAGCATTATGGGGCGCTTTACATTTTTTTTTTTCTATGAAGTTGATCTTCTTTATAAGTAGTCTGTGGAAGTTTTTATTGATTTAATCTATTTTTACGCATAATTTTAAGAAAATATAAGCATTCGCTACCCCTCTTCTATATCTATATACATAGGTGTGTGAAACTTCATACTCCTCCGTCCGCGCATTTTCCGTAAAAATAGTCACAAAGTTTTTCCTTCACGTATTAATATATAGATCATTGAAACCAAAATCCAAATGTGATAATGACTTCGTTATTATCACATTTGGATTGAAATTCGAGCGGTATTGTGATTGAAATGCAAAGTAACCTCCCAGAGATCTTCGTTGAGAAGGGAGAAATTGATGTGATTGATCCTAGCTATTTTAGGATAGGAGGTGTTTTGGTGCTAAGTGAGCACTGCTATTTAGAGATATACCCACATAGATGCTATACCTACTTAAGTATCAATTTGATTTCCTGAATCAAGCCATATCACCATCAAATAAATTACAAATCTGTTCTGGCGAATAATGCCTGCCCCGATAAACAGCTGCCGATAACCATCGATGGTCACCAGGTCTCCCGGGTGGATAAATTTAAGTACCTGGGAGCAACCATTACCACCACTGGTGACCTCGGGGCTGAGCTCCCGATACATATCGGTATGGCAAGTGGCGCCTTTAACAACATGACGAAAATATGGAAGGCGTCGGCGTTTAGTGTCGAGACGATATGTAAACTGTTTGATGCGTGTGTGTTGCCCATTCTCCTGTATGGGTGTGAGTCCTGGCACCTGACTCTGGCCCAGGCACAAAAAGTATCTACATTCGAAACGAAGTGCCTCAGGAGAATTTTGGGTATAAGATGGTACCACCGCATCACGAACGGGCGCACCCAGCGTGAGCCCGTCACTTCTACCATTATGTGGAGGAGATGGACCTGGCTGGAATATGTGTTAAGGATGCCGAATGACAGTTGGCCGAGGAGAGCGCTGTTCTTCCTCCCATCAGGGTCCCGAAGACGAGGAAGACCCTCTCATACTGTGTTCCGCTCCTTCGAAGCAGATCTGAGGAATCTGGGCATGGTGTGGGAGGAGGTCGTAAACGTTGCGCAAGATCGAACGCAATGGAGAGCTCTTGTTGCCTCCCTATGCCCCTGAGTGGGGCCTTAAGGGAGTTTGGATTGGATTGGATACAAATCTGTCCATAAAATCCGCTATAATAAAATGAAACTGCCGCGGCCGTGCTATCAGAATACTCAATCGAAAAGTAGTAAACGTTTTTATGTTAGAAAAACATCTGATTATTCTCAAATATTGATGTCTGTATCGTTACAACTCTTGCTGTAGCTCCTAACATACAGATTTTATGTTAGAAAAACATCTGATTATTCTCAAATATTGATGTCTGTATCGTTACAACTCTTGCTGTAGCTCCTAACATACAGATTTTATGTTAGAAAAACATCTGATTATTCTCAAATATTGATGTCTGTATCGTTACAACTCTTGCTGTAGCTCCTAACATACAGATTTTATGTTAGAAAAACATCTGATTATTCTCAAATATTGATATCTGTATCGTTACAACTCTTGCTGTAGCTCCTAACATACAGATTTTATGTTAGAAAAACATCTGATTATTCTCAAATATTGATGTCTGTATCGTTACAACTCTTGCTGTAGCTCCTAACATACAGATTTTATGTTAGAAAAACATCTGATTATTCTCAAATATTGATGTCTGTATCGTTACAACTCTTGCTGTAGCTCCTAACATACAGATTTTATGTTAGAAAAACATCTGATTATTCACAAATATTGATGTCTGTATCGTTACAACTCTTGCTGTAGCTCCTAACATACAGATTTTATGTTAGAAAAACATCTGATTATTCTCAAATATTGATGTCTGTATCGTTACAACTCTTGCTGTAGCTCCTAACATACAGATTTTATGTTAGAAAAACATCTGATTATTCACAAATATTGATGTCTGTATCGTTACAACTCTTGCTGTAGCTCCTAACATACATATTTTATGTTAGAAAAACATCTGATTATTCTCAAATATTGATGTCTGTATCGTTACAACTCTTGCTGTAGCTCCTAACATACAGATTTTATGTTAGAAAAACATCTGATTATTCTCAAATATTGATGTCTGTATCGTTACAACTCTTGCTGTAGCTCCTAACATACAGATTTTATGTTAGAAAAACATCTGATTATTCTCAAATATTGATGTCTGTATCGTTACAACTCTTGCTGTAGCTCCTAACATACAGATTTTATGTTAGAAAAACATCTGATTATTCTCAAATATTGATGTCTGTATCGTTACAACTCTTGCTGTAGCTCCTAACATACAGATTTTATGTTAGAAAAACATCTGATTATTCACAAATATTGATGTCTGTATCGTTACAACTCTTGCTGTAGCTCCTAACATACAGATTTTATGTTAGAAAACACATACATACATACATTCTCCCTTTAAGGCACCCCGCACACCGCAAGCCAGCCCGGTGGAGACCAATCCGCAGCAAACCCGACCCGCACGAAACGACCTCCTAGCTCGATCGAAGCAATCAAACCAAAAAGCCGGCCCCGGACAAATCACGCCCGCCGCGAACTACCCCCAAACCAACCAGCAATGCGGGGGCCTAAGCCCCACTCGGGAGCATAGGGAGGCATCAAGAGCTCTCCATTGCGCTTGAAGGCGTCCGAGGCTCATTATGCCTTTTCTGACCAGTTGAGATTTAAGGACGTGAAGTGGTCAACCTCACGGTCCCGATCTGATTTTTCGATTTCCTGCCTCTTACAGGATGCTCGAAAAATCAGCAAAAAGAGCAGAGGTGCTATTCTTCGCCGGCAACCTCACGGCAATGTTAGAAAAACATCTGATTATTCTCAAATATTGATATCTGTATCGTTACAACTCTTGCTGTAGCTCCTAACATACAGATTTTATGTTAGAAAAACATCTGATTATTCTCAAATATTGATGTCTGTATCGTTACAACTCTTGCTGTAGCTCCTAACATACAGATTTTATGTTAGAAAAACATCTGATTATTCTCAAATATTGATGTCTGTATCGTTACAACTCTTGCTGTAGCTCCTAACATACAGATTTTATGTTAGAAAAACATCCTGATTATTCTCAAATATTGATGTCTGTATCGTTACAACTCTTGCTGTAGCTCCTAACATACAGATTTTATGTTAGAAAAACATCTGATTATTCACAAATATTGATGTCTGTATCGTTACAACTCTTGCTGTAGCTCCTAACATACAGATTTTATGTTAGAAAAACATCTGATTATTCTCAAATATTGATGTCTGTATCGTTACAACTCTTGCTGTAGCTCCTAACATACAGATTTTTCGATAACATTTCTGTCACGAATTGCAACAGTTATCTGCGTTCGATTGTTACATTTTGTTTCGACTGCTTGGGATAAAATCACGCAAGATCACAGAGGGGGAAGAGAGGGGTAAGGAGTAAGGAAGACGCGTGCATTTATTTTTTCTAACGACTTTCATTCGCGTTCGCACATTAAAAAATTGACGAACACAAAAAATACACGTGATTTCGGGGGGAGGGGGGGGGGGGTATTTTGAAACCTCACCAAATATCACCAGGGGGGAGAGGGGTCTATCTTCTTCTTTCTGTGTCGTGTGAGGTCGCCCTAACGTTGACTATCACTCTGGAGAATGCATCCCGGTCCTGTGCGGCACGAAATAGTTCCTCAACACTCGTGATCCCCGTCCACTCTCGAATATTTCGGAGCCAGGATATATCTGCCGTCAGTGCCGTCGACCCTCTATTTTTCCCTTAATAATTTAGTGCAGCAAATAGTATTTTTCCCCTCTAAGTACATGCCCCAAGTAGGACCTTCCGGACCTTTATATTAGTCAGCAACTCTCTATCAACCCTAGCCCTTTGCAGGACTCTTGTGTCTATAAAGGCGGTCTATAAAGTTGCAAAAAACATCAAGTGATTAATGGACAAACCCTCACTGGGACCCGCTCGTAGCGATAGTGTCAACGCACGTCATTCGGGGGGCCGAGGTTCAAATCCCCTGGAAGGCACTTGGGGAATAAACGAATCAATGTACCTAATGGTGAGTGTCTTGTACGTTAACATCACAACATAAGCCAGCCTTCAATGATGAATGTCGCAAGCCCTAATGGTACGATAACATTAAAAATGAACTCATACAATTGTGATATCTGCTACATTGTATTGAATATTGGGTCAAAGTTGATAACATGCGCTAATATTGTAAAATAAACTATGTTTTACGAAACAAAATATCGAAGTTTCTCCAATAAGTAACTCATGTATGACCATGAACTAGAACATGAAATTGATAAGACAGTTGTGACTATGTACGAGTATTTTAAACTTTTTTTTTTACTCTATCATTTAAATTTTAAAAAACCTACATATTATTATCTCTCCAAATAATTGAAATAACATTATGATATTATCTACTTTACTTGCCATAATATCTTTAATGGAAGATTGATCAAACATGCAGATATTCAGTTGGAGGCTAGCTTTTCGGCAAAAAGCAGCAGAGGACTCAGGTTCGAATACTGGCGGAAGCATGATAACAATTTGTAGATACTCTTTAGTTGGCAGATATTTCAAATTTCTTAGTGAAACGTTCTGTAAGATATGGTCTCACGTTACATCTTAGTACTAGCGGTCTGCTCCAGCTTCGCACGGGTAAATAGGTATTTTAAAAAATAATTAATTTTCTTATGATCTTAATGGATCCCAAACTTTTTCAAAATATTCTATGTTAATCTGGAACAATGTAGCATTCTAATGGTCCCCTCCCGTCCGGCTCGTACCCCATCAGTGACGCCTATATCTCTGCCGCATTTAAGAGCCGGACACTCAAATCACCGAACTGAGTTTTGTCCCCGCTTCCCCGCGCATACCTCGTCATATTGTGCGTGAGACAGGTTGAACTTTCTTCTCGCTGTCTCTGTCACATAACAACCCTTCTGACACAATGATATTTTGTTCATTTCTTTATTCTTAGTTAAAATGCAATGGGTGTCAGGGTTGGCAGCCAAACCGTAAATATCAGGTTTATTAATAAATTTAAAATTTGGTGTCATGTCAAATAATGGATATTTTTCAAATTAAATATAATGAAGTTCTATAAGTACTATTTGAGTTCTTAGCGCGTATTTTGACGAAGTTGAGTGACATTAATAAAACCAACTTTTTAATAGCTTATTGAATAAACGCACACAAGTTTTGTTTTACTAAAGTACACTCTTCTCGGTAGGTATAGCCGGCGGAAGGTAATGCTTTAAGCGTTTTCTACCAATCAATCGGTCCCGTCCAATCTAAGACAAGATTCAAACCCCGAATAGAGGTTGGCTTCGTTTTAGTTAATTTTGTTTTTATTTTTTGTGTAACATAAAAACTTTTTTGTTCATATAATATTGTAGGTACGTAGGTATATAGTTATGAACCAATAACTATATTATCAAGTACTATTTTCGCTATTTTGTTTATGATAGGTTCTTTGACTTAGGTACCGATTAAAGTCAAGAATTATGTGAAAAAAAAACGATTATACCTAATTAAGATATTACGTTAAAAAAAATACGTCAAAACGTAATTCTATAATATCATTTTATGAAAAAAAGGATTATGTATTTAAAAATATTTGTAAAGCAAAAAATATAAAAGGGAAAAAAACATGTAAAAAAATAAAGTATATAAAATTTTTGACATCCATGGATTCTCACAAATATTGCATTTAGCCCCAAATGACCAACATTAGAAAGTGGAAGGTTTCTGCAGAAAAAAACTACAGAGCAAAGAGCGACACGTCCGCCCGCCACAAAGTTCTCTCACGAATGAGAAATATTCGATTTGTATGGAGCCTATACAGTTTTTATTTCTAAAGGAAAAGGTCCTAAGCGCCCAATAACTTTTTACCGATTAATTAATAAACTATGTTAAATAGAAATAAAAAAAGACAATGGATTTAAAGAAAATTTAAAGATACACATTTTGGTATATTTTAAAGCGTTGTTTATTGAGTAGATTGCCTACACCATTATGATTTATAAAAATATAGAGCAAACTTTGAAAATTTTTTCTACCGAGCTAAATTTGTAAAATATAAATTTTAAACTAAGACTTGATAGCCAAAGCTCTAACTTAAAGCACACTTACTTTTTTGTTGTGCTGCGATACCTATTAAGGGAACAACGTTTATATAAAAACAGCCATTTTCGAGTGTCCGGCTCTTAAATATATTTTTTTTTATATATAAAAGAACACTTATTGTGGCATAACTATAATAGTTAAACATATATGCTGTCGCGACACTTTTTGTAAATAATGATGTCTTCTACAAATTCGTACTACATTATTTTATTCAATCATCAATAGTTTTCACAGCGCAAACGATGTAAAGAATATTTTAGGTAATTTTTTTACACCTTGGGTTACATTATTGGAGTTTATGTAAGGATCCCAGTATTTTTTTGAAAATTCAATATAGCCTATGTTCATCGGGGATAGTGTAGCTTCCCAAAAGTGAAAGAATTTTTCAAATCGGTTTAGTATTTTCGGAGCCTATTCAATGCAAACAAAGAAACAAACAATCAAATCATTCCTCTTTATATATTAGTATAGATATAGATAAAGTTGCCGAATGACAGGTGGCAGAGGAGAGCGCAGTTCTTCCTCCCATCAGGGTCCCGAAGACGAGGAAGACCCGCTTATACTGGTTCCGCTCCTTCGAAGCAGATCTGAGGAATCAGGACATGGTGTGGGAGGAGGTCATAAACATTGCGCAAGATCGAGCGCAATAGAGCTGTAATTGTCTCCCTATGCCCCTAAGTGGGGCGTAAAGGGAGTTTGGATTGGATTGATCGGATTTAATAGGTGAGTAAAATTATCTTTCACCGAAATATTTTTTTTATATATTTTCAATAGGTATCTAGGTACCTATATTATTTATATTTTCATTTTAATAAATGGGTAAGTTTTGAACGGGTGCATTCAACCGAATATACCTAATATTATCATTTTTTATAAAGGATTTTTTAGAAGCATTTCACATAATTATCGATAATTGGACAAAAAATATTGTCAAACAAATCATTAAGAGAATAAAATCCATTATTAAAATTTAAATTGATTGGAGCCCGCAGCTTTTAAAATTTCATTTTTATGCAAATGCGTTTTGTAATTCTATACCAATCCATATCGTGAAAATAGGATAATTAAAATAATTATTGCCTACATCTGTTGATAAGCCTGATTCATTTAAGAGTCTTTCATTTAACTATAATGATATAACTAATAGATTAATGGGAGTAACCATAGAAAATATTATGGATACCTATCTACGATTAATATGTCTTGATAAAATCATTTTTTGTTCTATGCGTTTTTATATACGTATGCTCGAACCCAACTAGCAAAGTAATCCTATAACGAAAGATTATAAGTCTTTCAATACTTATAAACCTCTTATAATGGCATTGTTGTAGACTGTATTACTTATAATAGCATTTTACAAGCCTTAATATTCTCAAGAGCATTCGTTTTTATATCTCAGTCTTATAGTTTGCTACAAAACTATCGCACAGGACAGTTATAGGATACTCTTACTTATAATGACATTCTACAAGCGTTGATAATCTCAAGAGCATTTGATTTTGTATTTCAGACTTATAGATAGCTACAAGACTATTTTATAGGTAAGTTATAGGAGGACTAATCCTATAAGAGCATGCACTAAGACTTAATAGTCCTGAGAAAAATGCTGATCCTAAAGTAGCATTTTGTAAGATAAAAGAATCCTATAAAATACTTCGCCGAGATCATTATAAGTAATCGTCATAAAGTCTTGTTCAAGACTCATATGAAACAAATAGTACTTCAAAAGAACACTATAAGTGCAAATAGTCTTTAAACTAGATTCTTTAACATACTTGGCTGAGATCATTATAAGTTCTCGCTGCTATAGCCTAGTGTAAGACTCTTACAAAACCAACAGTACTTAATTAATACGTTATAAGAGCAAATGTACACAAAACTACTACCTCAGTCACTTTATAGGTAAACACCAGTCATTTTGTGGAGGTGGTTCAAATGTTTTTATTCTTCGTGAAAAGTGCGCGTTAAATATGGAATTAAGTGACTGGAAACGATTTAAAGACCACTATTTTATTGTTTTATGGAGAAAAGTTTTCATAGCAAATATAACGCTCATGTTGTTTTCACATTAAATAATTAGCGAATTACTCCCGCGTTTATTCCTAGAGGGGATTTTGATTGCAAATACTACATTTTGTATAGGTTGTAAAGCCAAAAATTCGAAAATATCAATTTGAATATAGTACCTATAGTATTATTACATCATACACATTTTCCTATTATAATTCTTATCAATCTAATCAAAATTGTTCTCGATTATGACATCGCAAACTATTTTTTTTGTTTTATTGAGAAAAGTTTTTATAGAAAATATAACACTCATGTGGTTTTCACATTAAATAATTCGTGAATTCCTCCCGCGTTACTTTCTTAAGGAAATTTTGATTGCAAATACTACATTTGTGTAGACTGTAATATCAAGAATTCGAGAATATCAATTTGAATTTACTTATATATGTAGTACATATACATTTTCTTATTGTAATTCTAATAAATTCTATTCAAAATAATTGTTCCTAGTAATATAACTTTTAGGTACCTATATTTTTTTTGCATACATTGCCTATTTATGTGCACCTTTATGTCTGCCCAATAATTATTAATGTATTTAGAGACGAGGCAATATTAAAAAGCCCAAATGCCTTTCTGAACTGGTTGATAACAGTGAACTTTTATTTACAAATATTACATTCATATGGGTTTTCTCGATTATGAATTCGCAGACCACTATTTTATTGTTTTATGGAGAAAAGTTTTCATAGCAAATATAACGCTCATGTTGTTTTCACGTTAAATAATTAGCGAATTACTCCCGCGTTTATTCCTAGAGGGGATTTTGATTGCAAATACTACATTTTGTATAGGTTGTAAAGCCAAAAATTCGAAAATATCAATTTGAATATAGTACCTATAGTATTATTACATCATACACATTTTCCTATTATAATTCTTATCAATCTAATCAAAATTGTTCTCGATTATGACATCGCAAACTATTTTTTTTTGTTTTATTGAGAAAAGTTTTTATAGAAAATATAACACTCATGTGGTTTTCACATTAAATAATTCGTGAATTCCTCCCGCGTTACTTTCTTAAGGAAATTTTGATTGCAAATACTACATTTGTGTAGACTGTAATATCAAGAATTCGAGAATATCAATTTGAATTTACTTATATATGTAGTACATATACATTTTCTTATTGTAATTCTAATAAATTCTATTCAAAATAATTGTTCCTAGTAATATAACTTTTAGGTACCTATATTTTTTTTGCATACATTGCCTATTTATGTGCACCTTTATGTCTGCCCAATAATTATTAATGTATTTAGAGACGAGGCAATATTAAAAAGCCCAAATGCCTTTCTGAACTGGTTGATAACAGTGAACTTTTATTTACAAATATTACATTCATATGGGTTTTCTCGATTATGAATTCGCAGACCACTATTTTATTGTTTTATGGAGAAAAGTTTTCATAGCAAATATAACGCTCATGTTGTTTTCACGTTAAATAATTAGCGAATTACTCCCGCGTTTATTCCTAGAGGGGATTTTGATTGCAAATACTACATTTTGTATAGGTTGTAAAGCCAAAAATTCGAAAATATCAATTTGAATATAGTACCTATAGTATTATTACATCATACACATTTTCCTATTATAATTCTTATCAATCTAATCAAAATTGTTCTCGATTATGACATCGCAAACTATTTTTTTTTTGTTTTATTGAGAAAAGTTTTTATAGAAAATATAACACTCATGTGGTTTTCACATTAAATAATTCGTGAATTCCTCCCGCGTTACTTTCTTAAGGAAATTTTGATTGCAAATACTACATTTGTGTAGACTGTAATATCAAGAATTCGAGAATATCAATTTGAATTTACTTATATATGTACTACATATACATTTTCTTATTGTAATTCTAATAAATTCTATTCAAAATAATTGTTCCTAGTAATATAACTTTTAGGTACCTATATTTTTTTTGCATACATTGCCTATTTATGTGCACCTTTATGTCTGCCCAATAATTATTAATGTATTTAGAGACGAGGCAATATTAAAAAGCCCAAATGCCTTTCTGAACTGGTTGATAACAGTGAACTTTTATTTACAAATATTACATTCATATGGGTTTTCTCGATTATGAATTCGCAGACCACTATTTTATTGTTTTATGGAGAAAAGTTTTCATAGCAAATATAACGCTCATGTTGTTTTCACGTTAAATAATTAGCGAATTACTCCCGCGTTTATTCCTAGAGGGGATTTTGATTGCAAATACTATATTTTGTATAGGTTGTAAAGCCAAAAATTCGAAAATATCAATTTGAATATAGTACCTATAGTATTATTACATCATACACATTTTCCTATTATAATTCTTATCAATCTAATCAAAATTGTTCTCGATTATGACATCGCAAACTATTTTTTTTTGTTTTATTGAGAAAAGTTTTTATAGAAAATATAACACTCATGTGGTTTTCACATTAAATAATTCGTGAATTCCTCCCGCGTTACTTTCTTAAGGAAATTTTGATTGCAAATACTACATTTGTGTAGACTGTAATATCAAGAATTCGAGAATATCAATTTGAATTTACTTATATATGTAGTACATATACATTTTCTTATTGTAATTCTAATAAATTCTATTCAAAATAATTGTTCCTAGTAATATAACTTTTAGGTACCTATATTTTTTTTGCATACATTGCCTATTTATGTGCACCTTTATGTCTGCCCAATAATTATTAATGTATTTAGAGACGAGGCAATATTAAAAAGCCCAAATGCCTTTCTGAACTGGTTGATAACAGTGAACTTTTATTTACAAATATTACATTCATATGGGTTTTCTCGATTATGAATTCGCAGACCACTATTTTATTGTTTTATGGAGAAAAGTTTTCATAGCAAATATAACGCTCATGTTGTTTTCACATTAAATAATTAGCGAATTACTCCCGCGTTTATTCCTAGAGGGGATTTTGATTGCAAATACTATATTTTGTATAGGTTGTAAAGCCAAAAATTCGAAAATATCAATTTGAATATAGTACCTATAGTATTATTACATCATACACATTTTCCTATTATAATTCTTATCAATCTAATCAAAATTGTTCTCGATTATGACATCGCAAACTATTTTTTTTTTGTTTTATTGAGAAAAGTTTTTATAGAAAATATAACACTCATGTGGTTTTCACATTAAATAATTCGTGAATTCCTGCCGCGTTACTTTCTTAAGGAAATTTTGATTGCAAATACTACATTTGTGTAGACTGTAATATCAAGAATTCGAGAATATCAATTTGAATTTACTTATATATGTAGTACATATACATTTTCTTATTGTAATTCTAATAAATTCTATTCAAAATAATTGTTCCTAGTAATATAACTTTTAGGTACCTATATTTTTTTTGCATACATTGCCTATTTATGTGCACCTTTATGTCTGCCCAATAATTATTAATGTATTTAGAGACGAGGCAATATTAAAAAGCCCAAATGCCTTTCTGAACTGGTTGATAACAGTGAACTTTTATTTACAAATATTACATTCATATGGGTTTTCTCGATTATGAATTCGCAGACCACTATTTTATTGTTTTATGGAGAAAAGTTTTCATAGCAAATATAACGCTCATGTTGTTTTCACGTTAAATAATTAGCGAATTACTCCCGCGTTTATTCCTAGAGGGGATTTTGATTGCAAATACTATATTTTGTATAGGTTGTAAAGCCAAAAATTCGAAAATATCAATTTGAATATAGTACCTATAGTATTATTACATCATACACATTTTCCTATTATAATTCTTATCAATCTAATCAAAATTGTTCTCGATTATGACATCGCAAACTATTTTTTTTTTGTTTTATTGAGAAAAGTTTTTATAGAAAATATAACACTCATGTGGTTTTCACATTAAATAATTCGTGAATTCCTGCCGCGTTACTTTCTTAAGGAAATTTTGATTGCAAATACTACATTTGTGTAGACTGTAATATCAAGAATTCGAGAATATCAATTTGAATTTACTTATATATGTAGTACATATACATTTTCTTATTGTAATTCTAATAAATTCTATTCAAAATAATTGTTCCTAGTAATATAACTTTTAGGTACCTATATTTTTTTTGCATACATTGCCTATTATGTGCACCTTTATGTCTACCCAATAATTATTAATGTATTTAGAGAAGAGGCAATATTAAAAAGCCCAAATTCCTTAAAAAAATTCAAACCTGGTTCGTATTTCCAGAGATTTTATTGTTTTTAATATAAAAACAACCTCCACTGTCATCAACTGACTTGCATATTCCGTACAATTTGTCAGTTATCTAAATTTTATCGAAAATAAGTCGAAATATTTAACTGAAGACATCAAGAAATAAGTAAAAAAAACTTCTAATAATAATGAGGTTCAAATTGATCTACCCTAATTTGTTAAAATGGAGGCAATGTGTTATCTTGATTGAAACTGTTATAAGTAACAATGTACCTATAATGGTTCTGTAAAGTACTCAATGCAGAGTATTTTTAAAAATGGCGAATTTTCATATAAAACTGATGAAATAAAAATTCTACAACAACTGTAAATTGAGCTTTTTTCCGAAGCGCGTGAATAAAATAATAAAATTGCGGTACATATTTACAGTAAAAATGACTTCCCACGTTCCCAACAGTGGATAGATGAGTGTCCTTTATCAATTATATTTTGCTGTTTATTAATAAATGTATTATATTAATAATAGAAAATGTACTTACATTTTTAGTATTTAATACAAGAACAAAAAACTTCCACGACGCACAAAAGCATAACAAAACTTACTTTATACAGTACTTTACCAGTAAACATTAAACAAGATTGGTCTGGTAAGATACTTATGACAGATACTTATAGGAGTATTTATGCTTGTGAATGCATAGCTGAAGATCATTATAGAACCAATTGCGCTTCGTCAAGTGTATTATTTGATTATTTACATTCTGTAAGCTCGTTATAAGATCGATATAGAAATTAATGCTCCTGTAAGTGCGTCCAAATCTTGTGATTGAAGAATGCTATAAGTCTCTTATAAGAACAGATTATAGGATCGTTATAGAAATAAATGCTCCTATAACTGCGCCCAAATCCAGGGTTAAAGTATGCTATAGGTATCTTATAAGTCTACAAAATTTTACTCTTGGGAGTGCTACAAGTACAGATTTTGCTAGTTGGGAATATTCTTCGTATTTTTTTAATATGGCTATCCGAATGAGTATTTGTTTTAAGGAAGTAAGTAAGTATGTTTAGTCGGGATGTAAAGTTTAAAAAAGAAATCGAACGTAGGAAAGTGGGTGGTAGCAGGATGGGCGGTGCACTAAGACCTATAATGAGAAACAACAACGTCTCACTAAGCAAAGAAACTAGTGCATTAAGCAATTCTGTTACCATCAATGATGTACGGATGTGAAACGTGGACATGGACGAAAAAAAGAAGAATGTAGTATAAATGCAGTAGAGATGAGAGCTTTACGAAGAATATTATGTGGAAAGGCTCTGTGGGATATGGAAAGGAATTAGAATATTAGGAAAGAATGTGGTATGGAAGTTAGTGTTGTGACAAAGATGAAAGTTAATAAGTTGAGATTGTTTGGGCATGTGGAAAGAATTATTGAACCAAACAGAATGACATGAGAAGTTATAAGGCAGAAAGGAAAAGTGTAATAATAAGACATTTTGAAGTGGTTGGTACCCCAACGGTTACGACGCCGGCTTTCGTACTGTTTCGCGCGGAGGTCGTGGGTTCGATCCCAGGTGCCGACCATCTTCCTCTTTCACGACACAAGCTTCAAGTCAACAAAGCCGGATAGGCAATAAAGATGAGACATTAACAAAACGGATAAAGTCATATCCTGGCGCCAAATACATGACAGCAGTCGCTGTATTTAAATTTGGTTGCTCTCTTGTTCTCAATAATTTCCAACTTTTATCTCTATCTCTCATTAATTATTAAATATCTACTTATCGTATATAGATGGGATTTTTCGACATGTTCGAAATAACAGTAGAAGACGGTCGTAAACCCGTAGTAGTTTGTTCCATTTTAAAAATGGAACATCAGTAATGAATTGTAAGAGTCATTAGTTGTTACATATTCGTTAACCTTAGTTAAGTAGATTACTGTGAAAGAGTCAAAGTTTATTAAAAAAAAACACACACACACATTGATTCCTTCCCTAAGGAAGGCCAGTAGGGTTATTCTCGTGGCGGTCTTAATACGCTCCTATCTTGATTGACAATATTAAAATGGCGGATTGGTATTCACAAAACAAGATATCTAGCAGATATCTTAAAAATTCGTTATGTTTGAAATATTAGTATAAAATTCTATGTAATCGGCATTCCCGTAACTATCTTACAAACGTCAAATTCAAGGGCGACCTGATTGCGATCATGTCTTAATCTTATCGTTAAGTGATTTTTAAATGCGATTGATTACGGGAATAAGGCTCCAGATCACAAAAGAGTTGAGGAACGTTCTGTCTGCCTATCCCTTACGGGACTCGGCTTGATGGGTGAAAAAAACTTCGAGAGAGTGTCGCGTATGTTCATCTTAGTATCGTTTATCCGTATTTGGGTCTAATGTAAGTCCTCTAATTATTACAGTCGTTCCTATAACATGTTATCCTCTTTTCAAGCCACATTCCTAAATTTCCAGAATTCGCTACGTAGATGGTAGATGGATATCTCAAGCCAAAAAAAAATATGAGTTCTAATTATACGATATCGGTGAAAAATGTTATAGTAGTAGTAGGCAATCACCTGATTCTATAGTTCGCATGCTAGCAATGGAATAAAGCATTTCACATTGGCCGGTGAGGTTGTCGAGTTAAAGCAAAACACTGTCTCATTTAAAATCAATAATTCTTGCTATGCTTCCGCCCTCCAATTTACTATGAAAGAGATTCATACAATTTACACCGAAGAAAATTGGGAATAGGAATATATTATTAAGCTCTGAGAGTCTTCGAAAGCGATTGGAATCCTCAATCTCCGAGATTCAGTAAAAACTTCTAGCTTAAAAGTCCGTACAAGATACTAATAGAAGATAACAAAAATTTGCAATAAAAGACAATCAAAATGTTCATTTTATATTTTTAATTATCTACAACAAATCAAATGAATATTTAAATAAAAATAAATTCAACAAAGTCAGCGACCTCTTATAATAGTGCGTTGCCTGACTATAAAAATTATATATTAAACAAAAATAAAAAAGAATAAGTATGATGAAGATTCTCAATTTCAAACACGCGTATGCTGATTTTGTAACCAGATTGAGGTTTTTCTTTTCTTTTTTAATAAAAAGTGTGAGGATAAGAAATTCCTTCATCGGGTGGATTTGATGTCAACGCGAATGTCAAGTGTGTTTTAATTTATGGTTGACTGGATTAGTTTTTAGGGATATTTTATGACAACTCTTCTTATTTAATACTAGCTGCCCTACCCAAAATCTACCTAATGTTTAATTTTTACAATAAATAAATAAGTGGTTGGTGACCCAGCGGTTACAACGTCGGCTTTCGTACTGCGGACGTCGTGGTTCGATCCCAGGTGCCGACCGTCTTCCTCTTTCACGACACAAGCTTTCGGTAGCTTACTGTGAAAGAGTCAAGGAATGTATTTGTGTTCACTTTGAGTGAGCACAGATTCATTTAAAAAAAAATACACCCAAAGGTGTCTGTATAGCCGGCGGAACTTATTGCGTAAGGTTTTTTTCCAGTCAACTGGTCACTTGAGTCGCCAACGTCACTGAGACGGGCCAGCCCCGGGTGCAAATTTCAAGATTAAAAAACTGCCTTTTAAACTAGGTATTAATTCTATTCTCACCTAAAAGTTAATTCCATGTAGAGACATATGAAGCCTAAAAAAGCCTTCCTCTTTTCATATTTATATTATTTAGTATCTATTTTATTATCGAGATCAGATAGCCACAAAACCATTCCTCTTCTACCAGAATATTTTTTAAACTATCTTTAACATTATATTATTTGTTATCCATTTTTATTTTTTTATTACTTATTCTGTTATCCGGAGCGGAGAAGAATCCAATAAATCAAATATCGGAAGAATCTATTCAGCCTATCTCGAGTTATAAGTGTTTGCACTAACCCGACTTTCTTTCATATTATAGAAAATGTATAAAAAACTGAATAGTGTTATGGAAGTGAGATCTTTTGTGCTTCTGAGGGTTAGTTTATTAAGAGCATTTTGCTCATACAAAACTTCGGTTATTTTCGTATCGTAAAGTGTAAATCCACTTGATAATTGATTATCAAACTGGGAACGCGATGTTCGGAATTTCTCCTCATACAAATTCTATTGGATCCATCAGAGGTCTTCCTGAAAGTATGTAATGCAAAAATCTCAGAGTATAGAGAATTTCGCTGATGCTTTGAACAGTAGCCCTAGTATAAGTTTTCGATGATCGAATATCAAAACGTTCATCGAAAGAGTTTCGAAAAATTTCCATACTAAAATGATCGAATGATTCGATCGTTTGATTTAATAACACTATTTGCAAGCTATTAAGCGCTTATTAGCGTGTAATTAGCTTTCGATCAAACTCGTACTAGCCCCACAGGCATCCTCCATCCATATTATATATTATTTGCTATCCATTTTTCGATTTTTTAATAATTATTCCGGTATCCGGAGCGGAGAAGAATCCAATAAACCAAGCATCATAAAAATCTGTTCAGCCGATCTCGAGTTATAAGTGCTCGCACTAACTCGACTTTCCTTTATATTCCAACTGTCGATTTGTTGAAGAGAAATTATTTCTCGAGACAGATCGGCAGTATCAAGCCAAGATACGTGAGATTTGTATGGCCAGGTCTACATTTTAAACGGTTTTTCAAACTTTGACGACAAAAAACATCAACTTAGAGGCTTCGCAGCATATATGTTCCATATATGGATTTACTCAGAATTCGGAGGAGAACATTTAGTGTGTCTGTGTGTGTGTGTGTCAGGGTGTGTGTGTGTGTCTGTGTGTGTGTGTGTCTGTGTGTGTGTGTCCGTCCCCCCCTTATAACTTTTGATTCGCTTGATGCACAGATCCTAAAATTTCAGAAAATATTTAATACTCTAAGCCTACAAAACTTGTATACTCAGAATTTTTAAATTTTCTTTAAGTCAGGGGTAATCAACCTTTGAATTTTTACTTAATTTTTGCATATATCTCGAAAACTATAAAAGCTAGAACCCTAAAAATGTGTATGTATATAGAAAAATACAATATCTCAAATCAAATTCAATGAAAAAGTTCCAGGGTTTCTCAAACTTTTTTTATAAAGAAAAATATTTTTTTTATCACAAATTTACGAGTTTCAATGCCTATATTTCAAAGTTTTAAAAAAATATCGAAAAAAGCCGAAACATGTCAACTAGATAATTTAATTTTCTATAAAAAATATATACATTATATTAGTACATCTCAAACTTTTCTTAACAATTTTTGTAAAAATTTAATTTATTGACGACATCGTTTCATACAATGAACATACCGACTCAGGCCATCGACAGTTGGATCTCATGTATACATGCAACTAGTATTATAGATAAAAACGAGAGCCAAATCCTTGGTAGGGATCTATGTAGGTATATCTTATTTTTTCTTCTCACTGACACGCCTCTATTTGGAACCAAGGCAGCTGATAAGTACTTAAGTACCTACATCCACAATACAATACTATTGTGTTTGACTTGATATAAAAAAATAGCCTTTTTTTCATAACCAACGCGGTCAACGAATTCAAAAGTAAATATCCAAAAGTGTTTCTTTACATGTATCCCATATATGACCCATTGACATCTGCATACGTGCAATATTATAATATTATTTTCAAATATTTAAATCTGTATCCACGTGTCTACAGCAAAAGTTATTATAATACCTGCCATTAATTATTTGGAATAAAATGTATGCATTGAGTTATCTACAGCTGATGAGAATTTATGTCATTAATCTTATTTATACCTACCTCGGTAGCCTAGTTGTACTAGCGTGGACTTCAGATCCGGGGTCCCGGGTTCGATTCCCGGTCGGGTCAGAGTTTAACGAATCGTCAATTTGTCCCCGAAAAACTTCCATATTGAACTATATAACTGAACCAAAATTCAATGTAGCGAAGTCGATCTCAATATAGCTAACTTTTTCGTTTAAAAATTTTAAAATGATGTTACAATTAGGCAATAGAATTTCTCCGACTTCAGTATTCCTTGAAATTGGAGAGTTCGCAAGTGTTTGCCTAACATATTTCCTTCACATGATTGCCGACCTCGGTAGCCTAGTTGTACTGGCGTGGATTACACATCCGAGGTCCCGGGTTCGTTTCCCGGTTGGGTCAGAGTTTTTCTAAATGTTTTTTCACTAGAAATTTCTAACCGGGGTTGGCCTGTCTCAGATTGGACGGGACCGGTTGACTGGAAAAAATTGCCTCAGGCAATAAGTTCCGCCGGCTATACTTACACCTTTGTATAGAAAAGTGTTATATTATTATTATTATTTATACTTAGATAATTTCATATGCTCTGTAATTTTATTATTATTCCAGAATAAACTGTGTTTGTCTGTATGTCCTCCGTTGTAGTCCAAGAAAATATTACGCGCAATATAAATTAATTTAAAGCCTAATAAATTTCAAGTTGTGACAGTTTTATAAACAGCTTCTTAGCCTGTAGATTCTGCGAAGAAGGGGTAGAAACGTCTCACCACCTACTGACAGACTGCGATCCAGTAGTTTATGCAAGAGCAAGAAGTTTTGGTAAACACAGGTGGAGGACTTCGCCGCCTTGGCTAGACAGACATCAGTGGCGAGCGGCTGGTACAAGCCAATAATCCTGGCTTACCCTAGAATTTTCGAGAGGAATATAAAAATAAAAACATTTCAAAGATTGCTATAACTCTGACGAAAAATTAAAAAAACTTTTGATGGACGTCAAAAAAATATTCTCACATGACCCCTGGTTGCCATGGTATAACAGTATTTTTATATTCTATGGACCAAAAATAACGAGAAAGTATTGCTTTCATCTCCTCTGACGTTCCTGAAGCACTCCTTAGTCAAGGCTCAGTGCGTCTCTTTCGCACTAGCATTTTGCAGGCGGATCCCTTCCCTTTGATTTTGTCGACACCGCCGTCAATTTCAATAGGCCCACCACGGGTCATTTTTTTCCAAAGGAAATTTAATCCGGGATTATTAAGAGTTGCCAACTCTACAACAAAATCACGAAATGGAATTATTGGAATTACTTTATATAATTCAGAAATTAATGAGGATTGCATACAAAATATCCTGTTATTTGCTTTTTTAATAATAAACAATGAATGTATCACAGAGCAGATTAACACATACATATTTTATCGGTTACTATAACAACAGTATATTCACATTATTTCGATTTATTTTATTTTTGTATTATGGCAATTTAATCGGTAATATAAACTGTCAAAATGTATTTTAACACGGTGTTTTTAAACTGAAGGTAAAGGGTCATTGTTTATTATATCGGTTTTAAATTTATAATATAGTTTTTTTGTCATTTAATGTGAACTTTATACTTAGGTAATTTAGTGTCTCGACGATTCAAAACCTGTTGGCCTTTTAAGGCAGCCGGCCTTAGAAAGTTTATCAATGAAAGGTTAAAAAAAAAACATCAAAAGTTGTGTTTTAATAAAATAATACAGTTTCTGTTTAACCTGATCATGATTTAATCATGTTTTCTGTGTCCAGTCATTATCAAGAATATTACTGACGTCAAGGTATGTTTGATTTCGCAATATGTTTTTATATGAATAATCTCAGAATGTTTAACAGTAAACCTTTAATTAATCTCAGAATACTAGTTTTTTAAGTGCGCCCATGGCCTTTTCTTGCAAATTTTGCTTTCTTATAGCTGAATTCATATGTGAGACTTTAAATCACTTGATTCATAATTGAACTCTTCATGAAAACTCAAAAAACATCTTTAACTTTTCATAACAAAGTGTGCATTCAAATGGCTTTTATCGTGAGTTATTATTTAATTGATTAAACTTTTTATTGCAAGTATTGCATTCGAATGGCTTTTCCCCGCTATGAGTTCGCATGTGATAATTTAAATTACTTGAGTCCGCAAACTTTTTATTCCACACATTGCATTAGTAAGGCTTTTCTTCGCTTTGAAGTCCGGCTGTGCGTAAAAGATTCCGGATTTGGTAAACTTTTTCATGCAAACATTTGCTTTCTTATGACCGAATTCATATGTGAGACTTTAAAGCACTTGATAATAGAACTTTTTATGAAAATTCAAAAAAATCTTTAACTTTTTATAACAAAGTGTGCATTCAAATGGCTTTTATCATGAGAGTGATTAATTACTTGATTGATTAAACTTTTTATTGCAATCATAGCATTCGTATGGCTTTTCTCAGCTATGAGTTCGCATGTGACTTTAAATTACTCGAGTCCGCAAACTTTTTATTGCACACGTTGCATTAGTAAGGCTTTTCTTTGCTAGAAGTCGCGCTCTGCGTAAAAGATTCCGGATTTGGTAAACTTTTTCATGCAAACATTTGCTTTCTTATGGCCGAATTCATATGTGAGACTTTAAAGCACTTGATAATAGAACTCTTTATGAAAATTCAAAAAAATCTTTAACTTTTTATAACAAAGTGTGCATTCAAATGGCTTTTATCATGAGAGTGATTAATTACTTGATTGATTAAACTTTTTATTGCAATCATAGCATTCGTATGGCTTTTCTCAGCTATGAGTTCGCATGTTACTCTTTAAATTACTCGAGTCCGCAAACTTTTTATTGCACACGTTGCATTAGTAAGGCTTTTCTTCGCTAGAAGTCGCGCTGTGCGTAAAAGTTTCCTGATTTGGTAAACTATGCTTTCTTATGGCTGACTTCGCATATGAGTCTTTAAATGACCCGAAAAATTATTTTTCTCCACATCAAGACCTTTAAAAAAAGTGCTTAGCCACCAGTCATAATAATATGTTACTGTCAGCCATATTACTAGAATAAAATTTGTCTTTAGTTGCGATCTTCTGGGAAACGCAGGAACTACAGCGTTAATGACATCAGTCAGTGAGGCAGTGTTCAAGATAAATATTAGACAAATAGATATAACAGTAATAAAAAAGAAGAAGAAGAATTTTTCCAAAAAAATTTTTCGCTTGTTCCGCATTTTTATCCATGAATCATCAATGTTTGTAGGTAGTTATCTACTGTTAAATTTTATTTAGGTATTTTCTAAAAAAAAAAAAATTTTTTTTTAATAAATAAAAAATAAAATTTAACAGTAGATAGCTACCTACATTGTACATACATTGATGATTCATGGATAAAAATGCGGAACAAGTGACGTTTTTTTTTCGGTGAAATTCTTCTTCTTCTTTTTTTTGTGTCGGCTTGCCCAATTTTTTGAAAAAATAAAACCACCGCACGCCACTGACAGACATACTATGATTATTTCTTAAAATGATCACATTATTCTACTTTTCAAAACATTAAAGATAGATAATGGAAAGTTCTTAATTCAAAATAAGAGACTTGTACGATGCTGCAGTAAAATCTAGAAGAAGTGTCTTTGCGCGTTCTTCCAAAATCCTGTCTAGGTAAATAGAAAGAGAAAAAGAATAATTATTGATTATGATACAAAAACATACTTTGCGTTATTTTTGCGTTTACTCAAAGTGAACACAAATACACTCTCTTGACTCTTTCACAGTAAGCTACTTAAAGCGTGTGTCGTGATAGAGGAAGATGGTCGGCACCTGGGATCGAACCCATGCACGACCTCCGCGAGAAACAGCGCGAAAGCCGGCGTTGTAACCACCAATCTACCAACCACTTCAAATTTACTACAGTGTAAACATTGGTAGTTAGAAAAATAGCGTTAAAATTAATAACAATACTAAATTTGCAATATTCATACCCGTATAAACTTTGAAATTATATACATCATGAAAGGATGCGTTTTAAATTTTAAAGTCATAAACAAAAGGAAATGTTCTTTTAATGCAGATATTAATAACATCCATGACGGCTAATAAAAGTCTTAAATCACATTATTAAAATATGCAAGAAATTAAAATTGTGCCCAGGACATCAGGGACTCGAATTAATAATACAGTAATAATTCTTCACTGATGGGCCATCGCTAAAATGTATAAAGGATTACACGCCTAAACGATCCTTGAAATCGTTGACTTATTAAAAAAAACACGTTTTGGTTTTTTTTTGCTGCCACGGGGCTTTGGGTCAGTAGCCCTCCTAGGTCTCTGACCTACAAAACAACGCAGTAAGATGCGAAATTAGCGAGAAAGCGAATCCCAAGGATAAAGACTCGGGAACGCCATCTTTCATAAATAATCATAATATTTATGTTTTGTTCATTATAATATTTTGGATTTCTTGGAATTTTTAATTAAATATTATGAAATGAGAATTAATGGAATACTTACTTTATTAAATGAAGTATTTAATGCAAGCTTGTCACATCCATTTTAAGGTGTGTAGAGCACCTGAGTACAAATATAATTAGAGAACTTTTTTGGATGCGTAGAGCCGAAAATTGTTTCCTTCATTCAACAGTCACGTGACTGAAGATAAATTATCAATAAAAAATTATTTTACTCTCATCCTCAACCACTAGGTAACAGAACAAAACCCATTGGCAATTCCTTTGACTAATTGTATTATTAAAACATAAAAATCCTCTGTGTTAACGCTAAAATATTGAAAATAAAAAATTCGTCATGTCACACACCCCTCCCGATAAACGTCACAGTTTGTATGAGTTTAACAACAGTCACGTGGTACTTGTTGGGACGATGGGCAGAAGCACATTACTTTTCTAGTATTATTATTTCTTCTTAAAGGACCAAAGATTGCCGATTCCGACCGAGACAAAGATGTTTCTATGCATTTTGAATGGGCATTCTATGCACAGAGAAATAGGAACTCGCTTTCCGGCAAGCCCATTCAAACATGATTCAAATGCATTGAAACCATAGAAAAATTCATCGTTCTTTGTATTTTCACCCAAAGACGGATAATTGCAGGAAATATGAAGATGATATTGAATTTTTTTATATAGAAATCTTTTTAGTGTCCTGTTTTTCTGTACTGGTTAGTGGTTAAGCTGATGGAAAGCATTTATCTATGTACCTACGTAAGGACCAGAAACTTTTATCTTAAGTTTTGAACTAAAAAAAGTTGTCTTACGTTTCAAGGTGTGGTCCTTTAAAACGCATCATTATGTTTTAAAAGGAATTAACACTTACGAAAGCGATGACACTTCTTTGAATAACGAATACGTAACCATAGACAGTAAAAAATATTTGGTTTGATGTTTTTCTCAATGAGTTATACTTATATACCATAATGAATTCTCGAAAATTTATAGTAAATTTTATAATAAACGGGATTTTTAGTTTTCGCCATAAGTCGCCCTAAATACATCCTGTTAAAATTCGCATTAAAATGTTATACCTAATATAGTCACTCATTATTTGCACTTACGCATTCGTGTTATTATTTTTAAATAATGTTTGCTTAGGATGATAAATAATTATGATTGGTTGCTTAATAATAATTGCTAAAGGCTCACACCGGGTAGGCACGTTCTCTTTGTTATTTATTGACAAACACAAAGGTTCGATATTTGAATAAATAAGCACCTACCTACATTTTAAATAGCGCGGGCTTATATCCGTCAAGGTACAGAATGTATAACCAGTCAATGAAATTAAAAAAAGATGCTAAAAAATCCACGGTTCATAATCGGCTATCAGAATCCCAGTAGGTACCTGGGTACACTCACCAACATTTATTTTATTTGTATTCTTTTATATGAAATGATTGGAGAACATGTCGTTGTGTATTTTGTCTTTAAATGGGGCATAACTCTAAATCATAGGTACGAACACGTAGAAAGCCGATTCCGACCCGCGCCGACCGGCTCAAAGAATGTTGTCTTTGTCTATAGTTTCAATGAATTTAAATGGGCATGCCCGAAAACGGGTTCCTGCTTTTGCTGTGCGCAATGTGCACATCCCCATTTAAATGCATAGAAACATTATTTGCGCAAAAGACAAAATTATTTGAAAAATTATTGAATCTGTCAAAATATCTAATTATTCATAAATAATAATTTATGAAATAAAGACTGTTGTCTTTGTCTATAGTTTCAATGAATTTAAATGGGCATGCCCGAAAACGGGTTCCTGCTTTTGCTGTGCGCAATGTGCACATCCCCATTTAAATGCATAGAAACATTATTTGCGCAAAAGCCAAAATTATTTGAAAAATTATTGAATCTGTTAAAATATTATCTATTTATTCATAAATAATAATTTATGATTCTATTTTAAGCATTAACTTGTAGATAATAAAATTATTTCAAGGTTATCATTCTTATAAGAAATTTTCATGTGGGTACCTACCTATCTACTTATTATAAATTTTTGGGTTGCCTATTTCATTTATATTGTCAACTATCTTGTAAAGAAAATCATAATTATTGTACCTACATGTTTTTTTACTAGGTATGTGATTGAATTAAATTATTGGTGTTTAACTTGACGAAGGTAATTTTGTAACAAGAATGAAAAAACACTTTAAGATAGATGTATTTTTTATTGTGTATTGGTAAGGGATAGAGATTCCGATTTTATTTTTATGAAACAAAAATTCAACTAAATTGAAATCTGGAAAAATATGGCCGTAAACTGACAACCTCCATTGCCTTATAAATAATTCTCAGAGTTTATTTATTATTTTTAACGGAGCGGCTATTTTCACTTAGAAACTACTGCGCATGCGCAAAATGGACCAATGGGGACTTAGACACTACTGCGCATGCGCAAAATGGACCAATGGGGGAGTCGGAAAATTCCGCGAAATTTAAGTTTTGTTTACATTTTTTTTTGACAGCTTTTTTTCCGCGAAAAAGTGGCTATTTTCACTTAAAAACCGTCTTTAGTGTCAAAAATTCAAATATTCAAAAAAATTTCGCGCTTTTTTTTTGTTTGTTTACAAACGTAAATGTCATACATACATTTTGACATTATCGTCGTTCGACTTTTGAGACGTATATTGCATTCAATTTTCTCTTAAACAATTTAATGATATTTTCTACAAATTAAGTGTGTTTGTGTTGTTTGTAGGTTAAATTTTTTCATATCGACAATATCGTGGATATTTCAAAAATCTAAAAGCCGATTTCTGGATTGAATTATCAAGTGTTTTTGTGTTGTTTGTAGGTTAAATATTTTCATATCGACAATATCGTGGATATTTCAAAATATTATGATTATTTAAATTCTTGTAATTTAATGTGCAGCTAATATTGCTCACGAAATTTATATATAAAGGATTGATTTATAGAATAAAATAGAAGAAATATTACATTTTTTTGTTATTCTTTATTTGGTTAATATAGATACCTACTACATTATATACTTAGTATTTCCAAAATATTCTATTGAGTCCTTCAATATAAGCCCTTGGTTGAAATGCACTTTAGATACCCACCGATAGTATGACATTCCTAGCGCATTAGGTTCATTAGTTTGTACCATATCGAATATGCTATTTCGAATTGGATAGGTTAGGTTAAGGTTGGAACATAATATTTTTGGGGGGTGGAATCCCCCATACCTTATCACGTGTACCCCTGAATAATATGTTACTTCCTGTTGCCATTTTTTTAGTGGGTATCTAAAGTGCATTTTTACCAAGCCCGTTTAATGGCATATTTCATTTCGAGTACTCAAACTCAGGTAATATTATATACCTAACTAGTCAACAGTTTTTTATCTCTATTTCATAGCAGAGCGATGCTGAAACAGCTTTTATTTTTCTTCAACAATAGTCATCTCTCACTATCGTACAAAATAGGATTTACACCCAATAGAAACATTCGCGCCTCAACTGGGTTTGTATACTACATGCCTTCTACTAATGGAACCTTGTACTTCACAGTGGAATCTCAAACCGCTATTACCACAAAAAACCACCGTTACCTGTTTTCACATAAATAATACACTGGCCAACCACCAGCTTCATGTCGAATTTGATGGGAGAGTTCTGAATGTTGATCAAATACCGAAGTATCTGGGAGTGACCCTGACACGCAATTAACTTACTGGTAACACATCGAGAACACCAAGGCAAAAATAAATTTATTAGTCATATCCACAATAATCTGTTTATTTTATCAAACACCATTAATACTTTATGATAGGTGAAAATTGCCTTAGGTCGACATATCCATCGATTGTAACTTTTTACACAAAGAATTTATTCCTGTAGTTTATTCCATGTCACGCATATACAGTTTCAATAAAAAATAACAAGACATTGAAAACAATCTAAAAGGATTTATCTACTGAAAGCAGGATATAACTACCTATTATAACTGGTGGTGCTTGATGGAACATAATGTGTCTAGAAGGTCTTATGTTATACAGAGAGAGAGCATGTGCACTCACAAAGCCTCTGGGGAAGTTACGGCACAAGCCTAGTGGCAATATCCAAAACAAGGTTTTTATTTGTAATTTTTGTCTGATTTCTTTCATGGAAATAAATATGAATAAGATCAAATATGTGAAAGTTTGAAACTGTGGTGGATCCCAAGCAGAGGGTTGACTAATCCTTGATAAAAAATAGTGATAAGGTGTTATACCAGTTAGAATTGATCAATGGGAACCGGCTGGTTTAGGTGTGGCCGTATGACTTCCTCAGACTTCATAAGTGCTCTAAATAATAGAACGTATTGCTTATTCTAGGAAATCAAACACTGTCTGATTTATTTATTGAAAGTTACACATGAGAAAGAATGAACAAGCAAAAATTAGCCAATAATCTAACAATTACATTATGATAATCTTAAAAATAAAATATATATTTATTTATTTATTTACAGCATAATGCCTTGAACAGTAAACGATACATATATATTACAAAAAAAAAACTTACAACACTATAAAATAACAATATTTATACTAAAAGGTACAAGACAACCAAAATAGTTTTTATTTTTATTTCTTACAATAATGAAGTTTTGTCTTCTGGCAACACTCGCAGTTGTGCAGACTTTGACGTGTTATTTCGCAGACGTTGAAACGTCAGATAGACAATGGCGGAGTTTACGTCTGTTTTAGAAGCATTTGCAGTAAGTAATACAATACAAAGATGGATTGCAAAACAGAGAGGAATAGCAAACATAATCATATCTCAGAATCATTTGAGATCAACTTTATCTTAAAACAAATTTTATTGTGAGGGATTAATAGAAATTTATATTATTAAATTTATTGTTTATTTTATGTCTAAAGTTTGGTAAATGAAATTGAGTAACAAAATTAGATGCTACTCGGAGACCATAAGTCTTTCGTTTAGAAATATTTGCTGAGAAGGCAATTTTTTTTTTGATATATTAACTATTGTATTAGTTAAAAGCTGGATGGTTCTAATATCCAACATGGCCGATGACTGAAGTGAGAGGACTTGTCAGCCACATTTTTAAGTTTTCAGTTAGTAGTTCAAAATTTAAATCAATTGAGTTTCGGGCCATGTGGCCGTTAGCCTTATTTAATTAATCTGCTGTCAGTAGTCATACGAATTCATGTGCCAGGACAAAAATCCTGGAGCGAATCATCCAAATCGCCCGGGCCGGTTTAATCCCTCGATCCACCACTGCACGTAGGTACAAGGGTGCCGTGTCTCGTTGACTCTGGCATTGCTCTGGAGTGACTCAAAGGAGTGGGTGCGGCTTCTGCAAGTCTGCCATCTAAGATCTACAATAAAAGGGAATGTATCAGGTCTTACATGTATTAAAAAAAAAAAAAGTCAGTTTGTAATAACTCTCCGCTGAAGATGGTCGGTCGCATAGTGGGCCGAAAATATATCTCGGAAATATCAAGTAACTTTTTCGAATAATACCTATTTATTAATTTATATAAAAGTAAAGAAAAGCCATCCAAAAGCAAATCCATAAAGTGGAAAGAAAGCGCATGCTGAATCCACCACCAATATGTAAAAACAATATATGTACACCAAACACCGAAATAACTTCAACATCTATCTCATCACTTCGTCGGTTAAATGGAAAAGTGACATAATATTAATATTTTATAGATATATTTCAATAATTTTCATAAATGAGTCTATAATCAATATTATTTTATGTGGAAAACAGACACTTTAAATTTTGTACAAAAATGTCATTTTACGATTTGCGTCCCTTGCACTAAAGCGAGTGGGCGCGTTCTAACTTAAATAGAAAAATGTATTATTTAGACAAAATGCCTTATTCCTTAGAGTTTTACCGTTGTTTGCGCCTGTAATTATTGTTTATGGAAAAATGTAATTTTTTAAAAAGTGACCAGTTTAAGTTTTCCATTTATATAGAAAAATGACACTTCATGCAAAAAAAAATTTTTTAATAAATCATTTAAAATAAGTTAATCATCTTGTCCACCACGTTACTACCTTTAAAATAATATAAACTTATTTATATTGTGTTAACTTGATATTATGAACTAGTATGAAACTTTTTTTTAATTTTCAAATAAGCGTGCTGGAAAATAAGTTCTTTTTTTAAATATGTCACATTTCCAATTAACCGACGAGATGTCCAGAGGGGTAGGCAGAGGATAGAACGCCGAATTTGACATTCCCCTCTTGCTTCCATACACTCATGGGTTATGTATACTGGTATTTTATATAAATTAAACATGGGCAATATATTTGTGACTTAACGGAAACTTAAACCAATAATACTTCACTTCTTCTTTCTGTGGATTCTGAACATCATCCCGCCCCACAGCCCTCAGTTCTGCGCCATTTTGCAAGGTGTCCCCTCCCTCCATCTAGCTGGAACCCGACGTCTGGTGCCTTCTATCCTTCCCGTGATGAAGAGCTTCTAAGTTCTACTTCACTAAATTTTAAAATGTAAAACTTATTTAACCTCCAACACTAGTTACTTTAGTTCAGGGCTAGTAGTTAAATAAGTTTTACATTTAGTATTATTTAGTGAAATATTATTGGTTTAAGTTCCCGTTAAGTCACTTAATATTTTTCAGTGTTCAATTATTATACGTTATAAAAAAATTCTCCGAATAGCCTGGTAAAATTCATTCATTATGTATACATTACCCACTCACGCTTGCTCTTGTTTCTTCTAAGATAATGAAATAAACTCACCTCTTTAATTGATACAGGCTGAAGAAGGCGGACCCTGAAACACACGAGATTAATTAGATATAATAATAGCTATGCTTTAATAAATACATAACAGACCGCAAAAATTGCAAATTATGTTTGCGAAGTGTCTTGTAGTAACGCAATCTGTCACATGTGCGTATGCCGTATGTATACAAGTATTTATTCTATGGTGACTGGTGAGTGCCATAGAGTATTGTTTAATTTTAATTATTTTCACAGTTTTTGTTTCATTTAGAAAGAGAAAAAAAATATAGGAATACTTATTGTTTATGGTAAAAATAAGACAAAAGAAAGTACAAAATTCAAATTATTGACGGTTTCTAAGTGAAAATAGCCACAGCCTATTTTTAAATGATTCCATTTAAAAATCGAATCATTCCATTATTTGATATTAGAACACTAATTGCAAGCTAATAATCCATATTAGCGTAAAATTAGCTTAATAAAACTCGTAGGTAATATAGCCCCACAGAGCTGGAGAAGGGACAAGTAGAAAAATTTTAATTTCAACTCCGTTTAATTTTTAATATCAAGTTAGGAAACACCGAAAATTGAGGGAAAATTGGTAACTTTTCGCACTGCTACTTTTGTTCTGAATTAATATTCAGAACGTACGAGTGAATTATTATTGGCTATTAAAAAAAACATGCTCAGGGTAGGTACATTAACCTTTGAACTTGACACATAACCTATAATAAATAGATTACTAACTCTTCCTTAACAATCGAAGACTAGAATTTATTCTTGGAAAATCAGGTCTATTCCTTTAATAGATTAATTTAAATTAATATTGTCATTAATTATTTAGCAAAGACTTCTCTTTTTCTGGAAATTACCAAAAAAATACTCAAAATTCAAACTTTTTTGCGGAATTAAATATTTACACTTTCATCCAATCAAAATACTTGTATGTCAGCTGTCAATCATCGGTGTGAGATAAGCGGGTGTGGCTCATATTTAATTTCCTTAAAAAGTTTTGAATTCAAATATTTTTTTTTTTTGGTTATTTTCTCCAAAAATATAGTATAGAGACCTGAATTTATGCAATTATGAAAATGAATAGATATAGGTATTATTTGTATTTTATAAGGATATTGCATTATGCGACAACATAATTGTATGTTGGCACATTATTACAGGATTTTATCAAATTTCAAACTGTAGGTTTCGAGAAGGCACAGTTTTCGTAAGAAAGAGGAAAGATAGAAGCTAGAAATTCTCACTTTCAGCTAAATAAAGCAATCGATGTGTCGAAAAAAATGTGTAAAGTTGATTCAGATGCCAAAAACAGTCCCAACGAAGCATAAAATTATTGAATTTGTTTTTGTCTAGTAAAACATTTTTTGTATCAACTTTTTTACCCACCAGTTCATTTCCAGTACAAGATAGTACGGACTTCCATTCATTCCTATACGGAAAAACTTTTTGTCTTCATTCAAGGACATAACCGATACCTATGATCGGCCCATATTAATCTAGGTTGGCCTCGTCTCAGTGCAGTATGGACCCCCGTTCTTTCAGATTTATAGATCCTTTTTGTCGTTCTTTGCTCATTCATTCTCTTAGCGTTCCCGAATCACCTCAATTTATTCACATTAATTCTACCCACTACGCTAACATTAACTCCACATTCTAATGTTTTATGATATCGAATTATTGCATGTTAATTTGAAACTAAAATAAGTAAGTACCTATGTACTTTTAAGTATCTGAATTATTTTGATGAATGTGGCAGGTCAACGATACCTACACAAAGCCAACTAACTTGATTGCGAGTTTTGTGATGTGCATAAAATATGCATTCGTATTTAACCTTTTTACTAAAACAATCTGTGCTCACTCGAAGTAAACACAAATACATTTGCACGCTAAGCAAAGGCTTGTGTTGTGAAAGTGGAAATGGTCGGCACCGGGATTCGAACTCACGACCTCCAGTACCTACGCTGTACGTACGAAAGCCGCTTGACTGATAGCACTGGACTAGGTACGAATCATCACGTTGAATATTTTTATAATCCGAACTCAACTATGTAAGTCCTTATTTACCTTAGATCTACTATTAAAGGCACGTGTGTAGGTACCTACCATTTAATTCAGAGAATTTTAAATGTTGACCTCATATATATTTTATTGTATGGTGAATTTGCGCAGCGGGAAGCGAGTCGTCCGTAATTGAATTTTGAAATTAATTATATGATTAGGTGCAAAGTTATAGGTACCAACTTACTTAATTTTTATTTAAAAAATGGGTAGGTAGGTACCTTCTTTCTATGTAGGTAGTGTCTGAAATGTCCCACATAATTTATTTCGATCATTTTTCTTCTGGCTGTTTTGACTGTTTTCTCAGAAACAGAAATGTATTGTTATTTTATTACACTTTTTCCTCTAACAATCCATTAAGGATGCCGAATGACAGATGGCCGAGAAAAGCATTGTCCTTGCTCCTATCAGGGTCCCGAAGACGAGAAAGACTCTCTGAAGAATACATGGAGTTAGCGTAAAAATTTTGATCTGAAAAGGTTAAGAAATAAAGGTAAGTTAGGATGAATGAGGAATAGTGTATTCTTTAATGCGAAGCTTGCCCTCTCTCTCTCTCTAACCCACATAACAGTACCTATATAGATAATGTGTTAAGAATATCAGGTGAGTCTTTCACATCTGCCCGCTAAGCAATATTGTCATGCGTAAGAAGGTATATTATAGGATAGGTATGGTATAGTAGTGGTCCTGCAGAAGTCTAACAACACCGCGAAGATGGGACGACAGGACATTGAACCTGGGGTCAATACAATTATTTTGCACACAATCCTATTGCCGCGGCGAGGAAAGCAGTGTTGAGAGCCAGCGACACACCAAATCTATACAGCTTTCGATGTTGGTTTGAAATATACTTAACTAAGTATGTATATAGGTGACGCAATTATAATTTCGGTACGACGAGTAAATTAAGGCTGTAGACACCAAAAGTTCTAAGAATTGTTAAGAATTCTTAATTCAAAATCCTATGTCAGTTCACTTTTCTACCATCGGGATGTTAGTTTTATATAGCACGCTTTGTTGTAACAATCTCTCGTTGCCAGGGTGGTGACCAGCGACTAATGATTGAAGGTAACTTAAGTTCTTTTATACACAAATTTGGTGAGATTAATTTATTTTAAAGAATTCTTAAGAGGCAGAAAATCAAAAAATCAGATCGGGAGGGTGAGGTTGACCACCTCAATTCCTTAAACCTTCACATGTCAAACGAGGCACAAAGAATAAGCCCCGGGAATGCCTGGACCCCATCAGGGGCCCAGGGGGAAGGAGGTTCAGGCAACTAGTATCCCCCCTGTGATGGCGCAAGATTGGGCGCAATGGAGAGCTCTTGTGGCCTCCCTATGCCCCTAAATGGGGCTTGAAGGGAGAATGTAATGTTAATAATTCTTAATTAAAAATCCTATGTTAGTTCACTTTTCTACCACCGGAATGGTAGTATTACCTATATAGAATTCTTGTTATAACATTCTCTCGTTACCAGGGTGGTTACTAATCACTAATGACTGAAGGAAGCTAAAGTTCTTTTCAACACAATTATCAACTAACTGACGCAAAACCTGTATGGGATATGTGTGTATGTGTTTTCAAACAACAGAACTCACGCACCACTACATAGATAGGTACTTATACAATATAGCACCAGTAGCCCTAGTATAAGTTTTCGATGATCGAATATCGAAACGATCATCGAAAGAGTTTCGAAAAATTCTCATACTAAAATGATCGAATGATTCGATCGTTTGATTTTAGAACGCTATTTGCACGCTAATAAGCGCCTATTTGCGTGCAATTAGCATTCGATGAAACTCGTACTAGCCCCACAGGTGTGTGCGGGTATCGCCCGTTTCGGGTAGACGCAGCACAGACAGGTATTTAAAGATTCTACGCGGCCAATATTCAGAAAATGAAATCTGAAAAAAAAACTTTTTCATCGACTTTCTGAGGTAGAGGAAACCCCAACGAACAATATGCTGGCCTGCGGAACATCGAATGTTGCACCCACCCTAAATAATATTAGTCGGAACTTGATCATTGAAATTTGCGTATGTGTTTATTCTCTGCTACTTTCAAAAAGATTTTGTTTTGTGAGTGAAAAATTAATATTCTGCGGTTAACTGGTGAAAAATGGAGATGGATTCGGAGACTAAAGGTATGTAACAATAAAAATAAATTATATTACCTTAAATAATTGTTCATTTAGTGTTCATACAACGTTGGAGACATAGCGATTAAAATAGGGTATTTTTTTTTTGAAATGTATCTTAAATGGGAGATTTGTTTGGGTATTACAGTAGATCCCATAAGTTTGATTATTTTAATATAAACTTTAACACTTATGTAAACGAATGAAGAAAAAATTTACCGCGGAATACCGCAGATGCCTAAATTGGGGTACTTTAAATGTTATAGGGTAAAAAAAGTCGAAATTTCTAAAAGAGTATTATTTGAAATTAAAACAATATTTATTTGTTTAAGGGTCAGAAGGGACTTCAGGAGTGAGGATTGTGACTCGGAACGGACCTCCACTCTTTTCTATCCAAGCATACTTCTTTCGCTCTACGTGGATGTCCACAATAACAAGGGACTCGAGAGAGGCAATGCTTCGTGAGGAGGATGCGGGGAACAGAAGGACTTGGAGGATGAGGACTACGAGAGCCGATCCCGCGTAAATGATATAAAGGCTAAGGCGAAGAAGAAGAAGATTTTCTATTGTCAAAAGAATGTGAAGGAACAAATTAAGAAAGTTGCATGGAACATAAGAAAGCTTAAAGCAGATAACCGTATTAACAATATAATTCAATTATCTAATTCTGATTAAATATAATTACCTAAATTCTTTAAAATTAAATTAACGTTTACAGTAACTGCCAATTGTTTGATAGTTGGTGCGATTGACAGAATACGGATGGTAAATATATGGTTAAAACAGATGCATGGATCGGAATTACTTTGGTTAAAAATGGTAATTAATAAATTTATCATTAGGTATATAAGTCGAATTCAACATTCAAATTTAGGACCACAGGAGAACATCTGTCGGGAAAGCTAGTTCATTGTAATATGCATATAAAAACAAATGCTTTATTATACCTACTTAATTAACGCGAAAAGTAAATTTCTTCCTAAGTTTGTTTGTTTTAAAGTTTATTTATTAAAAAAAAATAAGTATTCTTACTCGACTGTTTAGTAAATAATAGGTAAGTATTCTTACTCGAGAGTAGATATAGGTATAGTGTGCGTCCGGTGCACTTTTCCCCTTATAACGTTGTTAACGTAAAAGTGATCACACTAAGCCAGCCTTCGAAATAACAGTAGAAGACCGTCGTTATGGTTATTGTTGTAGAAGATGGTCTCGATTCCCTTACTTGGTGTCTTATCGCCCCCCCCCCCCCCCCCCCCCCCCGACGCGTCGCGACGTCGACGGCCACATGAGAGATCTTCAGCTGCCCTTATTAAATCTCTAACAGCCGTCAGTCTGGCCCACTGAGGAATTTTTCGGAGCCAAGAATGTTGTTTCCTTCCAACTCCTCTGCGACTCTCTTATTTTCCCCTTCATGACGAGCTGTACCTAATACCTTGACCAGTATTATTTATTTATGGTCATATAAGTACATCACATGTTTACAGGTAGAAACAATTCAGATAATTATATTGGATAAGTATTAAAATAATATTATAAACGTCAGTTGTAATCGCTTGGAGTTTCTTGTACTAATATTCAACAAAACTAGATAGAAAAAAAGAGAACTTGATCAGTAAAAATCGAACAAAACAAATGTAAATAATCCAGTCCTATCCAATTCTCTCTTTGTGACTCTACTTAGGGGTGAGCCCTCCACCGCGCTTGATCTTGCGCAGCTTCAATGACACCCTCCCGCACCATAATCTAATATCTATCTGATTAAGCACTTTTTGAATTCTGTTTTAGTTTTTTTCTTTGGAGTGTAGCTGTCAAGTGCGCACGTGTTTTATGAAGCTCCTTAGTCTTGATAATATCGAATATAGGTAATATCGAGTATTTTTTTGTTTATTATTCTTTTTATTTTTAAATCTTACCATAACAATTCGGTAAAATTTGGTTTTGACAAACGTCTATTCCTTCAAGACCATATAGAATATCGTAACGTGTAGCACATGTGATTTATAAACTACTACACCGCCATCTATTGGATTTTTTTTAAAGTTTCACGTCTATTGAGGAATTTATTGTTTTTATTACAAACTCATGACCCGTCGCACAGCACTCGACGCGTCGAGCTTTATCCCGCGTCCGAATCAACAATAATCATTATATACATAATGAAATAAATTATTAGATAAGTTTAATTCAGTTTTTATGTCATAAACTGTATTTAATTCATGCAATAAGTCAAAAGTATTTTTTTTATTCTGGATTATGTCGATGTTCGACGGGCAGGTCAGCTAGTAAGTTTATATATAGTAAATTCAGGTATTTATGTTTTTTTTTCTTTTCTTTTTGACACTGTAGAAACGTTTTTTGTGATTATAGGGTAAGATTTTTTGTTTTGTTTGTTTCTGTTTAGTATTTTTTAGTAGAATTCGTTGAATTTATTTTCTTTTTGTTTTTCTTCGGTACGACCTTTTATTTATTCTTTGCTTGATTTTCAACAACCTAATTTATTGATAGTATGGATGAAATCCCGCCTAAGCACCCGATTCCGCCGGATCCCCCAGATGATAATAGAAAGAGGAAAAACAACAATGACATTCCAATAGTTCTCAAAAAGTTTTATCCCGAAAATTCTTCTCAAAGTAATGCAACTAATGAATCATCTCCCATCATAAGAGAATACTTTTTTAATAAAAAATCGGTAGGACCATTTACAGTATTTGTCCAATACGCGGACACCAAGACTGCTGCTCCACTGCTCCCCATTCAATTGGGGAAATTTTTGTTCTCGATAAATGTACAGGGAGTAGTAAACGGTTCGATTAAACCCGAGGGTAAATACAAAGTGTCAGTGGACTTATCTTCTGCAAGCTCATTTTTGAAGAATGTATTTGTTCTCTCAAACTCACGATACCAGGCCTTTGTCCCGTCTTTTCTATCTTGCCGTATGGGTATTATAAGGGGGGTGGACGAGGATTTGTCGGAGGAGGAAATAAAGAATGCCATAGCTGCCGGAAATCCCAATTTGGACATAGTAAAGGTAAGGCGTCTTGCGTATAAAGACAAACAATCAGATACCACTTCTTGGAAGCCATCCAGGACTATAGTCATTACGTTTGCGGGCAGTCTCTCCCCAACCAAGTATATATTTTGTACAGTTCTTTCAGAGTAGACCTCTACGTGTTTCCAACTTTGCAGTGCTTCAAGTGCTGCAAATTCGGTCATACCAAGACAAACTGTCGCTCAAATAAAAAATGTTATAAATGTGGTGAGGGTCATGCCTCTGAGGAATGTCCATCTAAGGAGGTGAAATGCTTCAACTGTGGCGGGGTTCATAAGGCAATCAGCCTAGCATGCCCAGAACATCGGAGACAAAAATCTATAAAAGAAAGTATGGCGACTGCTAACTAGGGAATCCAATCCCGCATCAAATTCACGATCCCGCAAGCCTGCGGGATTGGTGACCTCAATACCGCGGATCCCGCGGGATTTGCGGGATCAGCGGGATTGACATTTCTTTGTTTGAAGTAGGTTATTATTATTAAGAAAACAATGAAATAAAAATAAGTATGCATTTTTTTAATTATTAGAAGTGTTAGCAATTGAAAATAATGATATTTTAGAGGTAGGTATAAAAAATCCGCTTCTTTTAAGGAACGATATAATACAACATTTGAACGTTTAAGCTTTTAACATTGTGATTCGTATTGACAAATGAACATATTTATTGATTTAAGAGGCACAAAAACTATTTATTTTTTTCTGATAATACTTCCGAAAAAATCATAAAGTGTTTAAACGTTGTAGACGGAATTGACTTTATATAATTGTAAGCAGTTTTTAAGTAGAGGTGGGCGTTATGACGAAAGCTGATAAAAATATTCGATAAATAAAAATAACTTATTCTCGTTATTCGTATTAAACGATATTTGTAAATATACCAGTGTTATGACTTTACTGAATTTTTTTAAGCGAAATTTTACCTTACCGCCAACGGACATCAAATTTTCGGAATGATTTTTTTGTAGGAAAGTCTTACCGGATACTAATGAAATAAATAAGCTTATTTAAAATTTATGAAACTGCTATAAAGTTTATGAATTTAAGCCGCTATTCCCACCTCTACAACATCCAAGTGCTTTCCTCTATTCCCTCTACATCAGATCAAGAGAATTATCTCGAGTGGTTACGGATTCAGACACAACAGGTCTAGACTCAGCTATCCATTCAGTACGGAGACTACGTTCTCATTCATTTTCTAGTGTAAGCGAAGGATCATCATTTAACAGATTCGTTAAAGGTATGCCTTTTTCATCGTCGTTGATATCGTTGTCATCAGCTTGCTGGTGTTCAGTTTCTTGTTGGACCCGCGCGTCTGACAGCATCCTCTCTATTTAACACACACATTTCAATTCTTACTTTGCTCAGATAAAAGAATGGATCGTCCACCACATTTATAGATCCTGAATCTTTTTGTACTAACTTACTTAATCCACGATCGCTCCCAGTGTGGATCATGTGGACGCCACGAAGTTCCTCCAAGCCTCTCTATCTAGCGCCAATTGCACAGCTCCATCCCAGCTCAGTCCAGCATCTCGTAGAACCGCAGTGAATGCCCGCATCATTGTTAATTTCTGCCTGCCTAGCCTTCTTGTCCCATCCGGATTGTAGTATAGACTTGCATATTCAAGACTCTCGGGGGACATGCGGAGAACATGGCCAAGTCAGCTCGATTTGCGATTCTGGATCACTGAGGTGATTCGCTGTTGTGACAAAGTGGTACCATCTAATCCCCAAAATCTGTCACAGAATCGCAGAAATCTATTCTTAACACTAAGGATCTTCTTCTGTTAAGGCTTCGACAGATGCCAGGATTCACAACCATATAGCAGCCATTGATGTACGGCGTTCATCCGACGAGATAGCGACACTATAAGTTCCTGGCTTATCCTGGTATTTTGTCGATCAATTTGGTTTCTGCATTAACTAACATTGCATCACGCAGTTACCTTCTTTGACAATTTACTACGCTCGATACTGAATCCCCTACCGTGGTAGAATCCCTAGCCATAGAGATTCAAATGACATTGATTTTGTTCCGTTCCGATACAGAATTCACAGAACACAAAATATAAATTCAAAACTTACTTAGTTGTAACTCAAAAACTGAAAGTATAATTATTTTCCATATGAATTTCAAATAAAAGTCCCGTTTTTGCACCGAAAGTTGATAAATATTTCATTAATGAGGTTGTACAGGATCTAATAAATAATCAAAACTTCATCTGAGCCCATTCTTATTGTTTATTATTTTTTCCTTTTCAGTCCCGCAAACGTGCGGGATCCCGCATGAGAAATCCCGCATTCCTGATCCCGCAAAAAAGGTGCGGGATCCCGCATTTGCGGGATCCGCGGTTTGCGGGATTGGATTCCCTACTGCTAACTGTTCATATATTCAAGCGTCTAAGATGCATCCTCAGAAAAGAATACTCTTCTCGGAGGCATCAGCCAGCTCTTCTGTGAAAATCGTAAAACAAACGAAAAAAACCTTTCACTCAGCAAAGTAAGCCTTTTAACAAAAAGGAATACAACTCTCTGTTGATGTTTCCAAACGGCAGCTCTTCTCTCACATCCCCCGATGGGTGTGCGATTCCCAAAAATCCAATTGGAAAAGAACATTTTTATTCTAAGAACCCTATCGAATCCCTAAGGGACGTCCTTAATAAGGACAATCAATCCTATCTGAACTCGCTGATAACTATCCTTATTGACGCACTTACCGTACATAGCCCTGTTAATTCTGAATTACTTATCTCGTCCCTTCAATATTTTTTAACAAATAATGGACAATAAACAAAGTTCCAAAGACTATGTTAGGAATAAAAACTCTTTGTCAATTTTGCAGTGGAATTGCCGTAGCATTATTCCAAGTAAGGATGATCTTATATGTATATCTATTGCATAAACATCGAAGCGATGTCGCGGCTGTTTCTGAAACATGGCTTAATCCAGAAATCAACTTTAGAATCCCGGGATTTGTTTGTCTTCGTCAAGACAGAGTGGATTCCAGAGGGGGTGAAACAGCTCTATTAGTACGCTCCTCGCTTCCAATGAAAAAAGTTCCCATAATTAATGACCCAAACTTTCAAATAGTTGCTGTTATTGTGGATAAAACAACATTCGTCTCAGTCTATATTCCGCCCAACCAAACTTTTTCTGAAAATTTCTGGAATAACATTGCTGAATCTCTCCCAAAACCATTGATTATCTTAGGAGATTTTAATGCTCATTCTCCTAGCTGGGATTGCTCTTTTTCAGATCGTTCTGGCAATTCTATCCTTTCTTTTACTGACTCCAATGATATCTGTATATTGAACGATGGTTCCCGCACAAGATTGCATTCTCCATCCCAAAACCCAAGTGCGGTGGACTTGTCAATGGTTTCAGCTTCACTAGCTGCATCTTCTTCCTGGGAAGTATTAAACGATCCCTTGTCAAGTGACCATTACCCCATAATCGTCAAAATAAAAAATGATCAACGCTCCTATAAGTCTGTATCCTACTCTACAAGAAAATATAAAAATGTTGATTGGGGAGTGTTCTCAGAGTGTATGGACCGGAGTGTTGAGGAAGGTGTATTTCAATGAGACCCATCTGATATTGAATCACCTTTCATCCCCCTTATGTCCTCCATCGAAAACGGCTTCGTCTACTAAGAGGAGTGCTCCTCACTCAATTAAACGGCCCTCTCCGCCTTGGTGGGACCTGGAGTGTACTGATGTAATTCGCGAGAAGAAAGCTGCAATGAAAGATTTCCGTGACGATATTTCAATGGATAATTATTTAGTAGCCAAAGAAACTCAGGCAAGGATTAAAAAACTTCCGAGAAAGAAGAAAAGAGTCGGGTGGCAAAACTTCTGTAATAGTTTGTCCCCAAATACTCCTACCAGCAAGATTTGGAGTTCTATTAAAAGATTCCGTACAGCCTTTGTTAAAATCGAATCAAACCATCTAGACGACTCTGTCTTGGAGGAATATATGGATAAGCTCGCTCCTTCACACGTTTGTAACTCTTCAGAGCGGCGTTCAGAGACCCCTATGGCCAATCACTAACATCATTTTTGGACTCTCCATTCACTATGGAAGAACTTATGCTTCCCATAAGTTCCCTTAAAAATTCTTCCCCAGGTCTGGATGGTCTCCCTTCTGCTATTTTTCGTCACTTTCCCAAGAACTTCATGCCGATAATCCTCAAATTCTACAATTCATTTTTGGCCAATGGGAAAATACCAGAGTGCTGTCATGACCAACTGATTATCCCCATAAAAAAACATGGAAGACCGATTTCTTCGGGCTCTTCATACAGACCTATCGCCCTGTCCTCTTGTATGTTGAAATTTCTTGAACACATTATTAAGAATCGGTTGCATTGGTTTGGTACATTGAGCACAACGACTTATTGCCTCCTACACAATTTGGCTTTAGAAAGGGACACTCTTGTCTAGATAATCTGAGCATTTTAGTTTCTGACATTCAAAGTTCTTTCGCCAAGAAAGAATTTATGGTGGCGGTCTTTCTTGATATTACTTCGGCTTGTGATAATGTTTGCTTGGAGCACTTGAGAGAGGCGCTATCGGGTTTTGACGTCCCCCCTGCTAGTTAAACTTATTCATAGGTAATATTCTTTCAGAGCGGTCTATTATGACTTATGGTATGAACGATAAGGTACTCATGCCTATCGCTAGTCGAAGACCACTGCTGGCGGATAATTTCCTGATCAAAAGACTTGAATTAGCTAATCACCCGCTCCTTCTGTCGCTCTCGGAGTTGACTTCTCTCTCACGGACTCATTTCAAGGACGAGTCAAATTTGCCTCTATTGTGTAGAAGCCTGATTCGCCTCTCTGAAGGGTCCGTTTCTCAGGTGTCTCCTCGCTTACCTTTGTACGACTCTTCGTTTTCATCAATTATATATGCCCCTGAAGTGATCGAAGATTTTGGCTTTTCTAAGCATGTTACATTTTTTCCTTTTGTGAAGGGTATTTTCCGTGATTTTCTTTCGGATTACCTACCCAGACCACTTGCAAATTTTTACGGACGGGTCTAAACTTCCTTCGTGTGAGAACTTCGGATCGAGCGTATGTATTCCTCAACTGAAGATCAAGGAAGTTTTCCAGATCCCTCGTCCCTGTTCCGTATTTACAGCGGAATGTATCGTGATAAGGGAAGCTCTACATATAGTCAGTGTGCTCAATATTACCAAGACAGCTATTTTTACGAACTGCCTAAGTTCCGTTAGGCTCATTAATTCGAATCTATTTAAGAATCCTAGCAATCTTCTCTTATGCGAAATTAGAAACTCTATTTTCAACTTGAAATTGGCCGGAATTGACATAATAATCGTGTGGATTCCCTCCCACCGAGGCATCGAGGGGAATGTGATGACAGATGCAGCTGCGAAAGCAGCAGCAACTAATGGGAAAACTCCCATCTCTCTTCACCCCTCTATTAGCGATATTCGTTTGACAATCAAAGCAAACACATACTCAGACTGGCAGAGAGATTGGAACGAGAGTAGCAAAATTAAAGGGGGCTTCTATTATAATATCCAGCCTAAGATTCCACTATCTCCTTGGTTCCGGAGAATTAGAACCCTCGTCTCGATTTGGACTAGGATGCGCATTGGTCACTGTTGCATTGCCCCACACTTGTTTCGTTTAGGCGTTGTTGATTCCCCCTACTGCGAATGCGGTCTCGACATCGAGACCCTGGATCATGTCTTCTTTGAATGCCCAATTCGATCTGATAGGGGCATGTACGATTGTACGACTCCCTAAGGGGTGTCCCCCGACCGTTTAATATGTGTTTCTTGTTAACTTTTGAATCCCAACGAGTTCTGAAACAGATCTTCACATTTATAACGACTAATGGTATAAAGTTGTAACATTTTTACCTTCAGCTCTTCTTGTGATAAATCCTTCCCTAGAAGAAGAAATAATTGATGAGCAGTACCTAATTCAAATGTGGCAATACCATTAATTATTGGAGACTGGTATTACACAGTGTTTGTGTTTCCATGAATAAAGTAGCTACCTACACTAATATTAAAATGCATGAAGAAAAATAATAAGCTATTTCTCATTTGCAAATTTTAAGTAGGTACTCAGTCCACCATGTTGCCTTAGCAGACCAAATGGCTCTAGTGAGGTCCGCTTCTAAAATGTGGAAGATGGGCAAGATGGCTAATAACTTCATTTGGGAAAAAAAACTTCGATAGGTATCAGTGCGATATTTGTAGGTATTGTGCTCCTGCAAAATTTAAAGTAGCTTTATCGGGCACATGATTGCCACAAACTATCGAATTGTTATTTATATCCTCGAGGCAAAATCTAAGATATCATCTTCTTTTTGATGCAATCTTAACCAGCAAACGAAGCACACCAGAAGCAATGAAATGTTAAAGAAAACGAGTAGGTATGTATTTTAAAGCGGAAGACTTCACCGCCTAGGATCCTCTCATAATGCTGGCCTTCCTGAAAAATCTGGAAAACCATGAGCAAGTAGAGGAAGTACAATAGAACATCATGGATCAGACCGCACGATTTCAATTACCTCATGAAAAAGAGAAGAGGGCATAGGTAATTCCAGAGAGATGCACTTCACCAGGACGACCGCCAAAGTAACGAGAAGAAATTGGGCATGTTCCCAAAACTAATAATGAAAATCCTTAAACAGAAACACCTTTATAAGGAGGAAGTATGTTAGAAACATCTAAGGGCATGATAATCAATTTATAGTCCTTCTCATGCTAATTGATGGAATCGTTGAGAATTTTCAACAACATGATGAATTTATTTAGGTGCTTTATAGGTATCTCAAATCTTCCAAAGCTTAGCTTCAAACCAGATAAAAAAAATAGTTAATCAAAGTAAAAACGTGAATAAAGTTTGAAAATCGCTACAGGAATCAAAAGTCACCGAACTGGTTTTACATATCGGCGAAAATAAAGGAGGACCATTGACACAACGAAGAGATTTTGCCTCTGTCGTTAGCATGAGAAACGTAGGCACGACATAGGACATTACTGGAAAAGTCATCTTAACCATATTATGCATAAATTATATTATCTAATTAGCATCATGACTTGAAACATTATCTTAATAGGAATTATAATAATTTTGATAGAACAAAACTCAAAATCACTCGATATCGGGTGGAAGGCCTCAAAAAAAAAAATAGAACAAAACTATTAACAGACACCCATTAGGTAATGTTCTCGCACATTAACAACGTCGTTTCATTGATACCTAAAGTGTAACTGGTTTAAGTATATTATTATATTACAGGTTGCAAAAAATATATCCGCGGGTGAGTGCGAACATGCGTAACTTTTGAACAAAGCTCGCAATGCATGGCAAACTAATATCGATTACAAAGGGTCCACAAAGCATCCTTGAGGAACACCAGAGTGAATGTCAAAGAATCGGAAGAGACCTGGTTGAGGAGGGCTACAAGCAACAATATGTCATACCTTGGCTACTAAACTGTGCTCCGTTATAGTAACGTAAATGTTGAAGCAATCAATAGTCACAATAATAATAAAAGTAATAAAGCAATAGTTAGCAAGTTTCTTGCGGATAACTGGAGTGGCAAATTGTAGTCCGGATAAGTCGGAAAGTAAGAAGTGAATAAAAATCTAAGCATAAATAAGAAGTTTTTCTGTACCTATTTTATTATTTTACAGTCAGTGCACTATTGGCTACTTTTAGTTGATAGAATAGCTACAAAAAAAATAATGATTAGTGGTTCGCGCGCATTTCGTTATCAAAGATACTCGCCGATACGTAGCTGTCAAATGTCAACATAATATCAGCTGTGTTGGTTGGTGTTGAATGAAAATAGGAAATAAATAATAATATTACTTTTTGTTACTGAAATATTATGCTATTTCTTACTTAAAATACTGTTATTTAACCTTAACTTAACGAATGAACTAATTCAAAAAGTTATAATGGCTGTAAATAGGAATGAATGTTTTGAAGTATTACGCTCTGAATGTTCAGGTTATTATTATATTTATTTTACTATTTTCGCACATTTTAATAGAAAACCATATTAAATTAAAAGAAGTGTTTATGAAATTTCATTCTTGTTGTTATAGAATTGTATTTGGATCAAGAAATCTCTGTGGAAGAGGGTTTTCCTGACGCCTTGAACTTCTACAGAAATTACGTTTCCAAAAATATTCCTGTCTTGTTCAAAAACTGCATATCAAACTGGCCTGCCGTTCAAAAATGGAATGCTAAATATTTCAAGTTAGTTTACTTTATTGTTCAAAATTAACTTTAATTTAATTTTTAGTAAATTTATCTTAATTTTTGTTTTTCTTTATAGAAAAGAAATACCAAATAAAGAAGTAACAGTAGCATTCACACCTAACGGATACGCTGATGGTATTGCTTGGGATGATTTAACATGTAAATACTATTTTGTTATGCCTGAAGAAAAACAAACTACTATGTTGGAATTTCTCAATTTACTCGAAGAAAAAAGGTAAAATAGTATTGTGTAGCGCTTTAAAATTCTCTTCTTCAGCGTGTAGATCTCCATTGAATGCCTTGAGGTAGTTCTCTTTTCATAACAATACATTTTAATATCGAATGTTTGACATATTGTTAGCTGCACTTTCTCAGCATAGCTTTCCCCATTTTTATAATAGGTTTATTTAATTATTAAAAACAGTTGTTCTTTCATAAAGTGCACCAGTTTTAATAACCGGAATTAACGCGTGTGATAATCAAATTTCAGTGCTGTCACTTGCACAAAAAAAAATTACACAAAATATAACTAGTCTCTTGATATTACCAATTTATTACTTTTAATATGGTAATTTTCTATTCCTCGACCTTTCATGATCATTTTTTTTCCTAAAGAAAAAATAACAACTAATGACTCTAACAATTCATTACTAATGTTCAATTTTTAAATGGAACATAATATCCATTTTTGTTACTGTCTCTTTTTTTTCCTGTTTATTGTGAATTGATTGTTTAACCAAGAGCTTATACATTGTTATATTTACTTTATCATTGCCATTGTTTAACCACCAATATTATTTTAAGTTAAGTGACTAGGTCAAGATGATAAAAGGGGAAGTCAAAGGAAGAAATGAAAAATATTCAAAAGAGCGCTGCTCTCAAAAAGGTGATTATTCCCATAGTGAAGACTGGAATTGATGGGCAGTAGTTAAAAACAGAGCAACATTAACATTGGTCTAGTTTTATTTCAATACCTCCAACAGAACACTTCTGGTGATAGTTGCAGTCTGTACCTTTTTTGATGTAGTCAACCCTAAGGTCCCAATCTGATTTTTCGATTACCTTACTCTTACAGGATGCTTGGAAAACAAGCAAAAAGAGCAGAGGTACTATACTAAGTCAACAACCCCACTCTCGACAGTACCGTTTATTACTTTATGTAGGCACACTAACTCTATAATTAATAGACGTGTGTGAATGAAAAAACACTTGTCTTATACTACACAAATTATTTATTGCAGAGACGCGTTTCGTTCTGTTAGAACATTTTCGATCTGATTTAAAAATATTTTTACAATGATCAACCAAGTTAAAATTTTTAAGATATTATTGTTAACATATGTGGCTTATTGAATGAGAGGGATGTATAGTTAAATGTGTAAGATAAGGATGGGTATACGGTGGACACTGTTGGAGCAGGATAGGTCTATTTTAATAGACGTGTCTCCAAGGATTGTGTTTTATCGTTTATATTATAAATCGTTGAAGTGCAGTATATCCCTGATGCTGTATTCAGTATTTACAAATTTCACCTGGTATGATACAAATCCACATTCCTTGTTGGCATATAATTATTTTTTGCCCTGTATAATATATTGGACACGATCTGGGAGGAGGTCATAAGCATTGCATCATTGAGCTCTTGTTGTCTCCCTATGCCCCTGAGTGGATGTAAAGGGAGATTTTTTTTTTTTTATATAAAATGAATCTGTGCTCACTCGAAGTGAACACAAATACACTTTATGACATCTTTCACAGTAAGCAAATGCTTGTGTCGTGAAAGCGGAAAATAGTCGACACGGCCGGGATTCGAACCCACGACCTCCGCACGAAACAGTGCGAAAGCCGGCGTCGTAACCGCTGGTCTATCAACCACTTCGATTGATATTGATAGTACTATTTGGTTTTTATCTTTGTATACTTTTCCAGGCCAGGATTGATCCCTTACATTCAGCGACAAAACTCGAATCTGACAGAGGATTTCTCTGAATTGATGTCTGATGTCAAAAAGGATATTCCGTTTGCAAGTCAAGCCTTTGGGAAATTACCCGATGCTATCAACTTTTGGATGGGAGACAGTCGGGCCGTCACTTCAAGTAAGTCTTATGTTATTTGTTTACAAAATAATCTTATTTTGAAATTTCTAATTCTAAAAAGTGGATAAGTGCTTGAGCTGCAAGAAAGACAAGGCTCTACAAAACTAGGAGTCTTAATACCAAAGAAATATATTAATGATGTTTCGATATAATATTACTATATAATCACAATGATGATAAAATAATAAAAAAATTAATTAGTACCGCCATCTGTGCAAGTTGGACCAAAACATCAAACCAAGAGATCGCCATCTTTCTTAGGAACAAACTAGCACACAGATGGCGCTAGTGGTCAAATTACACAATCAAATTTTTGTTTCATCAAAAGTACTTTCTTTGGCAGTTCAAGTCTTTGTACTAAACTTAGAAACCTTCTAATAATGGTACCACTATTTCATTCGATAGTTTGAGATAAAATAGATTCACATTCTAACTTACCTCTCAACAATATTAATTGTACTCTAGTTTTATTTAGGCGAAAGGTTATACATTTTAATGTTTCTCATTTTTAAGACTTATTTATACTTATTGTATAAGCTTGAAATATTTTATCATATTTTATTTCATTTTTTAATAGATTTTAATGTTGATGTTCCATATTTTCGAATCAGTAAGCCGTCTGCTTCCAAAAGTTGGTTCACATTTTCATAAAATTGTTTTGAAAAATAGGCAACAGGTTCTAGACAGTTTTTCTGCTGGATACATTCAATATTTATAACAACAGCTTTGCAAAATAGTGTACAAATTTCATAAAATCTATATTTTTTCAGTGCACAAAGACCCGTATGAAAATCTCTACTGTGTGATAGATGGTAAGAAAGAGTTCACAATAATACCACCGACAGATCTCCCGTACGTCCCTTATCAAAAATATCCAGTTGGAATCTTCGAAAAGAGGAGCTATTGCAAGGAAGACAAGTTTCGGATTAAACCGTTGTTCGAAACACCTGACTTGGAGTCCAGCGTTTCAGCCGTCGAAAAAAATATCAAACAACTGAATAACAGCAAAAGCACTGACGATTTCCGGAAAGAGGGTAAATCTATGGAAAACAGCATAGCTTCCAAAATGGTAGAACGTATCATGAAAGATTCCAACTATATGCTGGATAATTTTGATGTAGCTCCTAGAATGCTGCCGTGGATTTCAATCGATCCTACTCGTCCCGATTTAAAAACATATCCCGAGTTTAGAAACGCCCACGTCTTTAATGTAACGGTGGAAAAAGGTGACGTCCTCTATTTACCGAGCCTCTGGTTCCATCATGTCAGACAAAGTCACGGATGCATAGCGGTGAATTATTGGTACGACATGGATTACGACATTAAATATTGCTACTTTAAAATGTTGGAAAAGATGTGCAACTACGACGCGTAAATGAATATACCTAATAAAATATAAGTAAATATTGGTGTATGTAGGTTTGTTGTGATTATTGTAAAATTTGAGGACCAGTTGTTTTGAAAAAGATTTTAATGAGATTATCTATTAAACTTGATAATTAAAAAACTGAACCCTGTTACTAAATTCATCAAGGTGAATTCCACTAAAGATCTCTTAAGACAATAATAGGGAAATGTCACTATTCAAATAAATGCAACAGTTTCTGAAAAAAGATTGGTCTTCTGTTTTCTGTGCTTGGTATATTAACGTCTCTTTCCACACGCTCAATCTACCTCAACTGAAGTCCCCTATTTACGACCACTCCATCCGTCCAAATAGAACAAGTCACTTCAATGACTGCGAGTGGGGAAAATCAAATGAATGATGTGGAGTGATAGGGTGAGTCGGATATCCATCAGTATAAAATAAAATCGAATCAAGCCATTCGTCCATCGCTCCAAATGGGCTAACTTGAGTGGACGTGGTCCAACTCGTCACGTCACTTGATTCTCAGTGTTGAAAATGTAATCCAAATTTGTCTCATGCCGTCATCATCCTTTCACCAGGGTACATCTGTCACAATGGATGACATCTATTTGGCGTGATTGTGAATAGGGGGACTTTAGGTCTGCCATTCTTTCGTCCCCCTTACGGGAGGTTATTCTCGTAGCGAACTTTTCTTAAACTAGTATTAAACTGGAGGCTCGTTCAAAACGGACCAAACATGACGCTCCCCTCTTTCTCTCTGGTTGGTCCGTTTTGAACGAGCCTCCAGTTTAAGTACTAGTTTAAGAAAAGTTCGCTACGAGAATAACCTCCCTGATCTAAAGTTGGGTTCTTTTTATGTGGCAAGGGCTCCACCATTAGTTCCATGTGCCTCAACCATTCGAGACCTTAAATTCTGGTGAATCATGAGGTCAACTGCATTGTACAGTCGCAATAGATCATTATTGTATGTACCTTTTTTCCAGGTTCCGTTGTCACAAACAGGGTGATGGTGTGTCATAGTATTTTATTTTTAGAATATACCATACTTGTATCAATCGCCTTTCGACCAATATATTATGTTTCAAACTCATTTAGATCTTTTATCATCTGATTCTACATTCAATTGAACTAAAATAAATTAATTCATTGTTTTATAAATAATGAAATAAGTATTTTTATAAAACAACTGGTCCTTGAAGATATTGTTTAAATATTTACACTTGCATGCAGTGTAAGAATAAAAAACTTCCAAATACATAAACATCGACAAAAATTAGGATTTAGTATCATATTTTATCTTTTGCACAAGTTATTCGTGTAGGCAATGTTATTCTCATCTGTTATTTTAAATAAAAATGCATTTCATTTACTTACGAATAAAAATATTTTTAAACTACATATATACCTACTTACATAATATTTGAACTTTATTAAAATAAATACATTGAATTAAATGTCGTAGGTACTAGATGTGGTATCTCTTCATAAGATGTGTCTATGAAAAGGAACGTGTTATTTATTCATCCATGCATTTGGTATGCATCGGTCTATGTTTAATAAAGGGTTATTGCATGTTCGTATACAATTTTCTGTGATATTTTTATTTAGATTCCTTTTTCAAAAAAGTTTGTTATTTGCTATCCTGCTTGTTGTAATAATTTAAAGGAAAGAGACAGGAACAGTTCGAATAAACAGCAAATTCTTATGACATACATTTTTTACATTTTGTTCCGAAAGCCGTGTCTAGTACCTACTTAGTTCAATGTATATTGGAATAAATAGTAACGCTTTTTATCAAAAATAGAATTTTTTTAAATATATCTACTAAACTTGGTGCTGTCAAATTTGACTTGTTTTACAATAAACTACCCTATGTCTTATTATTTACAATTTTTCTCTATGGATATGAAAGTAAACTATATGATTGAAAGATAGTTTTATTTCTTTTAGTAATTTATCTATATAAATAAAAAAATATATTGTATTGTGGCCATGAATCTTTGTAGTCAGCCATTTTTTAATTTTGCAAGAAATTGAATCATTTTCAAAACAATTTCAAAGTAAAAAAAATCAGATATAAAATCTTTAGCTATTATCTATGGTTAGATTTGAGACCTACTATATCTATGGACTGCTAACGTGAACTGTCAGAGGAACAACTCGAAGTTATCAACATGCTAGGATTTTCCCTCTCTGACGAAGAGGCAAAAAGGCATTGTAGATCTGTCAAAATGTACTAACTGGTACTCGTTTTATGCCTAAATTCTGCTGTATTTTTGTAGGGAAAAACGGTTTACCGTTACATTAATGATCTGCCTATTATTAAATTGTCATAATTTTTCTTTTTCCTATTTGTCACATTGATAACACCGAAAACTCAGGTTAGCAAGCCATAGAATATAAGATCATTGTTTGAGTTACTGCTAAGGCCACAACATAAAATATCTACCTTTTCTCGATCTGATTAGCTATCAATATATTTCTAAGTACTCCCCTAATTCTTGTAAAAATCAGTGAGATTTTTAAAAAAACCTAAACTATATTTTATACCTTTTTATAGTTGACGATGAAAAAATATATATTATGATATAGATGTAGAGGAGATATAGGAACTTATTTACATAATATTCTTATGCACAAAATGATGTTTTATATTTTGTAGAAAATTATTAAATGTAAAATAATATTATAGAAGAAAAATATAACTATTTATGTAATTTTATATCTAATGAGATGCTAGCTGAGGGTAGTGACTGCATTCTTTTTCTTTGAATGTTTTTCAGTGTCCCATAATATCTTGTTAAATGGGATTTTAAAGCGGAAAATTAAAATTTTCACTAATAATCAAAGTAAATGGTATGAGAATTAATCAATGTTCCATATTAGTGTCAAGTTTTACCCATTCCTACCCACTGTACATAAATTTATATTAAAATGTGAAGTACGCAGAGACGGTGCATGAGAATGGGTTATGTAAAAATATATTAGTACAGGTCAAATCTCTTTATAGCGAATACCCAAGTAACCAAATTTCCAGTATAACGAATCGTCAATTTGTCCCCGAAAAACTTCCATATTGAACTATATAACTGAACCAAAATTCAATGTAGCGAAGTCGTTCTCAATATAGCGAACTTTTTCGTTTAAAAATTTTAAAATAATATTACAATTATTAGACAATAGAATTTCTCCGACTTCAGTATTCCTTGAAATTGACGAGTTCGCAAGTGTTTGCCTAACATATTTCCTTCACATGATTGCCGACCTCGGTAGCCTAGTTATACTGGCGTGGATTACACATCAGAGGTCTCGGGTTCGTTTCCCGGTCGGGTCAGAGTTTTTCTAAGTGTTTTTTTACTTGAAAATTCTACCTGGGGTTGGCCTGTCTCAGATTGGACGGGACCGGTTGACTGGAAAAAATTGCCTCAGGCAATAAGTTCCGCCGGCTATACTGACACCTTTGTATAGAAAAGTGTTATATTATTTTTATAAATCCTTGAAATTTGTTTTTGTTCTCACTTAATAATAGCAATAATAGTTTATTTGACATGTATAATACAGTCTATGTACCTATTCACAAAAGTTTGAATCGAACTTCGTTCGAACTTCGAACTAAACTTAGACTTAAACTTTTCCGTGAATCGGGCTGCAGGTTCTACAAGCATATTCAGGCGTTACTCAGATTTTATAACAACATATCTTGAAATGCAATAACTAGCTTTAATTTATGGTGCGTATGTAATGTAATGTTTTTATATACCTATTTATCTCGTATATTTATTTGTATTTCAAAGAATTGTTAATAACACGCATAATTTTTATTATTTTATTTTTATTTTCCAAATAAGTATGTGTAATACTATTTGTGTTTATAGAGTATGTTTTTGACTCACTGGCCACTCACTTTTTTGTCAATACCATTCATGCTACTAATCCAAAAAATCCATCTATATTTTTGACCCCACTTAGGGGCATTGGGAGGGAACGATCGTTCTCTACTGCGCTCGATCTCGAAGCCAAAATTTTTTAATTTTATTATTTGCTTGTAAAATCAGCATTTGACTTAAAAATTATTATGAATAATTGAAAACATATTAATAATATTTGTATCATTCTACAGATTTTTGCTACCCTGACTGGTTTCATAGGCATATATTCTATGTGCTCACAGAAGACTTGAGAATTTCTGACTCTTCTGCGACCATGTAGAATGTGTCTAAAAAATTGCTCAGAAATATAAAAATATGTGGAATACCATGAACATGTTACATTAGATCATAATGTTGTTAATTTTTATTTCTACTGCTTCATAGCGAATTTTATTAAAATTCAATTATGGTTATTTAGACAGTTGCTTTGAAATTTGCAGGCCATTTTTACCTTTTATTTAATCTGTAATAAATTATTATGCCTTTCTATAAATATAGAAAAAAGTATGGAGTAAATCTTTGTTATTGTAAAAATTGACATAATAATGTAACTAGAAAATTGTAGAAACAGTGTATAATAAAAAAAAACTTAGGTGAAAAATAGCTGTTTTATTTCTTTATTTTTTTTTTTTCTAATTAATTTAAATGCATCTTCGGTATATAATATCTTCTTCAAAGATTCAATAACTTTAATAGTATCGGAAATCAAAGAATCTTATCAGATCTCGGACAGGGCTAATGGTTGACAATCTATTAGCATATTCTTTATTTTTGATTTTTTTATTTCAAAATGTTTAAGAATTGACAAGTTATTGAGACAAATCTATGTGTTGATTTTATTATATCTATTTACTTTTTAATATAGTTCGACTTTTTGAAGTACACAGCGGAGAAAAGATAAAGCTTGACATAAATAATGAAGGTACCATTTTTTAAGGAATCTATGTACTCTCTCTCTTGATTCTTTCACAGAAAGCAAATTAGCGTGTGATATGAAAGATGAAGATGGTTGGCACCTGCGATTAAGCCCACGACCTACAACCAATTCAATGTTAACTTTATGCAAATTATTTCCATATTGTCGAAGAAATTCTAGCCAAATATCACTTGTTATGGTTAGCAAATATTTTAGGAAGTTACTATCATTGTTGCCTTGAATTACTAGGACCATTTTTAGTTTATTTTTTCAACAATTTTCTCTGTTAGAAACATCTATATGATTATTTTTAAACCCTCACCTATCCGAGATCTGAAAGTCACATTATATTAGGTATATCATTTAATCTTCAGTAATTATTATCAAATATCTTGTCTCAAATCCGAAAGTATATAAACAATTTACTAGTAGGTAAGTATAATTTTTGGTTTATTTTGAAAACACTGTATTGTTAAAACGTGACTTTCCCTACGATATTAACAATAAAATCTCCTTTATTTATCACAACCTTCAAGCACTAACACATAAGTTTTTCATTATTTTGACAACATCGTTAGCTGATGGCTTTCTGCCAGAAATCTTCTATCGTAACAAATCCTTTTATAAAGGACACAAGCTCGACTAATCATTCCTCATCAATACTCTTAATAGAATGATTCAAATGCTGTGATCTTCCCACTGTCTTTCAATCCATGTAAGTTATTTGGGTTGATATAAAGGCAGCCACCACAGAAAGAATCGAAGCTGTCCATAGGACTACATATGCTCCCCCAGCTAGTTGTATTATGTAGCCGATAAATATGGACAGGGACAATTGGGCGGCAAAGATTGTAGAGCCCATAATAGCCATATCCATTCCTAAGCCACGACTTTCTGTATCGTTTGCTTCAATTGCTTCCTTATTAGGATCTTCAAACTGAAATCAATATGAAAAAATGATTTATAAAAGGTAAAAAGACAAAAAAAATTATCCGTTAAGAACTATAATAAACAAATTTGTTAATGTGACAATTATCACTCAGCAAATTGTGAAGAATGAATAGTCTTTGAACTACCTTTCCTATGAGACCTTTAAGCTTTTAGATATCATATACCACTGGTCTACCACCCACCATCCTTTGCTGTGTTCAGGCAAAATCTAAAGATATGCGGCCTTATTCTCGTAGCGCTTGAATTGCAATCTAGTTGAAAAGATGTCTTAAAGGGCGGCTCGGATAAGGATTGGACCAATCAGAGAGAAAGGGTGGGTGTCATGATCATTCCACGATTGGCTACATCGTATTGTAGACACTCCCTCTTTCTCTCTGATTGGTCCAATCCTTATCCGAGCCGCCCTTTAAGATATCTTTTCAACTAGATTGCAATTCAAATGCTACGAGAATAACCCTGCAGATCAGAGCAAAAGCGTCCACTTTCTCCATCTATGTCTCTTATTCCTGTCCCTCACTCTTGGCCTATATTATACTTTTACCTATGCTTTTCCGTTATTTGTCTTTTACTTCTCACCTACTCGCTATTAATGTGTGCGTATATACTTTACAGGTGTTTTGGTTGTCCAAATCATTTATGTAAGGGGACGTCCATTATTCATGTGATGTTTTTCTTCAACTTTATGGACCCCCCCCTCCCCCCCTGGTGATATACAAAGAATTAATAAACATATAATTTTAATTTGTCAATTTTTTTTAATTTCTGAAAGTGCAGCTGTGTTGTTTCTTTAAATTCATCAGAAAAAATAAATGCACGTGATTTTCTCACTAGACCCCCCTCCCCCTATGTGATCTGTCATGATTTTTATCCAGACTCCCTTCCCCCTTTTGGTCTCACGTGATTAATGGACGCCCCCTAACACTTTTTGTATATCTGTCTGATAAAATAAATTTAAAAAAATTATTCACTGTAGATTGATGTACAAGCGGTTTTGTTCCTATTAAAAAATAATTAATGATAAACTTACCGTTCCTTTGGTGTGATATTCTGCTAGTATGAGGTATGGAATGGTGGAGAGAGTACTGTAGTCTATTCCTGCCGTTATGCTAAATAGGATGACTGCAGTTTTCGAGTTGAAGATTGCAAGCAATGCCATTCCTACAGCATACACCAACAGGCCTCCGATGAGTACTACTTTCGTTCTAAAATTCAAAAAAAAATTGGTAATGATTATTGATGCTACAAAAAATGTATAATTAGTTTTAAGTATTCTTTGCTATTATATTGTAGAATCATTATCTTGGAAAAAATATTGTTTTAACCAACGCTGGGCAACAAAATTGCGCTTTTTCATAAATAAATTTTATTGGCTCATTCCGTTTTTGTTCAAGTATAGAGGTTGGATTTGATCGTTTAAAAAAGAAAGAAATTTGGAAAAAAGTAGCTCAGACTTTCTGGATTTCAAATGACTTTTTTTTATTAGGTGCTTACTTGAAGAGAAAATAAATAAAAACACAAAAAATGGATTTTATCATTTCTAAAAATCAAAGAACTATTAGTTCTTTGATTAAGTACAGTTCTTTGTAAAGAAGAAAAAGGAAATTTCCCAAGAAGTTAAACATTTTCATCGAAAAATTTTCGTATATTAGCGCACATTTCGTTTGATAAAGTGTCGAAAAAAATATGTATAATTATAATTCAAAGTCGACACACTAGTTTTTAAATAAGCTATTAAAAATAATCCAAAACTACTTAATTTATGGAGCAACTTTGGTTCATCAATAATTGGTTTCATATTCTGATTTCTAGACAGAACATGGTTTGTAGAAATGAATTTATAAGTCATAATTAATTTGGAAAATTACGCTTTAAATGTATGAAATATTTGGAAATTGGAGTAATTTTTCTTACTTACTTGAATTTTTTGATGAGCCAATCAATAAAAGTGGAATAGACTGCACAAGATAAACAATATAAGGCCATCCCCCAACAGCCGAACCTGACTCCACTATTGTATAATTCCAACTTTTCGGAACCCGGTGGGGCCTAGAAAAAATTAAAACTCAATATAATATGTACATATTATTATCTTTATATATACATTTCTTATGTATGTGTGAATGTACATGACTGATATCCTTTTGTTAACGGCTTTTATGATTTTTTTGTTTGCAGTGAGTTTTATTGGAGAATAGCTAAGGCTTAGACGTGGCTTAAAGTGGAATTACTTGGCGACTCGGTTTAAGTCACAGCCGAGCCATGCGACTGTGACTTAAACCGTTCGGCCAGAACATCATAGGAATGTGTTTCATAATAATACATACGAAGCAGTATGAGACCATCGTGCGGCTGGTGTCGCTACAGTCGTTGTTTAGGAATTCTACCTTCAAACTCACATTTTAAATTATTATTTTTGTCGCCATCAATTGAAAATTGTATGAAATTTAATATTTTTAAAATAAGTTTTTTTTAAATAATTTATATGTTAACTGTATGTACATAATAAATGTTATCTATAATATAAAAGAAATTCGAATTAGTGCGAACACTTATAACTCGAGATCGGCTGAACATATTTTTCCGATGTATGATTTATGATGCTTTTCCGATTCGAGATTCTTCTCCGCTCCGGATAACAGATTAAATATGAAAAATTCGAAAAATAAATAGCAAATAATATAAAATATACCTAACATTAAAGGAATTATGGAACGGATTTACTGACAACAACGCCATCTGTGAAAAATTTCATAATAACACAATTTTTATTTAGGTACTCGACAACCATTGAGTTTCAAAACATTGGTACGCAGATTTTTGATAGAATTTCTTTCAAGCTTTCATAAATAATTGTTTAACATTCAAACATATCTATTTTAAACGTATTTTTGTATAAATTACAAATTCGAAATCAATATTCATAGTAAGGACTACAGGACAACATCTGTCGGTAAAGCTAGTTAGGTATAAAATAGATTTTTATATAACTTTATAAAATTAATAAATAAATAATAAAATACTACAACATTGTCCATTGAACTTGTTTTTTTCACCTCTCGCTATACGGATAAGTAATAAGTAGAGAGTATAGAACTCCACTCTTTTCTATTCAAACACTCTACTTTTTTGTTTCTTTCACACAGTCCTTCCTATCTTTTTTTGCTTCTGATCGGATGTATTCAATACCACGTACAGTCGACTACAACTTCTTACACCTTTCCTTTCAGCTTTATAAATTCTTGTTGTGATCTTATTTGCATTCATTCTTTCAACATGCATGCCTGTACCATCTCAATGTAGCGTCGTAACCGCTGGTCTATCAACCACCTCATATTATATATATAGATTTTAAAAGATTGTAAGTACGAGATGTAGGTACTATAAATTGTGTGATAAAGACCATTATTTTATTTATTTACTAACAATAAAAAAGTGATAACGAAATTTTAATCTTTCGAAATAAATGGCTGTTTAACTGTTAATTATTATGTTAAAGTTTTCAAAATACAACATTGAAATACCTAAATTATTATTATTATTATCATATTTTAATCTTATCATTTAGGCTATTACGATTAGGTCAATAATAAATATAAATTTATTTCAAGTTCTTGATAATGAATTTATATGATATCTCTATATATTTTTATCACCAGTATAGGCTAGGTACTTTGAATATAAATAAAACGGTAACCGACGAGTTCATCGAAAATCAATTCGTCGAAAATCAATTCATCGAATCACCAATTCATCGAAAATAAATATTTTGAAGATATTTGACAACCAAACTCTCAAATGTTTAAAAATTTGCTCTTCAATTTAGAATGCAATTCGATTCCGGGTTCTGGGTTTTTGTATATAAAACTTTATATTCGAATTGAATAGGTTAGGTTAAGGTTGGAACTTAATTAAAAAGGGGGATTTGATACCTCTCTGGACACCACCCCAAGTGAAAACACGGTAATAAATTTATAAATAACCTGTTGATATGCCAATCATATAAAAAAAAAAATACATACTCCAGCGTATGTCAAAATCGCCACCATCTTTAATTTATAGGAGTGACTAAACTGAAGCTTTACCTTATTTTTAGGTGATAAACAATTTCTCTCAAATATTTTCAAAATATTTATTTTCGATGAATTGGTGATTCACATCTGTCAGTTTCTGCGCGCCATGTTGAGTTGAGAGTGAGATAGCATGCTCAAACCCGTACTGTTTTATATGGTAACCGACGAGTTCATCGAAAATCAATTCATCGAAAATCAATTGATCGAAAATCAATTCATCGAAAATCAATTCATCGAAAATCAATTCATCGAATGATCAATTCATCGAATGACCAATTCATCGAAAATAAATATTTTGAAGATATTTGAGAGACTAGCCTTTTTGACAACCAAACTCTTGTGTTGAAATATTTGGACTTCAATTTAGAAAATGGGCCTATTTTCATATCGTGCGATAAAATAATATCACACGCTTTCAAAGTATGCGATATTTATTTTTATCTATCACTTTTCTTTGTTTTTTGTATCGAAAAGCGTATTTTAGTATTTATCGTCGATATTTGTAGTAGATAACAGAGAAATGTGAAATAAATAGATAAATAGATAGACGGATAGACAGACAGACAGACGGACGGATAGACAGACGGACGGACGGACAGATAGACGGGCGGATAGACAGACGGGTGGACAGACAGACAGACAGACGGGCGGACAGACAGACGGACGGATAGACGGACAGACGGACGGATAGACGGACAGACGGGCGGACAGAGAGACGGACGGACAGACAGACAGACGGACGGACAGACAGACAGACGGACGGACAGACAGACAGACGGACGGACAGACAGACAAGACGGACGGACAGATTGACGGGCGGATAGACAGACGGACGGACGGACGGACAGATAGACAGACGGACGGACGGACAGACAGACAGACGGACGGACAGACCGACAGACGGACGGACAGACAGACGGACGGACGGACAGACAGACGGATGGACGGACAGACAGACGGATGGACGGACAGACACCAGACGGGCGGACAGACAGACAAGACGGACGGACAAAAACGGACGGATAGACAGACGGACGGACAGACAGACGGACGGACAGACAGACAGACGGGCGGATAGACAGTCGGACGGACAGACAGACAGGCGGACAGATAGACGGACATCAGACGGGCGGACAGACAGACAAGACGGACGGACAGACAGACAAGACGGACGGACAGACAAACGGACGGATAGACAGACGGACGGACGGACAGACAGACAGACGGACGGACGGACAGACAGACAGACGGACGGACAGACAGACGGACGGACAGACAGACAGACGGACGGATGGAAAGACAGACGGACGGACGGACAGACAGACGGACGGACAGACAGACAGACGGACGGACAGACACCAGACGGGCGGACAGACAGACAAGACGGACGGATAGACCGACGGACGGACAGACAAACGGACGGATAGACAGACGGACGGACAGACAGACAGACGGACGGACGGACAGACAGACGGACGGACGGACAGACAGACGGACGGACGGACAGAAAGACAGACGGACGGACAGATAGATAAATAACTAAATATATAAATAATATATATAAATAAATAAATAAACAAACAAATAAATAAATAAACTAACAAACGGACGAGACAGACACACAGACAGACGGACGGACGAACGTGACAAGATCTGCCAACATCTTCGAGGGGGGGCGAAGGGTACAGACGCTGTTTTCGGCCATTATATGAGGCAGTAAAAAAGATATTAAAAAAAAATACTCCAACGTATGTCAAAATCGCCGCCATCTTTAATTTATATGAGTGACCAAACTGAAGCTTTACCTTATTATTAGTTCATAAACAATTTCTCTAAAATATCTTCATAATAATGGTTTTCGATGAATTGATCATTCGATGAATTGATCATTCGATGAATTGATTTTCGATGAACTCGTTTTCGATGAATTGATTTTCGATGAATTGATTTTCGATGAATTGATTTTCGATGAATTGATCATTCGATGAATTGATTTTCGATGAATTGATTTTCGATGAACTCGTCGTGAATCGTTTTATATACATTCATCTCTCTCTTGCGGTGTTTCGCCATAGATTACTTCAAATTGTATTCACACCTCCGCCTGATATTTCGCGGATCCGTGTGTTTCGCATTCCGCCCGCTTTTGAAGTTGTCAAAATCGACAGAATTTTGGAGCGAAATTGAAGCGAACGTCATGTTTTCCATAGAAATCAAAGATGGGAGAACGTTAATTGCGTTTTGTTATGGGATGGTTTGCAGAAGTTGGATGTGCATATTTTCTAAATTGTAAGTAAAAACGTTGTTGATGTTGTAATATTTAAAAATATATATGAAATGTGAAATAATATTGTGGTTTTAATTATTTATAGGTATTTCCCAACAAAACATAACCATAGAATACTTAGTTATGTGTATTTTTCTCTTTCGCTACTCGTTTACCCGCTAGTGTACTAACACTACCTGCGATTTCGCTTTCTGCACTTCTGCAGTTTCGTGTTCCGTGATTCGCGGCGGAGGTGTGCTAACAGCCTCTGAGTGGGGAAATCCAAGTGGATGATGTGGAGGCGTGGAGGGTAACCGACGAGTTCATCCATCGAAAATTTTGAAGATCTTTGAGAGAAATGCACAAACTTTTTGGCTAACCAAACTCTCAAAATTGTTGAAATATTTGGTCTTCCGGGTTCTGGGTTTTTTTTATATAACTCTGTAATTACTATTTTTGGTAAAACTTCAGTTTAGTCACTCCTAATGATTTCGAGGTTATTTTATATTCAATTTGAATAGGTTATGTCAGTGGTCGGCAAACTTATTAGCCAAATAATATGCAAATTAAAACGATTAAAAAAATTGAGAGCCAAATCTGTACATTGTATATACATATTGTTTGTGTTAACATTTCATTTATAAAAATGCATAAGAATAATTATTTTACTATAAAAAAGGTATGTTTTTCTTGAAATAATACATTTTTTACATAATAATACGATTACACGGCTGGATAATATTAGCGGCCGGGCAAGCCCGTAGGATATTAATTTGTACCAGAGCCACACTCAAGAGTTCAAAGAGCCGCACCATGCCGACCTCTGGGTTAGGTTAAGGTTGGAACGTAGTTAAAAAGTGGGGTATGTGAAAATCGCCGTCATCTTTAATTTATAGTAGTGCCTAAAACTGAAGCTTTACCTTATTTATTTGACAGTTTACAATATAGATTGTATTCAGATACCTACTGTTAAACTCCCTTTAATTTTTATTAGTAGGAATTAGAGCTGTCTGGAGAATCTTTTGAATGAATAATTATTAATAATATTTTTTCGGCAATTTTTTATCACTCAATTTACTATCAATTTTTTATTTATAAAACCAATTGTCAACTTTTATTGACCGCTGATTTTTTAACATTCCAGTCCGGTCAATATTTCTCTAAAATATCTACAATTTTTTTTTTCGATGAAAATGCGATTCGATACATTGATCATTCGATGAATTGATTTTCGAAGAACTGATTTTCGATGAACTCGTCGTGAATCGTGAATGTGACTTGGAATGTGAATTTGGAGTGATAGTGTATGGGGGGCTTAAGTAAAATGAATGACAAGAACCGTCTCAAAATAGGTATATTAAAAGTTTGAGATCCATGGGCTTAGATTGAGAAAAAAGAAAAATTGTTTAGCTCACCTTGGGATCGCCTCCATAAACGGATTCACCAACAAAATCAGTAAAGTATAACGAATAGCTTAAATGCGACATCCAAATTATCAAATTTGCTAGGCATAATATTTTTAGAGATTTCGGCATTGAGATTAAAGATTTAAAAAATTCTTTTATATGAAGACTGTTTTTTTTCGCTTCTGGCTTAGCAACCTCTGTCCCTGCTTCCAAAAGAGGCTCCAAAGGTTTGCCATTTTCTGTAATTAGTTTATCTGGAATCTGAAAAACAACATGTTTAATATATGAAATTTATCTTTCTTTAAATGGGATATTATAGAATCATAGTTAATAGAATTTCTCTCAGCCGATGACAATCTTGTGGAACAATATCAATCTTTTAATTTTAAGAAAAAACTTAATGTCACGTTTTTTTTTTTTTCGAGTGGTTATCTTAGGTTTATGTACAACACGTTCCCTATAAGGCTGACTGTCCACGGCAGCGTAGCGTATGCAGAGCGTACTCGTATTTTGCCGCATGGTATACGATTCCTTGCAGCTGCACATAAAAGCAATGAGACTGTGTCCACGGTGCAGCAGCGGCGCGCTGTCGGCGCGTCGTGTAGGATGCATGCATCGTACCGTACACGCTGCCTTGCCATTGCATGTACGTCTGGGCGTACAGCGAGTGAATTCACGTGTTTATTTTTGGTCAGATAGTAGAAAAGTATCTTTTTTGTACAAGAATGCTATTAATTACTGTGATTAAAATTAAAATTAAAATATGATGATATTTTTAAATACTGCTGCAAGGCGTACTTTGCCACGTCGCGTACGCTTTGCCGCCGTGGACAGTAGGCCTAAGTAAACTTTTTTATTTCCTACATTTCTCATATTTTTCCAGTTATCATATTTTAGTTTGTGAATTACGTAGCTCGAATAAACAGCAAGATTAAATTTTACAAAACTTGCGTAAGACCCATCATGAGGTATGCAATCGATACTGCGACCGAAAAAGCGCTGATAGTTTCAGAAGTGAGAACTTTCAGGAGCATAGTAGCTGGAAACACCCTCAGAGATAGAGTTAAAAACATGAGGGTAAGGGAAATATGCGACGTAGAGGATATATGAGGTTCTGTTATGAGTGAACTCTTACAGACTGTGCAGCTTCAACTCTATAGGAATACGCCTCTCAGGGAAACAGCTGAAAGGACAAATGGGAATGGACCTCATCGTGACCTCGCCCAAATCCATCTCTTGAATAACAAGCCACAAAGGTTGAATTAAGAAGAAGTGTCAGTTGGAAACAAGAGATTATTACAGCAGTTGAACATTATATTTTACAGATATTTTTTTAATACTAGTTGAACGGCCGGCGCCGGTCGAACGACGACACCCCAGGATAAAAAAAAGTTATTTTAACTTCCGTTTCGTTTTCCGAAATCTTATGTTAGGAAATCACAACAAGAAATTCCTATAGAACACTGTTTCTGATAAATGACAAAATAATATCTGATAATAATATGAATACGGTGTTGTATGCTGGCGCAAGATCGAGCGCAATACAGAGCCCTTTGCCCTTAAATGGGGTGTAAAAGGAGTTTCAATTCGATTCGTTGTGTGCTGGTTCCGGAATATAGGAGACGATGCTTTATGTTATCCTAATAAAACATGGAATTTATTTCAGCAAATAAGTTTAAGTTTAGAAGGGGTATGAAGTTCAACGGGTTAGCTCAAGTTAGCTGCGATTGTATTACTTCTAAAAATCAAGAGATGGCGGTGCAGTAGAAAATAAGTCACATATGAAATATTTTATGTTATTTTAAGACTATTATCGAGACATCGATCTTTTCGAAAATATTATGGGGATAAGGAGAGTTTGCTACTTACTTTCAACTCTTTGTTGAAGAATTTGGTGTCTTTCTGCTCCTCCTCTAGCACGTCCAATGGAATTTCTTTGAAACTTGTTATAGTGATGAGAACACAGGTTGTTGAAATGAAGATTATCATAAGGAATACTGTTTTGATGTTTCCACCCAGGTATTGACCGATACCCAACTCATCCCAGTCAATACCTCCGACTAGATACCCTAGGAAACCACCTATACCCGTGGTAACAGTGAAGAGGCTCAAACCACGCGAGTGATCCTCTGAAAAGACAAAAAAAAATCCATTACATCAACAATAATTGGAGAGATTTGGATAGGTGTGCATAAAGGCACTAATACACTGCAGATTTTTTCAGCTAGAGTTGATCTAGCCACCCACCCAATCTGAGACAGATCAACCGTGGGTAGAAAGTTCATGTAAAAATCACCTAGAAAATTCTGACCCGGCCAGGAATCAAGCCTGGGACCGTTTAATCGGTTCTTTTACTTTAACTAGAACACTGTAGAATCTAGATGCTCTAGCCAAAAAAACAGCTCTGCAGTTTGTATGTATATAGGTACAGAGCCCTTACAGAGAATAGTCTAAGTAAATCAAGCTAGCTAACTTTCTTTGCTTAATTATAATAAATTTAGTGTGAAAACCAACCTGGCTGGCAGACTTCCAATAGATAGGCTCTTATCGGGCTTTGGCTGACATCAGCATTGAAGTCCATCAGGATAGTTCCAACAATTGTAAACACAACCGCTAACATTGGCAGGCTACCCACTTGCCCAACCTCGCCAACAATGTCTACACTACTTGTCATGTTATAATCTTGAAATAAAGGGTCAATTGAGTTATCAGCTAATAACGACTCGGTCTGGTTGGCAACGGAATCCGCCATTGATCTGTTGTGTGATGGGTCACCTAATAATCTACCCAAGTCTTTACCGTAGGGTACGAATATCAGGCCAAGGAATAAACCTATGAATAAGATGATTATAAAGGGTCTGCGACGACCGAGTTTTGACCTGCAGCTGTCACTCACTGACCCCAAATAAGGTCCTAAGAGAAGGCCTAAGATTGGAGGTAAAGCCCACACTAATGTCATATTTTCATGTTCGATTCCTAGTTCTAGGAGAATTGGGGATACGAATGCGGTCTCCACTGAGTAGGCAAGCTCGATCCCCATCACAGCCAGAGATAGTTTGAAAAGTTCAAACGGTGTTTTTCTTCTGTAAACAAAAAAAAGATTGTAACTTTGAGAAACATAAACAAAAAGTGTAACTAAATATCGATTCCGCTTAATTGGGACAGTAAATTTAAGATTCCTACTTTTTTAAGAGAATTTTGGTGCTGATGACATTTTTACAATGCTGATGAAACCGGCCTCTATTATCATTATCTACTATACTATGTAGTGTGATAGACGCATTACTGTGTTATTTTTATTTATTTATTTTTTATTGTTGAACAAATATGTCAGGTACTGACAAACGAAAGGTAGGTACTGATCATAGGAAAAAGTTCTAGACCTCGATGCTTTCAAAGAGTTAAGAATGGAGGGTTTACTAGTTGAGTACATGGATGATTTTTCGAAATTGGCTTCATGGTTGGGACCAAAATTTACAACTTAAACAAAGAAAAAAATTGCTGCTTGTTGACAATTGTGTGGCACACCGTCATTTGGACTATCTACAAAATATACAATTGGATTTCTTCCTCCTAATACCACATCGTTTGTGCAACAAAAAAATATGAAATTCGCTTAGTTGGGACAAAATGCCTAAGTCCCGATGTGTCCCAATTAGGAGGAATCGCCTGTATTCATATTATATTGTTCTTGATATAGGTACTAAACTGAAACTAAACAATGAATGTACCCTTTCAGTAGTTTTCGAAAATTCAAAGAACTGATATACCTACCTAAGTACCTACTTATCTCATAAACTATAATATGTATTATATGTCATACCTACATTTTTTTTTATCTAAATGTTCAATAATAATATTATTATTGAGATAGCTGTTTACCTATAAAATTTAATTTTATGGGTCATTCTTTGTTCGTAAATCTTAAACTTATAAACAATAATCATTTGTTAAATAAGTATGTACATAATTATTTTATTGTTTAGGTACATTATTATTGTGCCGTGAGGTTGCCGGCTAAGAATAGCACCTCTGCTCTTTTTGCTGGTTTTTAGAGCATCCTGTAAGAGGTAGGAAGTCGAAAAATCAGATCGGGACCGTGAGAATGACCACCTCACGTCCTTAAACCTCAACTGGTCAGAAAAGGCACAATGAGCCTGGGACGCCTTCGGGCGCAATGGAGAGCTCTTGTTGCCTCCCTATGCTTCTGAGTGGGGTTTAGGCCTCCCGCATTGTGGGTTGGTCTGGGGGGATCCGCGGTGGACTTGGTTTGTGTGGGGCCGGCTTTTCGGTTTGATTACTTCGATCGAGTTGAGGGGTCGGTTTCGTGTGGATCGGGTTTGCTGCTGATTGGTCTCCTCCGAGCTGGCTTGCGTTGTGCGGGGGCCTTAAGGAAGTATGTATGTATAGGTATACATTATTATTGTGTCAATTAAAAAGATAAGTAGTTAGTACCTACTTATTGTAAACGTCAGCTATTTTAAAACCACTTTCAAATGTTTTAAATGATATTATAGGGGAAAAACACATAAATAGAAATAAAAAAATTAACGTTGCAATACCTATATTATAACAGATCTAGGCTGTTTAGAGCAGAAGGTGCTTGTTTATAGTCCATTTCAAATAAAAATGAATTAATTTTTAATTGTTAAATTATTTTTAATGAATTATTATTTTAACTTTCATTTTTATTTTTCTATATTTTAACGATTATGATAGATTTTTTCATTTGTTTACTTATATTTGAACCTCTAAAGGCTGATGACCGTCTTACATAATATACAACTTTTTCGACCAAATGTTCTCTGTCTAGACTTTAATTATGCATATTGATATGATAATGATAATAGGTACTTTATTGTGGACACATAGGTATTTTATTTTATTTATTCAGGTAAACAAACAGTCATGTACAATAGGTAGATAGGTACATAAATATTAAACAGATATAATAATAATAAGTGGACCAATTATTTTTATAATGCCGCATAATATTTATGTTTTTGTTTCAAAGAGATGCCATTTATATATGTAAGTTCCTACCAATAATATTACTTTATCATTTCTCAGATATATTTGGGAATTACTGGGTTAACGGTTATGTTAAGTTGACCGAATGCTTATAGGTAAGTACTATATTATTATTATTTTACATCTAATTAAGGCCCTCCGCATACGATGCGTAGAATGCGGGAACTATGAAAGCTTCGTGTGCGGACTTGTATGAAAATATGTAATATGCGATGTGCTCGTACGGTTTTCGTCGTTCGTGCGTCTTCCCCGGGAAATTCACGTCCTAACCCTTTATTTGGCAAGATATTTTTTTTTATCGTAACTTTTTGAATTTCACATAATATGTTGTATGTTTTGTGCTACTATATGCGTAATAAGCTTTTTTTTCGACTAAAATTTTTATTTTTTAATTTTTCCACTGTATCCATATGGATACGTTACCAATATTATAATACAATATATACAACTATACAAAATTGATGTTTCCATTTGGATACCATACCATGAAATCTATATCCGAAAACAGATAAAGCTTTTTTCTATAAAAAGCTATATGTAGAAAAAGAAATGCGTTAGTTTGTTCAAAATGATATTTATTAGCTTAAATTTTATAAAAATTATAAAACGGTACAAAAAAATATAAAAATGGGTTTAAAATGTAGGTACTAGACAACAGTTCAGCTTTGATTATGGTGGTAATTGTAAAAACAATTTCTGTTTGGTAATAAGCAGAACCTTAAATTACATTTCATGCATTTGGTTCTACATTGCCCTTCCTTACAATGCATGCACCTTCCCTTGCTGCAGCATTCTGGAAAATGCTCAAATCCATCATATCCAAATGAGGGCGAGGAGCAGTTGGCTTTATAACTTTGGGTACCGTACATGTGGGTAACTCATAAGTAGCTGATGCCCTGTCCTTCTTCACTAGGCTTTCAGCGAGTGCTAATCTGAATTCTTTCAAAGATTGCTTGCTCGTTTTCCCTCGTTTGAAAATTATCTTCTGGCACTATGACATTTGAACAGAACTTGTTATCCCGAAAATTGAACAGTTGAGGTGAAAGTTTAACTCTTTTTGTAACCTTTTCAGGAACCAATTTCTTCCTTTTTGATGTTGAATTTTTAGGAGAATTTCTTAAAATTCTAGTGTTTTTCACTACAATCTTTCTGTAAAATTTGAAAAAAAAAATGTCTTTTAAAACATATCTATATTATTGTTGAATTAAATAGAGATAGGGAACGAAAGTAATTATTGCAACTACCTGCATTTTTTAAAACATCCTGTGGTTGGCAAATCTACTGTCAACAAGTGATGTAGAGGTGATGCATTCGTGTTTTTCTCCTTGAGTAGTTAAATCCGGATGGATAGTCGAAATATATGCTTGCTGCTTTCCACTAGCTTGGACATTTATGGGTTCATCTGGGGAAACTATATATATCGACTCATTTGGAGATATAACGGCTATGCGCGTTTCTGGTAGTGGCTGGTTCCAACTTAAATCACAGCTCAAATCTATTTCTGTTACTATATCTTCCAAGGAAGTTGACAATGAAGGAGGGTCTGATGATACAGAACTACAGAAGGTCGTCTTGGGATTATTTCGTCATCACTATCTTCAAGATCTTCATCCTCAGAGACGTGATGATTTGGTGGCACGTAGGCCCGAGTTAAAACACATAGATATTGTCCTCTTGATTTATATTTCATTGGAAGTTTACCCTAAAATAGATAAATATTTGCATTATACCATTTAATTTTTATCTTGGTAACGTATCCGTATGGACACATATACATTTAAATATAAAATGTTATTAATTTGACACTGTATCCATTTGGATACATACTAAATTAACATTAAAACTCTTACTAATTGGCACTGTATCCACACGGATACAGACAAATTTGAGGTTAAATTACTTTGTAATTTTATTTGAAATAATGACAAAAACTTCTGTAAATAATTAACAATAATGTAATAAACATAACTACAATAAAAAAATATAATATATTTTAGTGATGTTTTAGATAAAAAGGGATACTTACAGTACTCCTCAACGGTGCTAGCTTGCGTTCGGCCATGTTGGATCAAACTGTTTAATGTAGTTCTTTTTTGTGACGCTAGGTGACACTTTATCATAGACAAAAGATCATTGATATAATATTTTGTGAATGAACGCGGTTGCAGCCATAGACATTGGATAAAAACTTGTCGAAAATCATTGTATCCAAATGGATACTGCCCCAAATAAAGGGCTAAACTAGAACCACTGTTCTGAACCTTTCTGGAGGTACTGAGCCCCACCACCAGTTTCATATGCGAATTCACTGAACTCTACTAAATTTGAAGAGGGGTTCAGTGATAAGTTCCATTAAAATATTATGATTAAGATCTATATAAGATATGAGTCGGGTGTGTGTCTTGACCTCCACCGAACCCACGAGATTGACTCACCGAACCCAGAGTTCGATCGAAACTGTACGATGAATGGTGAATGTGCAACTATTTTTTTTGTGAAAAGGCAACTAAGTAGGTACATAGGTTGTTTTATGTGTCAAACGTACGGTATGTCTCATTTAAGTAGGTAGGTACCTACAGGTTAATTTGTTAAAAAACGACGTAAAAGAAAATAAGTACCTATAAAGGACAAATGTAGTATGGAAATGACGGAGGTACTTGACGTTGTAAAAATTCGAAAAATTGATTTTCGAACAGATGTACTTTGGAACAATTTTCTTGTCATCACCCTATTTTCATAACACAATGTTTCATTTGTTTAAACAATGTGTTGTTGTTAATTTAAAAATGTAAGGTAAATGTCCCGAGAGTTCGACCATTGATAATATGAAATTTTATAGCTTCCAAATAGCTAATAGGTATATTTACCTGAACACATGCAGATATTCTTGCTTCTTGCATTCCTCCAAGACTATGGTGGTGCAATTCTCAGTGCTCCGCATACGATGCTTCTGACGTATAACCATTTTGATAGATTCTTAAAGGTACTTCACTGTAACCAAAATTTAAATACATAGGTAATTAGTCAAAAATAAGCAATAAGATATACATAGAATTAATATACCTATCATAAGTTTTTTTATTGTGCCTTGTAAGGCACATCTCGGGGTCCAAGGAAATGTTACGCGCAATATAAGAGCATTTAATGCCTCTTAGCCGCTGCATTTCAACTCGACTCTCACCTACAAGTGGTGGACCCTGTTACGATGGCCCAGGCTGAAACGGCGGTTACATTCGGTCCCTGTGGATGCTAGGGTCAACAAGCCGAAGAGAGTACGGGGTGCCTTGCATGGCTGTCCAACATGCAGGGCATTTCCTACACCTGACTGAATCCAATCCTCCTGCCTTCTATGAGCCCTCCCATCCATATTCACCTAGTCCTATCATTCCGGAAGGAGTAAACCTTTCTGCCCAAAAATCCCCAATCCAAGGTGTCATTCGACCCGTGCCGAGGGATGCGTGACTAACAGGTAGGTTAGTAACTAACGGAGGCCGCCTGATACCAGGCAACCTCAGGGTGATTTTTTGCCTTACCCCTACATGCAGGGATCTGTAGGGGCGGACTTTTATTTCCCTAGTTCTGGCTATGGAGGATGCACATGGCACCTTTGTAGAGCCGACCTGGTGTGGTAGATATAAAAGGTACTTCCACATCAGTGGTCAAAGTGGACAAGGTCACATGGTCAAGGGCATTTGTTGCAACCGAGAGATGGGAATCCTGTTGAGACCTATCTTTCAAAAAGAAGATTAAGGAGACCTTTTGCGGAGGGCTGGAGCCGGGAAGAGGCACTGTTACTCTTCAAGAGGCCTCTGGAGACGTGGCACAATAAGAGGTAGCGCTCCATGAATTCATTGAAGGATGTTACAATTGATCTAATTTGGTCGTATGGTCCCTTGACCTTCTTTACAAAAAAAAAAAAAAAAAGGCACATCTCACTTCTTTTAAGTATACAGGATGTACCAGAAAGTAGAACTAAGCGGAAGTCAAGAGATAAAACACCTTAAGGGCTATCTATAACCCCGTTAGCACACCTCTGCTGCGGATTAGCCGACACGACGACGGTCACATCTGTCAGTTTCTGCGCGCCATGCTGAGAGTGAGATAGCATGGTCAAACCCGTACTGTTTTCTATACATTCATCTCTCTCTTGCGGTGTTTCGCCATAGATTACTTCAACATTGTATTCACACCTCCGCCTGATATTTCGCGGATCCGTGTGTTTGTGTAAGAACACGTAGAAAGCCGATTCCGACCCGCGCCGACCGGCTCAAAGATTGTTGTCTATGGTTTCAATGCATTTAAATGGGCATGCCGGGAAGCGGGTTCCTGCTTTTTCTGTGGGTACCCCCATTCAAATGCATAGTAACATTCTTTGCGCCGGTCGGCGCTTGTCGGAATCGGCTTTCTACGTGTTCTTACCCTTTCGCATTCCGCCCGCTTTTGAAGTTGTCAAAATCGACAGAATTTTGGAGCGATATTGAAGCGAACGTCATGTTTTCCATAGAAATCACAGATGGAAAACGTTAACTGCGTTTTGTTGTGGATGGTTTGCAGAAGTTGGATGTGCATATTTTCTAAATTGTAAGTAAAAACGTTGTTAATGTTGTAATATTTAAAAATATATATGAAATGTGAAATAATATTGTTGTTTTAATTATTTATATTTCCCAACAAAACATAACCATAGAATACTTACTTATGTGCATTTTTTCTCTTTCGCTACTCGTTTACCCGCTAGTGTACTAACACTACCTGCGATTTCGCTTTCTGCAGTTCCGTGTGCCGCGATTCGCGGCGGAGGTGTGCTAACAGCCTAAATACCCCAACATAATATTATGTTCAGCGATTTTTTTATAGTTTTTGAGTTACGATTATTTTAGTACTTTTTTTGTCGAACCCTGACTTACTGGATATAAATGGTTACAGAGATCCCAATTATTGAGGTACATCATTTTTTTTCTGAAATAGATGAATATCATACCTATATACCTAGTAGTTATAAAAACAATTATGGGTCTATCTATCTGATACCATCGAGCCAATAAAAAAAAATTGAATCTCAAAATAGGGTACAATTTAATATTTTATTAAATAGAACATTGAAGACGTTTTAGAAAGAATTATAACTTCTTTTCTTCTAATTATTTTCAAAAACTTGCCAATTAATCAATCTATAAAATACTACCCTGTAAATTTCATTAAGCTATCTTTATTACATCATAACTGTTTTTGTAACTATTGGCAGGGCCGTCGCGTGGTTTTTAGGCGCCCAAGGCGAAGCTATAATCAGCGCCCCCCCCCCCCCCCATAAATTTGTAATTTTGTTCATTCCATTTTTGGTTCGGGAGAAATGATACCCTAGCTTTAGAGCCATTTCGTTAACCACCACCTATGGACCTGCCGTGTTTCTGGTTGGAAAAACCGGCAGCTATTATAAATAACGGCATCACGGACCACCCACCCTCCACTAAATATTTTATACTAGCTGATACCCGTCTTGCTTTTCGTCGTTGTTTCGGATAGTCAAGCTTGATCAGTAGCTATTTGACCATATATTCTAGTCTATTCTTTTCCGTTGTTCAACAGATCAAGATGAAAAAGAGGCTTGAGCAGATTATAAATGTCACACACACACAGAAATTGTAAACACTTCTTTCGGATGTCACTTTCATAATTCATAAAAAAGATAATAATATATCACTGCAATATAGACGGGAAAAGATGAAAATTTTGTCATTTTCAACATAAATAAAAAAGGATTGAAGAAAAACTATGTTTATAAAACAGAGAGAAGAAAAACATAGGCCTATTATTATGCTTTGAGCTTCAAAACCTGTTTGGGGGTAATCAATTTTGTCGCCTAAATCAACCAAGGCATCCCTAACTTTCAGCCTTCTTTCAGCCTAACTTTCAGAGCTTCTCCAGTGGTTTTTTCAGCGACTCGATAGGCTATAAAACTTTCTTCTACTTTTTTTTATATTCTCACCATAATCTTCAGTACCATCGTAGCGAATCGTTAAAGAAACTTGGTCTTTTTTTCCGATATGAAGTAGCTCGTTCCCTGGATCGGCGACGTGTCTTTTTTTTTAAAGCCAAAAAAAACTGTTACACGCTCGGTTGCGATGAAAATAAAATTTAGTTAGAGTTTTTTTAAGATTTAAATATTGATTAAACTTTTTATTGTACATATTGCATCCCTGGACTGCACTGCAAACAAAATAGAATTTGTTTTAGCCACGGCGGCGCCCCTCACATCGCGGCGCCCTAGGCGACCGCCTCGGTCGCCCCACCCACGCGACGGCCCTGACTATTGAGTATAGTATTCATCTGTTTCAGAAAATAATATATGTGTGTACCTCAATAATTGGGGTCTCTGTAACTATTTAAATATCCTGTAGTCAGGGTTCGACAAAAAAAGAAGTACTAAAATAATAAAAATCTAAAAACTATCTTAATATATATAAATCTCGTGTCACGATGTTTGTCCTCAATGGACTCCTAAACCACTTAACCGATTATAGTAAAATTCGCACACCATGTGCAGTTCGATCCAACTTGAGAGATAGGATAGTTTAAATCTCAAAAAAACCTTGGGTAACCTACGAAAACTTCAATAATGTAACCCAAGGTGTAAAAAATTTACCTAAAATATTCTTTTTATCGCGAACGCTGTGAAAACTAATGATGATATAATAAAACAATGTACCACAATTTTGTAGAAGACATCATTATTTACAAAAAGTATCGCGACAGCATATGTCTAACTATTATAGTTATGCCACAATAAGTGTTTTTTTATTTTAAAAAAATCAATAAAATATCACCTCTAGAAAAGGCTCTTTATTGGTATCTTGGTATTACTCCTTATTAAAATAGTTCATATTCAAGTCCGCTTCAATATGTTTGTATAACATTTTGAATTATTCAATTCGGACATTCCATTCGAAAGTTATCACGAGTTTAAAAATGTGAGTATTGGAAAAAAAAGCATACTCTCTTATCATCTCAACTTATCCGATGCAGAGTCCGTACGGGAGAGGGGAGGGGACTGAGGGGAGTCATGTCAAGTTTAGTAGAAATACCGCGCAAAGTAGTCACGGTGGTAAACTGACGTGACACGATACATTGCAATGCAATTATTCCAGATTAACATATGCTATAAAATATTTTGAAAAAGTTAGGGATCTGTATGAAAACTAAATTATTTTTAAGTATCTATCTACCCGTGCGAAGCTGGGGCGGACCTCTAGTAAAATATATAATATGTTGAGGTATTTAGATAGCCGTAAAGCTTTTCTATCTCTGGACTATCGTTTAGTCGTACTTTCTGGGACACCCTGAATAATCAAGTAGTTGGTACTTGGTAGTGGATTTTCGTATGGTGTACTCATTGGAAGTTGCGTACCGACCATTATAATATGATATTCAATAGAAACATTTGTTTTTAGAGTTTCTTATGAAAACCAAGAAAATGAAAGTCAACTTAAATCTATAATATAAAAGAAAGTCGGGTTAGTGCGAACACTTATAACTCGAGATCGGCTTAACAGATTTTTATGATGCTTTTCCGATTCGAGATTCTTCTCCGCTCTGGATAACTGAATAATTATTAAAAATTTAAAAAATGTATAGCTAATAATATAATATTAAAGTTGGTATGGAACGGATTTACTGACAACGATGCCATCTGTGAAAAACTCCATAACAACACAATTTTTATTTACTTGACAAAACATTGGTACGCAGATTTTTGATAGAATTTCTTTCATGCTTTTAGAAATATTTTTTTTTAACATTTAAACATATATTTAATGTATTTTTGTATAAATTACAAATTCGAAATCAATATTCATAGTACGCACAATGTCTGTCGGGAATGCTAGTAAAATATAAAAACAAGATGGAAAACAGTTCGTCAAAGAAAACTGACCATAGTAAACTGGGAAGGATAGGTAAATATAAAAATAACAATAACGTTTAAATCAGAGAAGTGGATTCAATTTGGATATTTAATAGGCACACGTTTTACATAGGTACTCTGAATGAAAAAATATAAAAAACCAAAATATATGTAAAGACTTTTGTTTCACGTAGGAAACTTTTGTCATAATGACAATAAAATGTTATATTAAGAATTTTACTATACCTATCTATGTTTAGTTTATCAAGATAAAAAAGCAATCATAATCAATAACAAAATTTATATACAAGTTAATACTAGATCTACATTTTTCTTTGTTTTCATTTTATCATCTATTATTATTATTATTATATAAATATGGCATTACGTCACGTAAAGGACGATTTGTGCCAACTGGCAGCAAAGTAAGACTTACTCACAGACGGAAAATAGACATGGAGAGAAAAAAAAAAAAAAAAAAAATACTAAACAAAAAAATAGCTATCTATAATAAAATCATATTTTTCTCTATGTACACCAAAATATGTTTGTATATGCTCTTCGAAGGAGTGGACAAGAGATGGGTCATATTGATAGGGAGTTGAATATTCATTCTATTGTACAATTCGTATCTGTCTCTTAAAGGACAGTCAAAGAACACATGGTCCAAGTTCTCCAGATCCAGCTCGCACTCGCAATATGGACTGTCGACTAGATTAATTTTGAACAAATGACTGTTCAGTCTATGGTGACCAAAACGCATTCGGCAAATGTTAACGATTTGAGGTCGGGTCAACTTCAAATTATGATACCAGGGTTTTTTGGAGATACTGTTTTTGATAGCTTTGTATAGAGATCCCTTGGTAAGGCTCTCTCTATCCCAGAAGATTTCCCATCTTTTAAAGGCTGCCTCCTCCATAATGCGCCTCCGGTCACTTATAGGAAGAACAAATCCCCCAAGAATGGTCCCAGAAATAGATGCTGATCTCGCTAGAGAATCAACTTGTTCATTATATTGTATACCCTTGTGTGATGGGATCCACGTGATGACTGTCTCCTGGTGGTTATTCATTTGATCAAATAGTTCCTTCTTAATTTGTAATAATATCTCATTATCCATACGAAATGGGTCTGAGAAAGAGAGTGATTGGACCAATGAGAGGGAATCTGTGAATATAACCGTTTTATCGAATTTAAGATCGCTGACGATGTCAAGAGCCTTCAGCAACGCAACACACTCCGCCGTGAAAATCGATGCTTCTGGAGGTAACTTGATTAGAACTTTTATGTCGAGAGAGGGAATAAGGACTGCTGCACCCACGTATTCCTCGGAAGTAGTTTTGGAGCCATCAGTGTAAACTTGAATATGCTTTGGCCATTTAGACTCAATTTGAAACTGAAATTCACTGTTTATTTGTTGGGCAGACATCAAACAAGATTTGTCTAAACCCATGTGTGGAACGGTATCAGGTCTAAAGATTAAAGCTTCGAATGGGAGGTTGTATATAGGGGAGGGAAATGGGTATTTTTGTACATGGAAGTTGATGCTCGAAAAACTTTCACACAGATTAGGTGGTTGTCGTTTCAACCAAAATCTATCATTTCTTACGATGTTATTGAGTACAGCAATTCTGCTGGTTAAAGGATGTCCTTCGTACATTATCTTTTTCGAGTAATAACAATCCGACAAATACCGACGTCGAATTCTCAACGGCATATCAGCACATTCGACCTGAAGGGCGTTATTTGGAGTAGATTGCATAGCTCCTAGAATCAACCTCAGGGACTTTGTCTGAATCCTGTCCAATTTAGACTCCAAAGTTTTTGGGAGAGGGTCAAATAGGAAACTCTCGTAATCCAAATGACTTCGGATTAAGGCATTATAAAGTAGCTTTAATGTGGAAGGGTGTGATCCCCAGGATATGTTGCACAGAGCTCTCAACATATTGATACCTATTTCACATTTTTGAGATATATGATTAATTTGGGAATGCCATGATAGCTTCCTGTTTATGAAAAGGCCTAAAAATTTGACTTCCTCTACTTGAGGAATTGGAAGACCTTCAGATTTTAGTACGATTGAAGGGTTGTTATGTTTTCTAGAGAATACTATTGATTGTGATTTATGGGCCGAAAGTTTCAAGGAATTATCAAACATCCATTTGTTGATTTTATCAATAGCAGAAGATATGCACTCCTCAGCAAGGGAGAGATTTTTGTTTGACGTATATATTGCGATGTCATCAGCATATTGGACAATAGAGCAGTTAGGTGGAATAAGAGGTTCCAGATCAGAACAGTACAGGTTAAATAAAGTTGGGCTCAAAACGGATCCCTGAGGAAGTCCCTTCCACACGCTTCTACTCACATTTTTCTCACCATGATTGACGACGATGGTTCTTTCAGAAAATATGTTGAAAATTAATTTGGCAAAGGGTTCCGGAAAGGAAAGATTTATCATTTTTTTATAAAGAGTGGAAAGACAAACATTATCATATGCGGAATCGATATCGAGGAATACTGCGATAGTAAACTCTTTTTTGGAAAGAGCTATATGTACGTCGGAGATAAGTAAGCTAAGATTATCAATACAAGAAAGGGATTTACGAAAACCGTATTGGGATTTGGGAAGGATTGACTTATGTTCAATTAACCAATCAATTCTATTTTTTAGGAGGTGTTCCAGAATTTTCAAAATGCAGGACGAGAGGGCGATAGGTCTGTACGAGGAGCCTAAAGAAGGGTCTTTTTTTGGTTTAGGTATTGGAATGATAAGTTGTTTTTTCCATCTTTCAGGAACAGAAGAAGATATGAGGATTTTATTTACAAAAGACAAAAAATATTCTAGGAAAGATGGTGGGGCCTTTTGGAAAAATGTATATGGGATCAAATCTAAACCTGGAGCAGAGTCTTTTACACGCTGCAGACAGCATATTAGTTCCCCCATTACGAAGGGTGAAATAAGAAAAGAGAATGTTTCTGAGCTGGAGTAATTTAAACAAGGAGGAGAAATTTGATCAATACGTGGCGCATATGGGGGAGCCAAGAGATTCACAAATTCAGGTAACCAGGTCTCTACTCCTTCCTTAGGGAAGGAAGGAGAGAAAGAACCCTTAAATCTCTTAATCATGCTCCACACGTATGACGAATGAGAATGGGGAGACAGCGAAGAGCAGAATTTCTGCCATCCCTGTCTCTTTTTTTGTCTTAATCTTCTTTTGACTTTAGCCTGGATAGACTTAGCCGTTAAGAAGGCATCCAAACTAAAATTCTTCCGAACTTTGCGCATAGCCTCCTTTCGATCTCTGATGAGCTCAGAACATTCTTCATCCCACCAAGGGGCATTTCTTCTAGGGCGATTATTACATGCCTTTTTAGGAATGCTTTCATCCGCAGCTGAGTAAATAAACTCTAATAATACAGTATTTTCTTCATCCACATTTGAACATTCGTTTCCTTTTGAAATTAATGATGGAACGTTATTATCTAGATGTCTAGAGAAGGCATTCCAATCTGCTTTGTTCAAATTGTATAATTGTCTTCCGTGAGGAGAATTTTTGATAGGTTTAGTATGAAATTGAATCACAATTGGATAATGGTCACTGGATCGAGGGTCATCCATAATCGACCAGTGGAGGGAAGCCATTAAGTTATTGGTACAAATAGATAAATCTACTGCGCTTTTGTTCTGGCCTGGAGGGGTCATTCTAGTTGGAGAACCATCGTTGACAATACATAAGTTATGAGAATCTAAAAACGAAAGGACAGAATTCCCTGCTCTATCTGAGATAGAGCTTCCCCAAACGTTGGAGTGACAGTTCAGGTCTCCTAAGATAACGAAAGATGAAGGAAGAAGTGCGACAACAGCGTCAAAGAATCCGACGTCGAAGCCGGTGTTGGGAGGAATATAAACTGATACATATGCGATCTCATCGACAAGGATCGCCACTATTTCCAAGTACGGGTTTTGGGGTAAATTAATAACAGAGTGAAGTATTCTATGATCAACTAATATGGCAGCTCCGCCACCTCTTCCATATAGTCTATCTGAACGCGAGCATACATAACCTGGTACATTAAAATTGAAATGAGGAAGGAGCCATGTCTCTTGGATCAATGCGATATCAATGTCCAAGTCATGGAGGAGTTGAATTATTTCGTGTTTATTTGATACGGCACTTCTGCTGTTCCACTGTAATAAATTTAAATGATCTCTTTTGTTTTTATTGTTATCTTGTAAATTTGCCATGATTATTATTTTATTGAAATATAAATGTATAAAACGATCGATTAATGCGTTGTACTAAGGTTGTACAACACATCATTCTCGCTCTCAGACATCTTTTCAAATACTTTTGTAAGCATAGGGAGAATCAAAGGAATAACATCATCTTTAGGACTAGAAATAACTAGTGAGAGAATCTGGGAAAGCATTTTACATAGTTGGTTTTTTTCTGAATCGTATGAAAGCGTGGAAGGAACGGTTTCTATATTTTTAAGAGCGCAGCCATTTTGGAGATTTGTGGATTGCCCATTGGAATATGAAAGAAGGGCCTCTGTGGCTCTTTTATCTAGATTTGGTTTTACCACAGGACGTGTAACAGGGGTGGTAGGTTTATTTTTTGTAGATGAACCATACTGTTTTTGTGAGGACGAAACCACCTCACTGTAAAATTTTTTTGAAGGGGGAGTTTGTTTGACGGCTTCAACAAAAGAAATATTTTCAAATGCCATAATGTATTTTATTTTCTTTTGCCTGATGAATTCAGGGCAAGAAACATCTGTCGTCAAGTGTTCTCCCTTGCAATGGGAACACTTTGGAGGGAGTTCTTTATCTGGGCAAGATTCACCAAGGTGATTTTCACCACAACGGAAGCATTTAGGGGAAGAGGTACAGTTCTTTTTAGTATGTCCAAATCTAAGGCAACGATGACAAATATAACATGGACGAGCGTACAACTCCACTTTGATGGAGTTATAGAATAAATATATATGCTCAGGTAGGGATTGGCCCTCAAATGATAACAAAATAGTGGTAGATGGTTTCCATATAGTAGTCCCATCTGGAGCTGTAATCCTTCTGTTTAGCCTTCGAAGTTTATTGAGCTTTCCACAAGAAGAGGGAACCTCAATATTCTCAAAGATTTCTTCGTCTTTAAGCTCTGTTGGTATTCCGCGAATGATTCCATGTTTATACAATTTATAGCTTGGAATGAATGCATTCAAATTGTATGTAGATAAAATATCATTAGAAATGAATGAGTTCGCTGAATTTGCAGATGAAAAAGTCACAGCTATTTTATTTCTACCGTCTGAACGCACGCCACCACTTACGATGCCTTTAACGCCATTCTTAGCCACTAGACCTCCAAATACCATTGGGTGAAGATGTTTGTCAGGGTTTTTATTTTCTACTATGACCAAAAATGGAGCATGAGAAGATTGAGGGTACCTGGCCGGAGCCTTTCCTTCTGGGTTAGGTTGGGCCTCGGTACTCGGAGAAGGTACTGATGAAGGAAATTGAGCATCCATGATTGTCCCAGAAGCGGACATCAGAGAAGAATCATCCGTTCTTCTTCTCTTGGTGCTAGAGTTTACATCGTCTAATCTGATTTTATCGGGGTCGGGAGGATCTCCCATGATGCTACATTAGTATTGAAGAAAAAAAAAAAAAAAAAAAAAAAAAATAACATGAAAAAAATAAATGGGTACTTATACCTACTTAACACTAATAAGTGAAACAATAATATTATTATTAAAGTGAAAAAATAATAAATGGTTTTATAAATATCTGTTTTTTTCCCAGCGATGTTTCAATGTAAATAAATGACGTCACCACTAAACTGAACACCTGCACAAGAAATAATAATAATAAACGTAAACACGACCGCTCGCCACAAGAAGCCGGGGCGAAAAAACATTTTATCATCTAAGTATGTAGGTATTTTTTGTATCATCGTTTCAAAAGAAAAGAGATTGCGCAAGACTTATCGAAATTGACAGTTCTGACGGGCTACTCTATCACAACACTGATCCAATTTCAATATTAATAAAGATTTTGATTTACTATTTTGATCACTTACTGCTTTATTTAAAAACTCCGATCAGTGGAAAAAATAGCTCAGCGATAGAAAATATTACGATCAACCTGTCATCGAGATAGTTTAACTCATATCGCTTGATTATGAGCTGATCTCTGTAGATTTTTGACCCGCCATATTGGATTTTACGTCAACTGACAGTTGTTTCTAGTATACAAGAACGCTTTCTGTAATAAATACACTGTATTTAAGTTTTTTTCTCTTCCAATTATGTGCTCCTTTCATATTTTGGTCTATTGTATTTCAGTTTATCATTTTAATCATAAAAAAGGCTCATCTGTCTATTTTAACTGGCCAAACCATATCAGAATCTTCACAGACGGTACAAAGACTGAGGATTGTCCAAATTTCGGTTGCTCAGTTATAATACCTCAACTTCAAATGTCTAAAATGTTTTTACTTCCACCCCCTTGCTCAGTATTTACCGCCGAATGTACAGCCATACTCCAGGCCTTGATTATAATTTCATCACTTAATCATAAAAAGTTCATTATTTTCACTGACTGTCTGAGTGCTACCCATATCATTAAAAATAACGCGTTTAGATTCCCGTACAATAGCTTATTATGAAACATTAAAGCTTACATCTATAAATTGCACACCGAAAATAAAAGTGTTACAATTTGCTGGATTCCTGGCCACAAGGGTGTCGCAGGCAATGAGGAGGCAGATAAACTGGCCAAATCAGCCAGCACCATCGGAGAGCCTCCCGTGTACAGGAATCTTAAAATTGAGGATATTTATTTGGAAGTTAAGAAGCGCTTATTGGAACTGTGGAGAGAACACTGGGCGTTCAATAATAAAGGACGCTCACATAGATTGGTTCAAAAAGATGTATGCTCAAGGCCATGGTTTGTTCGAATGAAACTGTCCAAATATTACATTAACACGATATGCGTCTTGGTCACAATTGCCTCTCAATCACTTGTTTAAAATTAACGTTAAAAACAGCCCCTTGTGCGAGTGCGGGGAAGATGAGAAGACTTTAGACCATATATTTTTCGATTGCTCGCTAACAACTCCTCTGAATATCGTCTTTGGTAGGAAGCATGTTGTTGTTAATGGTCCTATAAATTCAACGTATTTACTCAATATTTGCAATACAGACATATACAGGGACATCTGCCGTTTTATTTCAGTGAACAGCTTTAAGATATGACGTTGTTTTTTTTTTCTCTCTCTTATTTGTGTATAGATTTGTCTTATGAACTCTCATATTATTAATCTTGATGATGGCACACATCACCCCCTGGGTGGATTGCCTAATGAAGGAAGAAAAAGAATAAAAAAAAAACAAAACAACGGTAGATCAAACGGTAATGACACTAGTGACAGTAGTGACAGTACTCGTCCCTGACTCGTCCATAGAAATTAAGATCAATTTCAGAAAGAATAATCTTTTTCTACGGAGCAGTCGAGCTTAGAACGTCGAGTAGTTACGTACTCACTAGCCAGAATATATATATATATATATATATATATATATATATATATATATATATATTTCTGTCAGACGGCATATGTTGGCTCATCTGATTTTAACACACCAAGGTTGATCAACCTTTTACCTGGAATATATAATTACCTGGTTGATACATAAATTTGAAAGTTACACCCCCGCGTTACGATTACGTTTAGCTTCCTATATACTCTATTCTCCACTTATATATTCAATTATTTACTGTCTATTTTTAAAGAACACTAGTTGATCAAGAGTTGTTAGCTCTTACAACGTTGCCAAATCGATCTCACTAACACACTCACGATAGCATAATACATCTGCTATTGTAAACGTAGAATTGGTAGGTAGGTTTCTATATCTGATCGTAATATTCACACATCGCTGTTTGTTTCATATTTTCCGTATTATTGAGGACCTATATGTACCTACCTACCTACTTTATTTTTGTTGTGATTTAGACTCGTATATTTTTTTACTTGGCTAGCGTTTATGACAATATTTTTTTAAAGTATTTTAGAGTAGGTATTTAGATTTTTTCTAACGAGAAGTTTATGAGAATAGCGTTTATTATAAATTGATGAGAAGAAATAAATCATAAAGGCTTTAACTTGGAATCTATTTGGTCTACAGAGACAAATCTAGTTATCACATTGTAGCAAATTTACTCTTTTTTAAAAACGCGCTAAAATTTTTTTTTTTCAAAAAATAGTGCTTTACGGTTATATTCGCCAAATAATAAAAACATAGCGATTTTTTCGCGGTTTTTCGATTTTTGACAAAGGTGCATTCGGCGCTCGAGGTCAAAAACTTGGATTATTCATCAGACCAACATCATCCCGAAGACGACTAAGACCCTCATACACCGTGTTTCTTTCCTTCGAAGCAGAGCTGAGGGATTTGGACATGACGTGGGTGGAGGTCTTGTCCAAATGCCTCCCTATGCCCCCAAGTGGGGTCACAAATGGAGTATTGATTGATTGATTATAGTTCATCCAACACCAGAGTTGAGATATTTAGAAATTTGATATTACAAGTTTGCAAAAAAACATAACTACCTTATTTGACGCATTCTGTAATGTATAAAGTCACTGTACTATAATGGGTTTAATTATCAAAGCTGCTTAGTATCTTATTAAATCTTATTTATCGGACATAATACTCTAAAATACCGATTTGAGGGGTTAAATAAAACTTTGCAGTATTACGATATTTTTTTTTTTTATCCGAAATATATTTTCGGCCGACTATGCGACCATCTTCAGCGGAGAGTTATTATAAACTTTAATAACTCTCCGCTGAAGATGGTCGCATAGTCGGCCGAAAATATATTTCGGATAAAAAAAAAAAATATCGTAATACTGCAAAGTTTTATTTAACCCCTCAAATCGGTATAATGGCTAAGTATTACAAAGTTTCAAGTAACGTTTTTGAAGAATACTCTAAAAGTTACACTTTTCAATTTACAATTTCATTCATGAATAAAATATATATATTTTTTTAAATTTTGCGTGATGTTCATCCAACACCAAAGTTGAGATTTTTTTTAAATTGATATTGCATTTAAAACAACGCTGTTAGGCGTCCCTAATGTATTTTTTATTATTTTTAGCAAAGAGATAAGCCTTTAATACTATAATAATTCATAGTAAATAACCGCAATATAGGTACAAACGCGAATTAAATATACCTACCAGCTAATTTGTGTTTCATTGATAATAGTATGAGCTGATTCGGGACCTTGGCGGTTTGTGTCTGATAATCACTTGATCAATCAATCAATACTCCCTTTGTGACCCCACTTGGGGGCATAGGGAGGCAACAAGTGCCCTCCACTGCGCTCTATCTCTAGCAGTTTCAATGACCTCCTCCCACGTCATGTCCAAATCCCTCAGCTCTGCTTCGAAGGAACGAAACACGGTGTGGGAGGGTCTTCCTCGTCTTCGGGACCCTGATGGGAGGAAGAAAGTTCGTGATGCGGTGGTACCATCTAATATTCATGATTCTTCTGAGGCACATTGTCTCAAAGGCAGATACCTTTTGTGCCTGGGCTTTGGTCAGGTGCCATGACACACACCCATATAAAAGAATAGGCAACATGCACACACGCATTAAACAGTTTACATTTCGTCTCAACACTAAACGCCGACGCCTTCCATATCTTGGTCATGTTGTTGAAGGCACCACTTGCCATATCGATAGGTACTTATCGGGAGCTCAGCCCCGAGGTCACCAGTGGTGGTAATGGTTGCTCCCCGGTATTTAAATTTATCCACCCTGGAGACCTGGCGACCATAAATGGTTATCGGTAGCTGTTTATCGGGGCAGGCTTTATTTGCCATGAGCTTCGTCTTACTGGCATTGACTCGAAGGCCAAGGCGTGCTGTTTAATTGCAGAGTCTCGAAACACTGCGCTGTAGTTCCTCCACTGTCGTATTGAACAACGCTAGGTCGTCCGCGTACTCCAGATCGCACATTTCGCCCACGGGACCATCTGTAGGATTCCTCTGTGTTATTGGTATACCTCTTGCTCCTCGCATGGACTTTCTCAAGAGGAAGTCAAGCTATCAAGCGGTGGCGCCTTGAGACATGAGACATAACTGCATCCAGACTGTCGTAAAAACAGTCCTTAGCTGCAGCATCCGTATCGTCAGTGGGGGCATAATCACTTGATAGTCAATGTTATATCTATATTTGGAAGAATTTCGCGTGTAACAATAATTATTCAGAGCCCCGTATCGTAACCATTCAATGGTTAAAAGGGAGTGCGACAGGCATTATATTATATTCTCACCCGACCTCTTCAACCTCTACATACATACACTTCACGAGAAGAGCCCAGGATGGCTGGCATAGATGGGCCACAATAGAAAATAAAATACCTACAATCTACGATTTGCTGATGACACCTCCTTGGTCGCGTCAAGTGTACGAATGCTGGCAGGGCTGTTCCACCAAGAAAAGATGGAATGTTGAGATTGCTCAGAGAAGGACCGAGCAAAGGACTAAGTCAATCCTCATATAGTTAAACATCTCCATTTTTTTTAAGTAGATAGGGATCTATAGGTATGTGAGTAGATAATATTTTGATATACCTAAATTTACAATAAAAAATGATTTAGTCTAAAAATAAACTCATATAATCAATTTAAACAATGTCGATTCCTTTGAAAATAAAAGAATAAAATAATACGTAAGTATAAAAATCTTTTTTAATAAACCACGTTATTCATTTGGACTAAAAAATTGAAAATCTTCTTTATGGTCGAGAGTGGATTGCCGCATTGGAAAGAGAAGAAGAGTATTGTAGATGTTAAAATATCAAACTGTCATCCAAAGCAAGCAAGTATACAAAATGTCAGTAAAATAAGATGATAAAAATATTGGTCACAAAACGATATCACATAATATTGATCAACCTTCTCGTATCCCATTCTAAACAATAATAATCAAGTGCGTAAATACGATTCATTCATAAAATCGTAATATTGAAATTTTTTTTTATTTATTTATTTATTTTACTAGAGGTCCGCCCCAGCTTCGCACGGGTAGATAGATACTTAAAAATAATTTAGTTTTCATACAGATCCCTAACTTTTTCAAAATATTTTATAGCATATGTTAATCTGGAATAATAATTATTGCATTGCAATGTATCGTGTTACGTCACTTTACCACCGTGACTACTTTGCGCGGTATTTCTACTAAACTTGATAATATGACACCCCTCAGTCCCCTCCCGCTCCCTTACACACTCTGCATCGGATAAGTTGAGATGATAAGAGACTATGCTTTTTTTCCAATACTCACATTTTTAAACTCGGGATAACTTTCGAATGGAATGTCCGAATTGAATAATTCAAAAAGTTATACAAACATATTGAAGCAGACTTGAATATGAACTAATTTATTTTAATAAGGAGTAATACCGAGATACCAATAAAAACCATTTTATAGAGGTGACATTTTATTGATTTTTTTAAAATAAAAAAACACTTATTGTGGCATAACTATAATAGTTAGACATATGCTGTCGCGATACTTTTTGTAAATAATAATGTCTTCTACAAAATTGTGGTACATTGTTTTATTCTATCATCATTAGTTTTCACAGCGTTCGCGATAAAAAGAATATTTTAGGTAATTTTTTTACACCTTGGGTTACATTATTGAAGTTTTCGTAGGTTACCCATTTTTTTTTGGAAATTAAATATAGCCTATGTTCACCGCCGATATTGTAGCTTCCCAAAAGTGAAAGAATTTTTCAAATCGGTTCAGTAGTTTTGGAGCCTATTCGATGCAAACAAACAAACAAACAAACAAACAAACAAAAAATCAAATCTTTCCTCTTTATATATTAGTATAGATTAACAACTAAAAAAAAGTCATAATTCAGCATAACAGGTTTGCACCCTTTTCGCTGAATAATGAGAAACAATACAAAATATATAGGCATATAAAAAAAAAATACAGGCAATGAAACATTGGTAAAAATAATATGAAAAAAAAAACAATAGTATTATAACATTATAAAAAGTTACTAAGTATGTAGTTAAAAGTACATTATTATGTCTATGATACAAACAATATCCCCTATTCTGGATTTGTTCGACCTAAAATAAGAACGTTCCAAAATTTAAGAATTAAGGTCATATGAATTAAAATTCGTATTCTATAAAGCGATGTGTTCTAAAAACTAAAATGGCTTAAATTAGTTCACCATAAACAAAAATATGAATTATAATTGTCTATGGTCTATATCGCGCATGCGCAATTGGTCATGTTTGTTTATTAAAAATAATACGAGTGTCAAAGTAGTGACCAAATGGGTTAGAGGCATCTCAAATTAGCCTTTTTATCAGACCAACTCTTAGATTTCCTTTTGAAATAAATAAGTATAATTATTTTTAGTGCAAATCTCGTGTTGTAATATACGCAAGAGTATTTTATGAAAGTAGTGATTTTGATCTAACCTCCAATTTTCGATTTCGGCATAATGAAACACGCGCAAATAATCAATTTTATGATTTTATTTACCTTAATAAAGATATTTAACACTTTTTTTAAACTTATTAGGTTAAAATAATACTTTTATTATAAAAATATCATCAGATATATTTTAAGTCGCATACAATTAGGTGTGAACTAAAATTAAGAACGTTTTGACATAAGAACGCACTAAAATTGACTTAAATAGTGTTGTAGAATACCAAAATGAACTAATTTCAATATTAGTCATATTAAGAACGCTCTTAATTTTTATAGAATACCGATGTGCACTTAATAAAATTGGAACGTTCTTATTTTAGTTAGTGCGCACTTAAATTCAAACAGAATCGGGCGTATTAATTGTTATTTTTGGTGCGCGATAGATCTGACAACATGCACCGGCACAGGTAATCACCTGGACAGTATTCACTACAGTTGCATACATAGGTACATAATTATCAACACAGAGCGCAGTGACACTTAATAATAATACTGTTTATTAAACTAGTAATGTGAGCGCGCACATCGATGAAATCCAATCATCGATATTTCGATTTATGGAAGATGCTTGGACAGAAATTTTCGTGTTACTCTTTACTCGCATGGATAAATCGACAACATATACAAAATAAAATTACATTATATTAAGAACATAATGGTTTAGACTTATAAGCTAAAAAATACATAAATAATAATATATACATACACATCAATAACCAAGTGGCACAAATGAAACCTCATGATATCAATAAATATAAAGCTTGTATGCAAAAAAAAAAAAAAAATTTAAGAAATAATAAAATAAATAAAATGAACAAATATTCACTTAATTATAAAATATACGGCCTCTTTAAACTTGTTATATACTACATTGAATATGTCAATTTGTTCGGATATATAATTAAAAAGTCGAACTGCTTTATTTATTGGAGAATAAGTAATCAGATTAGTTCTTCCAGTTGAACAGTAAAACAAATTGTGATGACGAGATCTCCCATAGCAGTCAGGGACATACAGTTGTATCTGTTCTAAAATTTCTGGGTTACTTATGGAACCGTGTAATAGTTTAAAGAAATGTCGAATCAAATATTCGTCTCTACGTTTCTGGAGAGTAGACAGACCCAGACACCCATTAATAAACAGAGATGGAAACATGTAAGGGTAATACCCATACGTCAGTTTGTAGTAATACCTAGCAAATTTTTTTTGGAATTTCTCTAACTTTAGAATGAGTGTGGTTTCATATGGAGACCATATTATAGATCCAGATTCTAAGACAGAGCGCACTAAGGACTCGAAAAGTAATTTTAAAGTATTGGGATTTTGAAAATGACTTGTACTTCTGATAATGAACCCGAGCATTTTAAAAGCCTTATCCACGACATTTTCGACGTGCTTTCGAAATGATAAGATACTGGTAAATGTAATCCCTAGATCCTTCACTTCAGATATTCTATCCAGTTTTGAGTTTTCCATGACATAATCATATACAATGGGATTTTTTATTTTGGTGTATGACATTACATGACATTTGGGGGCACTAAATTTCAATTTATTTACGTTAGACCATTCTACGATCGAGTCAATGTCACCCTGAAGTAACTTTGCATCATTCAAACAAGTAATCTCCTTAAACACTTTCAGATCATCAGCGTAGAGAAGAAATTTGCAGTTATTTATATTTTTATATATGTCATTTATAAATATCGTAAACAGTAGTGGGCCCAAGTTTGAGCCCTGGGGTACACCTGAATAAGCAAAATATTTCTGAGAGTCGTAACCACAGTATCTTACATATTGCTGTCTATTATGAAGATAGCTTGCCACATATACTATCATTTTGTTACATAAACCTACGTCATTTAGCTTCTGAATAAGTATGTCGTGATCTACTTTATCGAACGCTTTTTGAAAGTCCGTATATACTACATCTATCTGTGACCGCTCATCCAAATATGTCCCTACGTAAGTATTGAAGGACAATAAATTTGTGACAACAGATCTGGTAGGTCTGAAGCCGTGTTGCTCATTTATGAGAAGATGTTTCACAGAGTCCCATATTCTTTTATGAAGTATAATTTCCAGTAGTTTAGCTGGTGTAGATATGATAGCAATAGGCCTATAGTTCTGTATATTCGATTTGTCGCCCCCCTTATGTATTGGGTTCACTTTTGTGGTTTTCCATAGTGTTGGAAATATTCCCGACTTAAAAGACAAATTAAACAAGAAATGGAATATACCCCGGAACTCCATTGAGGAATTTTTAAGTAAATACGCCGGAATTTGGTCAGGTCCAGACGAACGAGTCGATTTAAGTTTTTTAAAACTATAGTCCAGTTCACTGAGAGAAACATTGAAACCATTACAAAAATCACCCTCTGCAGATACATTGGAATAGTTATCAATATCTAACAAAGGTGGAACATGATTATAAACTGAGGAAAAATAATATGAGAACGCATTTGATATATCCTGTGGGTCCGAGTACGTTTTATCGTTCAAGGACATTTGTTCCGGATATTCCGAAGATACTTTTCTACTGGCAATATAATTCCAAAATTGAGATGGATCTCTACAAATAATATTGCTTTCTGTTCGATCTAAATAAGTTGTAAGAATGTAAATCATGCGTATTTATTAAAATGTTCAATCATTTGTACCACTCTCATACGTGTTTTTAATTGTTTATCTTCGCATTTTGATAAAGTTACCCCAAGCCTAGCGATGTTTAAGTGTAATAGTATTGGTAATGTCTTCGTTACGCAACTGAGCCAAACAAAATATGCGCATTCAACAAAAGGTTCGCGCGTTCGTATAGGCGTTGTTTCTGATCTTAATACAAATGTTATCACATTTTTACAAATGTGGGGACTTGCTACATTAATTTATTTACTTTCGTGGATGGCATTGATACAGTAATATGATTTGGCAACGTTGCAATTTTTGATCGATTATTGTTGTTTAATAAATTGTCAAAATGATTTCCTAAGTGAGAATGTATATTTCAGATAAAAAGGTATATCGGAGTGTATATATGGTCACACAAAATGTCAAATATTGGCTCAAAATGAGTTATAGGCAGGAATCGGCTCAGGATCACGTGGTGATACCGAAAATGTAAAAATCTCATTTTGACTCTGATCAAGTATGTGACAAAAGAGCCAACAAGTAGAAATGAGCCAACATCCCCGGTAATTCACAGACGGTTTGAGCCACGAAGTGCTAGTTGACAAACATATATATATATATATATATATATATATATATATAAATTCCAATCGTTCTGTAAATTTTCATCTGTTATGGACGGTTAAAAAAACTAGTAATAATTAGAGGTACGTAATTTTCGCAAATAAAAAATTGTAATATCGCATTTAAAAAATATATAAAAGCGAAATTTCGCATTTATTCGCATAAAACATAAAATGTCTATAATAAAACACCTTTGAGTATTTTAAATATTTAATAAACAGTTAACAATTGTAGAAAACCTTTATAAAATATCAACATGTAATAAAATATACGCTTTCAATTAATACAATTTAGTTGCATCGACGACTTCTATTAACTGATTTTTCAGTTTCAATTATTTTCACAAGGATAAAGCGTTCGTTTTGACGAGTTACTTGATCTTTTACCTTTAAAATATGATAATTATCGATATTTCACTGAAATTTACTAAAATTAAAACATCGCATTTATGGAATATATTGACAAATTTCGCATTTATCGCATCTATTTCGTAAATACGAAATTTACGTACCCCTAGTAATAATATAAATTATAATATTGACAGAGCAAACATCAGTGCGTTTATTGCACGAGATTTCTCTGGTGAATGTTGGTTAAGTTTCGAACGATCGCACTGACGTACCCGAGCGATCACTCGACAGTAGATAATTCGCTGAAGGTATCCCTGAAATAAATTAATCAAATTCTGGCACAATACTTTTTGCCTTATTGTATACTTGCAAAAAAGCTTTTCCAATATCTGACACAATGGATACTAAATCTATAAACGATAATGACTTATGTGAGAGTGATAATATACTCATTTATAAATTAGAGGAAAATGAAATTGAACATTTTTTAATAAATGTCAACGTAGCCCTTTCAAAGCCACACGATAGTAATAATGCGAAAGGGACTATTATTGGTGATAAAAAAACATATTAATATGCAAATGCAGATTGGAAAAAAACCATACGAGTGTGATACTGATATATGTCGCAAACATTTCAGTGAATCAGGAAGTTTAAAGAAACATATGCGAACACATACAGGTGAAAAACCATACGAGTGTGATATATGCCGCAAAAAGTTCACAATATCAGGATCTTTGAAGATACATATGCGAACACATAGTGGTGAAAAACCATACGAGTGTGATATATGCCGCAAAAAGTTCACAATATCAGGATCTTTGAAGAAACATATGCGAACACATACAGGTGAAAAACCATACGAGTGTGATACTGATATATGTCGCAAACATTTCAGTGAATCAGGAAGTTTAAAGAAACATATGCGAACACATACAGGTGAAAAACCATACGAGTGGGATATATGCCGCAAAAAGTTCACTACATCAGGGGATTTAAAGAAACATATGCGAACGCATAGTGGTGAAAAACCATACGAGTGTGATATATGATATATGCCGCAAAAGTTCACTTTTTCAGGGGATTTAAAGAAACATATGCGAACACATAGTGGTGAAAAACCATACGAGTGTGATATATGCCGCAAAAAGTTCACTTTAACAGGGGATTTAAAGCAACATATGCGAACACATAGTGGTGAAAAACCATACGAGTGTGATATATGCCGCAAAAAGTTCAATCAATCAGGAGATTTAAAGATACATATGCGAACACATATTGGTGAAAAAATCATACGAGTGTGATACATACCTACAATCATTTTGTCTAATATTTATTATCAAGTCAGTTGCGTTCTTGAAAAGGCCGCCAAGTCGGGTGAATGAACCCATATTATGAGATTCGTTCTTCTTCTTCTTCTATTAATTATTGGCTTGCACCCAATCTTGGGTGATGCAGCCACAATGCTATAAAAATGGTACATCGAATTATATATCAGCAGGGTGCATAGTGTAACAGATATTTTGAATGATAAGGCAATATTAGTTCGGCGATAGCCGAAGGGTCGTAGGTGTTACGAAGTTTCACGAGGTAGTCCGAAGCGCTTAGCCATACGACGGCATTTGTTAAATCACAGCGGGGGATACATACCGTAATAGAAATGTAATTTTTTTAATTAACAAATTTTAATTTTGTGTGGAGTGATTTTAATGTGGTAAATTCAACCCGCAGTATTAAGAGGTACGTAATGTTTAAATAAAATATAAATTTGGTCGTGAAATTTATAAAGTAATATCATTGCGATGTAGCAACGGTGACAATCATATAATTTTCTTATTAGTGACACTTTTTTGTAAATTTTATTTACAGAAAAGCGGGTTCTAGTCCTGGGGAGGAAACTTCTTAGTCTTGGGGAGAAAAACTCCTAGTCGTGGGGAGAAAGTATTCTAGTCTTGGGGAGAAAATCTCCTAGTCATGGGCAAATAAAACCCGGAGTTTTGGGAATTGAAGTCAGTCGTTTAGACTAAAGTTTGGATGGAACGTATTAGGCAATGCGTAAATCAGTTTAACCCTATACTCCCTTACTTGGTATCATATCATTAAATTATTATTCCCGTGATATATAAATACAACAATTTAATAAGGTATTAGGTACTCTAAATATACATAAATAAACTTTAGAGTTATTAACAATGATTGCTGCATTAAAAAAGACATCGCCGAAGATAACTTGTTTTATATACTCTAAAGACAAAATAAACATTATGAAGTGGATGATAGCACAATGGTGTCAGTTGACGGCTTTTGTACGTAAAGGTCGTGGGTTCAAGTGCCGGTGCCGACCATTTCCACTTTTACAACACAAGATTTGCTTTCTATGTATTTGTGTTCACTTTGAGTTAGTCCAGATTTATTATTAAAAAAATCCACTTTTCTATACAAATATGTGAGAAAAGCTGAGGGAATTTATTACCCAAGGATTTCTTCCAGTCATCCAGTCCCGTCCAATCTGAGCCAAATATTTTTTTTGATGGTTTATAAACGTATTTATTTATTACTTGTGCCTACCTACGTTCAACGTTTTTCACGTCAAGCAAAGTTTGTTTGTGAAAGAAAAATATGGTCGGAACTAGCTACTGAATTCACGTTCCTTCCTACTACATAGTTACTGACATGAAAGTCAGATGAGTCCATTTTTTTTTTTTTTTTTAATTTAAAAAAACTTGCAATTTTCTTCATTCAAGGATGTTTCTGTTGACTTGATTTATTTCCTTTATGAAACTTCTTCAAATACCTTGCCGAAAAATTTAACTCCCATCAAAAAACGATAAAAAGGTGGATTTAGACCTTGCGGGAGCCTTGTCTCACTTCTTGAATTACAAGCTACAATCCATAAATATTCGTATGAAAACTTTTTAGTACAAAAAGTCTATTTATTCTTCCACAATACTCAACTATCCTTGGGAAACGCAGAGTCCAAGGAACGTTATAAAGTAGTCCATTTTTTCCTGCACTAAATACTTAATTATTTTAAGTGTTTTTTTAGCTTACCTTAATTAAAAAAAAAAGCTACCAAGTATAAATTCACAGCAATAACGTTTCAAAATCACGCACACAATTTCCCAATAAAATTATATCACAAAAGAAATGAGACACATTCTCAATCAATAGGAATAATAAATACCAATACCAATTAACTTCTGTATATATTAAATATTTTCAACATCACAATCAATTTTTAGTACCGATATCGATTAATTTCTGCAAACATTGCAAACTCTTGTCAATATTATGATGAACAATAAGAACCGATATCGTTTGATTTCTGTATATAATAATTATTTTTCAATATCACATTCAATTTTTAGTACCGATATCGATTGATTTCTGAAAACCTTCCAAACTTGTCAATATTATGATGAATAATAATTACCAATATTGATTGATTTCTGAAAACATTACAAACTTGTCAATATTATTATTATTTTTTTTTTTTTTTTTTTTTTTTTTTTTTTTTTTTTTTTACCCATCACGCCGTGTCCCGTAAGGGGTAGGCAGAGAGAACGGACCTCCACTCTTTTCTATCCAAGCATACTTCTTTCGCTTCTTCTACCGACATACTATTTCTCATACAGCTTCTCCTATTTCTTTTACTTCTTACCTGGCCTTCCTTGAGGACGGAATCGATGTGTTCGATCCACGTCATTCTCGGTCGACCACGCTTTCTTACACCTTTCCTTTCAGCCTTATGAATTCTCTTTGTCATTCTGTTTGCATCCATTCTTTCCACATGCCCAAACCATCTCAACTTATTAACTTTCATCTTTGTCACAACACTTACTTCCATACCACATTCTTTCCTAATATTTTCATTCCTTTCCATATCCCATAAAGTTTTTCCACATATTCTTCGTAGAGATTTCATCTCTACTGCATTTATACTACATTCTTCTTTTTTCGTCCATGTCCACGTTTCACAACCATACATCATCGATGGTAGCAGGATTGCGTTATGCACTAGTTTCTTTGCTTGTAGTGAGACGTTGTTGTTTCTCATTATAGGTCTTAATGCACCGCCCACCCTGCAACCAGCAACTTTCCTACGTTCGATTTCTTTTTCACACTTTCCATCCCGACTAAACATGCTTCCTAAATACACATACTCATTCACTTGCTCAAGACATTCATTTTCTACGGTTACTTTGCAATTCGTTCTTGCTTCATCCCTTTCAAATACCAACACCTTTGTTTTGCTTACATTCATTTTTAGACCATTTTTTGCACAATTTTCAAACACACTTGACACAAGTTCTTGCAAATCATTTTCACACTCAGCCATAAGTACTAAATCATCTGCATACATAAGCGCACATACCTTTATACCATTCAATTCAACCCCTATATTTATATCTTTTAACCCACTGACGCAAAAATCAAAGAACAAATTGAACAACCAGGGTGACATGACGCACCCTTGCTTCACACCTTTCGTAAGATAGAACTCCGGTGAAAGGTGACTGTTCACCTTCACACACGCAGTACTTTCCGAATATAGCGAAGCAATGGCACGAATCAACCGGTTATTCACTCCATACATTGATAGAACTTCCCATAATTTACCCCTGTCTACCCTATCATATGCCTTTTCCAAATCTACGAATGCACAGAAAAGCTTCTGATGTTTACTCAAAAGCTTCTCCGTAATCATCCGCAGAGCGAAGATCTGATCGGCACACCCCCTCCCTTTCATAAAAGCCCCTTGTGCATCCCAGACTTTATTTTCAGTTATTGTTCTAACCCTTTCTACTAAAATTCTACTGTATAATTTACCCACGTTGCTCAACAAGCTGATTGCACGATAGTTGCCACAGTCCAACCGGGAGCCCTTCCCCTTGTACAGAGGGCAGATAATGGCTTTCCTCCAGTCACCTGGGGTACGGCCTTCCGTCCAGCACAAGTTGAAAAGCTCCAGGCACCACTGCAGCGTCACTCGGCCGCCATACCTGATAAGCTCCGTTGCTACCCTATCGCAACCTGACGCTTTCCCATGTTTTGCTTTTTTAAGCGCATTCATAAGTTCATTCATACTGATTTGCTGACTCTCATCACCCTGTCCATTTATACTTACTTGGCACAAACTGCCGCATCCATCCTTGGTTTCAAACAACTCTTCAAAATACTCTTTCCATCTCAGACCTATATCCTTTTGCTGTGTCAGCATACATCCATTTTTATCTTTCAAACAATTCACTTTCTCATCCTTCCCAGACCTTTTCCTTTTCACTTCCTTCCAAAAAAGCTTTAAATTGCCATTCACATTCGCACTTAATTTTTTACATTCATTATCCTCTAATTTTTTCTTTTTCAAGCTCACAAGTTTCTTAACTGCATTCTTCTCTTTCTTATAAATATCATACATAACTGTTTTGTCGGAGTCATTCTTCGCACAAACTACATTCTTCCACGCATTCTGTTTTTTATCCACAGCCGCTTTCACTTCTTTGTCCCACCATGCATCACCTTTTTTTCTACCCGTTTTAGATTCCCCACATACTTTAATCGCACTGTTTACTAAAGATTGTTTTATTATTTCCCATTGTTCCTCTAAGCTATAATTGATTGATTCTAAGTTGTTCAACGTGCTTTCAATTAATCCTACATATTCATCCTTACAATTATCCTCATTTAACTTTTCGATTCGTATCCTTTTGGAGCTTTCCACTTCTCTCGGTCTCGATCGCCAACCATGGAACAGATCAATTCTTGCAACAACAAGGAAATGGTCCGTCCCTAGTTCAGCACCTCGAAAAACCCGAGTATCCGTGGTCAAACCCCTCAGTCTATATTATGAAGTTCAATATTATGATGAATAATAATTACAAATATTGATTGATTTCTGAAAACATTGCAAACTTGTCAATATTGTGATGAATAATAATTACCAATATCGATTGATTTCTGTAGGTATATATTAATTATTTTTCAATATCACAATCAATTTTTAGTACCGATATCGACTGATTTCTGCAAACTTGTCAATATAATAATATTGACAAGTTTTCATCATAATGAATAATAAGAACCGATGTTGTTTAATTTCTGTATATTTTCAATTTTTTTCTATATCATAATGAAAAATAAGTACCAATTCCAATTGACTTCTGTATGTATATTAAATATTTTTCTATGTTATAATGAATAACGAGTTCCAATATCGTTTGATTTCTGTATATTTTTCAATATGACAACCAATTTTTAGTTACAATTTCGATTGATTTTTGCATACATTGTAAACTTTTCAATATTAATTAGTACCAGTATCGATTGATTTCTGTATATATTAATTATTTTTTATAATGAATAATGAGTACCTATATCGATTGATTTTTTTTTATGTATTTTACTCCCATTTATAAATTTAGTCTTATTAGACCATTTTCTTTTTGTACCATTTGTATATTTAAGTACCATTATTTATGACTTTTTTGTATTTAAAATAATTTAAAAATTTGTTTTTGTCAATTGAAATAAAGAGGTATATTGATAATGGTAATTTGTATTTTATTATTTCTAAGAATAAGTATTGCTAACATTTATTTTGGTATAGTGTTATTAATAGGAATTTTACAGATTTGCATTGCTTTAAGAAATTCTTATTTTAATTCTATGCCATTTTGGATGTTAGTAATATTTCACCCAATACCCCATTTATGAAATTATTTTCAAATTTCCCCCCTGCAGAAATGGTCTGGGATTTTTAAATTTACCGCCAATTTTAGTTCAACAAAATTCCGTGATGTCACTACGGAGTGCTGGCGTTGGCGTCATCTAGGCGTGTATTTTGTATGAAGTCGACATTCTTCCCTATGTAATAGGGTATTATTGTTCTGTGCTCGACAGTAGATAATTCGCTGAAGGTATCCCTGAAATAAATTAATCAAATTCTGGCACAATACTGTTTGCCTTATTGTATACTTGCAAAAAAGCTTTTCCAATATCTGACACAATGGATACTAAATCTATAAACGATAATGACTTATGTGAGAGTGATAATATACTCATTTATAAATTAGAGGAAAATGAAATTGAACATTTTTTAATAAATGTCAACGTAGCCCTTTCAAAGCCACACGATAGTAATAATGCGAAAGGGACTATTATTGGTGATAAAAAACATATTAATATGCAAATGCAGATTGGAAAAAAACCATACGAGTGTGATATATGCCGCAAAAAGTTCAATCTATCAGGAAATTTAAAGAAACATATGCGAACACATACAGGTGAAAAACCATACGAGTGTGATATATGCCGCAAAAAGTTCAATCATTCAGGAAATTTAAAGAAACATATGCGAACACATACAGGTGAAAAACCATACGAGTGTGATATATGCCGCAAAAAGTTCAATCATTCAGGAAATTTAAAGAAACATATGCGAACACATACAGGTGAAAAACCATACGAGTGTGATATATGCCGCAAAAAGTTCAATCGGTCAGAACATTTAATGACACATATTCGAACACATAGTGGTGAAAAACCATACGAGTGTGATATATGCCGCAAAAAGTTCACAATATCAGGATCTTTGAAGACACATATGCGAACACATACAGGTGAAAAACCATACGAGTGTGATACTGATATATGTCGCAAACATTTCAGTGAATCAGGAAGTTTAAAGAAACATATGCGAACACATACAGGTGAAAAACCATACGAGTGGGATATATGCCGCAAAAAGTTCACTACATCAGGGGATTTAAAGAAACATATGTGAACGCATAGTGGTGAAAAACCATACGAGTGTGATATATGCCGCAAAAAGTTCAATCAATCAGGAAATTTAATGGGACATATGCGAAGACATAGTGGTGAAAAACCATACGAGTGTGATATATGCCGCAAAAAGTTCACTTTAACAGGGGATTTAAAGCAACATATGCGAACACATAGTAGTGAAAAACCATACGAGTGTGATATATGCCGCAAAAAGTTCAATCAATCAGGAGATTTAAAGATACATATGCGAACACATAGTGGTGAAAAACCATACGAGTGTGATATATGCCACAAAAAGTTCACTCAATTAGGAAATTTAATGACACATATGCGAGCACATAGTGGTGCAAAACCATACGAGTGTGATATATGCCGCAAAAAGTTCAATCAATCAGGACATTTAATGAGACATATGCGAACACATAGTGGTGAAAAACCATACGAGTGTGATATATGACGCAAAAAGTTCAATCAATCAGGATCTTTAAAGATACATATGCGAACACATAGTGGTGAAAAACCATACGAGTGTGATATATGCCGCAAAAAGTTCACTATATCAGAAACTTTAAAGAAACATATGCGAACACATAGTGGTGAAAAAATCATACGAGTGTCTTCTTCTTCTTCGTTCTATAGATCCTGGGGATCTGTTTGTGCCGCCGCCTGTTCCTCCTGTGATGTCGACTGCCAGCTGTCTCTCCATCTCTTTGGGGGTCTGCCTGGGAGTCTGCGTCCTTCGGGGTTTCCGTGGAGGGCGATACGTGGAAGTCTGTCTTCTGACATTCTGTTAACATGTTCATTCCAGTATCGCCTTCGTTGTCGTCCCCACCTCACTATGTCTTCCGTCTTACACGTGCTCCGGATATCAACATTTCTAACACGGTCACGCAGCGTGTTTCCAGTTATAGATCGGAGGGTTTTCATCTCCGAAGTTCGCAGCCGAGATTTTGTTCTGGAAGTATCAGCCCTTGCCTCAATTCCATAAGTGGCTATTGGTCGAACACATGTTTTATATATTTACATACGAGTGTGATACATACAATCATTTTGTCTAATATTTATTATCAAGTCAGTTGCGTCTAGGGTTGCCAACTCTGGAAAGGATCAACCCGGGAGAATCAACCAGGGGGGGGGAGGGGTTGTTTAAGAGATTGAAAGAAAATCATTATTTAATTTTTCAATTTATATTTATGTTGTTTTCGAACAGCATCTAATATTTGTCGTTTTTTTCACCACAAAATCATAAAAGTTTTTAGATGGTACTTGTAACTCTGCTTTTACTAAAGTGATACTCATTCCATTTCTTTCCTTGCTCCATCATGCTGAATACGCGCTCACATGAAGCATTATTAGACACACTTTTCTCACATCTTTGATAAACTATGATGACAATGTAAATTTTGGATTTGAGTTTCACCTTTAGTAAAATGTATGATAAATTAGTTATAGGTTTGGTAATAAGAATTATTATTTGAAAGTTTCCATATTATAGAAAAATTAAGTTGAAATCCATTCTCAATGAAAAATATATATTTTTTTAATAAACATTGAAATTTATTTATATTTGTAAACAATTTCTTTTATTGGAGCCTATAACCATTCCAAGAGTCTTCTTGAGCCAAAACCATTTTTTTAACCCACCCTTGAGATTTTGCAAAGTTAGTCCAGAGGGATAACAAGTCTATTTCAGTGAGCCTCTAGCCGGGCAGAAGGGGAAAAGACCCCAGGTGATCTTTCTGTCAGCCACTCCTCAGGAAAACACAATAGACGAAGTAGTCTACGTGACTTTCCTAAGTCTGCTGGACCACCTTAAACAGGGGTCCGCGACAATAGGTATATCAATCAAATGAGATTCGTTCATGCGGAATTAATGTGTTTTCGTTTCAGTGTGCATTCAACTGGAAGTAATGTAATGAGTTAAATTTGGAGTCGATGTTTTGATTCACAAATTTTATTTAAAATAAGTACCTACGTGATCATTTTCATTGAAAAAAGTACGAGGTAGCTTAGTATAGAGCCACGAGTTTCACACGTGCAAGTTTATGCCTTGATCACACGTACCGAGTAAACGGGCGAGAAAGTGCACTCGGCCGAGTACTCGCTGCGTCTAAACCTTAAGACAAATCTACTGCCGTGATTTCATACCAAACGTAACGGTGACATAATAATATTGTGTGCATGGGATATGACTTTTACTTTTTACATGAGACATGACTTACTTTGCTATAGATTTTGTATTTATTTTTATTATATCTTTATTTTATATTCTATTTCTTTTTTGTTTTTTTTTTGTTTCTTTTCTTCTTTTTTCTATTACTTTGTTTTTATTGTAGTTAAGTTTAGTTATAAGTTGTTTTTCTTTTTATTTATTTTTTGTCTTAATTTGTTTTTCATTTTATTTCTTCTTTGTATTATAAGTTTAGTTATAAGTTGTTTTTCATTTTATTTCTTCTTTGTCTTAATTTCTGTTTATTTTTAGTTTTAATTAGTATTAAGCTATTTTACAAATTATGTAAAGCAAACTGAGCCTCACCCTTCTCAGCGAAACTGTGTTTCTTTGGGGTAACAATAAAGATTGTATATTAAAAAAAAAAAAAAAAAAATTACGCCTATTTTCATTCATTATTATCATATCAACGATTTTAAAAAATAAATTAGACAGATTTTGGTTGCTTTGCATAAAAATAGTTCCACGAAGGTCTATTTTGAATCCGGTATTAATTGCTTTACGAAAAAATGTTTAAATGAGGACTTTTACAAGATGTATTTATAATATTGACGCTCGACATTTAGACGGGGATTGAGTTTCAAGAATTATACATACGCACTTTTGGGATTGAGTTTCAAGAATTTAACTTACGCACTTTTGGGATTGAGTTCAAGAATTTAACTTACGCACTTTTGGGATTGAGTTTCAAGAATTTAACTTACGCACTTTTGGGATTGAGTTTCAAGAATTTAACTTACGCACTTTTGGGATTGAGTTTCAAGAATTTAACTTACGCACTTTTAGGATTGAGTTTCAAGAATTTAACTTACGCACTTTTGGGATTGAGTTTCAAGAATTTAACTTACGCACTTTTGGGATTGAGTTTCAAGAATGTAACTTACGCACTTTTGGGATTGAGTTTCAAGAATTAATCATACGCACTCTTGGGATTGAGTTTCAAGAATTTAACTTACACACTTTTGGGATTGAGTTTCAAGAATTTAACTTAAACGCTTTTAGAATGTAGGTCAGTACTCTATTAAATAAACTAGCTGGAGCAACCTAACAGCGCGCAAGTTCTGACAATAACTATTTCAGCATTTTTTATGCTTTAGTATGTTGAAAAAAATTCATAGCCACGGGAGGATTCGAACCCGCGTTACTAGCGATTTTACACAGTGTCATTTCTTTATTAGGTATTATATTTTTTTTATTACTACCCCGGGATCGCACCCTGTTTCAGATTGGACAGGAGGAATAATTCATTATTATTAAAACAAAGAAACTGCTGGAGGAATCGACTTCCGCTAGCTGTAGGTACTAAAGCCTTTGTTTGGAAAAAGAGTTATTTTTATTTATTTTTTTACTAAATGAAATTTCGACTCACTTGTTAGATTTTATAAGACTAACTTTTTGTTACCAAATTTTGTTCAATGTCATACCTACATAATAATATGTTCACTTGCTCCCTATACTCCCTTACTTGGTATCATATCATTAAATTATTATTCCCGTGATATATAAATACAACAATTTAATAAGGTATTAGGTACTATAAACATACATAAATGTAAAACTTTTAAGTTATTAACAATGATTGCTGCATTAAAAAAGACATCGCCGAAGATAACTTGTTTTATACACTCTAAAGACAAAATAAACATTATGAAGTGGTTGATAGCACAATGGTGTCAGTTGCGGCTTTTGTACGTAAAGGTCATGGGTTCAAGTGCCGGTGCCGACCATTTCCACTTTAACAACACAAGTTTTGCTTTCTATGTATTTGTGTTCACTTTGAGTTAGTCCAGATTTATTTAAAAAAAATCCACTTTTCTATACAAATATGTGAGAAAAGCTGAGGGAATTTATTGCCCAAGGATTTTTTCCAGTCATCCGGTCCCGTCCAATCTGAGCCAAATATTTTTTTTGATGGTTTATAAACGTATTTATTTATTACTTGTGCCTACCTACGTTCAACGTTTTTCACGTCAAGCAAAGTTTGTTTGTGAAAGAAAAATATGGTCGGAACTCGGAACTAGCTACTGAATTCACGTTCCTTCCTACTACATAGTTACTGACATGAAAGTCAGATGAGTCCATTATTATTATTATTATTTTTTTTTTTTTAATTTAAAAAAACTTGCAATTTTCTTCATTCAAGGATGTTTCTGTTGACTTGATTTATTTCCTTTATGAAAATTCTTCAAATACCTTAGCGAAAAATTTAACTTCCATCAAAAAACGATAAAAAGGTGGATGTAGACCTTGCGGGAGCCTTGTCTCACTTCTTGAATTACAAGCTACAATCCATAAATATTCGTATGAAAACTTTTTAGTACAAAAAGTCTATTTATTCTTCCACAATACTCAACTATCCTTGTAAAATGCAGTCCAGATAATACATAAGGAACGTTATAATTAGTAGGTTTTCCTGCACTAAATACTTAATTATTTTAAGTGTTTTTTTAGCTTACCTTAATTAAAAAAAAAGCTACCAAGTATAAATTCACAGCAACAACGTTTCAAAATCACGCACACAATTTCCGAATAAAATTATATCACAAAAGAAATGAGACACATTCTCAATCTATAGGTACTGACTGTACGTATTGTCTGCGTTCGAATGTTGATATCTTTGTAATAAAAATTCGATAACATTGTTATGATTTTTTGTAACAAAGAGACACTGAACCATTTTGATAATGAATTATTATTTATAATAATATATTATGATTATTTAGTAATTGGGGACGATTCTCGCAGAACTACAAGACGCAACTGATATCAAAAGACATCCATTAAATTTCGATGTGTGAAATAATGACATATATAACTATGTGTCAATCAGACGATGGGGATTATCATGAAATTAATTAAATTTATAAAACTGTTTCGTATTTTTTCGGCCCCATTCTTATTAGAAAACACGTAACAATCCCAACTTTCTGTTTCCATGTCAGTATGTGAATGACTTAACGACTTAAGGCAGAGTTCCATATTTCATATTCATGTGCTTTATAAAATATCTCTTGATTTCGTATTACTTGCAGTGCTTCGGGGTCTTTTACCAAGAAATTATATAGTATTTATTAAAAAACTAGCATTCCCGAAAAACGTTGTCCTGTAGTAGTCCTTGTTATGAATATTTATTTCAAATCTGTAATTTATCAAATTAAAAAGAAATTCTATTAAAAATCTGCGTACCAATGTTTTGAAACTCAATGGTGGCCGTAATCTCTGCCTACCCAACTCCAGGATACGGCGTGATGGGTAAAACAAAGTAAATTGCCATAGGGTAAGAACACGTAGAAAGCGGATTCCGACCCGCGCCGACCGGCTCATAGATTGTTGTCTATGGTTTCAATGCATTTAAATGGGCATGCCGGAAAGCGGGTTCCTGTTTTCTCTGTGGGTTTCCCCATTCAAATGCATAGAAACATTATTTGCGCCGGTCGGCGCGTGTCGGAATCCGCTTTCTACGTGTTCTTACCCATATACCTAGAGACTGGAAAATAGTGGTGTTATTTTTTGTGAATTTCGGTGTTATTTTTTGAGAAATTCGGTGTTATTTTTGCTCTAAAACACAGAAATTCCCGTTATTTTTTCAACGTTGATTCGTTCAAAATGAAGGTAGGTGCAAAACAAAGTATAATAGCAATTTTTAGAATTTATATACCCCTATTCGCTATCAGATCCGCTAAAATTAAGAACCCGCCAAAAAAGTGTATGAAAAAAGTAACTTTTAACTGACTGTTCCACTTAAATTATCACAATTCCTCTAAAATGACCCGCTATTCGATCAATTTAAGCAGCACCTTAGGAAGACCCGCCAAAATTTTAGAGGAACCGCTTATATGTTATGTCAAAATCGTGTCTTTTATTTTCAGTCACCTCTCTTAAAAACAACAATCAAAACAAAAAAAGTTATTATTTTCAGTAAATATATCATTTTGCTCTTGTTTTCATCACAAAAAATACGTTAATAGTGTTATATTTCTTGATCAAGATGAATTTGTTTCAGAAAAAGGAAATTTGGCGGCCATGATGATAATTTTGACACGGGGAAATTATTCGTTTGAAATCACTTGTAGCTATATTCACTTCGATCGATTTCTTAAGGAATATCGCTTGGATTGGTTGAAATCACATCGGATTGCCCGCGAAATTCAAAATTTTTGTTGATGCTAAATTTTAGCGGATCGGTAGGGAATAGGGGTAATAGTGTGTTAACATACATTGCCAAATGAATGAAAATAGAAATCAACAGATGTAGTATAATATAGTTACTTACAAAAAAAAATCAAATAAATAAAATAAAAATTCAATACTACAGAAAATATACAATAATAGAAAATATGCTCATAAATAATACTAAAAAAATGTTTTGTTGATAGATTGTCTTAGTTAAAGTTTTTCCGTCGATTTGTTAGCACAAATCAGGGCATGAGTCTGACAAGAAGAAAATTTTCCCCTGCGGTCCAATCCTTTTACTGCTTTTTACTACATACAAAAATGTACTTTTCTTATCGATTGTACGAGTATTATAATCTTTTGTAATGAACTGGCCATTCGATAAATATTCTTTTTTACAAAATCACATTATTTCTGTAAATTAGGCATGATATTCGCATTTTTTTTCTCAAAAAATCACATTATTTACGCTATTTGCGCAAAAACTTCAAAATTCGCGTTATTTGCACAAAAACCTCAAAGCGGCCGACAGAGCGGATTGGCGACGACTGCTTGAGGAGGCCAAGAGCCACCATGGGTTGACAGCGCCATGGATTGATGGATGGATGGAAAAAATTATGACAACCGCCAACGTACCTACTCAAGTTTAGATAATTCTCTAAAGTACACTCCACTTCGTCTAACAATCATTCAACTTATCTTTGAACATATGTATTTAAGTAGGAAATATCTTGCTACATTTTACATTTACTGATCTATTAAACATTTAATTATGTTAATGATTTAATGTTAACATACTGTACTTACGACCTGTGTAGGTTCACTCATATCCGTGCGATTTGTCAAATAGACACTGCAAGGTTATCGACATCACAACAAAGTACCTATCAAAGATATTCATCATTCGCAAATAGCAGCTGTTTATATAACAGCCATCTATAAATTTAGAGCAACGTATAATAGGGCCACTTAAGAATAAGACAACGCTGTTCGCTGCTAAAACATTGTCAAGAATTTTGGGCACATAGGTAGCCAGATAACTCGAAAAGGCAGGGTGGAAAGTTGGGAGGCCTGGATTTAACAGACAAGAAAAAAAGCGATTTTTCAATATATGCAGCGACAAGGATATCTGCGCTTAAGCCCAGTTTACACTAGGTCGAGTCAATCAAATCAAGTACCGAGTAATTATTTAGTATATAGCTAAATAATTACTCGCTAATCGGCCTTGAAATCGTTTTCACTATATTCGAGTACAGTTCATAAGTGAGGAGAGTTAACGAACAGTCCTCAACACAATGCAGGATTTAATTCACAGACATCAGACACAGACAACGCACAGTAAAGAATAAAATAAAAATAAATATGTATATTATAGTTTCACTATAGCGAAACGCCATTTTTGTTGCAACTTATGCACTTGAACCGCTCTACAACACGACATGCAATATTCATAGTTAGGCAATATAAGAAAAAACTGTTAAATTAAACCTGCCAGCTCTTGTATGTTTTATAGATCTCGCTAAAACATTCGATCCTGCAAGACTCGGTGACATAATACATAATATACTGACCGGAAGAGAAGCACCACCAGAAATAGTAAACGCAATTGAGCAATTAAACACCAATACTCGAATCAGAGTAGATGGGCATCTCTCGAATTGAATGTGTCGGCACCGGTATCAGATAGGGCGGCAGCCGAAATCCATTCCTTTTGAACCTCATCATGGATGAGATTGTAGGTGAGATTAAATTACTGCGAATAGGATATAGGCTGCGAGAGCACACCATTGACATTGTGTGTTATGCAGATGATGCAGTCATATTTGCTGAAAATGAACCTGCAATGGACCTGAAATCACTTCTGGATGCGTTCAACCAAGCAAACCAAAAATATATAATGAAAACCAAGAGCATGATGTTTTCTCGCTCACCGGTCAACTGCAGCATAATTATTAATCAGTTGATGGTCTCTTTATGGATCAGATGCCTCTCCGAACTTCCATAGGTGCGTGCAGATTTTATTGAATTTCTTCAACCAATTTGAGAAATCATTGCAGATTGAAAAACGTATATTTAAATATAATTAGACCGGTCACTAAACCTGACATATTATACAATTTATAAATTTTATAATATAAAAGAAAGTCGGGTTAGTGCGAAAACTTATAACGAATCGAATCTCAAAATAGGGTACAATTTAAAATTTTATTAAATAGAACTTTGAAGACGTTTTAGAAAGAATTATAACTTTTTTTCTTCTAATTATTTTCAAAAACTTGCCAATTAATCAATCTATAAATACCACCCTGTAAATTTCATTAAGCTATCTTTATTGCATCATAACTGTTTTTGTAACTATTGGGTATAGTATTCATCTGTTTCAGAAAATAATATAATATGTGTGTACCTCAATAATTGGGGTCTCTGTAACTATTTAAATATCCTGTAGTCAGGGTTCGACATAAAAAGAAGTAGGTACTAAAATTATAAAAATCTAAAAACTATAAAATATATAATATGTTGAGGTATTTAGATAGCCGTAAAGCTTTTCTATCTCTGGACTATCGTTTAGTCGTACTTTCTGGGACACCCTGAATAATCAAGTAGTTGGTATTTATTTAATTTTATTTGGGCAAGCACCCAAAACAAGGGTGAAGCAGCCCACCAAAAAGTAAAATACAGCACGAGTAATTCAAAATGCACAATCATCAAAATGAATTAGGAAATATTCTCAATCATATTTTTTGTTATCTACACCTGGAGCGTCAGCGATGTGATGCCGTCTAAAAATAGATTTAATGTTGTTGTCACTAACACCTAGGCGGTGCGGAGACTAAGGGGAACGGGGTTGGTCATGTAAACGGAAATCAAATTAAAAGTTGCGCATTAAATTCAAGTTTTTAAGTTGGAAATCATTTAATGTATTAAATCATCTTTTTATTTTTTATTAAATGTTTGGCAATTGTGGATATTATTCTTTTGTCATTTTGGGCTAATAAGAAATTCACTGACACAGGGAAAGTAGTTCCCTGCGCCAGAATGTCCAGTAGAAATTCTTCGTTAGGTAGGAGAGGGCAGTTGAAGAAAATATGATTGACAGTTTCTTCCTCCTTTTCACACTCACACATGGAAGAAGGAAGAATGTTGATTTTGGCAAGATGTGACGCAATGATACAATGACCCAATCTCAGCCTTGATATGAGAGAGACGGTCAGCTTGGATAATTTCATCCCGTGGTACCACGGTTTAGACAGGATTGAGGGTTGAATTTCTTTGTAGTTAGAACCGTGTGGAGACGCCACAAATACTGCGTTCCACTCAGTTCTAACTGTGTTTTCTGAAAAATTAATGCAGTCATCTAAGGAGGGTGCAAAGTATGGGGGGAAAATACCACAGGAACAGGCCTCTTTGGCCAACAAGTCAACTGTTTCATTTCCAGGTATTCCAATATGGGATGGGATCCAGACGATTGATAAAGGTATGTCTTTACTGTTTGCTATAAACAATAGTTTTTTAATATCACAAATTAGATGGTTGTTGGCGTGGGCATTGAAATTAGATTGCAAAGCGTTAACCAAGCTTAGGGAGTCAGTGAAGATGACAACATCAGAGGACAATAATGTGATGGCTTCTCTCAGAGCCTCTCTCATTGCCAAGCATTCCGCTGTAAAAACAGAGCAAATCTGAGGAAGCTGAAATTTCTTGTAAATGCTGGGAGCGGGGGAATAAAAAGCGGCACCGCATCCGCCAACAGAGTTTTTGGACCCATCTGTGTAAAATAATACTGATTTTGGCCAACGGTTTGAAACTTCATTTTGGAAAATATTTTTCACATGTTTAGGGGAAAGAGATGCGTGGCTTTTGTCTAAATTTATGGATGGTATAATTAAAGGGGAATACATTAATGAGTCGAAAGGAATTGAGTATATTGGAAGTGTGTGTGCGAAGCAGGATTCAAATTTGTCATTTATTAACTCCAATGAATTACACAGCAGAGGTGGAAGTTTGTTTGCATACTTGGGGGAATCTGCATATCGTTGTGAAAGTGAATTTATTTTCTGAAATATCGGATGATTACTTTGGTTCATTTTTTTTATAAGAAAACGGTGTGCGGAGGATTTTCTCCTCAGGAAAAGAGGCATCTCAACGCATTCAGCTTGCAGGGCTATCAAGGGAGAGGAACGCATGGCTCCCAATATGATTCTCAAACATTTTGATTGAATTCTGTCTAATTTTAATGAGAGGTAATGTGGGAGTGGTTCCATTAAAAAGGCTCCATACTCCAAGTGGCTACGAATGAGTGCAATGTAGAGAGTTTTCAAAGTGGAGGGATGTGCGCCCCACCACACTCTTGATACGGCTTTCATGATGTTTAAGTTTTTCTCACACTTAGCAATGATGTTGTCAATGTTCATGTTCCAGGATAACTTCCTTTGCAATACTATTCCCAGAAACCGTATAGATTCCTTGACTGGAATCTCCTCCTCGTTGATTGATATGGATATTGGTGGAACGCGGTGCTTGTTTGTAAAAACAATTAATTGACTTTTGGACGCTGATAAGGAAAAGCCGTTATTAATGAGCCATTCATTTATAGAGTTCATAGTTTCGTTGAGCATAACAGCAGCTTTAGATATAACGCTTTCAGCACAATAAACAACAAGATCATCAGCATACTGCAAAATTGAGCATTCAGGTGCGATTGTTTGACCAATATCAAGTGTGTAAATATTAAACAATATCGGGCTTAGAACAGACCCTTGTGGTAGTCCTTTATATACGTTTCGGAAGATACTTCCATCTGGGGTATCTATGATAATTCTACGTTCTGACATTATATTAAATATCAAACAACAAATTTGCTTCGGCAAACCAGCCTGCAGCATTTTTTTAAAAAGTATGGGTAGTGTGACGTTATCATAAGCGCTCTGGATATCCATAAAACATGCAACCGTCGCCTTTCCGCTAGTTTTTGCAAGCACAATATCCGACACAAGCATCGCAATATTATCGATGCATGATCTCCCTTTCCGAAACCCACACTGCCACTCCGGTATTGTATCATTGCTCTCCAAAAACCATTCCAGTCTACATTTGAGCATGCGCTCCAATAATTTTAGAAAGCAGCTTGATAGTGCGATTGGTCTGTAAGAGCTATCCAAAAAGGGGCTTTTTCCAGGCTTTGGGATGGGGACAATTAGTTGACTTTTCCACTCCGAAGGAATATTTCCAGAATTCATTATTGAATTAAAGAGGTTCAAAATGCAAGCCAGAAACTCCTCCGGAGAATGTTTGAAAAATGTGTATGGGACGTTATCTGGACCTGGTGTGGAATCGTTTGAGCAATTAATAGCTGATTTCAGTTCGTCGAGGGTAAACGGTGATGTTAAAAAATGGGAGTCTTCAGTATTGTAAGTGTTCTCTTTTTGAATCTCAGACAGATTTGGGACGTAGTCCGGGGCCAGCCTTCCTACAAAGCCCGCAATCCACGATGAATAATATTTCCACGGATCTGACTTTGGGGAGTAAACTCCTCGGAATTGTCGAATTGACTGCCATATCTCCGAAATGTTGGTATCCGGGGACAATGATTTGCAGAAGTTGTACCATCCGTGACGTTTCTTTTTTCTCAATAATTTCTTTGTCAATGCTTGCACCCTTCTAACCTCCAAATAATTGTCCGGTGTCAAATTTTTTTTGTATTTTTTTAAAGTATGTGCCCTATTTTTAACCATTTCGTCACACTCGACGTCCCACCACGGGGGATGTTTTCTGTTAGTTGCCATGGACGTTGTCCGTGGTACAGTGTTTTTTGCCGATTTGTCGAATATGTCGTAAATCTGCGAAGCGCAGGCTTCTGCTTCATGTTGAAGCGGCGACATCGTGTCAACAAAGTTGGTTAAGTTTGAAGAGAACCTCGACCAGTCAGCAAATCGAGTGCAGTATCTTTTACGATTCCTCTGGGGCCTAAGATGTTGTGATTTATTATTAATGTCGATTAAAATGGGGTAATGATCACTCGACATTGTGTCATCCAAAACCCTCCACGATGTCAATGATGCGATATCACCAGTACAAATAGAGATGTCCAGAGCATTTTGGTTTTGGTGAGGGAGGGAGAATCGGGTGGCACTTCCATCATTAAGGATGCACAGATTTAGTTCATCTGTTACGTCAATTACTCCTCTTCCGGCTGAGTCTGTTGAAGCGCATCCCCACGGCATGCCATGTGCATTAAAGTCTGCTAAAATAATATACGTTTTACCTAGTTTGGAGAACGTGTTCTTCCAGAATACTTCATCAAAGGAGTTACGTGGGGGAATATATGCGGAAACTATTGAAATGTCTCCCAAATTTACAGCCGATAGCTGCACATTTAAAGGAGAGGAGATGGGAATCTCTTTGTAGTAGAGGGAATTTTTAATTAGAATTGCAGTTCCACCCCCACTTCTCCCGTCAAGGCGGTCATTCCTATGACAAGAGAAGCCAGGGAAGGAAACATAAGAATTGTATGTATACCAAGTTTCGCAAAGTGCAACAATGTCAGGTTGGTGTTCTTTAATTAGAAGTAGAATGTCGTCTCGATTAGCGCTCGCGCTACGACAGTTCCACTGTAAGATCTTTATCTGTTGAATTTGAGGCATTGTTAGATTTACAGAATTCATTCAAATAATTTAAGAGGTTAGCAGCGATGGACGGTGAATTTTTTTCGTTATTTGAGATAAGGTTAAGCAAAAGAAGTGAAAGGTTTTCTATAAGTAAAGATTTTGTGGTTAAGTCTTTGTCGTCGGTCTTATTGGAGTTAAGGGCGCAGCCATCCTTAAATTTAAGGGGCTCCCCGTTCGTATACATGAGGTTGCTTTCATGCTCTTTTGGGGAAAGTGTGGGTGGAATAAACAAACGTTGTCGCGGAGATTTTGGGCGAGTTGATCTTGGAGAAATGATTGACGTCCCGGAGTATGATTTATTTGGCGCATTAAAAGCTGTTTTTCCAGCGTAAGTGGAGGAGATGCTTGGATGGAGATCTAATGCCTCCTTATATGAAATATTGTCTGTTGCCATAGTCTTTTTAACGTTTTGTTGTCTTTTGAGTTCGGGACACGATATGTTCGATGCAGAGTGTTGACCTCCGCAGTTAACGCATTTCAGAGACGAAACGTTACATTCATCCCCAGCGTGTTGTTCTCCACATTTATAGCAGCGGGGTTTTGAGCGGCACTTCGTTTTTGTATGACCAAATCGACAACAGTTGTAGCACAATACGGTCGGAAACACATACTGTTCTACACGGAAAGCATTATGATACATAAATATATGTTCAGGAATGCGCTGTCCCTCAAAAGTTAAGACCAGTGTTTGGGAGGGTTTCCAGGTAGTCCCTTCGTCGGATTTTACCTTTCGGCTCAATCTTCTTGCTTTTACGATATTGCCGAAACCATCCGGCAATTGAGCATCTTTAATTATGTCTTCAATGTCAATATCCTCGGTAACTCCGCGGATAACTCCGTGTTTAACCAGTTTATGTGCTGGTATAAAAGCCTTAAGCCTTTGAGATGACAAGAATTCACCATTTTTAACAAATTCGTTTGCTTGCTTTGCAGTTTTAAAAGATAGACAAATTTTGTACTTACCTTCTGCCTTTATTGAGCCGTTGACAATACCTGTAAATTTATTTGTATGTAGGAGGCGACCAACTACCAGCGGGTGAATTGCGGAGGAGGTATCTTGATTCTGAAGGTACACGACGAACGGGCCTGTAGAAAATATTTTATATTCTGAGGGTGGGAGATGCGTGGATGATGGTTCGTTGGGTGTAAAGGCCACGACCTTCCTAGGAACGTCGTGGTCTATATTGACAGGTGGTGGCCGTTTTCTGCCATCAGGTGGGTCTGGTGGCTGGCCTGCTTCCTCCATAGTGGAGGACACTTACTTGTTCCGAAACCAAAAGAAAACAAACAACCAAAACAAATTAATCAAACATAAAAAAGTAAACCAGAAAATAGAAATAAATTTTGTTTTTTTTTTTTTTACGACCGACTCCAGTAATTTTATTACTAACGATATAACAAAAAACACTGAAAATAAGCGACGTTGCACAGACCGCACGACTGTTCATCGGCAAGCGGCGAACGAGACTGCAAGTAGTTGGTACTTGGTAGTGGATTTTCGTATGGTGTACTCATTGGAAGTTGCGTACCGACCATTATAATATGATATTCAATAGAAACATTTGTTTTTAGAGTTTCTTATGAAAACCAAGAAAATGAAAGTCAACTTAAATCTATAATATAAAAGAAAGTCGGGTTAGTGCGAACACTTATAACTCGAGATCGGCTTAACAGATTTTTATGATGCTTTTCCGATTCGAGATTTTTCTCCGCTCTGGATAACTGAATAATTATTAAAAATTTAAAAAATGTATAGCTAATAATATAATATTAAAGTTGGTATGGAACGGATTTACTGACAACGATGCCATCTGTGAAAAATTCCATAACAACACAATTTTTATTTACTTGACAAAACATTGGTACGCAGATTTTTGATAGAATTTCTTTCATGCTTTTAGAAATATTTTTTTTTAACATTTAAATATATATTTAATGTATTTTTGTATAAATTACAAATTCGAAATCAATATTCATAGTAAGGACAATGTCTGTCGGGAATGCTAGTAAAATATAAAAACAAGATGGAAAACAGTTCGTCAAAGAAAACTGACCATAGTAAACTGGGAAGGATAGGTAAATATAAAAATAACAATAACGTTTAAATCAGAGAAGTGGATTCAATTTGGATATTTAATAGGCACACGTTTTACATAGGTACTCTGATTGAAAAAATATAAAAAAAACAAAATATATGTAAAGACTTTTGTTTCACGTAGGAAACTTTTGTCATAATGACAATAAAATGTTATATTAAGAATTTTACTATACCTATCTATGTTTAGTTTATCAAGATAAAAAAGCAATCATAATCAATAACAAAATTTATATACAAGTTAATACTAGATCTACATTTTTCTTTGTTTTCATTTTATCATCTAAGTATGTATTTTTTGTATCATCGTTTCAAAAGAAAAGAGATTGCGCAAGACTTATCGAAATTGACAGTTCTGACGGACTACTCTATCACAACACTGATCCAATTTCAATATTAATAAAGATTTTGATTTACTATTTTGATCACTTACGGCTTTATTTAAAAACTCCGATCAGTGGAAAAAATAGCTCAGCGATAGAAAATATTACGATCAACCTGTCATCGAGATAGTTTAACTCATATCGCTTGATTATGAGCTGATCTCTGTAGATTTTTGACCCGCCATATTGGATTTTACGTCAACTGATAGTTGTTTCTAGTATACAAGAACGCTTTCTGTAATAAATACACTGTATTTAAGTTTTTTTCTCTTCCAATTATGTGCTGCTTTCATATTTTGGTCTATTGTATTTCGGTTTATCATTTTAATCATAAAAAAGGCTCATCTGTCTATTTTAACTGGCCAAACCATATCAGAATCTTCACAGACGGTACAAAGACTGAGGATTGTCCAAATTTCGGTTGCTCAGTTATAATACCTCAACTTCAAATGTCTAAAATGTTTTTACTTCCACCCCCTTGCTCAGTATTTACCGCCGAATGTACAGCCATACTCCAGGCCTTGATTATAATTTCATCACTTAATCATAAAAAGTTCATTATTTTCACTGACTGTCTGAGTGCTACCCATATCATTAAAAATAACGCGTTTAGATTCCCGTACAATCACTTATTATGAAACATTAACCCATACGCATCTCATTTGTTTGGATAAATCTATGCACTAAAATCCCATTTAAAATGTACTCACCAAATGTCACACTAGATGTTCATTTTAATTTTGTCAAAACACAGTTATTTGTTGGAGAATCTTTATAAAAATTGGAATTTAAGTAGAAAAAATATTTATTATTGGAGTAAGTCTTTTTTTTTTGTTTTGTGATTTTATTTTTTGTGTTTTTTTGGGAGTAAATCTTCTTTACCAATATTGATTTAACTCTCCCAAACGATTAGATGAGAAAATATCATCAAAGGAAACGCATCTCATATCATAATCTTCACTACAGTTCTTCAACAAATGTTAAATAAGATTTTAGTTTATATCATACAATTTCAAAATAACAAAAACGTGATAAAAATAACATAAATAACACAGCGCGCACGCAAACAAACATAGATAACAATCTATGAGCCGGTCGGCGCGGGTCGGAATCCGCTTTCTACGTGTTCTTACCCTTTGGTAGGAAGCATGTTGTTGTTGTTCTTCTTCTTTTTTACTAAGTAGCAATTCACTCTCGAGAGAGTGATCTATCAGGTCACTGAAATTCAACGTATTTACTCAATATTTGCAATACAGACATATACAGGGACATCTGCCGTTTTATTTCAGTGAACAGCTTTAAGGCTCTGGGGTAGGGTAATCGCTGTTTTTTGGTGTTTTTTCATGCAATTTTTTTTCGTTGTTGTTAAAGATAGCTTCTTGAAAAAAATATTTCAATGTTCTTCAATCTTTCTTCTAGTGCAAACACTTTCAATATCTTAAAAATATTGAATATTTATAATGGAAAAAAATATTTTAAAAATGTCTCTATCGTGACTTTTCAAGAAGATTTATGCATTAACTACGAGACCTAGAAATGTAATTATTTTTCTAATCGAAGGAGATTTTCAATTTCTAGTGCAAATACGTAGCATAATTAAGTTTTAAATTGTATTTTTTTTTTTAAAACTGAAAAACTACAAATTGTATTAATTTTTTATTGTCTATGGTTTATTTTATAGAAGATTACTGGTAAGAGAAGAGCTTCGGGGTGTGGGGCGTCACATGAAGAGTTTATCTCGAAGCGGACGTTGTGTTCCTTTGACTGTATTGACATTTGGATTATTTTATGCTTATTTCGTGATAAATGATAGTTTTGTGTGCTTGGACAATATATTTTTATTATACTTTATTCGTTTTGAACTTAAACTTTAGTTATTTGGACTTTTTTATATTTTGTTTATAATTGACAGTGACATTTATATATAAGATATCTTGTTTGTATTTCATGATCAAATATAGTTTTGTGTTTGTGTGTTTGGACATTAAAATGAACAATACAATTCGTAGTGGATCAAGAAAAATCATTATTCGTGTGTATTCGCCACGTATTCGCAATGTTTAGTGGAGTTAAAGCCGGAGAACTGTCTACTAATGTTTTCTAACTAACATCTCAATTGATTGGTAAATACTGTGTTTTTTGTAGATAAAATACTTTTTCATGATAAATTTTAACATTTTCATGTATAAGAAGTTAGTTAGAGCTCATTTAAGGATACTTTATTTGTTTTAAAAATATATGTCAATAAAAGATCACAGGACAGTTTGTTTTGACGATCGAAAAACAAAATACGGTATAGGAAATAATGTTTGTTAAATTGCAATACTATATACTATATAAGTTGATTTTTTTTACTTTTTTAATTAAAATAATACTTTACTTTTTTAATTAAAATAATGCATAAACTTATTAAATTATAATACTAATATTAAGAAATCAATCGATAATAGTAAATATGTTTTGGACAGTGTCAGCTCATTGTTTTTATACAATAAAACTTTCATATCAAATAATTAATCTTTATTTTTTTTTCAGGTATATAATATGTGCGTTCTATTAGGAGAATTGTAAAAGAAGGGAATTCAAATCAATGCAAATTTACCACGCCAGGTAAACATAGAAAAGGGCGACCAAAAAAAGAATTGGATGATTTCGACCGCTGTGCCATAAGGCAAAAAGTTCATTTTTATACAGTAAAAAAGCAATACCCAGTTTGAGAAGCATGTTACAAGTTGTACGAAATTATTTGAATTTTGATGGGAGCTACGAACTTCTACGAAAAACTTTAATAAACATTGGGTTTTCGTACAAAAATGCAATTCAAATAGGAAAGTATTGCGGCTAAAAGAGAAAATTGTCTTAAAATAATCATGGAAAACAGGATGTTGCCAAAAGAACTCCAAGAAATATAGTTTATATAGATGAAAGCTTAAAAGAATATTACAGTTTGTCTATACCTACTTTATTTAACTTCAATTAATTCATTAAACATCACTTTATTTTAATTATGGCTTTTTATTTTTCATATCCCGAAGTCCAAATATGTAAAATTTTTGGCAAGTTATTTCAGAGAAAAAACCTGCTAAAGGAACAATAAATCAAGGGAACAAAAAATAATTGTTCAAACACAAAACTTATCATTTATCTTTATTTTTTATTTTTTGTTTTCAAAAAATAATTACAATTTAAAACTTAATTATACTACGTATTTGCACTAGAAATTGAAAATCAGCTTCGATTAGAAAAGTAATTACATCTCTAGGTATCGAAGTACATATATGCATAAATCTTCTTGAAAAGTCACGATAGAGACATTTTTAAAATATTTTTTTTCATTATAAATATTCAATATTTCCGTTACAGTGTTTTATTTTAGCACAGTCATTGTTAATGTGTTACCATGAGCGATAACAGCGCCCTCAATTTTTTGCCAATTTCTTGACAGACTGCAAGTTTTCTTACTTTTTAGTGTTAGGAGATTTAAATTGAGGTAAGTGCAGGAGAAGAGGGGGACAAAGGACATAGACACGCCCATTACCCCAAGGTCATTGGCTTACCCCCTAGCCTTAAGATATGACGTTGGTTTTTTTTCTCTCTCTCTCTCTCTTATTTGTGTGACACTAGTGACAGTTATGGTGACAGTACTCGTCCATAGAAATTAAGATCAATTTCAGAAAGAATAATCTTTTTCTACGGAGCAGTCGAGCTTAGAACGTCGAGTAGTTCTATAAATCTATAAATTCCAATCGTTCTGTAAATTTTCATCTGTTATGGACGGTTAAAAAAATTAGTAATAATATAAATTATAATATTGACAGAGCAAACGCTGTTTGCCTTTGTATACTTGCAAAAAAGCTTTTCCAATATCTGACACAATGGATACTAAATCTATAAACGATAATGACTTATGTGAGAGTGATAATATACTCATTTATAAATTAGAGGAAAATGAAATTGAACATTTTTTAATAAATGTCAACGTAGCCCTTTCAAAGCCACACGATAGTAATAATGCGAAAGGGACTATTATTGGTGATAAAAAACATATTAATATGCAAATGCAGATTGGAAAAAAACCATACGAGTGTGATATATGCCGCAAAAAGTTCAATCTATCAGGAAATTTAAAGAAACATATGCGAACACATACAGGTGAAAAACCATACGAGTGTGATATATGCCGCAAAAAGTTCAATCGGTCAGAACATTTAATGACACATATTCGAACACATAGTGGTGAAAAACCATACGAGTGTGATATATGTCGCAAAAAGTTCACTCAATTAGGAAATTTAATGACACATATTATGCGAACACATAGTGGTGAAAAACCATACGAGTGTGATATATGCCGCAAAAAGTTCACTTTTTCAGGGGATTTAAAGAAACATATGCGAACACATAGTGGTGAAAAACCTTACGAGTGTGATATATGCCGCAAAAAGTTCACTTTTTCAGGGGATTTAAAGAAACATATGCGAACACATAGTGGTGAAAAACCATACGAGTGTGATATATGCCGCAAAAAGTTCAATCGGTCAGAACATTTAATGACACATATTCGAACACATAGTGGTGACAAACCATACGAGTGTGATATATGCCGCAAAAAGTTCAATCAATCAGGACATTTAATGAGACATATGCGAACACATAGTGGTGAAAAACCATACGAGTGTGATATATGCCGCAAAAAGTTCAATCAATCAGGATCTTTAAAGATACATATGCGAACACATAGTGGTGACAAACCATACGAGTTGGATATATGCCGCAAAAAGTTCACAATATCAGTATCTTTGAAGATACATATGCGAACACATAGTGGTGAAAAACCATACGAGTGTGATATATGCCGCAAAAAGTTCAATCAATCAGGACATTTAATGAGACATATGCGAACACATAGTGGTGAAAAACCATACGAGTGTGATATATGCCGCAAAAAGTTCAATCAATCAGGAAATTTAATGCGACATATGCGAAGACATAGTGGTGAAAAACCATACGAGTGTGATATATGCCGAAAAAAGTTCACTTTAACAGGGGATTTAAAGCAACATATGCGAGCACATAGTGGTGAAAAACCATACGAGTGTGATATATGCCGCAAAAAGTTCAATCAATCAGGAGATTTAAAGATACATATGCGAACACATAGTGGTGAAAAACCATACGAGTGTGATATATGCCGCAAAAAGTTCAATAAATCAGGACATTTAATGAGACATATGCGAACACATAGTGGTGAAAAACCATACGAGTGTGATATATGCCGCAAAAAGTTCACTATATCAGAAACTTTAAAGAAACATAATATATGCGAACACACAGTGGTGAAAAAATCATACGAGTGTGATACATACAATTATTTTGTCTAATATTTATTGTCAAGTCAGTTGCGTCTAGGGTTGCCAACTCTGGAAAGGATCAACCCGGGAGAATCAACCAGGGGGGGGGGGGTTGTTTAAGAGATTGAAAGAAAATCATTATTTAATTTTTAAATTTATATTTATGTTGTTTTCGAGCAGCATCTAATATTTGTCGTTTTTTTCACCACAAAATCATAAAAGTTTTTAGATGATAAATCAAAGTTTGTTAGTACTTGTAACTCTGCTTTTACTAAAGTGATACTCATTCCATTTCTTTCCTTGCTCCATCATGCTGAATACGCGCTCACATGAAGCATTATTAGACACATTTTTCTCACATCTTTGATAAACTATGATGACAATGTAAATTTTGGATTTGAGTTTCACCTATAGTAAAATGTATGATAAATTAGTTAGGTATAGGTTTGGTATTAAGAATTATTATTTGAAAGTTTCCATATTATAGAAAAATTAAGTTGAAATCCATTCTCAATGAAAAATATTTTTTTTTTGAATAAACATTGAAATTTATTTATATTTGTAAACAATTTCTTTTATTGGAGTCTATAACCATTTCAAGAGTCTTCTTGAGCCAAAACCATTTTTTTAACCCACCCTTGAGATTTTGCAAAGTTAGTCCAGAGGGATAACAAGTCTATTTCAGTGAGCCTCTAGCCGGGCAGAAGAGGAAAAGACCCCAGGTGATCTTTCTTTCAGCCAATCCTCAGGAAAACACAATAGACGAAGTAGTCTACGTGACTTTCCTAAGTCTGCTGGACCACCTTAAACAGGGGTCCGCGACAATAGGTATATCAATCAAATGAGATTCGTTCATGCGGAATTAATGTGTTTTCGTTTCAGTGTGCATTCAACTGGAAGTAATGTAATGAGTTAAATTTGGAGTCGATGTTTTGATTCACAAATTTTATTTAAAATAAGTACCTACGTGATCATTTTCATTGTAAAAAAGTACGAGGTAGCTTAGTATAGAGCCACGAGTTTCACACGGGTTTATCACGTGCAAGTTTATCCCTTGATCACACGTACCGAATAAACGGGCGAGAAAGTGCACTCGGCCGAGTACTCGCTGCGTCTAAACCTTAAGACAAATCTACTGCCATGATTTCATACCAAACGTAACGGTGACATAATAATATTGTGTGCATGGGATATGACTTTGACTTTTACTTTTTACATGGGACATGACTTACTTTGCTATAGATTTTGTATTTATTTTTATTATATCTTTATTTTATATTCTATTTCTTTTTTGTTTTTTTTTTTGTTTCTTTTCTTCTTTTTTCTATTACTTTGTTTTTATTGTAGTTAAGTTTAGTTATAAGTTGTTTCTCTTTTTATTTATTTTTTGTCTTAATTTGTTTTTCATTTTATTTCTTCTTTGTATTATAAGTTTAGATATAAGTTGTTTTTCATTTTATTTCTTCTTTGTCTTAATTTCTGTTTATTTTTAGTTTTAATTAGTATTAAGCTATTTTACAAATTATTTAAAGCAAACTGAGCCTTACCCCTCTCAGCGAAACTGTGTTTCTTTGGGGTAACAATAAAGATTGTATATTAAAAAAAAAAAAAAAATATTACGCCTATTTTCATTCATTATTATCATATCAACGATTTTAAAAAATAAATTAGACAGATTTTGGTTGCTTTGCATAAAAATAGTTCCACGAAGGTCTATTTTGAATCCGGTATTAAATTGCTTTACGAAAAAAATGTTTGAATGAGGACGTTTACAAGATGTATTTATAATATTGACGCTCGACATTTAGACGGGGATTGAGTTTCAAGAATTAATCATACGCACTTTTGGGATTGAGTTTCAAGAATTTAACTTACGCACTTTTGGGATTGAGTTTCAAGAATTTAACTTACGCACTTTTGGGATTGAGTTTCAAGAATTTAACTTACGCACTTTTGGGATTGAGTTTCAAGAATTTAACTTACGCACTTTTGGGATTGAGTTTCAAGAATTTAACTTAAGCGCTTTTAGAATGTAGGTCAGTACTCTATAAAATAAACTAGCTGGAGCAACCTAACAGCGCGCAAGTTCTGAAAATAACTATTTCAGCATTTGTTATGCTTCAGTATGTTGAAAAAAATTCATAGCCACGGGAGGATTCGAACCCGCGTTACTAGCGATTTTACACAGTGTCATTTCTTTATTAGGTATTATATTTTTTTTATTTTTTATTACTACCCCGGGATCGCACCCTGTTTCAGATTGGACAGGAGCAATAATTCATTATTATTAAAACAAAGAAACTGCTGGAGGAATCGACTTCCGCTAGCTGTACTAAAGCCTTTGTTTGGAAAAAGAGTTATTTTTATCTCTTTTTTTACTTTCACGTCAAGCAAAGTTTGTTTGTGAAAGAAAAATATGGTCGGAGCTCGGAACTAGCTACTGAATTCACGTTCCTTCCTACTACATAGTTACTGACATGAAAGTCAGATGAGTCCATTATTATTATTATTATTTATTTTTTTTAATTTAAAAAAACTTGCAATTTTCTTCAATCAAGGATGTTTCTGTTGACTTGATTTATTTCCTTTATGAAAATTCTTCAAATACCTTAGCGAAAAATTTAACTTCCATCAAAAAACGATAAAAAGGTGGATGTAGACCTTGCGGGAGCCTTGTCTCACTTCTTGAATTACAAGCTACAATCCATAAATATTCGTATGAAAACTTTTTAGTACAAAAAGTCTATTTATTCTTCCACAATACTCAACTATCCTTGTAAAATGCAGTCCAGATAATACATAAGAAACGTTATAATTAGTAGGTTTTCCTGCACTAAATACTTAATTATTTTAAATGTTTTTTTAGCTTACCTTAATTAAAAAAAAAAGCTACCAAGTATAAATTCACAGCAACAACGTTTCAAAATCACGCACACAATTTCCGAATAAAATTATATCACAAAAGAAATGAGACACATTCTCAATCTATAGGTACTGACTGTACGTATTGTCTGCGTTCGAATGTTGATATCTTTGTAATAAAAATTCGATAACATTGTTATGATTTTTTGTAACAAAGAGACACTGAACCATTTTGATAATGCATTATTATTTATAATAATATATTATGATTATTTAGTAATTGGGGACGATTCTCGCAGAACTACAAGACGCAACTGATATCAAAAGACATCCATTAAATTTCGATGTGTGAAATAATGACATATATATCTATGTGTCAATCAGACGATGGGGATTATCATGAAATTAATGAAATTTATAAACCTGTTGTATTTCTTTCGGCCCCATTTTTATTCGAAAACAACCCCAACTTTCTGTTTCCATGTCGGTATATGAATGGCTTAACGACTTAAGGCAGAGTTCCATTTATTTCATGTTCATGTGGTTTATAAAATATCTCTTGATTTCGTATTACTTGCAGTGCTTCGGGGTTTTCCACCGAGAAATTATATTTGACTAGCTGACCCGCCCGTCAAACTTCGACCTGACCCAGAATAAAAAAATATTTTTGACTTATTACATGAATTAAATACAGTTAACGACATAAAGATTATTATTATTACATTCTGTTTCTTCTACATTTTTTTGTTATTTTGATTCTTTCGATACTGATTTTAAATTTGTTTTTTGTAGGTACTTATCTTGATTGTGTCTGTCATATTTTATATTGACGGCTATTCTGAAATGAAAAACAGATGATTGAGTTCCGACGTATCCAATTTTTATTGAGACTTTTGATATTTCTGTATTCTGAAAATGTTTTATCCAATACATTAGTTACGTAACTACTGGCAACCGATTAAGTTCTAAGCAAGAGCTTCTTCGTTGAGTTGGAACGTGAATTTGAGAATACCAGTCATTATATATATACTTACTTACCTGTATAATAAATAAAAAAAAATATGGTCTTGCCGTATATGAAATATGTAAATAAAAGAATAAATAAAAACTGAATTAAATTTAGCTAATAATTTATTGCATGATGTAATAAGTAATTGTTGTTGGTTCGGATGAATTGATTTAATGATTGGCATCAAATGGCTTGTTCGTTCTATACCTATGACTGGCTGGCTGGTAGCAGGGTTGGTGTGCATTGTGCATGCACTTAGGCCTCCAATGAGAAATAGGAACATCTCTAAAAACCAAACAGTTGATGTGCAATGCAAAGCTGATACCATCCAAGATATATATATGGAAGAGAATCTTATAGACATGGATGAAAAAAATCTGGAAGTTGTTATAAATACTGTAGAAATGAGATCTTTACGTAGGATATGCGGAAAAAAGACCGATTGATAAGGTGAGTGATATTATTATACTGATGAAATGATATTATACTAGAATGAAAGTGAATAAACTCAAGTGGTTCGGGCATGCTGAGAGAATTAATCTATAAATCTGAATGAATGGATGCACGGAGATGTGGCCGACCTAGATTGTCGTGAGCTAATCATATCGGTGCCTTCTTAAAGAACGATCAAATCAGGAGTAAAAGGAATAAGAGACATTGTATGCGGAACTTTATGCTCTTGAATGAAGCGAAAGAGGTTTGTGTGGATAGGAATGAATGGAAGTTCGTAAAATCTGCCTCCCCACTCCGGGATACGGCGTGATGGGTAAAAAAAGGTTAAGTGTCATATCAAATCAAAAACAGGTAGTTAAGTATATGAATTTTATAATATGGAAATTGTTTCGAAAGTATCAGCCCTTTTATCTGCAGTATACAAAATTTTATTCATACAAAAATTAATCTCTGGGAATAAGAAACTGGCGTCGCAGGGCGGCCGACAGGGCGGAATGGCGACGACTGCTTGAGGAGGCCAAGACCCACAATGGGTTGACAGCGCCATGGATTGATGGATGGATGGAAAAAATTATGACAACCGCCAACGTACCTACTCAAGTTTAGATAATTCTCTAAAGTACACTCCACTTCGTCTAACAATCATTTAACTTATCTTTGAACATATGTATTTAAGTAGGAGATATCTTGCTACATTTTACATTTACTGATCTATTAAAATTTTTATTATGTTAATGATTTAATGATAACATACTGTACGACGTGTATATAGGTTCACTCATATCCGTGCAATTTGTCAAATAGACACTGCAAGGTTATCGACATCATAACAAAGTACCTATCAAAGATATTCATCATTCGCAAATAGGAAGCTGTTTATAGGTATGACAGCCAAATATAAATTTACAGCAACGTTTGATAGAACCAGTTGAGAATAAGACAACACTGTCAAGAATTTTGGGCACACAGGTAGCCAGATAACTCCAAAAGACCGGATGGAAAGTTGGGTTGGGAGGCATGAATTGACTAGACAAAAACTATTTTTCAATAAATGCAGCGTTGAGGCAATCTGAGATAGGGCGCTTAAGCCCAGTTTACACTAGGTCGAGTAGCGATTAGTTATTTAGTAGCTAAATAATTACTCGCTACTCGCTTTGAAATCGTTTTCACTATATTCGAAAACAGTTCATTAGTGAGGAGAATTAACGAACAAATCCTCAACACAATGCAGGATTTAATTCGCAGACATCGTATTGATATACCTAACCAACCACAGTATAGGATAAAATTAAAAAAAAGTATATTTATATTATAGTTTCACTATAGCGAAACGCCATTTTGTTGCAACTTATGAACTTGAACCGCTCTACAACACATGCAATATTCATAGTGAGGCAATAAAAGAAATGGCTGCTAAATTCAACCTGCCAGCTTTTGTATGCTTTGTGGATAAGTATTTTTGTATAATAATAATAATTACTGGTAATTAACTAAGTGGGCCTTTGAAAATAATCGTCTTCTACTTTATTTGTGTGTGGGTGGAATTAAAAAGATAATTATTTGTAAGCGATCGACTTACATCAAGATTAGTGTAATTATTGTAGTTTGTCTCAATCCACACTAGGTACTTATCTCTTTATGAAAAAAAAAAAACAATGTAGACAATTATTGATAAATTATTAATCTGAAATTGTTAAAATGAAATAGTTTACTAGGAATCAAATCTTATATATTATCGTATCGTGATATTTCTTGATTTTGAAACTGTTAAGAGATTTACTGTGCTTTCTCAGAATTTTCTTCATTGTTTGTTTATGTTTTAAAATAGCGCTTTATTACAGACTAGCAGTCTGCCCCAGCTTCGTACGGGAAATAGGTACCTACCTATTTAAAAAATAGTTTTCATGAATATCCCTATTTTTTTTTTCAAAATATTCTAAAGCCTTTTAATCTGGAATAATGTAGCATTCTAATAATGGTCCCATCCCATCCCGTACGGCTCGTACCGTACCCCAGTGACGCCCTATATCGCTGCCTAGCTAGATGAGCAGAGTGAGCCACGGAGAGCGGAGACCACTCTTTTTTTTTCTAGTAGATACTTACATTTTTAAACTCGTGGTATCTTTCGAATGGAATTTCCGAATTGAATAATTCAAAAAGTTTTATAAACGTATTGAAGCAGTCTTGAATTATGAACTAATTTATTTTGATAAGGAGTAATACCAAGATACAAAGGAAGAGCCTTTTCTAGAGGCGGCATTTCAATTAAATTTTTAAAATAAATCAACACTTATTGTGGCATAACTATAAAAGTTAGCCATATGCTGTCACTACATTTTTTGTAAATAATGATGTCTTCTACAAAGTTATTTTATTTTATCATCTATAGTTTTCACAGCGCACGCGATGTAAAGAATATTTTAGGTAATTTTTTTACAACTTGGGTTACATTATTGGAGTTTTAGTAAGGATCACAATTTTTTTTTTGAAATTCAATATAGCTTTTGTTCACCGAGTATAGTGTAGCTTCTCAAAAGTCAAAAAAAAATCCTCTATAATTGTTTTACTTTTAAAAAATCCAAGAGATGGCGGTGTAGTAGGAAATAAATCACATGTGAAACCTGTTACCTTATTGCATGAATAGACTCCATTTAAACCAAATTTTACCAAATAATTACGGTAAGATTACAGACATGATCTTTATCTTTTTTTACAGTAGCAGGCATAAAACTGAGACTTCTATCTTATACCAACTAAACTAGTAGGTATTGTTCAAAACAGCTATTAATGAATTACACGCTAAAAATATTTAGCATGCTGTTTAATACGCTATTTTAGAACGCGTTATTTTTTATCAGAAACCTACGATCGCGGATGGGGTGTTAAAACCACGTTAAAACTAGCGGCACGCCAGATTTCGTAACACGTTACGTCACACGTCGTTCGTTATACAGAATATTCTCGCGCTAATTTCTACTCTCATTATGTACAAGAATATTTTTTTAATAATACGTCGCATATTAGCTAAAAATAAAATAATTTAAAGGAAACCAAAGAACTTTTCTACATACTTTTCAGGCTTATGACAGTCTATAGGTAGTTGAATTAAATGTTTAGGTAGGTATTTAAAGTTATTGTAAATTTTAAATCCATTATTATAGGGGAATTTAAAAGTTCATTGTCTATGTATATGTATATAAAAAAAATAAACATAAACAGCACAGAATTGTTTTAAATAATTATATTTTACATGAGTTTTTTTAACCTACAAAAATTAACTGAGTCTACACTTTATACTCTGCCAAGTTGTATCCTATTAACAAAAACGCAATTTTAACAGAATATAATATAAAAATAACGTCGCACTCAATAATAATAAAAAAGTATCAGCGGGCTGCAATAGAAACAAGTGAAACAACACAATGACATACTACGCATCTACATCTAACAGCGTTCACGCGATTGATTACTGTATGGCTATTCTAAAGTTTGCTCGAAGGTAGTCACGGAAGTTAACGTATGCCGATTCTGAGTTTTGCCCGAAGGTAGTCACGAAAAAAGTAAATAGTATTAGCTGACGATACATTTTGTATGGAAAACGTATATAGCGCAATCACAAGGAAAAAAAAGAAATAAAAGTATTAGTTAATAAGTTTTTATTTCTAGAAACAAAAGCGATAAGGGGGCGTTCAAGTATTACGTAACGCAATTTTTGAAGATTTTTACCCCTCCGCCCATGTAACGCGCCGTAACGTTTTTCTGTACCCCCCCCCCCCCCCCCTCCCCCTAAATGTTACGTAACACCCAAGAGACTATTTTTTACTGAACTCTCGTGTAATAGATACTATTTATATGTTCCATAAAATTTTCTTTATTTTTTCTTTTGCTATTTTCTAAATTTCGTTGTTATTTTTTTGGCATAGCTGCGTTGGCAACTCAGCATGAGAGCCTTTATAGGCCAAGATCAGTTGATGATTTTAATCCTCCGCTTTTGAGGACATTATAGTATCTACAAACTCACTTTAACAATACTCACTACAAGCAATTTGTGTTTATGCGTACTGCGTGTTAAGCACTAACGAATTCTGACAACGAAAATAAAATAAAAATGACGTAAGTATAACAGTCGAGGGACTCCCCGTAAGACATAAACGAAAAAGGTTCCTTTTTTCGCAGAGCAAAAAAATTACATACAGTAGAATTGAGGGATTCCCCGCAAAACATAAACGAAAAAGGTTCCTAATTTCGGAGAACAAAATAAAAATGACGTACGGTACATTCGAGGGACTTCCCGTTAAACATTGTCAAAAAGGGTTTGCTAACTTCGGAGAAAAAAATTATGTACGGTACAATCGAGGGACTTCCCGTAAAACATAAACGAAAAGGGAAATTTTTTTATTTAAGAAAAAAAACCGTTACGTGAAGCGTTGTTCAAACCCCTTTCCCGCCCTTGTAACGCACAGTAACGTTTTGCAAGACCCCCCCCCCCCAAATTGCGTTACGTAATACTTGAACATAACCCCTAAATCTGACATTCGATTAAGCGCGGGGATTCACGGAAGTTTTACATAGAAGTACCAATTACCCCGATTCTGTCAGGTCTAAGGGTAAGAACACACATAGAAAGCCGATTCCGACCCGCGCCGACCGGCTTATAGATTGTTGTCTATGGTTTCAATGCATTTAAATGGGCATGCCGGAGAGCGGGTTCCTGCTTTTTCTGTGGGTATCGGCTTTCTACGTGTTCTTACCCAATGATGTATGGATGTGAAACGTGCACATGGACAAAAAAAGAAGAATGTAGTATATATGTAGTACAGAGAGCTCTACGAAGAATATGTGGAAACTCTTTGGGTTATGAAAAGTAATGAGAATATTAGGATGGAATGTTGTATGGAAGATGAAAGTTAATAAGTAGAGATGGTGTGAGTATGTGAAAAGAATGGGTGTTTATGGTGAAATGTGTAAGAAAGTGTGGACGACCGAAAATGACGTAGATCGAACACATCAATTCCGTCCTTAAAGAAGGCCAGGTCAGAAGTAAGAGAAGTAGGAGTGGTTGTACGAGAAATGGTATGTCGGTAGAAGAAGCAAAAGAAATAGGAGAGGTTGAGAGAGGAGAGGACGTAAAATTGGTGACTACCTTCGGGCAAAATTCAGCATAGACCGACAGTTTTACGTTGTCGACAGTCGAAAAGCCAATCATACATGCGAATCTAAGAAATAAAGTTATCTCACGGTGAGCGGAGTGAAACAGTGTGGCATGTAGGTATGTTCGAGATTGTTATCGTCATAATATATTATAATATATAGCCGTAGTTTGGCCGTAGTATAAAAATGTTAATAAGTAGTTAATTTTAAAAGAAAAATAATTTTTGCGAAGGAGCAAATATATAAATATTTATTTAAACAAATATAAACTACTAATTTGGTCTTTGGAACCGAAAATAAATAAATTCATGTATTTAATTCGTTCATGGTTTCTAGTTACATTTGCGATGTTTGTCACATTTTTGTGTTTGATTGTGTGATGTGTGAACTGTGAATGTGTTCGTCTGTCAAAACAAAACCGCAGTACAAGCAAAACACAGGTTTTTGCGTTTAAAGTTGAAAATTAAGTGTTCTTTATGCGAATTATTATCCGTAGTTAATATTTTATATTGTTGATTAACTTTATTTCTAGTGTTTAAATTCATAATAAATAAAACAAAGACAATACGAAACTATTTTGATGGATATTACATATTAGGGAGAGGTTAGTGTAACAACAAAATATTGTGGATATTCGTTGTGATTCAAAAAAATAGTAACCATCTCGTTTTCTTTTATAGTTTTTAGACACGGACATGGAGGTTTAACCTTATCCCGGGAGATACCAAGCAGACAAACGCTGCAATAATATAACCATTAAGAAAATATATGCAAACATGTCTGGAAGCTTGGAAAGTGATTCCAATGGGGAAAGGTAAGATTAACGCCCGCTTTTGAAGTTGTCAAAATCGACAGAATTTTGGAGCGAAATTGAAGCGAACGTCATGTTTTCCATAGAAATCAAAGATGGAAACGTTAATTGCGTTTTGTTATGGGATGGTTTGCAGGAGTTGGATGTGCATATTTTCTAAATTGTAAGTAAAAACGTTGTTGATGTTGTAATATTTAAAAATATATATGAAATGTGAAATAATATTGTGGTTTTAATTATTTATATTTCCCAACAAAACATAACCATAGAATACTTACTTATGTGTATTTTTCTCTTTCGCTACTCGTTTACCCGCTAGTGTACTAACACTACCTGCGATTTCGCTTTCTGCAGTTTCGTGTTCCGTGATTCGCGGCGGAGGTGTGCTAACAGCCTAAAAATAAGTTAGTTATCTCTTCTTATGAAAGTTATCTTAGTATTGGGTAGTTATTAAGTTCGCGGGCTGATTCAATTTTTTATATTATGAAATACATCAAATTTGTATCCAGATTGGTAAATAAGCATGATATGGATTGATTTGATAATATTTGAAGTATTTTATTAACGTTTAAAAAAAAAAACAATTTTAAAGGTTTCCTTGTTTACATAATAAATACTTTTCCTTGCTTGAAGTGACAATTTATTTATTGATTCTGCAATTGGTGTTTTTGTTTGGAAAAAGAAGATGTTGTTGGTCATTGTTGTCGTTTTGGATAGATTAGGGGATTTGGAACTACAATTGATTGAATGATAGCACTACGATTTGAATAGGTTAGGTTAATCTTAGAACAAATTTAAAAAGGGGGGTTTGGGGGATGCAATTCCATACCTTTTTGGGCACCTCCCCGAGTGATTATACTTACTCTCTGCTAGGGTAAAACAATCATTTCAAGGGTTTTGTCAAAAATCGAATCAGCCCTCGAACTTAATAATTACCTATTGTTATTGAAATAAAAGTTTAATCATTTTCATTACCCCGATCATTTTCATTACGCCGATCAGATCTTCGCTCTGCGGATGATTACGGAGAAGCTTTTGAGTAAACATCAGAAGCTTTTCTGTGCATTCGTAGATTTGGAAAAGGCATATGATAGGGTAGACAGGGGTAAATTATGGGAAGTTCTATCAATTTATGGAGTGAATAACCGGTTGATTCGTGCCATTGCTTCGCTATATTCGGAAAGTACTGCGTGTGTGAAGGTGAACAGTCACCTTTCACCGGAGTTCTATCTTACGAAAGGTGTGAAGCAAGGGTGCGTCATGTCACCCTGGTTGTTTAATTTGTTCTTTGATTTTTGCGTCAGTGGGTTAAAAGATATAAAATATAGGGGTTGAACTAAATGGAATAAAGGTATGTGCGCTTATGTATGCAGATGATTTAGTACTTATGGCTGAGTGTGAAAATGATTTGCAAGAACTTGTGTCAAGTGTGTTTGAAAATTGTGCAAAAAATGGTCTAAAAATGAATGTAAGCAAAACAAAGGTTTTGGTATTTGAAAGGGATGAAGCAAGAACGAATTGCAAAGTAACCGTAGAAAATGAATGTCTTGAGCAAGTGAATGAGTATGTGTATTTAGGAAGCATGTTTAGTCGTGAAGGAAAGTGTGAAAAAGAAATCGAACGTAGGAAAGTTGCTGGTTGCAGGGTGGGCGGTGCACTAAGACCTATAATGAGAAACAACAACGTCTCACTACAAGCAAAGAAACTAGTGCATAACGCAATCCTGCTACCATCGATGATGTATGGTTGTGAAACGTGGACATGGACGAAAAAAGAAGAATGTAGTATAAATGCAGTAGAGATGAAATCTCTACGAAGAATATGTGGAAAAACTTTATGGGATATGGAAAGGAATGAAAATATTAGGAAAGAATGTGGTATGGAAGTAAGTGTTGTGACAAAGATGAAAGTTAATAAGTTGAGATGGTTTGGGCATGTGGAAAGAATGGATGCAAACAGAATGACAAAGATAATTCATAAGGCTGAAAGGAAAGGTGTAAGAAAGCGTGGGCGACCGAGAATGACGTGGATCGAACACATCGATTCCGTCCTCAAGGAAGGCCAGGTAAGAAGTATGAGAAATAGGAGAAGCTGTATGAGAAATAGTATGTCGGTGGAAGAAGCGAAAGAAGTATGCTTGGATAGAAAAGAGTGGAGGTCCGTTCTCTCTGCCTACCCCTTACGGGACACGGCGTGATGGGAAAAAAAAAAAAAAAAAAAATTCATTACAATTTGGACAGATTTCAAAGCTAATACAATAAGGCCTGCAGAATCACTATGATGTGAAAAGGTTAGGTTAATATCACTAAGGGTTTTTGCAGTAACTTTGTAACACTTCATTTTAACTGAGTAAAAATTATCTTTATTGTAACTTTGTAAAAGTGTTAACAAATGAGTATAAAATAAAGCACGACCGGTTTCTGGAGGATCAGACCTCTCATCATCAGGTGCAAACTTAATACTCGATACTTTAATACGGAATAGTATTAAGTTTGCACCTGATGATGAGAGGTCTGATCCTCCCGAAACCGGTCGTGCTTTATTTTATATTCAATTGTTAACACTTTTACAAAGTTACAATAAAGATAATTTTTACTCAGGTTAGTTTAAGGTTGAAACGTAGTTAAAAAGGGGGGTTTGAGAGGCAGAATCCCCCACACGTCCCCGAGTGATTATACTTACACTCTGCTAGGATAAAACATACCTAATCATTTCAAGGGTCCTGTCAAAAATTGAATCAGCTCACCAACTTAACAATTATCTAGTATTGTTATTGTAATAAAAGTTGAATAATATTCATTACAGTTTGGACTGATTTCAAAGCTAATACAAAAAAGGCCTGCAGAATCTCAAGATCATTCAATGCGAGTGGTGGGCCCGATACAAGAAGTTCATGGAGGCAGTTGTCTTTTTGTGTTATTTGTAGTGCTACAGGTATTTTTAAAAATTTATGTAAACTTATCTACTAAAATACCAATTCTTATGTTCAATCTTGTTAGACTGAAAAATAAATCTTTTAGTCGTTCACCAGTGATTCAGTCCACGACCTTCGTACATACAATGCACTGAAAGTCGGGGGGGTCCGACTCCTGGTGCCGACCATTTCCAATTTTGTACCTAATTGTTTGTTTTATCTTAATAATTACTAACATATTATAGGATCAGATTGCTAGATTTACTGAATTCTGCCTTTTAAAAGTTTAATGTAGGGAAAAAGTAATTTTTAATTTATTGTTATTTTTTATTTTATTTTTAATGGCTTAATATTCTTTTTTTATATTATTTATTACCAATGTTGTTTTAAAATTTGAAGTATCAACTTAGTATTGTTGTTTTTAACATAAATTGAAATTGCTAATTATTTTATCTCAGGCGGAGGAAACCAACCTGGCAACGCTTTTTTGTAATGTTTTAAGTATTTTTATATTTTCTGTGGTGTTTTATTGCCAATGGTTCACCCATTACGCACAAATAATAATTATTGTGCGGGTGCCTACCCTGCCTTCTTACCGTACATTGGTATGTGTGAGTGGTGGGATGGTATGTCGGCGTGCCTCCTTGTGTTTCTTACGTGCCTAGACATTTGACATAGATGATATTACATAGATGTGAATTTTACATGTTTTGTTATTATATTTTAATGGCATATGGCCTTGTATGATTATTAATAAATAAATAATTTGAATTTGAAATAATTTCGTTGGTGCATATGATTAACAATATAAGGCAAAATTTTGCATTTTTGTGGGTTCTAACTGTATGTGTCTGCGATATCAGTCGATGGCTTTCGTTCGTACAAAGTACTGAAAGTTATGGGTTCAAATCTCGATACCAAACATTTCCATTTTCACAACACAAGCTTTCATAGTTTTAGATGTTGAAAGTATATTAGTGTTCATTTTCGGTGAGCCTAGAGACATTAAAAATATCTGGGTATATACAATCATAGCGACACATATGTATTATTATTTTTATTATCATCTATAATAGGCAGGCAGCTCAAGCTGATAGCCCATATCATTGTCTCTCAAATAATTATCCAGTCTGTTCTTAAATTGATTAACACTAGTAGCAGACACAACACTCTCAGACAATTTATTCCACACCCCATATAATTTATACAGTATCTTAAGTAGGTATACGAAGGAGTTAGTATGTATAGGTATCCTGTTTTTTTTTTCTAAACGGTTTCCACCTCTTGAGACCTTGCTGTCGTCCAGCCTTTTTTTTTCGGCTGCCTCTGGTTCTTTGATCCTTGGGAATCTCACTGGAGACACTTTTGGTAATTCTCTCGTCTTCCATTCTCTCATCATGATCCCTCCAAAAGCGCCTTCACATCCTACCCCATTTATATTATTTATTGTTAATATTTTTTTTTCAATCCATAGCTTACAAATCTCATCGGTGAAGAAAAAATTATCCTAAAAACTAAAGTGTTGGCATTGATGGATTCAACTCAAAATGGACTGGATGTTTCTATTGGCGTTTGAGGCTGCAGAGCCTGAGGCAGAAAGGCAAGGAGGAAAGGAGAAGATTTCAGGAGAAGAGTGTTTAAAAAGCTTGTTTGTCGATGCAATTGAAATTGATTATTTGTATATGTTTTTAAGAATACTTCTCAAGCTTTAATTTTTAATATAAATAGATCCGTTCCTTCCAGCGCCTCTGCGGAGGATTCCCGTGAATATTTGGTACAAGGAAATGTACGCGCACACGACAGTCATCAGACCTAACAAATAACGCAGCTCCACGGCTTGAGTTAACTGAGTCAGCCATATATCAGATCCGAATATGGCGGATATCATGTGAATGGCAATGATCGTAAACTGCGCTTCGGTGACGTCCACTTTGCCGAATTTCAGCGTGCCCGAGACGTACGTCTGCCAGTGGGCGCAGTAGAATAATGTGATGGCACAGAAACACTGGAAAAACATCCATGTTGGATACTGGCCAAGTCTGACAGCTGCACAGGCTGATAAAGCTACGAACACAGTGGAGACGGAATCACATCCGTGATCAAATAGTTCTCCTAGCGGACTACTCGAGCCCGTCCTTCTGGCTTGCTTGCCGTCTACGGCGTCCAAGCTTTGGTAAATGAAAAGTCCCAGACCACACAGGAAGTACGTCCATCTCGGAGCTTCCGCTTCTGCGTCGGGACTATACCAAACTAAAATTAAAGTTGTGACTACATTAATAATTAATCCTACTATGGTAATTAAATTTGGTGCTAGCCATAACGGCAGGAGAGACACCAGCCAGGTCCACCAGGGTTGGAGAACAGAATCTAGTAAACTCACACATGGTACTTTCTTACATAAATAATAGATTTTTACTTCTTTTATATTTCGTCATTATAAATTATGCATATTTCTACAAATTTTCTCAATTTTAGAGCTCACACAGACAGGTGAGGTTCTGTGTTTGGTCTCCTTTATATTGTATGAACTTCTTAAGGTGGGAACCCTAAGTGACCAGTCACGAGTCGTGCAAGTGGAGTTGCTACAGTTGTCATTTAGGGATTTCACCATAACGTCTCGCTTACACTAAATCCGATATTTGACAACTCAGTTTTATTTACTCACCAAGCAACCAATATTGAGTTTCAAAACAATATTATTATGTAGGTACGCTCTATTTTTGACAGAATTTGCTTCAAGCTTTCACATATATTTTTTTAATGAACATTAATTCAGTTAATAATTTAGCACATGGTTATTATTTCTGAGGCAAAACGAAGTTTGCTGGACCAGCTCGTAATATATAATATATTAACAACATAATATTTGACACATAGAACGACGACCACAGGAGCATATCGTACAACAGGCAATAAACCAGAATGTTCCACGTTCTGTGACTAGAGGGAGGCCAAAGAATTCCTGGGTGATGCAAAGGCGCGAGCAGATGCAAAGATGTGGGGTGGGGGAAGTAGTGCAGCAGAAGAGAGTCTACAGCCTGAGGACGAGGAGAGCTGACCCTAGCAGTCTTCGTAGACGTTAAGCTGGGAGCAAGCCAGGGAGAGAGAGATTAACAACATAATATTTATTAATAATAATAACATAACATAAAATGATTTTTTTACTGTTAATGGCATATAGACGTGTATAAATAAATAATATTTGTACGAGAGCCGTCGTTTAGGTAGATAGGTAACAACAAAATTAAACTACTACTAGGTAAATACAACCAATTTGCACTGTACACGCCCGTACTTGCGACTTCCGATAAATCCGAACAAATTCGGATTCCACAGTTGAACGTCCGGAGAGTGTAGCCGCTCTCCTTTTACGTTATCGTACGTTGTCAAATATCGGATTTAGTGTAAGCGAGCCGTAGGGGTGCATTGATACCAAACAAGCATAGAGCCAGAGCTAGAAATTATTTATTGTTAAGAGTGATTAGTAGTTACATATTCGTTGAAATTCTTTTACCAAATATGTTTATTTTGAGGTTATATTGTTTTTTTTTTATCACTTATTTTTGTACATGTTTTAAAGGCACATAGCCGTGAAATAAAAAAAAATAGAAATAAAAATGAAAAACATTTTTTTTTAAACCTCCTTATTGCATATATTTTATCAGCCTATAGACCCTATGTATTATTTGTCTTGTCACATTAAAACATGGAAGTTTTGACTGTAAATATTTAGTATTTTATAAGTCTTATTCAAGAGCCTCGTCAGATCACTTTACGTTGGGTTTTACTCTGGCGTTGGCTTATCTACCTATCTTAAGCTGCCACTCGCTGGATTCCAAATTATGTACTTTGTGAACTCTGCCTGGAAGTCTACATCTTTCGGGGTTTACTTGAAGGGCGATACGTGGAAGTCTGTCATCTGACATTCTGTTTACATCTTTTTGTCGTCCCCACCTCATTATGTTTTCCGTATTTTACGAAAATTCCGTTTATTTAATAATAAAAAGCTAATTGGTATATAGTACAACTGATATTAAATTTAAGTAAGAATATGTTATCTGTCAAAATCACTCGATATCGGGTGGAAGGCCTCAACAAAAAAAAAAAAAAATATGTCATCTGATAATTTAACTTGACTGAAAGAAGATTTCATGCCTATTCAATTCTATGCCTTGTTGAGACTCCTGAAAGTATGCTACCGCTACAACAGTTGTGATGTGTGAGCGTATAGTTCATAAAACCAAACTTAGTAATGAGTGGAGACCATTTATTTTGGTTCAAATATAATAAACAAAATTAGGTATGTTCGATTTTGTTAATTTTATTTTATATTCTCAAACCTCTTCTTTCTTGATATAAATGGCTGCCATCGATCCTTGAATAAACAATAAAAAAGCGATATCTAATAAGTACCTCTATCGCTTTTTTTATTTGATAAGAATTATATTTTTTGTTATATCAAAGAACCATGAATGCATAATGTTTTGTTAACTCCACGTGCCCATAGCTTCGTCCGAAGCTGACGTCTGGTGACAGAGGCGAGCGAAAAGGGATTAAGTGGTTATAATTATAGCATAACAGTAGGTATGTAGGTAATATATAATGATACCTATAGCTAAAATAAAATACATTGACAGAATGAAATTATTGCGTTAATATTCGTATTATATTGTGCAATAAACGTTGGACAATTATTGTTGATGGTCTTTATTGAGATGTCAAAATCGGACATCAAACACACGAGGTTTCAAAAAGTGGCTGTTCTTAACTCTGATGCAATCTTATAGCCAAGTTCTGGCCTACGATCTCGTCCCTCCACCATGGCCAATACCTAAAATATAGCCCAAAATAAATGACCAATTATTGCCAAAACTTCAAAAAGAATGTAGGTAGGTACATACATGGTTAATTGTTGGATAATGTTTCTTGGGGATACATTTTCGAGATTTTTTCCCGTACGCACGAGGCAATATCAATAAAATACCAAGTCCTGAAAAACTTACCTTATCAGAGTTGACGATAATCCCATATTTACTGATCAATGCAGCCTTCATTTTATCCATATCCTCAAATGTAATTCCTGCTGTACAATCGTCAATAACTACTGTACGGAAACCAGCTTTGAGCGAGTCCAAACTAGTGCCACCTATAGTTCAATAATTTTTACATATGATTGTGTTTTTTTTTTGTTATCAAATATTTGCAGAAATCTGAATGCATACCAACGCAGTAGTCATAGGCCAACCCACAAACGAACACATCCGTGATGTTTCGCTTCATTAGCTCGGCACGTAGGTCAGTTTCATATTTCTTTAGATTATCCCAAAAGGCAGAGTAGGACTCGATTTCTGGATCCGTTCCTTTGTGAACTATGATAGCATCATTGACAATCTGTAACAAAAAAAATATAATATCGAAAAATCTCACGGCATATTTCCCAATTAGACATGTTTACCACCAGACCAACTAACCCGATGCGGATTCCTTCGTTTATTTTTAAAATATGCGACATGTGATTTAAGACGACTTTTGCCCAAAGATTTGTGTTATTTTTAGGACCTAGGGTTAACAACAAAATCGTGCCAGATATATCTGAATCCCGGAGAAATGAATTTGAAGAGGCTGGTTAACGAATGGCTAATGCGGAATTTGAAGAGGCTGGTTAACGCATGGCTAATGCGGAATTTGAAGAGGCTGGTTAACGAATGGCTAATGCGGAATTTGAAGAGGCTGGTTAACGCATGGCTAATGCGGAATTTGAAGAGGCTGGTTAACGAATGGCTAATGCGGAATTTGAAGAGGCTGGTTAACGAATGGCTAATGCGGAATTTGAAGAGGCTGGTTAACGCATGGCTAATGCGGAATTTGAAGAGGCTGGTTAACGCATGGCTAATGCGGGATGGAACTGGCGAATCGGAGAGTGTCCTTATGCACATCTTGAGGTGGGAACTTCTGGGTCGGAGGATTTGTTGCGGAGTGGTTTAATATTTTTGCAATCATGTATGGTGTAATTGGTGATGGATAACAATTGTGAAGTGTGCTGTAGAGACTTAATAAACGTGTGTTTTTATAGCGTGTTTGTTCTCTTTCGTGTTCGTGCCTATTGTGAGTAGGTACCTACATGAAGATTTTCCAATGGATGGATAACACATTTGCGGGGTTTTCTAGATCGAAAAGTCAGAAGAGAAAAGGTCATTGAAAAAGTTAAAAAAAAAATATCAAATATAAAATAAGTTTAAATTCAAATAGGTAGTTTTATTTCCGATTGGCAATAAAGATGAGACAGTAACAAAAATGGATATAGTCATATCCTGGCGCCAAATACATGACGGCAGTCGCAGTCTTTAAATTTGGATGCTCTCTTCTTCTCAGTAGGTAATTTCCAACTTTTATCTCAATATTTCATTTATTATTAAATTTCTACTTGTTGCATACATGAGATTTTTCGACATGTTGAACATGTTGAGAATTCTCATGATAAGGAGTTTCGGAGACAAACATTACCACCTAATGGCGAACGTTTGTTAACGTAAAGTGATCACACTAAGCCAGCCTTCGAAATAACAGTAGAAGACGGTCGTAAGCCCGTAGTGGTTTGTTCCATTTAAAAATCGAACATTAGTAATGAATTGTTAGAGTCATTAGTTGTTATTTTCCAAATAGTTTTACCTTCAAATCTTTGTGAAATTGAGACCCCCATGTATTTTGAACAGCATGCTTAGGCCACAGCTTTTGTTCCATTAACGGTGGCCCGTGAAATATGACAGTATCAAATACCTTTGCGTCTTTGGACCGTATCTGAAAATTAATAAATTAGTCAATATTATTATGTCTCTTAGGGATAAAACACGTAGAACGCCGATTCCGACCCGCGCCAACCGGCGCAAAAAATGTTGTCTATGGTTTCAATGCATTTATATATTTTATATATATGGGAATGCCAGAAAGCGCGTTCCTGCTTTTGCTGTACGTATCCCCATTCAAATGAGTACCTATACCTATAACATTCTTTGTGCCGATCGACGCGGATCGGATCTACGTGTTTTCACTCTAGCACAGGAATATTAAAACTTGTAACTGCGTGCACAAAACCATCGCGAAAATAATATGTAAACCTACAATGTACCTATGAGGAGTAAATTGGGATGTCTATCCGGCACATTTTTTGAAAAGGTATTTCTACAAATTTCTTATATTTTTACTAGCCTATACCCGTCTTGCTTTACGTTTTTGATTCCGATTGTCAGGCTTGATCGGTAGGTAATTAAACAGGTTCTAGTCTAGCTTCCCATTGCTTTGTAGACCTCTATAACTGACATAAGCACAGAAAAAGAAGAATGACACTTTTAATGCTTATTAAAATTTTGTATGAAGATCCTAAAAAATAGGGGTTTTTAATTAGCTCTAAATATATTAAAGTTAATGCAGCAAATTGTATTAAAGAACCTTCTCCGGCATTTTACACGGCTCTGTGCAGATTCATATCTGACGTAGCATTTGTATTTTGAGCGTGATGCTATGACATACGGTAAAAAGCAAAAAAAAAAAACATTTCTGAATTATTATTTAGATAGAGAAGGAGGGGCTAATGCGAGTTTTATTTAATTTCCCAATTTACCACGCGACTTTCTTAATTTTTTATTTCATAAGAACCTTCTACTGATAAAAGCCAACACGACAAAAAAAGAATTAGTGAAATCGGTTCAGCCGTTTAGGCGTGATGCTCTAACATACGATAGAGCAACGATAAAAGGCAAATTAAAAAACATTTCTAAATTATTATAATAGATTGCTAAATAATGATATTTTTCCAAATGTTTCCTTTATATGGACGAGTTGATTCTGCTGTGATTTTGTCATATTTGTTGGCTTTTTTAATCGTTGTTTTAATTTCTTATAATATTTTATTTGCCTATTATTGTTATCAGATCCATTCGTTTATTTATTGTTTGGAGGAAAGTTTTTGAAATTTGTATTGTTTTGTTTGAGATTGAATTAATAATAAATTCTGATTTTGTTTTATTTTTTTGTAGTTGATTTTGTATAATTTCGTTGGTTTATTGCTCTTGATAATGAAATTGTCTTGATATTGTTATTAATATTTATGTAAAAGGCTTTAGCCGTTAATGTGATTAATGAATAAATAAATAAATTATCCAGGGGTGGTGAAACAGCCCGCTAGAGCTCTTATCTTTACTGCATTTTATCAACCGATGAAATTGGATAACTTTGTCGACTATTTCTGTCGAACCTTCTAAACTATTTTTTTATACAATGTTATGCTCTACATTAACGACTTAGAAGCTTCTCTTCGATAAATGAATTTGTAACATAAGTCATGATTTCTTACCGGAGATGTTTCATCAGTCTTCCTCAAAGAAACATTTTCTATAAAAGAGATGTGGTTCTCGGGATGCCAATCCATACTGTATGCTACAGCATCGAAAGGGATACTAACCAGGAGGTCATTTATTGGAGTTACTACCTAAATGTTCATTTGAAACAGAAAAAAAATATTTATTAACAATCCATGATCACCCTATATGTAGCTGAACACGCCTTCCAGAGTTTTTCCAACTGTAAATTGCAAATGAAGAGTAACAAAATGTCAATTATTATATGGCACAAACAAAACTATATTCAATAGGACTAAAAATAGTTTGTATTATTTGTATTCAATGCCTCCATTGTTCCTAGAATTAATTTAAATAATGATCGTCCATCCTGTTAGCTAAGATCAATCTTCCGTGACGAATTCAATAAATGATGACTGTGCGCATGTCCTCTGCGCAATTTTTCATGGATCGCGAAAAGTAGGTACCTAATATACATAGATTCACATTAACATTCCATCACACAATGTGTGATTTAAATACAATCTGCACTATGGGATTTTTAATGATGCAATAAACGAAAATTCTTTCGGTTTCAAACTGGATCTTCGGTGACCTTTTTTTATTAGCGAATTTGTTAGCAAGATCTATTACTTATGCATTTTAATTTTTCTATATCGTATCCTATTGATGAATATTATCTAATTAGCCAGAGTGTTTCCTTGGCTCGGCTCGGATTAAAGCCTCGCCTTGGGCGCCTAAAAACCACGCGACGGCGCTGCTTGGTGACCATTATCAACTATCAAGAATGTAATACATAGGTACACTATGTTTCAAGCTGCGGCTCTATGTTCGTTTAGTGTAAACGCACACTACTTATCGATCTTTATTTACTATAGGTAGGTACATTTCTACAAAACAGATAAAATATGACAACTTTTTTTTTAATACTATTATTTATTTATTGGGAACAATAATTTCTAAAGCGCTTAGAAAAAGTGTGAAACAGGGTGATGATATTCCACCATAGATGTTGCATCTGAAGACTGAACAACAAAAATGGTATAATACTTTGAATAGTTACCTAGGTTTATGAAATACCTAATGAAATCTTTTTTCCACAAGAGACTAAAAAAACATGCAAAGATTTTTATATTCTATACTAAACCAGAGGCGGCCCGTTCATATGTGCACTGCGCCCCCAGAAACAAAAATAATACACAATTAATCCGATTAAGTTACTAATAAAATAATAATGTCAAGATATTTCTAAAACATCCATATTTCATTCGTATTCAAATCTCAGGCGGGAACAACGTGAGAATATATACGCGTGCACACATTCTAACTCACCTATGAAATATCCGATACGATTGTGAATGTGAGTAAGTGGGATGGGCTACTGTAAGAGCGGCAATCACGTACGCTAGAATGAGAGGAAACTACCCGCGATGGCGTTGGCGCGTCGCAGGTGATCCGTTCCATACTAACTTAAATATTATATTTTATATCATTTCTTACCCATTTTTTTCAACTTGTTATTAGTTATTCTGTTGTCCGGAGCGAAGAAGAATCAAATAAATCAAACATTGAAAGAATCTGTTCGGCCGATCACGAGTTATAAGTGTTCGCACTAACCCGACTTTCTTTTATATTAGACATTTTGTCACATTTATGTTGTTACTTACACCGTTTGGATATTTAGCAGACATTTTTTTTTTCAATACTAAAAGCTAGCGTTTTGCAATTTTTTTTATTGAATGAACCGCTTAAAACATACTTACATCGCCATCTTTGGGAAGATCTTTACAGTTATCAAACTTCAAAGAACCACTGATGAAATCATTTTGAACATCCACTATAACCAGGGCGGCTGATGGTTTCAAAATCTGAAATGCATAATATCCTATAGATAACATGACGTTTTGATTTATTAATACAATCATGATTTAATTAAGTAATTATCTTACAATTTTAATCCAACGATCCCACATGAATTCAAATTCATTCTCATCGATCACTCGATTATGATTTTTATCGAAAATATCAAACACTTCTTTGAAATTTGCTTCATCAATATGATACGAAACGCCATCATCATTTTGAAATAAATTCTTGCATAAATTTAGGAATTCTTGAAAATTTATTTTTCCATCTCTGAAACAGTAAATTATGTAAGTGCTGAGCAAAACACACAAATTCAATAATTTATTGTAGTACCTACTATCTGAGCCGCCCATAGAACTTCGATGTAACCAAGAAAAATTTTTTTTTGACATATTACAAGAATTAAATACCTACAGTTTACGACATTAAAACTGAATTAAAATAGCTAAAAATGTAATGCATTATGTAATAATATTGTTGATTCGGATACGGTATGAAGTTCGACAGGTCCTTAAGTTTGTAATAAAAACAATTTTTTTTTAAATGAATCTGTGCTCACTCAAAGTGAACACAAATACACTCCTTGACTCTTTCACAGTAAGCTACTGAAAGCTTGTGTCGTGAAAGAGGAAGATGGTCGGCACCTGGGATCGAACCACGACGTCCGCAGTACGAAAGCCGGCGTTGTAACCGCTGGGTCACCAACCACTTCAATTCCTCTATAGTTGCGTAAAAATCCAAGAGATGGCGGTGTAGTAGAAAATAAGTGGCATGTGAAACACGGTACGTCATTGTACAATATTGTTGTTGCAAGAACAGACTCCATTGAATCCAAATTTTACCAAATTATTATGGTAAGATTATGAGAAACATCAAGAACGTATACTGCAAGCTATAAATATGTAGTGCATAAAAGGCAAATCCTGTTACCATAAATTATGTATGGATTTGAAACGTGGATATGGAGAAAACGGGAATGTAAAATTCAGTTGAGATCTCTACAAATAATAAAGAATGAGAATATTGGGTATGGTATTTATGGTCACTTTCACCAATGGTCCGCTAAGTGCTACCTTAAAGTTAGGAACCATGGGTGAAAGTCACAAGTTGTCACAAAGATGAAAGTTGAGAAGGTCTGGACATGTTGATTGTTGAAAGAATGGAGAAATACCTAATACGATCACAAAAATAATTTATGAGGCAGAAAGGAATGGTGTAGGAAGGCTTGTTTGACCGAAAATTACATACTTAGATCGAAAACATCAATTCCGTCCTTTAGGATTTTAGGAAGGCCATATCGAAAGTAAACGTGAAAGTAGGTTGTATGAGAAATGTCATATTAGTTGAAGAAGTCTTTATGAATAGAAAAGAGTAAAAGTATGTTCTCTCTGTCTACCCATTAAGAGACACGACGTGATGGTAAACTTTTTTTTAATAAATAAATAAATAAATATATAATTAAATTGACCACTTATATAGGATATCACGTGTTGCACATTTTTTTCATAACTGCCGCGTTGAAAAATTTGCAAAACTAATGCACAGTTATGTATGAATAATTTTTTTATGTGTTTGAAAAAATGCAGTTGCACTTTCACAAATTTTGATTGAAACACCAGTCCTTTAACATTCAAGACACTCAACAAGTGATAATAATAAACTTTATTCAATTTCAATATCTCAGTACACAATAATATGATGAATCTACCCACTAGGCCAAGCCTGTCTCGGGGAGACTTAAATATAGGATATAAAAAATAGAGATTGCAAAACATGAAATACAGAGATGAAAGGGACAAAAATACCAATACAAAAAGAAAAAAAAAAGCAATGAAGTTTTATACAATTATCAAGAAATATAGTTCAGGGAAGTTGTCGTGGCATCAATACATGACAACTACACGAATTAGAATGAAATGTTTACATTTACTATAATAGTACAAGACTCAACGGTCCGTTTATGAGTAACAAAATTAACAAATACAATTATCAACTTTACCCAATTACAGCATCATGAGACATTTCAGTCACCATTAGTAGAAACATTCAATTTCATAAATAATAATAATTTAAAGTCTAACAATATAATAGACAAGAAACAAATGAAAATGTTCGAAATTTAAAAAAAATTGAAAGTGCAATATTAATTGTCTCTTTCAAATCCACAATGAACTTTCACCACCTAAGTAAAACAAAAAACTTACAAAAATATTTTATTACATAATATATCTAGGAATATGTAACAAATAATATTATCGTGATTTTATAAAAAATGGTTGTTACTAAACAAACTCATCAAAATTACTCACTTGTCAAGGTCAAACTCTTTAAAACACTCGTTCATGTTATTCCACATTGTTACTTTAATTCAGAACACGATTTTATTGTATTTGTTTTTTCATATAAAAAACAACATACGTGTTTCCGGGTCGGACTATGTTCAAACAATGGTCAATAGGTACTGATTTTATTGGAAAATGTTCTAGTCGATTCAAAACCATGAATGTCCTCGTTGATGGCATTTTACATACCTATAAGGTTTTGATTTGTGACGACTGCTTTATTCTCACAAAAACAATGATTTTTTGTGTCTACATTTTTTCGGTTTGAAGTATGTAAATATGTTTTTTTTTATTTGTATCCATATTCTGTAATTCTATACTTAATTGAATTTACTTATCCTGTTTAAACAGCCTTAAAAATACTTAAATTGTCTTTTTTTTTAATTCACTGCAAATCATTTTCTTAAAATATTATCTAGATATAATATATTAAACGTGAAGGAAAAACTTTGTGACCATTTTTACGAAAATTGCGCGTAGGGAGGAGTATGAAATTTCGCACTCTTATAGTTTATATCGAGAAGGAGTGGCGAATGTTAATATATTTTTTTAAATTTATGCATAAAAAGTAGATTAAATCAATAAAAAAACATTATTAACACTGCCGTTCTGTTATGTATTTGATACTCACACACACACACACACACCCTCCCTCACACACACACACCCTCACACACTCACCCTCACACACACCCTCACACACTCACCCTCTCAGACACACACACACACCCTCACACACCCTCACACACACACACCCTCACACACACACACACACCCTCTCACACACACACACACACACACACACACACACACACACACACACAGACGATTTATAAAGATCATCAACTTCATAGAAAAAAATGTAAAATGAAAAGCGCCTCATAAAAAGAAAGGTTTTTGAAGGCGGTATATTCAAACTCATTGTAGGTACATGTATTCTTTTGTTTATCTGTGGTTAAATTGAGAATAGATAAATATTGTTTGTCTTTAATAATAATAGAAAAAACTTTGTACATTTCAAATTTGACTTATCCATGTCATTGTTTTTTAAAGAAAAAATTGAAATAGCGCTCGCCAATGGAACCTCAATAATCTTTAAACTTTTAATTTAAATTAGTTATGGTCGAATTTCGAGCACTGGTCGACCACTAGTATCAATAAATAAATCATTATTGGCTTAAAGTTTATTAAGAAAAACATATTACGATATTAACAAAAATGACATAATGCGGGATTATTGTGTTAACAATGTCATCCTACCAACCAACATTATATTCTTAAAACAACAAATTGTATTTTAATAATGATTGTTTACTTTTTTCTTGTTTATTCTCACCAATCTGAAACAACTTAACATAAACTGGTTGAATCTACAACAAATGAAAATAAAATAATACTGACTCGTTCGAATTTCAAATCTGAAAATTTATGTTTGGAAGAAAGGCATACGATTAGGTGGTAATTGCTAAAAATGAAATAATTCTTTGTTAGAAAATTGAGGAACTATAAAAGACCAAAATTTTGGACAAATATAAAATAAATTATGTTATTTGGACATAAAATATATGAACGAGTCTTAAAAACAAAGAAAAATTATCAAAAGTTACAAATTGCAAAATACTATACCTAATAATGATTTGCACATTGACAACTTTAATGCTTTTTTATGATAGGTACCTATGTAATTATTTTATTTTTTAAAGACGCCTCTTTATACGGATTTTGCATAAATGTGGATAAAGCTGGGTTTGAAGATACACGGCAACTTAAGGTTGCACATAGCTCTATATTTATTTTAACGGTCTTTTATCTTCCATACTTATTCATACCCCATACTCATGGTACTAGATGAGGTTTCAGACTACCCCCTCCCCCACAAATCACCTGTTTTTTTTTTATAAACGCAGAATCGTATAGCAAAATTTCATTATGCACATACACCTAGATAAAATTAGTGTTCTTCAATCACGAATTAAGTTTCGCTTAAGCCCACTTTCATTTTTTTGTTTCTTCAACTAAGGTAGGTATACTTAATTAATGAATAATTAACAAATTTAATTTAACACACGCTTTCTATTTTCTTAGCACATTCCGGTTAGAATCAAAGATAAAGTCTATCAGTAGATTTCAAATATTTGGGATTACACCGTGGATTTGGGAAATCTTTAACTATTTCTCTCGTCCTGAAAAAGTGCCAACCTTGAGGTCATCACATCGTTCGATATAGATATACAAAACTTATCTGGTTTGTATGTAGGTATGTATATTCATTTTTTTTTCATTGTCTTGACTTGTGAAGGTGTGTTCTGTGTAGGTAGGTACCTATGTTAAATTGTTTTATCGATTCTCTATTTGTTTTGGTATTCACAAAGGCAGTTTACCGCGCGTTAAAAGAGTACCTACCTACGTACGGTCGGTTTATAAACATTTTCAAGAAAGATTTTTCACATGCATCGAACATTGTAAAATGGACACCAATTTCTATAATTATTATTGTGTTGCTATAAATTATAAGGAGAAGGTTCTTATGAAAGAAAAATTGCACGATAAAATAAATTATAAAATTTAAGAATACTTAAATTAAGTAACCTAAATAGTGCCCTTTATAATATAATTTAAGTAATTCTAATTTTGAAATTAAACACGCGTTTGGCAGAAACTGTCGCTTGTTTGACAGTCAGTGCGATTGTCAGAATGCAGATGAATGAAATTATATTACATATAGCTTAAAACAAATACTTCGGTTGGAATTCAAATTGTTATTTTACATTCAAATAAAGCGTTATTAATTTATTTTATTATTTATTGGATAAATCTTAAAAGTTAATTCATTTATCTTTATACTATAAGCTAACCAAGAGAATTTAGTGCCTAATAACATCAAGAAAAGTAGTATAAAAACAAATTGAGTTCATAAAATAAGTGTCGATGCTTTTCAAACTTGCCTAAGTCCACGTTTAATGTTTTTTTAGAAATTTATGTGGATGTATAGAAAAAAATCCTCGGATCATTTGTGTGTGTCCACTGTCCATTGCTTTTGGTCGAAAAATTCATAAAAAAATGTGATTTTTTTCAAATTCATCTACATCCATGACATAGGTACAACATATCATAATTGCCTGCGTCCATTTGAACCAATCATAGAAAATTCTTTTTTGACAGCCGTCATGCCGCCATTTTTTTCAGTTATTAAAATTTTTTTATTTTATTAAATCAATAAAGACACCGTTTCTGAAGCGAAAATACGATATAGTGTTAAACGGGGATAAAGTATAATTTTATTATTTTGTTTTTTACTAATTTTACATACATATTCACTTTTAAGTATTGTTTCTTTATTTTTATAATTATTTTATACCTTAAAGTATAAACGAAATAAAACAATATTTTATAATTCATGCCCCAATACGTCCTCTTTACTAAAATGTCGAATACCTACCTATATTTATTACGTCTAGGTGAGTTTTATCAAACGAACCAAGGTCCACATTAAGTTTTTCTTTTAAATCAGCTAAAATTTAAGGTTATTTTTTTTGAAATATTTAAGTAAATATTTGCTTTATATAAAAATACTATCATATTTTTTTATACACATATTATGTATATGAGAAAGCTGTAATTAAAAAATCACGAATTCCCAAAAAAATGCTTTTGAACGAGTTTGAAAAGCATCGACACATATATTTTTGGTGAAAGTTTGCGAAAATTTGATTTTATTTTTATTAATATTTGAATGTGATTTGTTAGTGTGTTGATATCAAAGTTGCTATTTGTTGTGTTTTTGTTTTAGATTAAAAATTTATTTATAAGTAAATATTTCAAAAATAAGCATTAAAAGTGCTGAAAGTCCTCCTATCGATAAGACTGTTAGCAGCGGTAGCACTCTTGAGAGGGGCACCGGTTTCGGACTACCGCCACTCCTCAAACAAACCAGCGGTGCAACTTTCATTCTGTTGTGGACTCGCTTTGTGAGACCGGTTTCAGCTAGTTTTGTTAACCTATAAACAAATTCAAACAAAGTTAAATCGAGGGCTGCTTACACAAATGTAGTTTAAAAGAAAATGAAGGAAATCTAGTATACATTTCAATGGTTCACCAGGGCCCCCACAATGCCCCACATGCCCGGTGCTACCGATGCTACGGCAACGGGGCCCGTGGGCCAAGGGGGCCCGCAAGGACGGGGGAATAAATTAAAAAGTAGAACATTTTTAATAAATCATAGAAATGAAACCAAAATAAAATCACTAGGACTAGATTTATGTGTAGGTATCAATTATTCAATGAAATATTACATCAGAGTAATATAAATTGGTTCATTGGATTTGCAGTGCGTTGCGTACATAACGGGTCTGAATCTACAACAGCTGTGCTGTGAGTAACAAAACCACCACCAAGGTTATTCACGAAGAGTAAGAAAAAAAGCTGCTAACCTAGGGTAGCCCAGAACTCATATAGTATATTATAACAGTCAGAAGACAATTATTATCTACTTTAGAACTATTATTCAATATTAATCGGTACTTTAAGGGGGAACCACTAAAGTTACGGACCTCAAATTTTACGTGCTTGTGTAGGAGCATAAGACCAACCCGTATACCAAATTTTATGAAAAACGAAGAATTTTTTTTTTTTTCATTTTTAGCCCTTTTTCTAGAACAAGTGAAATTTTCTTTGGATACTTTAAGAGGGTTCCCTTGAAGGTACAGATCTCAACATTTTACTGACTCATCTACATCGAGGGGCTAACCGTTCTACCAAATTTCAAGCAAATCGGATAAGAATTACTATGAGTTATGGGTGCGCACACATTTTTGGCGTACGCGTACGGGTACGCTGAAATTTTCTTCCTCTTCTAAAAAAAAAATTACATTTTTGGAATCTACACCCTCGAAAACGTCGAGAAAATTAATTTCAGCGAAATCTATTTTTTTTTTTGAAATCCGATCACAAGACTCCGAAGACAAGACTGTATATTCTATATACTATGAGTAAAATGAGCCGTCCAATTTTTATTTAAAGAGGAAGGATTTTTGCTCCGAAACTACTGAACCGATTTGAAAAATTCCTTCACTGTTGGGAAGCTACACTATCCGCGCTGAACATAGGCTATATTATATTTTCAAAAAAATGAAGGATCCTTACTAAAATTCCAATAATGTAACTCAAAGTGCAAAAAAAAATACCTAAAATATTATTTACATCGCGTACGCTGCGAAAACTATTGAAGATAGAGTAAAATAATGTACAACAACTTTGCAGAACACATCATTATTATTTACAAAAAGTGTCGCTACAGCATATTATGTCTAACAATTACAGTTATGTGAGTTATACCACAATAAGTGTTCTTTTATTTAAAAAAAAATATAGGCCGTCGCTAAAAAAAGCTCTATTTGTTTCTTGGTATTCCTTCTTATCAAAATAATTTACATTATAATAACTTTCTGAATTATTCAATTCTATTCCATTCGAAATATCTTTTCACAGGTTTAAAAATTCAATTTTTTTTGGTAGTGAGAGGGGGGCCCATCGTGACTTTTAGCAACGGGGCCCAGGAAATAATGTGGGGGGCCTGCATTGAACATAAAGAAGTTTTATTTTTGAAAATTTTTTGCCTTGTTTTACCCCAAAATGATTTTTTAAAAGAAAAATGTACTATCTATAATCTGTGATGTGTCGCGTCAGATAAATATATTTTCTTATAGTGTGTCTGTAGCCATACTGAATAATTTTGAAACTGATAATGCTTCTGGCGCGTCCCAACACATACCGCAGCATAATGTACCTACCTATTTCTAGCTTAATAATTCGCTTTGTGTGATTTCTTCTTCTTTACAATGTGGCAATTCACTCTCGAGAGAGTGATCTTATGTGATTTGAGCAATGCAAAATACTCGGTCCTGATATTTGGTGTTGTACTGTAGGTAGGTACTACACTACATAATTCATTTTCTGCCATAATAATTAGGTATTTATTTATTTTAAGCTATGTATTTGCATGGTTTGACCAAATCAATAAACCTCCTCTATAACCTATTTGGATAGTTGGGCTAGTCATTTTCATCGTAAATAATATAAGTAGAAAGATACTACAATTTCCTATAGTAAATCAACCATAAATAATCAAAATACAAAATTAAAAATATTACTATCATACTGTGAAAATATATAAACATACTATTTTTAATGGATTTTTAGGCGTTTTACAGGTCCAGCTTGAAGACTCGCTGCACCATAGGTAGAGGTGGTTAACAGTGGCGTACCGAGGGGGGGGGGGGGGCGGAGGGGCGGACCGCCCCGGGCGCCTCTATTAGTAGGGCGCCAAAATTTGCTCGCGCTATTATACTATACATACATGACCAGATTGATAAAATAAAAAAATCATCTCGGGTGGAGGTTAACAAAAATAACATTTCCATGCGGTAAGTCTCCAGGTAGAGAAATGTGGGTCAGAAGTTGGCTATGTCCCACTCTGCCCAAAAATTGAATTTTTTAACCAAGTTGATATCTTGAGGTACTATAGCTATTGTTGTGCTGTACCTAAGGGTGAAAAATGAAATAGTATTATATACTTAGGCTTAGTTTTTTTACTATTTTATTTTGAAAATTTTCGGGCTGTTTTTTTTTCAATAAGTGTGGGGGAGGGGCGCCAAAGGGTTTTGTTCCCGCCCCGGGCGGCGCAAACCCACGGTACGCATAGGTAGTTAGTAACAAACATACATTAATAAAAAAAATGTTTATTTTACCCCAAAGAAAATTTCTCTCTCAGTGGCGAGTATTTCGGGGCTGTCACAAATATAGGCTCCTGGTCCATAGATAATTCCTGCAGGTCGCATATTTCATCATTGTCAAATAATTTCGCTATAAGTGGATATCCGGTCTCCGCTTCGCATTGGTAAGCGAACCCTGTAGAAAAAAAAGTAACAAAATTATGGAAAACTTCTTAAGTATAGAATTTAAGTTTGATTTTCTTTGCGTTTGTCTCACCTCCAGCTTTGACCAAATCGATCCCTTCTTCAGGAGTCAAGAAAACAGGTTTTGATCTTTTAAATGTATTAACTTTCTTTTCGACCATTAACTTCTCAGTCTTCATTCTCCACTGCAGCATGTAGTAATTTGGATTCTATGATTGACGAAAACATCGATTATTTAATGAATTCAATCATAGCTTTGCAATCTACATTATAATCCTGTAGGCCTAGACAAATTGCATTTGGCGATCGACTTCAAACGAATTTCTCGACAATGTAGAGTAGCAAGAAAATAACTGTCTACTTTTTATAGTTTTTAGTGGACATTTAATTCATTCGCACTATATATTGGCGAAATCTTCGTTTGTAGTCGAACGCCAATTTGAATTTGTCTAGACACACTTGTTGTGTATTTTTAATTTGGAAACATCACGCTGAAAACACAAATACTGCATCAGATATTACTCTGCGCAGAGCCGTGCAAAATTTCTCAGAGCATTCATATGTTTTTGTCTTAAATAAAGATTGATTTAAAAAACATATAAATGTAGAACGTATCTTGTGATATAAATAATATGATGAACTTACCTCAATCAACGATCTTGCATATCCAGCGTCTTCGAAGGAGATTTCTAAGGGTGATTCTATGAGCTCCATCAGAGACAGCCGTGGTATCATAGGAGGGCTTAGCAGTGAATAAAGAACGCTAGAAGTGTAGAAGTTGTACACCAGCATGCTGAATATCAGAGTTATCAGTGTGGAGATGCGGGAAGATGTCAACTCGAAAGCAATGCTTGTTCCTGTCAATAATAATAATAATAAAAAATTGCCAATTTCATTGCCTTGAAATATGGTTTGCTCGATCTTGAAGTACCTTATTATAGGTACACCCCAATTTCGGTAATGCAAAACAGTAATACAAAGTTGTATTGGGATATACCAATACAAACTGACCGAACGATTAACGCAAATCGTCCGGACATTGTATTGGTTGATCGTAGGAACGGGATAACGTATCTCGTGGATATCACTATTCCGTATGACGAAAATTTGAAAAAAGCCGAGCAAGATAAGATAATTAAATATCTTGATCTTGCTCACGAAATCAAGGATATGTGGCATACACCAACCACGTACATAATACCTATAGTGATATCGACGAATGGAGTTATTCCTAAGTCTCTTAAAGACAATCTAGGGAAACTTGGCATCTGTTGTGGTCTCAGATATGCCATCCAAAAGGCAGTTCTGTTGTCCTCATGTAGGATGTTAAGAAGGTTCCTTTCTCTGTAGTTCGAAGATCTCTCATGATTACATTACATCGTGATGTATCATGAGAGATAATACCGATATTTTTATATTTATTATATAGCATTGTATTTAATTTTAATGTATTTTTATTAATTTTTTTTTACAATGATGTATACTTCATATGATATATTGTGATTTAATGAATAAATGATTTGAAATAATAATAATAATAAGTTTATTGAATACAAATACAATATTTACACACAGATATTAGTACATTACATTTAAAAAGAAAATCATATAAGTAACACAAAGCAGTGGCGTGCGGTGGTTTTATTTTTTCAAAAAATTGGGCAAGCCGACACAAAAAAAAGAAGAAGAAGAATTTCACCGAAAAAAAAGCGTCACTTGTTCCGCATTTTTATCCATGAATCATCAATGTATGTACAATGTAGGTAGCTATCTACTGTTAAATTTTATTTTTTATTTATTAAAAAAAAATTTTTTTTTTTTTTAGAAAATACCTAAATAAAATTTAACAGTAGATAACTACCTACAAACATTGATGATTCATGGATAAAAATGCGGAACAAGCGAAAAAATTTTTTGGAAAAATTCTTCTTCTTCTTTTTTATTACTGTTAGGTATATCTATTTGTCTAATATTTATCTTGAACACTGCCTCACTGACTGATGTCATTAACGCTGTAGTTCCTGCGTTTCCCAGAAGATCGCAACTAAAGACAAATTTTGTTCTAGTAATATGGCTGACAGTAACATATTATTATGACTGGTGGCTGAGCACTTTTTTTAAAGGTCTTGCTGTGGAGAAAAATAATTTTTCGGGTCATTTAAAGACTCATATGCGAAGTCAGCCATAAGAAAGCATAGTTTACGAAATCAGGAAACTTTTACGCACAGCGCGACTTCTAGCGAAGAAAAGCCTTACTAATGCAATGTGTGCAATAAAAAGTTTGCGGACTCGAGTAATTTAAAGAGTCACATGCGAACTCATAGCTGAGAAAAGCCATACGAATGCTATGATTGCAATAAAAAGTTTAATCAATCAAGTAATTAATCACTCTCACGATAAAAGCCATTTGAATGCACACTTTGTTATAAAAAGTTAAAGATTTTTTTGAATTTTCATAAAAAGTTCTATTATCAAGTGCTTTAAAGTCTCACATATGAATTCGGCCATAAGAAAGCAAATGTTTGCATGAAAAAGTTTACCAAATCCGGAATCTTTTACGCACAGCGCGACTTCTAGCGAAGAAAAGCCTTACTAATGCAACGTGTGCAATAAAAAGTTTTCGGACTCGAGTAATTTAAAGAGTCAAATGCGAACTCATAGCTGAGAAAAGCCATACGAATGCTATGATTGCAATAAAAAGTTTAATCAATCAAGTAATTAATCACTCTCATGATAAAAGCCATTTGAATGCACACTTTGTTATAAAAAGTTAAAGATTTTTTTGAATTTTCATAAAAAGTTCTATTATCAAGTGCTTTAAAGTCTCACATATGAATTCGGCCATAAGAAAGCAAATGTTTGCATGAAAAAGTTTACCAAATCCGGAATCTTTTACGCACAGCCGGACTTCAAAGCGAAGAAAAGCCTTACTAATGCAATGTGTGGTATAAAAAGTTTGACTAAAGTAATTTAAATTATCACATGCGAACTCATAGCGGGGAAAAGCCATTCGAATGCAATACTTGCAATAAAAAGTTTAATCAATTAAATAATAACTCATGATAAAAGCCATTTGAATGCACACTTTGTTATGAAAAGTTAAAGATGTTTTTTGAGTTTTCATGAAGAGTTCAATTATGAATCAAGTGATTTAAAGTCTCACATATGAATTCAGCTATAAGAAAGCAAAATTTGCAAGAAAAGGCCATGGGCGCACTTAAAAAACTAGTATTCTGAGATTAATTAAAGGTTTACTGTTAAACATTCTGAGATTATTCATATAAAAACATATTGCGAAATCAAACATACCTTGACGTCAGTAATATTCTTGATAATGACTGGACACAGAAAACATGATTAAATCATGATCAGGTTAAACAGAAACTGTATTATTTTATTAAAAACACAACTTTTGATGTTTTTTTTTTAACCTTTCATTGATAAACTTTCTAAGGCCGGCTGCCTTAAAAGGCCAACAGGTTTTGAATCGTCGAGACACTAAATTACCTAAGTATAAAGTTCACATTAAATGACAAAAAAACTATATTATAAATTTAAAACCGATATAATAAACCGTGCCGTGGGGTCGCCGGCTAAGAATAGCACCTCTGCTCTTTTTGCTGGTTTTTCGAGCATCCTGTAAGAGGCAGGAAATCGAAAAATCAGATCGGGACCGTGAGGTTGACCACCTCACGTCCTTAAACCTCAACTGGTCAGAAAAGGCACAAGAGCCTCGGACGCCTTCGAGCGCAATGGAGAGCTCTTGACGCCTCCCTATGCTCCTGAGTGGGGCTTAGGCCTCCCGCATTGTGGGTTGGTTTGGGGGGATCCGCGGCGGGCTTGATTTGTGTGGGACCGGCTTTTCGGTTTGATTGCTTTGATCGACCTGGGGGGTCGGTTTCGTGCGGGTCGGGTTTGCTGCGGATTGGTCTCCTCCGGGCTGGCTTGCGTAGAGTGGGGGACCTTAACGGGAGTATGTATGTATGTATGTATAATAAACAATGACCCTTTACCTTCAGTTTAAAAACACCGTGTTAAATTAAAATACATTTTGACAGTTTATATTACCGATTAAATTGCCATAATACAAAAATAAAATAAATCGAAATAATGTGAATATACTGTTGTTATAGTAACCGATAAAATATGTACCTATGTGTTAATCTGCTCCGTGATACATTCAATGTTTATTATTAAAAAAGCAAATAACAGGATATTTTGTATGCAATCCTCATTAATTTCTGAATTATATAAAGTAATTCCAATAATTCCATTTCGTGATTTTGTTGTAGAGTTGGCAACTCTTAATAATCCCGGATTAAATTTCCTTTGGAAAAGATGAACCCGTGGTGGGCCTATTGAAATTGACGGCGGTGTTGACAAAATCAAAGGGAAGGGATCGGCCTGCAAAATGCTAGTGCGAAAGAGACGCACTGAGCCTTGACCAAGGAGTGCTTCAGGAACGTCAGAGGAGATGAAAGCAGTACTTTCTCGTTATTTTTGGTCCATAGAATATAAAAATACTGTTATACCATGGCAACCAGGGGTCATGTGAGAATATTTTTTTGACGTCCATCAAAAGTTTTTTTGATTTTTCGTCAGAGTTATAGTAATCTTTGAAATGTTTTTATTTTTATATTCCTCTCGAAAATTCTAGGGTAAGCCAGGATTATTGGCTTGTACCAGCCGCTCGCCACTGACACAAAGCATGTCCCAATCAGAATTTTTTCTGGTATAAAGGGTTCTATTTCAAGAAATCAGTATTATTATACGAATTTATTGATTTGTTTTGTCGTAAGATAGTAACTTTTACTGCGCCCATTTGTTTTGTATTTATTTGCACTACTTTGTTCTGATTTCTCTTATTTGTTTTTTAACCCTAAATAGGGCTTATAAAGAAAATCACACAACTAGGCACATTGGTTCTTTAAAAGAGTCCAAAGAAAGAAAAATGAAAATGGAGTGAAATAAATAAAAAATGAAACGAAAGATTTATTACCAAAAATATTTTAAGATGTTTTATTATTACCATAATAATGAAACAAAAACATAGCTGAGATTTAAAAAAAAATTATGATATTATGCAAATTGTAATCCTCTTTATACTACATATTTTTGGTATAGGAAATCGAGATCAAAAAAAATATATAATATATTCAGACTTATCAATAGATTCATGTATTTTGCATCCAATACAGTAAGCCTTAAAGTGCTGATGACAAAATCTTTTACTAAGCTTAAGGCGTTTGTTTGATATTTTTTACCATTGAGCTGATATGGTATTTATCATATACATATACTTAAGTACCTACATAATATTCTTTTCAAATATTAAACCCACGTAAAGCCTTTGTTATATGAGATCGAAAAAATAATTGGAGAAATAAACTTCTTACTATATTATTTTCAATATTACTATACAAATTTGTTTTTTTTTATGAAAGGTGTTTCAATCAACAAAAATAATTATTATCAACAATAATTTTTTTTTTTTTTTTTTAATGAATCTGTGCTCACTCAAAGTGAACACAAATACACTCCTTGACTCTTTCACAGTAAGCTACTGAAAGCTTGTGTCGTGAAAGAGGAAGATGGTCGGCACCTGGGATCGAACCACGACGTCCGCAGTACGAAAGCCGGCGTTGTAACCGCTGGGTCACCAACCACTTCTTTTGAATAGATACTGACTGGTATTCTCAAATTAACATTCCAACTCAACGCAAGACGCTCTTGCTTAGAACTTAATCGGTTGCCAGTAGTTACGCAACTAATGTATTGGATAACATTTTAAGAATACAGAAATGTCAAAAGTCTCAATAAAAATTGCATACGACGCAACTCAATCGTCTGTTTTTCATTTCAGAATAATGGTCATTAACATGAATACTAAATAACGACTTTTTTCATGAATACTAACGACATATTCACCAACCTTGTTGACAAAGGGAAGAAAACACTGCTAGGAAAGCCTCATACACAGATCCACAAAAGAGCTTCCACGAGTCCAGAAAAGATCTGTCGTTGAAATTCTGGACTTGATGAAACAAAGTAACTGCTGTGACGCAGACTAGAAAGAGTCCACACGTCAGAGTAGCCATCCAGCTGCTCCAAGATAGAGGTTCTAAGAAACGCATGGAGGATTTGTCCAAGGTTTCCGCGTTGGATGGGTTTCGAAAAAACATGCTGACCCTTCAAAGAACAATGAAACAATTCCATTCAGGTTTGTACCACTAGTATAAGTTTTCGATGATCGCATATCGAAACGATCATCGAAAGAGTTTCGAAAAATTTCCATACAAAAATGATCGTATGATTCGATCGTTTGATTTTCGAACACTATTTGCACGTTAATAAGCGCTTATTAGCGTGCAAATCGCTTTCGATTAAACTCGTACTAGCCCCACTGTTTTCAAATGTTTACGAATAAACGCAAAAAAGCTTTTTACACTCATCGCTTGAATGATTATTCTAGCTGATCCGCCCGTCGAACTTTACACCCCCAATAAAAAAAATGTTGTGTAACTTAACAATAAATCCCTATACAACAATATTGTTTTGATTAATGGCCAAATAATCTCCGATAATATCAATGCGGCGTTGTTTGCTGTTTGAGACAATTATTCACGCTAACTTTATAAAACAAGGAATTTAATTCAGCTAATAAGTAAACACAACAATTATTTTTTAATCTGAGACGGGACGAAGTACGACTGGTTAGCTAGTTATAATTAAAATATTGCCTTTCCGATAGTATAGTTTTTAATAAATTTCACGAGATGGCGGAGTAGTAGAAAATAATTCACATATGATGTTTAGTTATTTTATATAGTACTGTGACTCGTTCGACGCCATTCGTTCATTACGAAATTATAATGTTTTTTTTTAAGATTAAAAGTGTCTCTACTTAGGGGACGATAAAAAGATTTTGGGAGATTTTCTGTCCCATGATTGAGAAGAAACAGTTTTGAATGCCCCGAAAAATTATGGCCCCCTGAGGAAAAACACACAGTGAAGTAGAATTACTAGTAGGCAGGTGATGAAGGGATGACATATAAATAAGGGGAAAATATTTGTCCCTTTACCTGAAAAGCCACACGTTTTGAATAAACTCCATATCGGGTAGTCTATCTTCCAAATATCTAATGCCGCAAGATATTTCCGCTTCTTGCCTCTTCAAAACCCGAA